>OY660877.1:11061250-12275000 GCA_962446985.1 Xyrichtys novacula
ATGAATATAATCAATATACAGACTCATACAACACTAGCTGACTGAAGCAGGAAGAGAAGATTTGACGCAGGGGTTTAAAAAAAGGACATTTGTGGGGCAAATGTGTGAAAGAAGAGCTCTCTTGTGGTCGGCAGCGTTCAGTAAATCATTATAGTCTTCACACTCAGCCCCTATCTCGGGGCTGCAGTTTAGAGCCTGAAAAGATTTGGACGCCACTTCCAGGGGAGGGGGGGCTGCTGGCTGTTGAAGCGGAGGAAAAAGAAGTAAAATCCCACATAGATAGTCTAAAAGAGAGAAGGAGGGGGTGTAAGTATGTGGTTAGAGCTCTGGAGCTAAAGGAACCTGTGAGGGGATGAGATAGCATGATGTGGTTTTTATTGAGGTGCCACTGCAGAATAGAGGTGCCCAGGCGTACAGACTGAGTGCCTGGGACTAAACACAGACATAAAGCAGGGGAAGTCAGTTTAGCCACAGCACGGCCATTATGGCATGAATCCACTGAACGCTCTCTGTCAAGTAAAATTAACTTTATTTTTATGATTTTGCAAGAGTAGAGCATTGATTTCAACAGTTCTGCAAGAGTGAGTTTTTACCCACAGCAGCTTTGCATTGAGTTCCTTTGATTTGATCATACTTAAAGATGTTTTTATTGTCTTTGTCATGAACATGTGTGTATCAGAGTGAAACCATTCATGTTTTAAAGGAAGAATAATACAGTTTTACTATCAATTAAAGTTTATTTGCAGAAAAATTACACACACTTTCATTCAGTCCAACCTACCAAGAGTTTCGGCTGCAGCAACCTTTTTTTTTTATATATATGACATTGGATCATGCAAAAGTAGATTAAGCCATGAAAAGTGACCCACTGGTGGTGATTTTTACTCCAGTTCAGTGTTTCAGCAGATACTATTTTGCTGTTGCTTTTTGAGCCACAGGTGACTATGTTCAGACAAGAGGAGAAAGAAGAGTCATCTAAGTTGTTGAAGTTTTAGGGCTTTACAGTTACAGAGCTAATACGTTAGCTGCCTGAGGTTAAAAACAAATATTCACAGACAGGTTTTGTGAGCACAGATAACTGAACAGCCATGTTTGACCAGCATTTCAATATATTTAAATACATCTTAGAGGTCAGGTTCAGGCCCAGCAGAGAGTCACCCACATGACATTCAGTTTGACCACAACTCTTTATTAATAAACCGTCTGACCCACAGTACATCGCCTCTAAATATTCAACTCCTCAAGCTTTGATGCATTAATAACATTTGAATTTGGTAAAGATTTAACCTAAAGGCAGCTGGCATGCATCAGTCATGAAGATTATATCTATTTTTGTATTTGATTCATCCTAATGATAAGTTTAAGAGAGGGATGAGGGGAAATCACCTGAAGAAACTTCTTTCTCATGATGCTGTCAGAGAAAGAAGTTTAAACTTTTAGCATAAAGCCGGAGAACTTCACTTGCTGCTTAACACTTGCTCTCCACTGTTCTTTCTGCTGCTTTTCTTGTGAATAAAAAACTAATGCAATATCAAAACACATGGTAAACATATCGAAACGTAACATGTCACCTTCTCATCTGTGTAGTCTGTCATCTACTTAAACAATATTTAAACCAGCACAAAAAAAACAAACTCAGCTACTACTGTGTGGGATAAAGCTGATCATTTCCATATGAAAAAATGTTGACATTTTTTGTCTCTTTTTTTGGTTTGAGTTCCACTAATGTTAAAACTTTTTTGTAACCTCAGCAGTTGTCTGAGCTGCTGATAAAGCTGTTCTTCTTCACTGTAACAAAGGTTCCTGCCTGAAGTGAATCATCCAATTATGTTCAAATGTTTGGCTTATTGTTATTGTTAAACGACTTCAAATGTTACTCAATTGAATGTATGACATGTTAATAACCAGCATATGATCATCATATTAACATCAATGATGTCAAAAGATTTTTTTTTAGGACTGTAGCTGAAATGATTAACTTCGACCATCTCTTCTTCTCTATCTCATCACTTGGATATCGGAAAAAAAATACAACCATGTGTCTTTTTAGACTGACCTTTGTAATACAGCGATGAACACAGCATTACAGCAGAGTGAAATAATTTCAGTTCTTTGCAGAAGTGTGATGTTTCCACTGAGTGACCAATGACTTTTTTTCACACATTGAATTTGGACTTTTTTTTTTTTCTCAGAATTTCAACTTTTTTTTGACACTTGAACTTCTTTCTCACAGTGCACATGAAAAAAAAGTCTTCCTGCTCTCATTTGTTTTGCATCCCTGGCCTTTCTCTGCTGTATTACTTCTGTCATTAAATTCAGCATTTTACCAAAGGGCTCAGTGGGGATTGGCTTACTTTTGGAGCAAGTCTCTGGTGGCCACTCAAGGAACTGCAGTTTTTGGCACCTTAATGTTGGCTTCAATTTGTGGCCCTTTTACCTGACTGCGTTACATAGCTCACAGAAGCTAATTTAGGCTAATGTTAGCAATCCTAAGCTCTGTATACAAGATATCACAGACTTGACTTCCCCTTTTACAGAGTTACCGTTCATCTCTGTTGGATCACCTAATGAAGCAATCTTAACCCACGGTTTCACTAGAAGTAGATTCTCACTGTAGATTGATCTGCAGTCAGTCAAAATCAAGACAACATACGTGTGTTCTGTTCCTCTTGTCAACAGTCACATACATGTGGTAGAAACTCTGTAGCCTCAGATTTATTTAAAACTTCGAGGAGTTCCCACAGTCTCCCTCTCATCGCAAGGGCTGAAAGAGGCCCGAGGTTTAGCTTGAGAAAATAATGAGAGTAAAACCTCAAGGTTTACCAGCACAAAGTCTTTATTTAACACTGCGACTCTGACCTGTGTCTTTGGTTAGAGAGTCAGACAGCTGCTGGTGTGAAAAAGCAATGCAAAGGTATAAAATCTCCCCCTTGTCTCAACTCCAGCTGGGATCACTGCGTTTGGGCCTCTATTTTTAATCATACACTTGCTGTAGCACTCAACGCTTGTGGGGTGGGGGGGTCTTGGGGTGAGAAAGTAAGGGAGAGGGGGTGTGAGGTTGAGACTTGAGAGGAGGCTATGGCACCACTGATAGCGTCTGCTTGACTGTGTTTGGTTTCCTGTTCTGAGTCAGTGAGTAACCCTGAGTTTGTCTGTCGTCACAACTATGACCTCTGACTTCAGACTGTTTTTTTCACAATGCTGAGAGTCAATCAGCAGCTAAACAGCATTAAGATGGTTCAGTATTCATTCAGACATACCTGTATTTATGGCACATGGAGTAGCTGGGTTGAATTCATCCATGCTTTCTATTTGAAACTGAAAATGTTATATTGAGAGATCTACTATAACTTAACAGGAAATACATGTGTGAAGGTTTGTCTTTTCTCACTGTGGTTAAGAAATCATTATTGTCAATATTTACTGTTAAGTGGGAGGAGAAGTGATAGTTTGAAGCTTTCAGGGTGTAAAACGGTTCAAAACAGTAAAATTGATAATGTGAAATATGGCCCAAAGTTAAAGAAAGTAAAGGAATTAGGAATTATTCATCAATAGTTCCATTAAGTGTGCGTAATTTAAAATAATCAGGTTTTATTTGAAGGTTAGATCCTTTGCTAAATAAAGGAAATCTGCTCATCTTGAGATATTTTTACACAATACAAATGCTCAAAAACTGTGAACGCCTTTATCACACATGAATCAGTGTTTTTGTTTGACTCTCATGGCTGACTAACATGAACTTTTCTGAGAGACAGAGGGTGGGAGATGAGGGGAGGGGAAGAAAGACAAAAAGAGAGAGACAGAGATAGCCTGAGAAAGACACAGAGAGTGTGTCGGATGGTTTTGTGGTGTGTTTCTGCAGCAGCAGTGTGTGACTGATGTTTGAAGGTTCAGACTTCGTGGGGACAGAGCTGAGGACTGTGTCAGTGCTGCCTGCGTGAGTATGGCACATATGTTTCAGCTTCATGCCTTGGCTATCAGCGCTTTGTTTGCAGCTCTTTTAACTTGCGGCAGATGCATCAAACAAACTCGGTTCCCACTCTGGACAAGGATCGATACCGCTTTGCTTTGGTCTGACCTTGAGCTGAGCTCAAAATCTTCGCTATGATTTGAACCCGACAGATTTTCACCCAAAACTATTTCCACATCTCATTGAATTTTTTTTGATTTTTTTTTTTAAATTTTGCTCTGATCCTTTAGTTCTTGTAGTATCGAGTTAGGGGCCCGTGTCTTGTCCGGGAGGGGGTTTTAATGATGTAAAACAATCAGGCTGAAGCAGTGTCACTGTAAAATGAAACCTCGGCTCCCCACCAGCAGGCTGCTGCGCGCGCGTCTCATTAACAGGATCGCTTTACAACCAGTCAAACAAACAGGTCATTATCCATCCCAGCATGCGCTGCCTGCAAGGGACCCTCCACAAACCCAAGTTTTACTCCTAAAAACACTCAAATTAGAATATCATCGGTCCGTGTTTATCTCGTGCCTTGGCGATTCTTCAACTAAAAACACTTTTGTTTAACACCGTCGCTTCCTTCTGGGCATGGCGTTAAAGCCAACAGCATTGTTACAGAGTGGAGAAACGCACAATGACATTAAATCTCGTTTATGTGATTTTTACGCTCTTGGTGGGCTACACCTTTCTGATCTTGGACGACGTTGTGAGTTAGACATATGAATTAAAAAGATTCCCTTTTATCGTTAAAAAGCCGATCAGAACTAAATCATTTTGGGTGAAAAGTTTGATTATTTAACATCACAATCAATTTAGATAATAGAGATTCAATGTAAGTTAACCGTAAACAATGTATCATAACTTTTCTTTCCTTGACGTGATTCAACCTCGATCACATTTTTATTGTATTCTAACCACTCAGGAAATACAAATAAGACTCCTCTAATCTCATTTCTTCCAGGACACTTTGTAGGGGGGCGGTTGTCCAGCTTCTGGCCACCTGCCCAACGACACCTGGTAAACGATACCGCCTCTCTGCGCATGCGTAATAGCTTGCCAAAAATCCCAACGCCGTCCTGCCTGTCAACCAATAGTGTTCCAATCTGTCCAGAGATAAAGTCAGAGGAGCAGGGAGCAGAGGAGTGAAGTAGAGGATTTCAGACCCTCAACACCGAGAGAAAGAAAGAGAGAAAGAAAACATGCCGAGGTCCTTCCTGGTGAAAAGTAAAAGGGCCCATAGCTACCACCAGCCCCGGTACCCAGACGATGACTTTACAAGGCTGGACACCATCCTGGCGCATGTGTGCGCAGGTAGGTTCATTTGTGCGCAATTACGCACGGAATTGGTGGAGAGTAGGAGCAATTTCTTGTAACTGGAAATGATTCACATCTTGTTTTTCGAAGTGAAATGAATCAATATCTTTTTTATACAAAAGTGACACCAGTTGCATATTCAGAGCGAGTTTGATCACGCTGTCTGCTCTCTCTAGAAACCAAATGTCAAGCAGAATTGGAACCGCAGGAGGATGTAAGCGCTGGTGATGACGGACTTCCCCCCGGGTCCAGGTTGCTATCTCCGGGGTCTCTATCCTCCAGCTCCCCGTTGAGCTGCGGAGGCAGTGTCTGTGACCGGTCTTCTGACTGTGATTTCTGGCGTCCCCCGTCTCCTTCCTCCTCACCAGGTCTGTTTACATGCTTTTCATTCAGATGTTTGCGCACCACAACTTTTCTCCCGCAGAGATGAGCATTGAAATTATACAGTTTTGATGATTTTAAACAAAGTTCAAGCAGTTCATGATCAAATTTTGAGGTCAGAATTATGAGAAATTCGGGAATATTGAAATGTTTTCATTCATCAAAGTTGAAAACACATTCTTTAAGGTAGACAACGTTTGGATGAAGTGACTATACAGTTACAGGTGTTTTATTCTGAAATGACTTTGCTTTATCACGGCTTGTTCTCGTGAAGCTTAAACGCTGTCAATATATCAGAACTGCAGTTTGCTCTACTCTCTACTCACACCGTAACCTTAATGAACTTCCAGATTCAGAAAAGTGCTCCACTCCTTCAGTAGAAGAAGGCCACCACTTCAGCATCCCCCTCTTTCCGTACTCCTGGACGGCCTTTTCTGGTTCGGACCTGAGGCATCTAGTTCAGAGGCCTTATCATCATCAGCATCACTTGCAGGGCCACAGGGAGCCTCACTCACCCGCTTACGGTGTTGAAGACAGCGGCACGGAGCAGCTTTACGCACAGCGGGGCACTGCGTCCGGACGTTACCAGGACTTCTCCTCAGCGGGCCAACAGATCTGCAGGATGCGGGACCGAGACGAGCTTTATCTGGATGTGAGGCAGAAGCAGCGCGGGGTCGAAATCAAGTCTGAAAGTGACTTTATTTGTTCTAATCTGGAGACAAGTGGAACCTTTAAGTGTATTAAATGCTGCAAGGTAGGTTAAAGTTTATTCCACAATTGTTAATTTGTTTCGTTTTAGTATTTTTATTATTGTTTTTAATTTTGAAAGATTTAAAATGATCAAAGTTTCCCCTTTTTAGAGGCCAAGGTCCAGTTCTTTATTTAAATGTGATCTCCCCAACACAATCAATACGAAGATGTGAAAATATCTGAACACTTAACATGTTTTCATGTCCTTTTTTCTGTAGGTGTTCTCCACTCCTCATGGGTTGGAGGTTCACGTGCGGCGATCGCACAGTGGGACGCGGCCGTTTGAGTGCGGGATCTGCGGGAAGACCTTCGGACACGCAGTGAGCCTGGATCAGCACAGAGCGGTTCACTCGCAGGTAAAGGCCCTAACTCAGCTCCAAGGCCCCGGACGAGCCACGGATTCTCGGCCTTCTTGGTTTCTTATTGGTAAATAAATCACTTCGTGTCTCCTAAAATTAAATGTGTTATTTTTTCTTTCCAGGAAAGGAGCTTCAGCTGTAAAATCTGCGGCAAAAGCTTCAAGCGCTCCTCCACCCTCTCCACGCACCTGCTCATTCACTCGGACACGCGGCCTTATCCATGCCAGTACTGCGGAAAGAGGTTCCACCAAAAGTCCGATATGAAAAAACACACCTTCATCCACACTGGTAGGACACAAAGAATATTAAAGGGTGGGGGGTGGGGTGGGCAAATCAGTGTTTCACCGCGTGTCGTGCGTAAAGATAACTCCCCCTGGACACTTGTGTTTATTTGATCTCTTTCCTCCATCAGGTGAAAAACCGCACAAGTGCCAGGTGTGCGGAAAGGCCTTCAGTCAGAGCTCCAACCTGATCACGCACAGCAGGAAACACACGGGGTTCAAGCCTTTCGGCTGTGACCTGTGCGGGAAAGGGTTCCAGCGGAAAGTGGACCTGAGGAGACACAAGGAGACGCAGCATGGACTCAAATGAACACAAAATCCTGCACTTTAAATGTATCCGAAGTCTGTTGTATTTATTTATGTTGAATTGCAATTATTTCTATTGTTGTAACGTAGTTAATTATTTAGCCTGGGATCTTCTGGTTGATTTTATGGAAATAAAACCATATTTATCAAACATGTTTCCACATCATTATTACTATTAAAGTCAAAAAGAAAAAAACAAAAGCGCTGCTAATAAGAGTTTTAATCTTTAATGCTGTGATTTATTTTGTTTTTTCAAAAGGAACAAAAGTCTGCTCAGTGAAAGTCTGCGTTTTCAATCCAATCATATAGAGACAGGGATTACACATTAACTTTTACAGCTCAGTCCTGTTTTCTTCTGTTGGGAATTTACAAGCCTTTATTTAATTACTGACATAAAGACAGGAGGAAATTTCAAATCATCCATATATTTTTTTAGGTTTCAATCTTTAAAACCGGCTTCATCATTGATAACTTTGTTTAGTGCTTTGTTAAAAAATATATTCTAAAAAACAAGAAGATGTGTGAGACTGCAGGTCATCAATCACGTCCTTAGTCCTGCCGACAGTTCAGAGTTTCTCAATCTCCACCTTAAAAAAGAAGAACGTTTTGATGCATGTGCCATCTGGTCAAAACCAAATATTTTCAGACTCACACACATTGTTAACATACCCATATAACAAATGCCATAATGGTGCCATAAAGCTCCCCGTGTGAAGGCAGTCTGGAGGAATAGCATCACTTTTATGGCAGCAGGAGCTCCTCCAGCAGCGTGTCCACATGGTGTTTTCACAGGGAAAAGCTGGGTGTGATTTATTTGGCCCTCCAGAGGTTAAACATCCAGGGCTCTAAAACCTCAAGGATCTGATTTGCTCACATCTCAGGACACAGATTGTGTTCATGCAATAATGCTGCGACAATAAAGAGACACACTCAAACTCCACTCCTGTATCCTGGAGAGACAAACCACAAAAAAACATGACTTTCTGTGTTGAGTTATTTAACACAATTTTATTCGTGAAAAAAAAAAACATTCCTACACCTTCATTTGATTCAGTCCAAGTTTCCTGATAAATGTGTGTTTGTTATTTAAATGTCCGTGTCTGACTTGGTGTGTGTCAGTGTGTCGGGGTTTTAAACATCCGCACTAAGTTGAGCAGGTCCTGCTGCTGTAGGCCGAGCTCCTCCATCAGTGTGTTCAAATAAACCACCGAGGCCGGCTTCTCCAAGGCCTCACGCACCACTGGAGACACCTCAGACAACCTGCAACACACAACCACACAATCATAGGCTTGACCCCAGACAGGTTTTTGAAATATAACATAAGACACCAACACAAAAATAAAATATAAATATGTCTTTAAATACTTTTAATACATTCAAGGACAGGCTAAATGAGTGATTAAAGTGAGTCTAAGGGTTTGTAAGATGATTGAGTTAGAAGAGACATGTTTTGGATTGAGGTTCATGTTGTTCTGAAAGTCTTCAACTTCATCCAGTCATTTGAAAAACTGAGTCACAGATCAAGTTTTCAGACGTCAGATAGTTCTTGCTCTGGCTTTAAAGAGTTATACGGATAATTCAGTGAAGCTGCTGTCTGCTTATGACCTGAATCATCCTGTGATATCTAGACTTTTATACTAATAGTCTCACTCTCATGCTAATAGCTCTTCATGACCTACATAGTGAAATGAGGTTTTCACCAACAAAGCAGTTTTTTTTCTTTGTACTGAACTGATGTGTCTGTGTTCAGATTTGTTTAATTTGCTTGTTTTTTTCTTATCTATTTAATTAAAAAAAATGTAAATCTATGAATTCAGCATTCACCTGAGTGTGTCTGAGTTTTGTTTTGATATAGTCAACAATTGTGAGCAGCTATGAATCAATGCTTCACTCAATCACTCCGCATCCTGCAAAAAGTTGTCTTAAACAAAGAAAACCAGCGCTAAAAATAAAGATCTGTCTCTTATTCATTTGCTCCCACAACAAATGTTGACCTTATCTAGAAGTGGATCTTTACGACAGAGAGTGACGGTGCAGAAGGGAAATAGAGTCTTTATCACTGGAAAAAAAAACCACCTTCTTCATTGGAAAGTACACAACATAAAAACTCCTGACTGTGCCTTTAAACGTCTTGTCTCTTTGCTGTTTTTGCCCCGAAAAAAAATTTGAGTTTGATGGCCAAAAAAAAAAAAATCTCATGATTTCTTTTCACATTTGAATAAATCACTAAAAATCTTTGATGTGGATAAAGCACAAACAAAAACAAAAAGGTTTTTCCCACACAATAAATTCTTAAGTCTGACTCCTACTTCCTCCAGCAGCTTTAAAACTGCATTATAGACGTTACTCTGTTTGCTAATGGTCTGCATGTGTAAGCTCATCAAGAAAGCACCAGGGTTGATTTGAATCTGTTTCATGACCACCTAAAAACTCCTCATAGTCAAACTGATGAATGGTCTTATAATACTTCAGTATGCTCCAAGGTTATAACTTACAGTTAAAGAGAAACTTTTAATAAAATTATGAGTTAGTGTGAAGGCTTAACACTGAAGTGATCTTTAATTGTTTTTAATTTTGATTCACACACATTAATCAGGTTAAAAATCATCACAGAAAAGTCAAACTCCTCAAAATACTGTAATGATTAATCACGCACCAACCCAAACCCAACATAAATGAAGTTTTCATACAGCCTCAAATCAACTCTTCGTTGTCAACCCAGCCGCTCCCCCGTCACTTCTCGTCCCCCCTCCCCCTCCCTCTTTTCTACCTGCCCTCTCTACCTGTGTGGAGGTGCACTGCTGCTTAATCTCAGGTTCACCCCAGGGTCTAGTGTTGCAGGGGGGTCATCCATTATTCAGCCGGCCTGAACAATAGAGGCCGGCGTAGCTCTGCAGCTGCCGTGCAGCAGACAGATAAGACAGCGCGCCAAATTATTCATGATGGAGGAATAGACGGATGGAGACGCTTGAAGTTGAATGAAATCATAGAGCAGCAGAGGGACATGTGACAAAGAGAATGAGTGTTTCCAGAAGGGGGCTGATTATCAAAGACTGCTCCTGAAAAGATAACAGTCGAAAAGTGTGTTCATCGTGTTGCCTGTAGGTTATTAGGAGGGTCACGACCAGGTAGATAAAATCAAATCCTA
Source organism: Xyrichtys novacula (assembly GCA_962446985.1). Lineage (NCBI taxonomy): Eukaryota > Metazoa > Chordata > Actinopteri > Labriformes > Labridae > Xyrichtys > Xyrichtys novacula. The sequence continues at coordinate 11,071,742 of OY660877.1, forward strand.
AAACAGTGGTTTTGAAATATCCACTTATGTTAACTGACATCTGTAACGAGAAACCAACAAAGTGCACGGAAACAAATGTAGTCGGCTTTTTTTTTCCACAGAGATTCACCTCAAACATTTATTTCCTAAAAGTTATCAAGCTCTCTTTTTGAAACAGTCAAAATACGACACAATATTTACCTTCTATTCTTGTTTGACGACTTCATCTTAGTAGAAAAGATTTCATTGACACTTTTAATTATTTATATGAAACGCTGATGAAACTGTTTGTAATTAAAAGATCTAGATTTGTGTCACCAAACTGCACATCACGGACTGTGTCCAAGTGAACTCACAGTACAGACGGTGATATTGATGCAAACAGACTGAGGGCCACAGAGGGAGTCATAAATCTGGCATCAGGTGAAAGTTTTCCCAGTCCAGGGCATTTTGAGGAGCTGGTTTTACTTCAGTGTATACACAGACACTGTTGTGTGTGGATGTGTGAGTGTGTTAAGATTGGAAGTGTACAGAGTCCTACATCACGGATCTGGAGGGAGGTAAACAGGAGGAGATAAGACTGTGAGGCGTTAGTGTGTACTTAGACAGGAGCAGCACGGAACTGAGAGTGACCTGCTAGCGACACACACACACAAACACACACAAACACACACACGGACTATATGGCATGGAGAAAAAAAAAAACCTGCACTCCAAATCTTCTGTTTTCATCAAACTCTGAATCCTGAAGTTACCCTGATTAGCAGTCGGTCCAAGTTTCTTTGTTTTTTTGATGTTTTTGTCTTTCTCTGATGATCAGGATTACAGTGTGAGAATGACTGTCAGGACTGTTGTGTTGCCTGAACTGATGACAGTATCAATCTTTTTCTGCCACAGATAGCTACATGTTTGAAAAAAATGTCACACTTTTTTCATGTTTTTGCACACTGACAGTTTAACACACCCATCCAGTAAAAAACAGTGGTTTTCAGTTAGCTGACAGGGTGCAATTTCTTGGAAACAATGGTCTTTCATTTCTTCTTCTTCTTATTTTTCTCTCGAACTGCCCATCCCATCGTTGTGTGGTCTGTTCACACTAAATTGGCACATCTACACACACACACACGCGTACGCAAGAAACTTACATGTGGAGGAGCAGAACGGCAATGAGAGTCCACTCTGGAGCTTTGTGGATGATGTTTGTGTTGGTGAATCTGTAGTGTCAGGGAAAAAAAAAAAAGAAGCACATCACACCTGATCTGTAAAAGTACGTCATGTAAAGACATTTCTCTTCTTGTCGCACTCGAATCTGACCACGGAACATTTGTGTGAGTAACTGATAACCACATCCACAAAGGTGTAAACAACCTTCCAGGAAAATAAAACGGATTTAAGGTCACACCCGCTTCCACAAACACTTGTAGCATTACAGCAGTGATGTATGCGCGTGTGACAGCGTCGTGTATATGCTTTAGTTTCAGGCCTCATGGTGTCGAGGCCTCTGACAGCACAGAGAGAATTCCTGGAAGCAGGACTGTAGAGGTGTTACTCACTCCACAGTGATTTAAAGTCACTACTGCTGAAAACATCCTAACCAGCCAATGAGAGCGCAGAGTGAGCATGTGGCAGGGAAGGTTCAATCTGGTTCAAGCTTGAAGGACCGCTGAGTAAAATGCTACACTGACAACTAGTGGGCAAAGCAAATGCTACATTTTTGTCAAGAAGAAAATACATCACACAATAAAAGGAAAGACATTAAACAGGCTGTTTCATGTGACGCAGAAGCTTTTCACACTTCATCTGATTTCACACCTTCTCAGGATCTGGAAGTTAGCTAAGACTTGTTTGACTGGCATGAATCGGATTCTCCTGTTTGTTTTTTTGGACTTGTTTAGACGTGAGAATTTACACCCACATCATCTTTTTTTTTTTTTTTTTTTTTTTAAATCTGAGACAGTTTGACATGTCACAGTTTGAAAAACAAAGGTGTAAAGCAGTGGTTCTCAAGTCCAGTCCTCTAGATCCCCTGCTCTAACACACCTGATTCAAATGATCAGCTCGTTATTAAGCCATTACAGAGCTTGATAACGAGCTGATCATTTGAATCAGGTGTGTTGGAGCAGGGAAACATCCAAAACATGCAGGACAGTGGGCCTCGAGGACTGGACTTGAGAACCACTGGTGTAAACTAATGTAGTCATCATGAAGACTGAATTTGGTATCAGGGTCATGGTATCATACAGAAGAAGACTGTGATAACTTACTGGGAAACTTAAAGAGAACCAAATCATGTTGTCACTAGTTACTTCTGTGTTTTTGCTTTTTAAAAACTGGGGCTGTTTTGGAGTCTCAGTTCCCCCTTTTTTTCTAACCAGAGCTGAATCTGACTGGTCAGGAGTGGTGACTAAAAATATAAATATAAGAATATAAAAGGAAGAAATTTGCATGAATCCTATGATTCTTGGCCAAAATTACAATGAGTATCAAGGCCACCTTAAAAAAACACAACAAGATTTTGACATTAAAGTTGTAAATTTATAAAGTTTTTTGGGGGAATTCTTTATACATTTTTTTTAAGAAATAAGTGATAAATGAACAAACATACATTGATAAGAAAAAAGTCATAATCTGATTTTATGGATAGACTTGATTTAGCTTTAAAAGGACAGATCATAAGAGCATCCTTGCATAAAGGAACATGACGCATTAATGAAATTATACTTTGTAAAACTCATAAGTTTATATCTCTTTTTCTCTTCTTACCTTATCTTGTCACTTTATTACTTCACTCTTTTACATTTGACCCTATATCTAAAATCGTAACTGTTTCTTCTTTGTTATGGCCCTGATTCTCTATATTTTGCCAACACTTGATTATAACAGATAAAAAACATTCATCCAATACATGGTATGTGAGAGATATGTGAAATGAATTACTGTCCTAAGTTTCGAATACAGAGAGCCAATCAGATAAACTGACCTATCATCACAAAGAAGAGCACAGATGCCCCTGATAAAAAGTAAGGATGGCTCTGTTACAGTCAAGTGTCTCAGAAAATAGTGACAATTTAAGTGTTTCAATTTAATCGATTTTACTGTTGTGTGTCAAAGCAACCAGCAGGGAGCGCTAAAGGTCTTTATCAAATCCCCAAATATTTTTAACATTTATTAACTGATACTGAGTTCATTGCTCTTGTTGCATGTGATACATTACAAAAATCTCAATTATCAGTCTCTGCAGAGCATCAACAGATCTCAAAAGGAGAAAAGAAATGTTGATCCTCTTAAGTTCTACAGCGAGAAAATATATTCCTCACTCTGAAATATCTAAAACACACTGTAATTCATAAGTTTAAGTAGGAAAAGTGATGAGGAGTTGCTTATTTACACCCTTTGCTTGAATAAATATCATATGACAGAATTCCTGCATGTAGCTATTAGAGTAGAACAACAAATAAATACAGTATATTCAGCTTGTTAATTTAAGACCATAGAGATGGCGTACACAGATATCTGGATGTGCCTTATTTATCTTTATGAGAAAAACTGTGGACAAATATCTGCCCCTCAAAAAGAAGATTATCAACAAACGCAACAAAACTCTGCTGTAACCGATCACTCTTGCACCGTACCTTTAACGTCTTATCAGCTGAGTGTTTTGGCTCTCTCAAAATGTTTAAAATTACATCCAGAGATTCATTTTTCTGATGCATTTTAGGTTGTGAGTGGGCTAAATTTTCCTCTGCAGAAAAAGGTGTTGGCAGTTTTTTACATCTGTGACCTTCTGCAGGAAGAGACCTGCAGGGAAGACTGTGTATGCGTGTGTGTGCTGTACTGACCTAAATGTTCTGACCAGGCTGTTCAGGTCAGTGGAGACGTCACTCATGGTGAGATGCAGAGGGCCGACGATGTTTCTGAGACTGAAAAACACAGAGACACGAGGCTGGAGTCAAAAACAGAAACATTATATATCTAAGATCTGTGTTATAGCAGAAATGAGCAACTGTATGAATCAGAGGAGTCATAGCGGTGTCATAAAAACAAAACCGTTATTTATAGTAATATGAGGCATCAACAGAAGAATAAAAATGCTACTTCTTTATTCTATTTTTACAATTTCACATTTTTACTGCTTGATTCTTTTCACTATTCTTGCTTTAAGTCTTGGACCAATTTTAGTCTTATTCTTGAACTATTAATACTGCATATGCCAGGACACATAAAGGGCACAACAGCCTCAATAACATTTTGCTTACACATTTTAATCAGCCTATGCCAATTTATTAACTTGTGACCAGTTTAAACCAAACTAAATCCAGATTCATGTATTTTTACTGACTAATCAAAACATGATATATATTTTTATAGCTAAAGGTACAGGAAGTGACTGATGAGAGATTTGTATGAGTTCACACTTGTGTCCACATTCAGCTGTAGACATGCACACCAACACTAAAAAACAACAACACACCAGCTGTTGAGCTTCTCCACAGTGATTCGTTTCTGGATGAGGTGCTGGGCCTGAGAGTCGACGAGTGGCAGAGCGGGGTCCTTCCTGCTCTGAGCCTGGACTGTCACCTGGTGTGGTACAAAGAGATGTGATTGGTGGATAGCAAACTTCAGAACATGAGTATTACCCAATCCCATCAGTTATTCACCTCGTCACTTTTGTGCTCCTTTCCCTCCTCAGGCAGGATCCAGGTCCCTTTAAAAAACTCTCTGACTCTCAGCTCCATCTGCTGACTCTCCTTCTGTAGAGTCTTGTAGTCCGGAGCGGCAGCAGACGGTCTATTGCAAACCCCAACATCCACACCTCCTTCTTCCTCATTTGTTGCCTCATCATCAAGATCATCTTCATCCAGCTCCTCCTCCTCTTCTGCTTTGTTTTCATCCTCTTTGTCATCAGCAAAAGGAGAGCCGAGTGAATGGTCAGCTCCGTATAAAAACTTCAGGGTCTCATCAGTGCTCCACTCCTTTAATGTTCTCTTCAAACCCTCGAGGAGGCTCAACCGCATAGATTCAGGTTTGGCTGCAGTTGTGTGGTTCTTGAGCAGACTTCGTAGTCCTGCTGCTCCTGTCTTGCTCATACCTACTTGGGTGATGTTGAGACTTTGCTGGTCTGTCAGTGCAGTGTCCCGGCTGTTCACATTGTTGCTGTTGAGTGCGACAGAAGGAAGATATTTGCTCTCTGATGAGGGGTTTTTACCCTCTCCATTTGCTGCAGGGTTAAGGCGATGTGAGTTTTCTGCTTGTGTGGCTGTTGAGAGAACCGTCAGCGGAGCAGTGTGAGGGTCTGTCTCAGATAAATTGCACAAACTCAGCTTGTTACTTGCCTCCTCCACTTTAGATTCCTTCTCTAAGCTTTCCTCCTTTGTAACCTCCTCTACTTTAGATAGGGCTGTATTTGATGAGAGCAGCTGTTCTGGTTTTCCAGAATAAACTTCTGCTTCACTTGGATGTGACTTCGGCCCACTCTCATCACTCCTCATCTGTCCCTCTTTTGAATTCTGATGCCTGTCAGTCTGCTCTTCCTTACCCTCTCTCTCCTGTTTGTGTTGCCTCTCAGTCTTTCTTCTCTCTTCTTCTTGCCTATCTGCATCTGAACGTTTGGGAAGGTGGCCCCAGTGCACCCTTGGCCCCTGTTGCTGAGAAACAACGCTTGAGACAAAGTCCTGCTCAGTGTCACTGCCATCACTGTGGTCTAGGCTGGCTGCATCAGGACGCTGCTGAGAAGAGAGAGGGACTTCAGGGTTCTCAATGTCCACCTGTTGGAGGCACCTCTCCAACAGCATCACCTCCTCACCAGAACTCCCGCTGCACAGACAAAGAATACATGCAATTAGTCTTTTTTATGATACAACCTAAATCACATTTACAACAACTGGAATTATAAAATTATAAAAATTATATGAATCATACATACCTATCTCCTTTCTTCATCAGTTTAATTTCTGATGGGCTATCAGTGAGAAAGACAGTAAACTCAAATTGCAGATGTGCAGAAAATTATAATAATTATTGATTAGGAAATGATTGTCAATCAGGATAAAAACATGAAGAGCACACAAACCTTTCATGCTGCCGGAGCCAAAGAGGAGTTTTTGATATTTGCAGCTCGAACTGTTTCGATGCTTTGTAGCAGAAGTTGCTACAAAAACACTGATCACCAGAGAAGAATCACAATCATTAAGTGTGATTTGACTTTAACTCTTGGGTGTAATTATGAAATATGAAATATTAGTATTTCAAAGCCAGAACTGGGAGTCCTCACCTTGCGCTCTGTGATGTCATAAACTTTGTTGGTTTTGGTAGAAATTTTAAACTGCTGAGTCGGGACCTAAAGAAGAAGAAAAAGACATTGAAAAAAATCAAGCTCAAAACTCAAGAACAAGCAGATTTATTACAGGACAGTAAGGGGAGATATAAAGGTTCCTACCTTGCCCAGTTTATTCGAACAGATGGGATAGCCACAAAGTTTGACAATAAACCTCTCCTCCACAGCATCTTTGTAATTGGCTGGAGATATTAGTCTGGCCTGTTGAGAAAATTGAGACAAAAACATGTTGTCCCCCAAGAGTAACAAAAATATCAACCTGAAGCACATCAGTAAAAACTCTTTAAATAAGATTTTCAATTAATTGATTCCATTGTACTTAAATTAAGATAAATATAAGCATCCTCAATGTTAAAGCTTACTGCTCTCACTATTATCAAAATATATTTGTTCAGAAATTATGGTCTATTTCTGGGTGCTGAAAAAAATCATGTTACAATTGTTTCAGCCTCACTTATTCTAATATAACTTTTATCACGTGAAGACAGACAGATGTTTTTGTTTGTTTGTTTTTTCAAACCAGTTAGATCATTTGCTTGTGAAATACTTGTCATTTTCAAAACCGGACAAACAAAAGGTTGTAGCACCACCAAGTTATGAAATTAAGAAATAACAACATACAGAACAGGTGGGAAAGTAAGTCAGTTTAAAGTCATCTCCTGGACTTATTCTAATCTGTCAATGCAAGTTTGTGCCCTCTCTCCATCTGAACACATTAACTGACACTTTCTAGACTGCCATAGGAAGACATGAGCAAATACATACACAGTCAATCAGGACATCTTCAGCCACTCTGTCCTCCAGGAGGCGCTCCACCACCTTCAGAGCTCTTTTCTCCAACTCAAGTTTCTCCCTTAACGCTTCCTTGACAGCCTCTCTCCTGATAAATCAACAAACGCACTTTGACAGGTCTAATGATCTTCTGTTGAGCATATGAAAGTTTAAGTAAAATGTCTTTTAAAGTATGAAACATGAGCTTTGACACAGTTTGAGCATTCAGTGAAAAAAACACCCATTCATACCTCCTGATCTCTTCTTCTGCAGTCAGCGCTTTGCTCTTTTTACCACCTGTCACAACAAACAAGTAAACATGATAAAATGACCTCTATTAACCATAATGTCAATCTGAACCATACTTTGTTTAATTTTGGCTCCATAGTCTTTTCAGGACAAGAGACAGCACTGAGTCTGTCAGCCAATTCACACCAAACTTAAAGTCTTTTCTGGTGTTTGTACGTCTAAAAGTATTATAGTAGGGCCAGATATGAATACGACAAAGTAACATATTTATTTAATAAAGTTCACAAACCTTTTTTTGAGGCTTTGGTTGAGCCCCCGTTTCCTCTCCTGCTCTCCGTCTCCATGCTGTTTGTGTTTTCTGCGTTTTCAACTTCGACCCGTGACGTCTTCTCACGCTACGGAAGCCTGGAACAGACAATTCATCCTGCCAGCCGCCAGCACTCCAGTTGGTCAGGTATCGTGGTAGTTTTCAGCAGATTGTGTGGGACATGTAGTTATAACTAAGGTTTGTACTCACTCTGCTGTCATCATGTTTATCATTTTTTATAGCGTAATAGCGTTTCTGCCTTTGTTAGCCACGTTGAAGAGCTAGAAAAGGTTTATTTTCAGCCAAACGGCTAAGCTAATATTCTTTATTATAAACTCGCATCAAATCTCCTCTTTTGTTTACACCAGATTGACTGAATTTGACACCAAACACAGTTTTGTAGGAAAATACACCTTAAACCTTTCATTAAAATATATTCCTGTGGGGAATTATATTTTAGATAACCATGCTTGCACATCATACTGTCAAAATTGTGATTTTTACGCGTATGAACCATAGAGGAAAAATATATTGACATGTATTGTGGTTTAAGTGATAGAAAGATACATAAAACTTGATTTCTTTGTCAATATTTTTGGAAAATCAGGGAGAGCTGTAATTATGTTGATATCTAATACAAATACTCAATACACCTTGATGAACAACTCATGTGCATATCACTAATCTATCAGCTTAGCGAGTAGACACTCTGAAATGAAGGACTGGTTTGTTATCATGTTGTATGATATTCTGTATTTGACTTAAGGTCCCTTTTCTGCTTTGGAGGATTGCTGTGTAAAGACAAACTCTCCTGATGACTGCAGGGATGGCTCTGGAGCAGCTCAGTGATGTGGTCCAGAAATGTGTAAGTCCTGCAAATACACACTCAATACAGTGGATATAAAAAGTCTACACACCCCTGCTTAACTGCCAGGTTTTTGTCATGTAAAAAAAATAAATCAAGATAAATAATTTCAAAGATATCAGTCAGGTGAGGGCTACAAAAGAATTTCCAAGGAATTAAATATACCATGGAACACAGTAAAGACCGTCATCATCAAGTGGAGAAAATATGACACAACGGTGACATTACAAAGAACAGGACGTCCGTCCAAAATTGATGATAAGACAAGAAGAAAACTGGTCTGTGAGGCTACCAAGAGGCCGACAGCAACACTGAAGGAGCTGCAGTAACAACAATCTCCTGCTGTCTTCATATGTCTGGGCTATGGGGTAAGGTGGCAAGACGGAAGCCTTATCTTACAAGGAAAACATCAGAGCCCAGCTTAATTTTGCAAAAAGACATCTAAAATATCCCAAACGCATGTGGGGAAATGTGTTATGGTCTGATGAAACCAAAGTTGAACTTTTTGGGCATCACTGCAAAAGGTATATTTGGCGCAAAATCAACACTGCTCATCACCAAAAGAACACCATACCCACAGTGAAGCATGGTCGTGGCAGCATCATGCTTTGGGGCTGTTTTTCTTCAGCTGCAACTGGTGCCTTAGTCAGGGTGGAGGGGATTATGAACAGTTCCAAATACCAGTCAGTGTTGGCACAAAACCTTCAGCCTTCTGCTAGAAAGCTGGAGATGAAGAGGAACTTCATCTTTCAGCACAACAATGACCCAAAGCACACATCTAAATCAACAAAAGAATAGCTTCACCAGAATAAGACTGAGGCTTTGGAATGGCCCAGCCAGAGTCCAGACCTGAATCCCATCGAACATTTGTGGGGTGATCTGAAGAGGGCTGTGCACAGGAGATGCCCTCGCAATCTGTCAGATTTTGAGCAGTTTTGCAAAGAAGAGTGGGCAAATATTGCCACATCAAGATGTGCCATGCTGATAGACTCCTACCCAAAAAGACTGAGTGCTGTAATAAAAGCCAAAGGTGCTGCAACAAAGTTTTAGTTGAAGGGTGTGCATATTTATGCAACCAGGTTATTTAAACTTTTCAATGTTTTATTTTTCCCCTTAAAGGTTTCAGTTTGTTTTTCAATTGCATTGTACAGGTTATAGGTCACATTAAAGGTGGAAAAATGTGAAAATATTTATCTTGCTGTGATTTTCTTACATCATGAAAACCTGGCAGTTGAACAGGGGTGTGTAGACTTTTTATATCCACTGTACATGCATCCACACATGCATCCATAAGAATATGAACTATTTCATGGTAAGAAATTTTGGCCCTTTTTTAAAGGCAGATCTGTTTTGTACTTAATACTGAGTGCTTCTTTTGGTTACCATTAACACTCATGCATCACTGAAAAAAGTGCTCCTGTGTTGTAAGTAGTGGTCAACTGATATCACTTTTTCTATTGCTCATGCCGAGACTGATAATGAAAGAGCAGGTCAACTGACAACTGCTAATTAATCTTGTAGTTGTTGTGATTTTTACCTGCATTTAACAAACAAATGAGAAAAAAAATCAAAACTCGGGTGAATATTTTATGAGAATAATCAAAAAGAGAAAATATTTGGTGCTGTAAAATACCACCATGGACTTTGGGATTTCTGTCCAGCCATCTGAAAACCTTTTAAATAGCAAAAAATACAAGGTAAATATTTTTGTAATTAAAATTTCAAAATAAAGTCATGTAGAAATCCATATTTCAATGCACATTAAAATCTGAGATAAGTGGTTTTCTTAGCGAGCAACATGTTTTAGATGGGCTTTTAATTGATGAAAAGAGAAATACATTAGCAGATTATTTCATTGAAAGGTTGTAAAGCGGTTTTTGCTTTGAGAAAAACGCTAATGATCATTAAAATGTCTAATTTTCTATCTTATCTATTTAAATATTAAAGGATTCCTCGCTGCAATAAGATCTTTTTATTTATTTATTCCTGTGATTTGCCTTTCTTCCCAACAGCAAGCACTCCCTGATGACAACTACACCACAGAGGATCATGACGTCTTCACCATCGCTGGGCGGACCTGCATAGAGGAAGGACACAGCGCTCAGGTGCTCAGTATTGTCTTGGATGAGAAGAACCAGGTAAAGCTGATGATTCTTTCACCACAAAGACTTGTTCACACTTGATGGGCTCCATAACACTTGTCTGTCTCTCTGTCTGTCTGTAGGACATAGTGAGATCGATGGGTTGGAACCTGCTTCCTCCACTGATCCAGGTCCTTCTGAAGAAAGAAGACAAAAACCTTCCTCAGTGCTTGGCTATTCTGAACCACCTACTGCAGGTTAGTTTAACCTCAAAGTTAATGTTAGGAATATGTTGATCTGATTGTCAGAGTTGATGAAATGTTTGGATGTGATAAAATGTCTGATCCAGTGATTTAGCTAGCGGTGTGCAGATGCTGAATGCCTTGAGTACCGGGGTGAAATTGTGAAATTTGGCGCAAAATCAACACTGCTCATCACCAAAAGAACACCATACCTACAGTAAAGAATGGTCGTTGTAGCATCATGCTTTGGGGCTGTTTTTCTTCAGCTGGAACTGGTGCCTTAGTCAGGGTGGAGGGAATTATGAACAGTTCCAAATATCAGTCAATGTTGAAATTTTTAGACCTGCAGACCCAAAGAGCTGCTGATTGGTCTCTTGGAGCAACTGGAGCATGATGACCCCAACACCATCGCAGAAAGCATCCATCTACTGTTGAACCCGCTGCAGAAAGGTATAAAATACTTTGTTAAAAAAAACTACTTGAAACACCTAAAATATAAATATAATCACATCTCAAGCCGAGTCATTTCTGTTTCCCCTGTAAGTGCTGCTGTGCCTGGGCAGTCGCAAGGCATCCTCACTGGGCATGACCCTGTCCTCAGTGCTGGACCAGGTAGCCAAACTTCCTCTACCCCATACTAAGGAGCAAGAGGAGGATGATGTCTTCTTGCTTTGCCGCTGCTGCACTGATTTAACAGATTTTGTCAGACCCTTTGTGCACGAGGCCAGACTGAACACCTTAAACTGTAACGAGAACACAGAGAACATGGAAGGTGAACCAGGCAAGGGAAAGGAGGATGAGCTGCAAACGGAGCTGCTAAAGTTGTGAGTGAAGGATTTGAAATGTCTTGACAAAATACAAGTGAGAAATGTAATTGAAGTGTGTGATTTGTGTTGTGCAGCTGTATGAAGAGTCTAAATCACCCCCTGTTGGAGGTACAACTCAGAGATCCGGACACTCTGGCAGTGTCTCCTCTCAGAAATTTCGCCACAGAGATTTTGGTATAGAAACCATCCTTTTACTACCACTTAATATGTCTATAAAGAGTGATATCTTCATGATTTAAATACAAAAACAAGACTTTAAACTCAGGTTTTTCATATTTTCATTTTGAATATGATCTAAAGTGTGACTCAATTTCTCCGTCTGTGTTTGTACAGAAATCCCTCGGTGCGATTGGAGAGTCCCTCCCTGCTCTTGTGTTTCAGCCTTTGCTTAAGAGAAAACAGGTTCCAGGCTTTTTAGAGGAGGAGGTGCGTTATCCCAAAGAGTCTTTGGCTAGCCTGGCTCACCTGGTTTTTGTCCATCACCTGACTGCTGATACATTCCCCAGTGTTTTCAGGTAAGTTAAGATAATCAGTCAATCCCATTGAAGTTCTCTGATGGGCTGTGCTCTCTAAGGGATTAATGCTTTTTTGCTTTTTAAATCCCTGCAAAGTGAAAAAAAAAGATTCTGTTTTTTCACAGAGCACATGCTAAAGGTCAAATGCTCCACAAACTGGGCTGCAGAACACATGGCATCTATCTAATGCTATTGGTGTCTATTTGAATGAGTAGTTGTACGTCAATTTAGGACACTCACGGTCACTCGAGTGAAGTTTCCTCTGTTTGCTGAGAATTTGTGCTGAATACTCCACATTATTTAAGAAAAATGACACACAAACTTTCCTATGATCCTGACATTTCCACCTCTGGATGACCTGACAATAATGTCTAAAAATAACATCTGTAAATATAACTGTGGTGTATTAAAAGGGAGTAAAACCATATGTGTGGGGAGGTTCCAAAACCGTTACTCATAGTGGATTATATTATTTGAACAACTTCTACTGCGTTTGTTAAATGTCCAAATGTGTATCACATCTTTGAATTTTAAAACAGTGAAGAAAACAAACGGTGCCCTCTCCCTCTGCCCTCTTCAGCTCATCATCTGTATGTAGAGATAAGCTCTGCCAAGATAAGAGTCAGGTCTACAAAATCAGACACAAAACAAGAGCAAACTGCACAGGACCGTAAAATGTTCCATATATGGATTCGTACTGAAATATCATCAGGACAATATTCTCCATGATTTAGACCTTGAGTTGTAGGAGACAGTGATTGAAATTTTTTGCACAGTTCTTGGTGTCTGTTGTGAATGAAGTGCCATCTAAATGTGTCTTGGAAAAACCCTGCACAATACTGTGACTGTTAATCTCTCTGACTCTCTGTATTACAGCCCCGTGTTCATTCTGCGGTCAAACATGGAGCACATTAACCTTCTTCTGTCAAAGTGAGTAGACGACACAGTTTACAATGCAACTTAATGGTACTCAAGATAAAGTCAGAGTGAAAAAGTGAATTAGTTTACCATTGATCTTGTTTAGTCCATATGTATTTTGTATTTTAACATGATGTAATCCAAGCAAATGGGCCTTATGTCTTTCTTTTCTTATATATTATACAAGTGTTTCTATTAAATGCTTCAGGATTTCTGAAAATTTAAAATTTGGAATGGAAAAAGTTTAGAAAAATTTCTAAACCTTAGTTGACAGTCAAGAATATGTTTACATTTTAAAACACAAAGTCAAATTTATAACACAGTCAAACGAAATATTTTTATCAATTTGTAATTTTTTATGATATCTTTATGATTATATTAATGAAATAGACTGAAATGACAAGCATCGCAGAAAGTGCTCTGTCCACAAGGGGCACAAATATCTCTTTGCAGGAGCTTTAAATTGATACTTGAAAATTACAGACTTGTATTCACAGGTTCATGTTTGTGTTCTTGCTGTTTTTAAGCTGAGCTGCATTAATTGAAACCTGACTGTCATTTTATTGACAGAACTGATGAGTCAAGGATACAGAAAGGACTGGTGAGTCAAATTAAAACATTGAATTCAAAACAACTTTGAAAAGATTATGCTTAAGTGAGGGCAGCTCTACAAAATCAGCAAATGTAGCTTGTGACGTCCAAAGCTTTTCTTGCTGTAATGAAAAACTGGCTTGTAGAAATGTATGGGTTCACTTTTAAAGCTTGTTGAATTTCTTTGGAAACATAGCAGCTCATAAACATTTTTTTTGCTCTGACTGAGAGTCCTCAGATGTCACATCTGTGATTTTATTTCTGTTTCACGGTCAAACAGGAGTTGTATGAAAAGAGTCTGGTGCGTGTGGAGAATAACAGCTTGCCTGCAGATCTGCTAGAGATCAAAACCTTACTCACGGTCCCACAGGTGAGCCGTTATTTTTTATTTTTAGTTTGCTGTGTTTCTGTTGGAGTGGAGATGAATTAATCTGTATTTTATGTCACACTTCACTCTGATTGTGGCTTTGTCCTTCCAGAATCTGGTCAAGGTGATGACGATGTGTCCACAGCATGATTTGGTAAGAATAAAATGGACACTTTATTTCACTTTTCCTGGGAATTATGTTACGCTAGCTTTGTAAGCTGTCTGTCACAGCTTTTGTAATAAATCTGTGGGTAATGGACTGTTTGTGCTTCTTCTATTATGTCAGCTTTGATTCACGTTTTTCAGATGTATTCTTAATTCTCATATTTTCGTCTTTTTAACAGAGAACCAGAGGGCTGAAGATTTTCCAGTTGAGCATCGATAAGTTTGATACAGAAGCCAAGTACAATTTTTTACAGTGAGCTCCACATTTAACTCCTTAAAATCATCAGAACTTTGTCTCCGATCCACCCTTTAGCATATTGACCTTTACTCATGGTCATGTTTTAGGTACATGCTGAACGTCAGTCATCACTCAGGAGTCGAAGGCTACATCATCAAAAACATCAAGAATCAGATCGACCACGCACTGCAGGTGAGAGGGCACCTTGAATTTTTACCTGACTCAGCTCAATTGAACTTTGGTTTGATGCAGCTACAACTACGTCCGTGTCTGTGCAGAGCGTGCATTTCTAAAATTGTCCCTCTTTGTGCCTTTAGCCAGGTAACAGCAACATCTGGTTTGAGGGAGTCCACCTGCTGCCTCTGCTGCGCAAAGTCTTCAGTCTGCCAGACGGCCCAGAGACCGACCTCCTGCAGTATCTGGACCGGTCAGGACACACGTCACATCCATAGTAGCTTATGTCTATACCCCATTCATTAGCTACAGGGTGTAGGGTACTTGAACCCAGCATGCATAGAGGGAGAAGAGGGTACATGTATATGCTGTTAAATATTGAAAAATTAGGGGTGCTGTGCTTCAGTCCTGGTCACAAGATTGACTCACCATACCGGCATTATTTGGTGCATTTCTGCAGATGGTGCACTCTGCCCCCCCCTTCCCCACATTTCATATCTCACTGCTTTTATTAGAGCTGGACCCATCATATAAAAAAACATCAACCTCAGTCACTTCTTTCATTTTGTGAACAGAATCATGGAGTCCCTGAACCTGCTGCGTTACCTCATCATCAGAGACAAAGTGACAGAGAACCAGGTCAGTTTCTCAGTGACACTGCGTAGAGATTTGACTGTTTTCACTGTGAATTAGTTACATCCCGCCTTTCTGATTCTGTGAGTACCATCAGTAGATGCTGTTCCTGCTGTATCTCACCGTAGCTTTTCTGTTTTTGTTCTGATCTCACAGACCGGGATCTGGACAGAGCTGTATAAAATAGAAGATAAATTCATCAAGCCCCTGCGTGTCGGTGTGAACATGTCAAGAGCTCACTATGAGAGGGAGCTGCACAATACCATGGAAATCAAGAAGAACAAGGTCAAAGGTCAGGCCAGCACTCTCAGATTTAGAAAGTAAGAGATTTGATTTAGCAGATGTTTGGAGGACTCTAGAAAATCACATTTGGAGGTAAATCTGGTTGTGATAAGGAGAGAAAACAACCCACTAGTCATGTTGTAAAGTACAGTTGTGTATTGACATTATGAATGTGTGTTTTCCACAGAAAACTCAGTGCTGTCTGTGAGTGTTGGTGGTGAAGAGCTGCCAAACATGACATCAGAGTCCCAGATTGAGGTCAGCCACTGTTTCATTTTCATAAAACAATGAAATGGGATTTTGCAGCTCTGACCTGATTGAACGTGTAATGTGTCCTTTCAGGCTCTGCACTCAGCCCTGCACACATTCGACATGATCGAGAGTGTATTAGTGCGAGTAGAGGAGCTCGCCGAGGTGAAGGAAACTCTTTAGGCTGAGAGCTCCACAAGCAGAGATCTTCATCACCTCAGGGGGCGACAAAGAAACTGAGCCTTTAACCGTCGATGTACAGTATGTTGTTGAAGTTAAAGCAGATGTTATGGATGAGTCATCGGACATAAAACGATGGACTTTGAAATGTTGCAGTGTTTGTAATACTCACAATGACTGGACAGTTTGTATCTCTTCTGTAATAAATGTTGATTTTTGTACACTCAGTTTGAATACAAGATTGTACTGTTTGCTTTGATACGTTTTATACTCTTAAAAAAAAAGTTGTAATTTTGTAAATTTAAAAGGGCCACCTGGTGTGTAATGAGAATACTGCAAATGTTAATTTAGAGTACAAAGTCCACAAAGACAACTAAAAACTTTTGTCAGAGAACAGTAAGAAAATAGAACTGTATTATAGTTTCATCGTTGATTAAAATATGTTTACTTTTTATACACAGAAACAAACTTTTAAAGGCAGTTTATCTGGAAATTTTCACATGACTGAAGTTCCCACCATTTACAGTGGAAAAAAAAACTATCTGCAGGTTAACTGGTGCTTTTCAAATATTTATTTCTGAATTATTTTATATGCATGTTTGGAAATACTTGGTATTTTACACTCACTATTCTTTTGTTTTCTTTTATTAGAAAATTCAAATTTACACTGTACATTTCCCAGTATTATAATTTAATGAGACTAAAACATTTACTTTCATACAGCTGCATTCTTCATACATTCTTAAAAACACATACAACTCATACACACTTTCAAAACAAAAGTCCTCTCTTACTTTAAAACAGTGGCTCTCAAGTCCAGTCCTCAACACACCTGATTCAAATGATCAGCTCGTTATTAAGCCATTACAGAGCTTGATAACGAGATGATCATTTGAATCAGGTGTGTTGGAGCAGGGAAACATCCAAAAACCACTGCTTTAGAGACACTTTCTGGTGATATTGTTTACAGGCAGTTTTTCACCTGTTAGAAAATGTTATTTTATTAATTAGATTTTGTCCTTGAAGAAAAACCAAAGTTGATCATGTGTCACTTAACATCAAATCAACTGTCTGCCTAAATATTGCCTCAGGTTGAAATTCTTCCAGTCGTGGTTTTATATCAGTAACGGCACACATCCACATCCATATTAAATACCCAATCCCAAAGTACTTTGTACTGCAGCTGCCATGAAAAGCAAACATTAATACATACACGCAGGTTTGTGAACCAGCAAGTCGAGTCTGTCTTGGATAACATAAATATCTATGCAGAATGAAGTGAGAGGAATGATGCCAAACACAAAGTCTATCACATCTCTCTTCTGTTCTGCAGATTTCCCCCCATAGGCACATCACGTCTCTGATGTCTGTTTTGCAGAAAGGTGTTATAAAAGGCAGCAGAAGTTTTTCTTAAAAAGGAACAGACTCGATCTGAGTCGGGTTGAAAACTATAATAAACCCTTTTGTCTTTGCATAACTGTTTGTTCCACCTGAATCAAATATTCAAGAGAACTCTGGTGAGGTGAGACTTCTGGTCTAGAACCTGCGCTGTCTCACAAGTCTTTGAACAGTGGGTGCTGCAGGGCCTGAGCAGCTGTAATCCTGGTGGCAGGGTTCAGATCCAGCAGCCGGTCCAACAGGTCATAGGTCTCATCAGGTACTCTGTCCCAACCCCGCTCCTTTTCCTCCACCTCTAAGTCAGTCTGTGAGCTCTGTTTGTGAACTGTCTCTTTGCTCCCTGTCTGTATGTGCTGTTTCGGAGGAGTTTCGGCATCTTTGTGTTGCTTTAATGTCCTCTCAGGGGGACGATGTGTTGGTGTATCATCTTGGATTTTGAGACGGGGAGAGACGGCTGTGTTTGCATCGGGAAGAGGCGTGACGTCATCATCGGGTGATGGCCTGCGTCCTCTCAGAGTCTCACACAGTGTCCTGAGGTCCTGTCGAGGCAGCTCCCGACTGCACACCACTGCCTTACCTTTGACCAAAAAGAAAAAAAGATTCACTACAACACAACAGCTTTATACATTACAAAGAGGGAGAGATCAGTCACCATACTTTAACTGTCTATGGTCAAAAACTGTGGAGCTGGATTTAGCTATCTTCACTCAAAGTTCCACTGAAAATCATCAAAACATCATCTCGCTTGTTTCAAACCAAATTTGGTGGACTTAATATCTTCAACAGGGCCTGAGCGATTTATCGGTGAAGCCCGTTTGAGACTAATCAGTAATCGGCCAAAACTCGCCGATACTTTCAGAAATAAAATGTGGAGAATAAGATTAGGTTTCACTTCGAAAAGATCCCCCGACTTATCCTGTAGATGGCGCAGCGATCTCATGACAGTCTTCATCCACTAACAACCTCACAGCACAGCAGAGTGACGGATCTGAAGCAGGCAGCTCAGGGACGCACGGAGGAGAGTGGTCCGCCTCAACGGTAAATAAACCAGTTTGTGAAACACACAATAAGTCAAGTTTTAGTTCAACCCACTTCACAATGTTCCCCGCTGTGCTGGTCTCGGTCACGCCGAGTTCACGGTGAAGCACCATGTAATATGCAAGCTTAAGTTAGAGTTAGGCATCTGCTATTAACCTTGCTACACTGTTAGCCGTGCTAGTAACGGTAGAATAACAACAGTATATATTACGTGATCGAGCTACTTCTCTTAGTGAGGCAGCTGCATGTCTCCAGTGCAGTTGAAAATGCGTTTCTGGTCCGAGTTTGATCAGTCGGTCTTCCTGTCAGCGTGAAGAGCCGTAGCCTACAGTATATCTACAGTATATATATATTTTTTATAACTTCTTAAAAATTTTAAAAATCGGCAGATTAATCGGTAATCAGATTTTTTTTTACCCCCTAATAATCGGTATCGGCATCAGCCCCACAAAACTCCATATCGGTCGGGCCCTAATTTTCAATACGAGTAAGTTATACAAAAAAAAAAAAACCTCATCTCTTGTCAGATGTGTGCACTAGAGGGATGTGCCATGAGGCTAATTATGAGCTAAATTTCTTTTTTGCACCAGGATGTAAACATGTTTTTGGGAAAAGGCTCTTTGGATTGGGTGAGTATGTGTCTTTAAGAGGATTTAGAGCCAGTCTCAAACAAACCATACATTTTTTTTTCCCAGCACTTTCGCACCGGCTTCATTTCTTGAGACTGAGGGTTGCGGCTAGCAGAAAACTAATACAAATACACACCAAATGCCTTGGCAGCCTGGATGGTCTCTCTGGAGCCTCGTATGGTCATGATCTGAGTGAGGGCAATCAGGTCATCGCTGGCTTTGAAGAACGGGTAACGTCCACTGAGCAGAGAGAGCAGGATCACACCAGCTGACCACACGTCTATGGCTGGAGTACAGAAATAAGACACAGGTGTGTGTTATCGATTATAAGGGAGAATAAGAAGAATTGTGTTATAAGGTGAGCTGTTAGTCTGTTCGTGAGAAACAAACCTGTGCCTTGGTTTGGACACTTTGTGAGGACTTCTGGTGCTCTAAAGCCTGGAGTCCCAGCTCTGGGGGCCACCTGCTGCTTCCTTTATGTTGAATAAGAAACCATGAATAGGGGTATACATGAAGCAAAACAAAGCAGTAAACAAAAATAAACCTTACTCCAAATCTCTATATGTATGTATTTTACAGTTTTCCAAATATCTTGGTAAACAGATTTTCCATTTTAATGGTTTTAAAGCAGAACAGTTCCAACTTCATTGATTACATTATTTGCTGTTTTTCTTTCCCATCTGTTGTTGACCGTGCTGAGACTTTAGACTGTAAGTGAGTCAATTGTTGCAATTTATGGACATTACTTTTAGCCAAAGTTAATTAGTATCAATATTTTCACGTCTTGTAGATAATTAACCAACTTGACTGTTTGTTTATCATTCTTGAAAGTATTGGGCAAACAACACAGCGAGCAACTGACAGGTCAACTATAATGAGAGAAAACTGTGAATCTTGAGTCCAGAGTAGCTTTTTAGGATTGCCTAGAGTGGGACCACTCGAACTTCACTTTCTGTTACCTGGACATGCAGATGTTGCAGACACGGTCCGTCAGGCGGCAGTTACAGGTGAGACCCTGCTGTACGGTTCTCGGAGGTTTCTGGCTACTGCTGCTGCTCTGAGTCCTGACGGGCAGTGGGCCCCTGCTGGCTGCAGAGAGCCTCCGAGTGGCTGGGTCCTCTGTTCTCATTGACTTTACCTGCTGAATGAAAGGTAATCAAATAAAACGACTACTCTTAGAAATAAAAAGAACCATTATGAACACCCTTAACTAAGTAAATCTCTGACTCAATTATAACCTCCATCTATTTACAACTGAATGATCATTTCTCATGATCAGTGAACCTGGTCTTTCCTTATAAATTTCCTCAAACTTCTTGTTCTTAAACTTCACACTCCACTTACTTACCTCTGTTTTAATGGCACATTGTTTAGTGGTGGATGGAGCTGGTGCGCAGCTGTTGAGGTTCCTCTCTCCAAAGACAGGTCGTGGCACTTTGCGTAGTCCTGTCAAATCCTAAAGTAAATAAACATGCAAGGAAGAATTTAGTCAAAATCGACACCTTAGTGCAAAAAGCAGGAAGAAAAACATACAGATAGGAAGATATTTGATCACTAAAGGGCAGTCTTAACCAAGACTCAGGCTTTTAGTGGATTTTTATTTCACTCTTCCAAAATTGTGCTTTCACACGGAAAGAAAAGGAAAAAAAACATTAGAATAAAAGTATCAGTTTAGTGCTGAGTCGGACACCTTTGTATGCTTTGTGCGAGAGGTGGAGGTGGCAACAGTGGTGGTGACAATACGTGCTTTTTTGACCAGTGCCTTTCGAGAAGTTGAGGAAGACGTGGAGGGGGAGGAAGAAGAGGGAGAAAGTGGTAAAGTAGGCGCTCGTTGTGGAGGTGGAGGTAGAGAGGTTGAAGCAGTGGTTGTGTTGGTGGTGGTTTTGGAAGGGAGTCTAGTAGGTGCTCTGCTCCGCTGTGTCGCTTCTTGTTTCCCTGTGGACCCTCCACCTTTTTGTGAAGACCTCTGCCTCACCACCTTCAGCAGCTCAATCTGGGTGTCTGCTGTGCCCTGAGCCAGGCCAAAGTCCACCAGCGCATATCTGCAACAGCATTTTAAAACAGGGAAATGAATAAATCGATGAGAATCCAGTTTTAACTGCAGCCTGGATACTAGATGGGATAAGCTGCACTTATCACAAAAAGGTGTGACGACTCACTTTCTGCTGCTCCTGTTGTACAGAAAATTGTTTGGTTTGATGTCCCTATGAATGATACCAAACTGGTGGATGTGTCTAAGAGCCTTCAGCAGGTGATAGATGTACAGACGAACCTCTTCAAAGCTCAGCGAGCCGATTATCTCCTATTGAAATCATTTTGAATGGGTCAGAAGTTTGTCTTTAATTCATAGTCAGGGGAATCAATTACAGACTGTTTCTTAGTGTGCAACAATGTACATACCACAATAGGTTGATGCTCCATATAAGGCATGACAATCACCACATGATCTTCCTTCCTGAAGCAGTAAGTGACCCCAATCACATTCTCTCTGCCTCTGCAAAGTGTGAAGAAAAAAGTCACAGAGCAAGTGGTGAGACAAAGGAAAAAGTGAAAAGAATCTCTACCTGTAACACAAAGAGTAAAGTTTTCAACAGTCAGACAAAGCAAACATGAATGATTCACATGTGAAAACAGACATAGCAGGTAAAATGACATGAAAGTGAAACAAAAAAAAACTTCCATAAAGCTTCTTTGGTCTTAATTCTCTGAAGTTCAAAATTATAGCAAGAATGTCTGTAATAATGACTCTTGGCAAATCAAACAGCATTAAATTCAAACCAGTAAACAATAAATGGTTGATTTAATTGTACATATTTCAAAATTCAGAATCTGACCTGAGCAAATTTACCTTTGAAAAAGTAATTTGTGACACTCTGAGGGCATAGCTGAATGTCTTATGTATATCACCTCTTAAATACATGAGTATTGGACATACCCTGCCAGAGTGAGACACTGCAGCTCAGCAGCAATGCGTGTAGGATGACTGGTTGGGATGAGGTGCTTCAAAGCAAACATTTCTCTCTTTCCATCTCTCATCTGAGCCTCACCCAGATACACCGAGCTGAAAGTTCCTGAGGCACAGAGAAGGTACACACACCATTTGCATATTATATTTTCTATTCCAATAAATTTCAAAAGCTGTTTCTCCTAAAACTTCTCAAGGAACTTTGATTTATGTTGATTCTGGCACCCATCGTGGATGAAGCAGTATGTCTAATAACATGACTGCTTTGTCATTGTGGTCATGTAAAAGCAATGATTTCTGACCAACTAAAAAGTTTTCCTCTTTCCTTCAAACAGCCAGGTGTAACAGTTAAAAAAAAACAAGCTGTTCCTGCAGTTGGCTGCGACAACAAATTCAGGGATTCAGATTTAAAGTTTGGAAATTGTCACTCCTGTCACTGATGGTCTTATTTGCTAATTGGTTACAAAAAGGCATCAAAATGAATTTCAGTCTGTTTCATGACCAGCCAAAACTCCCTGTAGCTTTAAGCCGACATACTGCAGACTTGAATTATGATGATTAAGTTTTACTGAGCAAGTACCTTCTCCGATTTTGTCAATAATGCGGAAAACCTTAGTCAGCTGAGGAATAGATTTGTAGAGGGACTCAATGTCGAGCTCTACATCCCCTGAAAGAAAAGAGAAAAAAGCTATTAGAGGCATGACACACTTTTTGACATCCTACACTTACACTAATTCAGTTCAGTAAAATGTTGTGCAAAGACAGATTTATGAATTATAATACTCTGCAGGTTCACCTTGTGTCACAGAATTTATGAAATACATTTATTATATTCTACTTCAAATAAAACCCTCAATGACAAATTGGTTGTATAAAAGAAATAAGTAACACATTAGAAACAAAAAGTGACTCTTTAATCAAACATTGCGGTATAAACGCATTGTTATACAGTGGATATAAAAAGTCTACACATCCCTGTTCAACTGCCAGGTTTTTGTCTTGTAAAAAAATTAAATCAAGATAAATAATTTCACAACTTCTTGCACCTGTAATGTGACCTATAACCTGTACAACACAATAGAAAAACAAAGAGAAATCTTTCAGGGAGGTTAAGTAAAAATGAACAACTGAGATCATGAGGTTGCATAAGTGTGCACACCCTTTAATAACTGGGGATGTGGCTGCGTTCAGATTTAACTAATAACATTCAAACTCAGGTTAAATTGGAGTCAGCACACACCTGTCACCAATTAAAGTGCCTCTGATCAACCCCAAATAAAGTTCTGCTCTTCTAGTAGCTTTTCCTGACATTTTTGTAGCCACATCTTCCAGCACAAGCGGAGCGCTTCCAAAGCATCAGAGGGATCTCATTATTCAAAGATATCAGTCAGGTGAGGGCTACAAAAGAATTTCCAAGGAATAGAATATACCATGGAACATAGTAAAGACCATAATCATCAACTGGAGAAAATATGGCACAATGGTGACATTACCAAGAACAGGACGTCAGTCCAAAATTGATGATGATAAGACGAGAAGAAAACTGGTCAGAGAGGCTACCAAGACGCTGACAGCAACACTGAAGGAGCTGCAGGAATTACGAATTAAGTACTGGCTGTGTAGTACATGTGACAACAATCTCCCGTTGTCTTCATATGTCTGGGCTATGGTGTAGGGTGGCAAGACAGAAGCCTTATCTTACAAAGAAAAAAATCAAAGCCCGGCTTAATTTTGCAAAAAGACTTTCGAAATCTCCCAAACACATGTGGGGAAATGTGTTATGGTCTGATGAAACCAAAGTTGAACTTTTGGGCATCATTGCAAAAGGTATATTTGGTGCAAAAACAACACTGCTCATCACCAAAAGAACACCATACCCACAGTGAAGCATGGTGGTGGCAGCATCATGCTTTGGGGCTGTTTTTCTTCAGCTGGAACTGGTGCCTTAGTCAGGGTGGAGGGAATTATGAACAGTTCCAAATACCAGTCAGTGTTGGCACAAAACCTTGGGCCTTTTGCTAGAAAGCTTAAGAGTAACTTCATCTTTCAGCACGACAATGACCCAAAGCACACATCTAAATCAACAAAAGAATGGCTTTACTGGAATAAGATTGAGACTTTGAAACGGCCCAGCCAGAGTCCAGACCTGAATCCCATGGAACATTTGTGGGGTGATCTGAAGAGGGCTGTGCACTGGAGATACCTTTGCAATCTGTGAGATTTGGGGCGGTTTTGCAAAGAAGAGTGGGCAAATATTGCCACATCAAGATGTGCCATGCTGATAGACTCCTACCCAAAAAGACTGAGTGCTGTAGTAAAAGCCACATGTGCTCCAACAAAGTATTAGTTTAAGGGTGTGCATATTTATGCAACCAGGTTATTTTAACTTTTCTATTTTATTTTTTTCCCCTTAAAAGGTTTCAGTTTGTTTTTTCAATTGCATTGTGAAAGTTATAGGTCACATTAAAGGCGGAAAAAGTTGTCATTTTCTCACATCACTCAAACCTGGCAGTTGAACAGGGGTGTGTAGACTCTTTTATATCCACTGTACCTGTTTTCAAAAATCGTTTTAATGTTTTCTTTTTCTGCGTAATTTCATACTTACGGGGAATTTTACTCCTCCTGGAGCCTCTGTCGGATTTTGTTTGAGTAAAGCCATTTGAGCTGATGCCTTCAGTGCAGACAGGAGAAATCTCCATCTAATAAAAGAGAAAAGCCTTTTCAGTTTGCATCACAGTTAACGACTAAAATTATAGGTCTGATTAAAACGCCACCAAAACAACCTGTCATTACTTTTTTAAGTCCAACTAATGGGTTATTTAACAAAAAACGACTTGTCAGAAAACCATTTGGCTAAAACAGGAGTGTAAACACTTGAGCAGAGCTACTCTTCAGCCTCTTCATGTCGTCTTCCTCATTCACACAAACTAGCGTGCCGCAGTTAGCTTCAGTCTGTCAGGCTTCTCCTTTAGCTCACAAACAATAAAAAACTTACCGCTTTTAAAGTCGGACGTTATGCGGAAACTTTCCTGGATTAGCCGTCGCCGACACGCTAAACACTCATGTGAATTAAACTCAGCAGGTAAATCCGAAATATGTATAACTCGGTCAGAGAGAGTCAGAGGAAAACATTTGTTGAGACTTTCGGGATGAGGCTTTTCCGCCAACAACAAACTCCCCGCTTAAAGTGACGTCACGAGATATCTCGCCGTGCATCGACGAAAATCGCGGGATACCACACATTTCAACCCCCCCCCCCCACCACCACCACCACCACCACCACCACCACCACCATTAGATTTATAATGATGTGAAGAGGTGCTGTATACCCATTCAAGTGGGTTAAAGGCGAGTGAGTGTATTGCATCAATTTAAATTGCAAGCTGGAAAATATAAAGAATACATATTGCATTTTTACACAAACTGCATATTGCATATTTATCGGGGGAGGATAAATTCCTACTTTGTCAATCCATGTAGCAATATGCCTGCGTGATTATCAGGAATATTACGGTAAATTTTTGGCAGTCTTCTTGCTCGAGTCTACGGGTCTTGCTGAAATGACGTCACGTAGTAGTTTTCTATAAATACACCATAGACATCATATACGTAGACACCTCAAAGCTTGACGCAGCCTATTGGAGCTCTCGTATCGGCGCGGCCGCCATCTTCAATGGGTCCCCCGTGTGCCTCCAGTGCATTAAGTAGGTAGGGATGCCCAACCATTTTGATAATAACTCTCCGAATCTCTGCCCGATTTCCATACTGTTTGGTTTGTTACAACGGCAGGGATGTAGCAATAATACAGGACAGTGTCACACATTAAAAATAAAACAAATTATTCTTCTACCCTATTTGTGAAATGTAATCATACGTGAAATGTAATCTGCGTCGGGTTTTTCAACCATAGAGTGCAAAAAAATGGGCACAGTTGGTAGTTCACCATTGACCCCATTGGCTCTTAAGCGAGCCTGGAGTGGGGAGACCCGTCCAATATGGCGGTGACACAGGCTTACGCTCCGGCGCGTAACGAGGCGTCTACGTATACAATGTCTATGCCAGACACCCCTTACCACCACCACCACCCCTGAGCGGAGTACAGTCATCGTCCGACCCGAACTCCGGCAGCTTCCTCTGTCAATTTCTGCTGTTTTTATCTCTGTTTTTCAGCACAGTACAAGAGGACTTGTAAATAGCGCTGAAAAGCTTTGTAAAAAGCTGAGAGAATCACTCCGTCATGTTCAGTTTCTCACAGAGACACCGCGATTGTCTTGCCATGATAAACTTGGTTGCTGCGAAGGGGTTCAACTCTGTTACTTTGGTGTCTCTGTGACGGGTTTATGAACAACAATTGAACAGTTTGACTCAACCAGGTTTCTCTGTGTCCCGGTGTGAAAAAGCCAAAATTCAAACACACTTTGACACGTTTTCCTTTTTTCATTTGGTTGTGGAAATCCCCACTTTACTCTGGCTGTGTATGTTTTTTTCTCCAATCATCCACAGCATTGACTTGAAGAAGCCAGTTTCCCGTTTTGTAAATGCTTTTTCAGCATATTCACTTGTTTCTGAGGACAAGACCTTGGTTTGACAACTTGTCTTAAAACCAACTAATTTTCTTTTAACCAAGAGATGTAAAACTACCTGCCTACTATTGGGTTTCACACACACCTGGATATAGTAATAGTACAGTTAATATCTGGGTTTGTCAGTTGATCGTCTCAAAAAATGTGTCTACACTAAACTACTGAAATGCAGTAGTACATGTATATGCATGGCCTGCAAGTGGCGCAGTAACGCTGCCACACGTCTATGCAAAAAACACTGGTTCGTGAAAGATGCGTAGGCCTATGGGTATGGGTGAAATAATGATGCTTGTTTTCCCAGATGAGGTTAGAATTGGACTGATTAATAGATTTCATCAAGTTGTCAGGAATAGGTCATGAAAAGGCAAGGGTCCATTATTCTGGATAAAGATTCAATTTAAGTAATCGTCTGCCAAAAACTGAAAGCTTCTTCTGTAACCAAGAGTCAGGAATAGACAGACTTTTCTTTGTAATAGTGTGAAACTTTAATCTCTCTCTAGTGTTTGCATCTTCTGTTATAGTGATTCCCAAATATTTCAACTCATTTTTAACAGGAATCTCAAATAAGCAAGGACAGTCATGAAGAGAGTAGTTCACATTTTTCTCGATTACCACAGGGATTTGTTCTGGTCTTTAAAGAAAACAGTAGTATCATCTGCCCCCAAAAGTAATAGACAAACGATTACCTAACACCTCTGAGGACACTATGTCTGTCTTACAAAAATAGGTAAAAGTTCAGCAGCTAAAATGAGCATTAATGGGGAACAAGAGCATCCTTGTCCAGTGCCTCGTTTGATCTCTAATCTTTTAGTCGTACCCTGAGGGCGGGAAACAAAATGATTAGTATCATAAGAATTGCATTCATAAGTCTGAAACCGAAGTCCAAATATTTTAAAGTTTGAATGGATTAAACTGAACTGAATCTAACTATAAAAATCTAAAAAAGAAGCCTTAGATAACTATAATCCAGTAGGACAAGCAGCAGTGTAATATTATAGTGTATTTATCTCAGCTGGAGCTTGTTTACGTAACTGACCTGCCTGTGAGCAGCAGGAGTCACTCCATCCTCTCATGCTGCTTGGCTGTACACCTCAACCTCATATATACCTATTTATCCTATGATGCCACATTATATCACAGTTCACATAGCTGTTTGTCACAGAAATAGATTTACCAGCACTCTCAGTTGTAGACCTGAAAACAGCCTGTTTTCTGCAAGAGTAGGGCATACTGTTGAACTAATTACCAGCATGGCTGTGCCTGTGCTTCTAGACATTTTATAAGATGCAATTTATTGAATGTTTCAGCACAATTTTACTGTTGCAGCTGGTGTAAGAATGTCAGTAAAGAGGTAACAGGTGTGAAATTAAAGTAAACAAAACAAGAAATGTTGTAGGCCTAAATGTAAAAACACAAAGATGCACAAAATGAAAAATACCCGTGCAGAGACAGAGTTCCCTCAAATTTGTTACTTGATTTTATGTTGCCTCGCTGACACCTTTTTACCACTACCACTGCTGATAATGCGACATTTCTGCAATTGATTTGGAATGAGAACCAGCTTTTTACCTTCCCTGTTATTTTGTGTAAACAACCTAGAAAATAACTTAACTCACTCATGAAAAGACTAGTTAATAATTTGTATATGTGGTTTAGCCACTGCTGTATACTTTATCCTGCTACAAATGGACTCGATTAAAATAAGTTCACGTAATTACACAAGCCCCCAACTTTAGTTAATAGCTTGCAAATAGTTTATAGTTTACAAATGGACTCGATTAAAACAAGTTAATGTACCCCAAACCCCCAACTTTACAAATATGCACACAGCTGCTTTGCTCTTAAAACTCACCAAAGCTCAGTTAGAGAGATGTCACATCATAAAAAACAATTTGTTTACCTAAAGATGGTGAGACTGGCACAGCTTTCAGTCATGTCTGCTTTTCTTCCTGTTTATCTGCCAGGAGCCTTTGGACAATTTTGTGAAATTTAGGAGCAAAGGCATGCCTTTAATATTCAAAAAATAAATAAATTGACATTTACTTATAGGCTTTAATAAAAGAACACTAAATACAAACAAGGGATATGATATGGTTTATTACCCAAGACTGGGATGAACCATTTGATAAACACACTTCAATAAATGGATAATTACACATACTCCAAATAATTGAGTAAAAGTTAGAACTTTCACTGGAAACATTTTTTCATTTTCAGTATGAATATGTAAAACATGGCTCTGAAATGCTCAACATCTTATTTAAACTTATATTTGAACAAAACATAAACATTAAGCAAACAATGTTAACATTTTAAATTTGCAATCCTTTCAAAATATGCCATCAAATATTCCAGTGAACGCCTCCTCTTCTTTGCTTTTGTTGCTGAATTACATGTAAGAAAGGAGAGTTGTCAGTCAGCTATTGAAGTTACACTCAGTCAACAATTGCTCCGTATGAATGAGGACATTGTGCTCTGAGTAAACTGTACACAATATCAACTCAATACAAAGCCTTGTAAATGGATTTCCCTCTACCTTCCACTGACATGGAACTCAGTGTTATCTGGGCTGCTCACAGTTGAGAAGAAATCAAACCTTCTCGTGAGCAGGCCCACATGGGTCTGGGGTTTTGGAGGGAGGATTTCTGGCTTTGTTATGATAATGTCCTCAATACTGTTCTGTCTCTGCACAGAGAGAAAGAGGAGCAAACATCAACAACTCACAGAGCAAAAGTTAAGATTTTAGAAAGCTTTTTACAAGCAACTTTGTAAAGCTTGGGATCGTAGTTTGCTGCTTATCATTTAGAATATTTCCAATCATGAAGAGTTTTTCTCTTCTTTTATGACCGCTCGTACAGCTGAGTGAAACTGTCTCAAAAAACTATGTGGTAAACAGACTGGCTAGAAATGTATCATTTCCCCCTTGTCCACGACATGAGATTCACATTTACCAACCTGAAAAAGCCCGTGGGAGCCTCCATGTGCTCCTCTTAAATGTAAATGCCAAATTAGAACATGCATGGATTAATGTGGGAATCCAAACCTTTTTACTGCAGTCGAGTGTGAGTCTATTCTGTGGTCTCACTGATGATGAGGGTCTTCTAAATTCAGGACCTAAAGTTGGTGAAATTGACCTGAAAGGGTAAAACAGGACATGTTTGTTTTAGCCTTGGCTACAATATGAAACCTCCATGATTCTTGGATGTAACTGGATGTATGTCATGCATTATTTATTACTTTGTGGCCTTACCTCAGTGGTGTTCTCACAGAGGTGGTTACACACTGCTGATGGAGAAGCATTGGTGTTGCTTTAGCAGTAAGGCCTACAAATGAAAACTATGTTAAAGTCAATAACCCCTAACAACTATTCCTGAGGAAAAAAAAGACCTCTCTGTGTGTGCGTCAATGATGTCCTTGTATCTCTCCACCCTCTTATGAATTAGCTGTAACTCAAACTCCACTCTACCAGGCTTGTTGTGGTCAACAGGCTTCTGGATCTCAGGTTTAGCACTAGCAGCGCTGACATGCAAGAGGTTCTCATCATCAAAGTCCTCCCAGTCGTCCCATTCATCTCCAAGGTCAAAGCTCACAGTGGGTATTTGTGAGTATGGTGTGTTTTTGCAGTGAGAACCCTGGACTGACACTACAGAGGACTTTTTAGAGTTGGCACAGTTTGTTGAATTGATTTGGTTCACAGAATGCTTCTTGTTTTGAGGTTCATCGTTCATCCACACTGAGGAACCTAAACACAGATGAGAAATGACAATACTTTGAGAGTGAGCACGAGTTGTGGTGGGTTTCCTGACAGGTTACTTTATTACATTCATACCCACCAGGTGATCATGATAACCTCAAAAGAAGAAATATGACAGAAGACAGGAAAAACAGCCACCAATCATGTTAATATATTTCACACCTGCTTACCAATGTCAGCGTCAGGGAAGTCACCTCCTTTCAGATCCAAAATCTCAGTGTGAGGTGTCAATGCATCTTCATAGAGATTTACTCCATACCTTCATTAAAAACAATTTGGAAATAGACAGGATTCACAAATAAGCAAAATTTCACAAGTTTTATCGTTCCACTATTAAACTGTCTCATTTGAAACAGCTGTCAGAAGTTTTTTACTCATGCAGCAAAATAAGTCTGAAATATCTGTGTGAATACCTGGACACAGTTGGCAGCCTCTCTTTGGGTTTGTAAGAAAACTCTTGCATGTTGACAGACACTAACTCTTCGCTCATTCTCATCTGGAAAAAAAAGAAAGCATGTAACACTCACTCAGTCAGCTTTGTTTAAAACAAAAAGATTGTTTCGAAGCTCCACAGACAATCAAAAATTGACCATGTATTGCTTATGTAACAATTAAAAAATAAATACAGTAAATGTCCCCAAAGAGGCAATTTTTGGCACAACACAGAATTGCTTAAATCCTAAAGAGAAACCAGACAAAGACAAATATCTCAAATCTTCCAAAGTGGCTGTTATAAATATTGTCTTAGTTTGAAAATGCATGTCACCTATCATCTACCAACACTTGAAAATGAACAAATAAAATAGTGGTGTGTACTGCATACCTCTCGTATCCATATTATTCCTTGTGGCTACCACATCTTGTTTAACTGAGTTGTTGCCATAGCGATAAATTAGTCAGATTGACCTATGATCAGGATATCTATACCTCCAACCAAAGAAGGGTGGCCAAAATTCTAGAGAAAGTAAAGAGGATGTATCCATGCAGATCTTGTCTCTATTTACAGCCAGCCTGGTAATGTATCGCAAACTGTCAGTTCACTTACATCTCCTATAATGAACCCCCGGGACAAACATTTCACATATTTTCTCACTCTGTTCCTGCGAGTGCTTTCTGAATGTCCATATCAGCATACAATACAATAACAAAGTAAATACCCATAACAAGATATGCTGTATAGAGTAAAGAGACAGCCTAATTCTTCATCTAGTTCACGAGGTTTCATTTAAATGACTCAATGGGTGTCATAAACCAGTCAGGAATTTAGAAAGAACTTTAAAACACATATTGTATCTAACCTGCATGTTCAACCCTGTAAATCAAATGCAAAATCAAACTTTGAAGCTTCATATCTTCATGCGTCGATTCTTCTGTATGTATATGGAATGCATATTATCGTTGCACATACTTGTTCATAGAATACAGTGAAATACCTCCAACATATACTGTGTAATGCTGTCATCTGTGACATTTTTTTCTGATCCTATTATCGTATGTTTTTTTTTAACTTGGCTGGTATATTTCTCCGTTTTCTCTGTAAACATGCAGCTCCTCCATCATTGACATTTCTTTTCATATGATCTTAACCAGTCATGACTTCACAATGACTCATCAGCTCTTCCTGCAGATTCAATGTGAGTGCAAGGCAAGGCAAAGTAGGTGTTTT
Organism: Xyrichtys novacula; assembly: GCA_962446985.1. Lineage (NCBI taxonomy): Eukaryota > Metazoa > Chordata > Actinopteri > Labriformes > Labridae > Xyrichtys > Xyrichtys novacula. Next base: position 11,103,742 of record OY660877.1, read on the forward strand.
TTTTATGGGCATAAAAAACTGCATCAGAGCGAGGGAATATTTTCCTTTCATGTTTAATGTGATCGATCTTCAGAGCGCTAGACCTTTTGCACACAACGCATTGATGTTTGGCAAGTTTGAGGTGAGCAGCTCTTTGGTTTTTGTATGTGGCAGCAATGTGCAGGGTGAATGACTGAGGTGCGTGCTGACTCCAGGAATCACATCTTCTTTTTACCTTACCTTGAGTCGTTTGACAGGGGTCTGTGCGAGCGTTTCGCTTCTGCTCTTCAGGTCGCTCAGATATGAAGAAAAGCTGGATTCCTGATTTGCTGACCTCTTCAATGCAACACTTACACCTTCTTTACCTTGGGAATGCAGCACAAGTGAGCTCTGATTCACAATAAAGACATAGGAGCTCTTGAAAGACATAAATAAAAAAACTGATGGTTCGTACTCACAGCAGGGATGACCACAGAGATCTTTATTCTTGCAGAAGTGGTTGCACTGTCTCTTGTTGCATAAATCTGATGGTTCATTTTATTGTATTTGAGAAAAAAAATACATTTTATAAATGGTTGTATGCTCATTCCAATAAAGAGTATTTCATATTAGGCAGAATCATCAGTAACACTGCTGTGGTGAAATACCTGACTCTGTGGCAGATGCAACATTTTCCCTCAGCGCTTCAGCCTGAACTGAAGGTAGTGGTTGCAGTTTAGAGTGCTGCTGTCTCTGTCCACTCAGATCGTTTGATGTATGGGATGGATCATCTCTTAGAAACCTCCTGGCTTCAGAGTAATAAACGCTAAATTTCTGCTGGATGTCCAGGCCCACTATAGGAGAGGAAATGGCCTGAATTTACAGCGACTGCATTTCCCAAACTGCACTAAGAAGTTATTAAGTCATCGATTTTTTGGCAAGAATGACAGTAAATGTTGTTTCAAGGTTTTTATGTGTGGAGCAAAGACGCTTCCATCTTTACCGTATTCTGAGCTGATAAGACTGATGCTGATTTCTGCTCCTTTTGAGGCTTTTGCTACCTCGATCTTCTTTGACCAGCTGCCACACTTGAGCAGCACAAAGTCCCTGGAAAAAGAGGGTGTCTGATGAAAATCAATCCACTTTTGATTTTCAAAAGTATGAGCTCTGGTTTTCAGTAAAAACTGGTAGGAGCTTGTTTATTTTTCTCACGCGAGTTTTTGTAGGAAGACCACTTTATTGTCTGAATCTCCCACAATAAGAGAGACATAGTGGTAGTCTGGAGCCGTTCTCCTGGACAGCAGCTGAGCTTGGTTTGTTAGGTTCACCTTCACCACAATCTCAGCTGTGTTACAACCATATCTTGGCAGCTTAAAAAAAAAACACCAACAATGAAGAGAAAAAGGGTGCAACAGAGCTGTACAGTGAAATCTCAACTGAAACAACAGCTCGCTGGGCATAAACTGTGCTCAACATCGTACCTGCTCCAGTTTAACTTCATACTTTGGGAGATGGACAGCCGACTCCTTGATCTGGTTCCCGAATGGAGGATGTCTATTGAGAATCTAAGTAAATTCATAAATGTTAAAATTTGTTTTTAGATAAAGGGTACTTACAGGTCTTTTGCTTTCTGGTTCTTGTAGCAGTCAATTATTGTTTGATTACCGCCAGTACTCCTCTTCGCCTCAATTATTTGCTGACATTTCATTGTAACTCCTGATTCAGTTTAAACCACACTTAAATGGAATGAGTCAAAGAAATTACACAAACAATAAGAGTGTGTGTGTGTGTTTTTTGACTGACTGACCAGCTCAAGCTCTCTAGGATTGGTTTGCTGTATTTTGCTGAAAGTGGTGAGTCCAGCATTCACCATGGCAGCTGACAATGTCGGGCCTGAAACACATGGTGAGTTATTACAAAGTTATCATGTTTAGTTTGCCGTATGAAAAGATATTTCTATTAATATTTGAACTTTGAATGTGTCCAACCTATCTTTTCAAGCTGTCTGGAGACATAAGGTGAGTTTTCCCAAAGCTTGGCTCTGAAGCATTTAGCCAGGATCAGGGAGTTGAGCAAAGCAGAAAAAGAAGTCTTGGATGTCTGACTCACAAACTCTGACAGGCCTGATTAGGTCAAAACATTATCAAGTGAACACACGTAGTCAGAGGAACATTATTTCTGATTGTTGTATGTTGTATTCCTATTGATACCCAACATACATTTGCTGATGCGCATCCCAATCTTGAAGATCTTCGCCGTGTCCTGTGTTAGTCCAAACTCTGGGATTGAAATGGAACCCAACTGAGCCTGAATTAAGCTGGAGATGAAGCAACAAACATATAATCACAGTCAGTCCATTAAACTAGAATCATATCAATTTAGGTGCAATTTTTCCTCTGTTTTTACAAAGGAAAAGCACTGAGCAAAAAAGTTCACCAGTTCACTTTCATCTCGCTGGATTTGATCTTTCCTTCCATAGGAAACCTTAAAGAATACAATACAAATGTCTGGTAAGAAAAGGTTACGATGAAACATCGAAAATTGTTAGTTTATGAAATAACTCAGACCTGATGGTGACCCTGTACTTGTCCTTGTTTAAAGTGTTTAACTGCCTCCTCTCATTTACTCTCAACTGAATGTCGTTGAACTCTTTGCTCTTTGACACCAACTCGATCTGTACATACAGACACTGTCTATTAGAATCATTTCCACCTATCATTACTTTTACGTAGCATCTAAATACAGATGCTACAGGTAACATGATCTGTCACTTTTCTACCATTAGAAACTATTCTAATTCAAATACATTCATGCATCAGATAAGAAGCACACCAGGTCAGAGAGGCTCTCAGTGCCAGCCACTTTGCTGAACAGTTTCATGGTGTCAAAGGCAACACAGTACCTCGCCATCAACCTGCCAACCTCTGCAAGGAAAAACAAACATTTGAGCAGTTTGATCTTTAACATTTTGCCAGTATGACAAAGATGACTATCATTAAAATCTACATCATTTGCCGACATGAACCAAGAATAAACAAAAGAGGTGAAAATTAATCAATTTGCAAACAACTGGTTATAATTCCCTCCAAACCTGTTGGTTTGATGTTGATATCTTCATCCATGTCAATCAGACCCAGGGAGGACAGAGAGTTGAGATTCTTTAGACACAGTTCTATGAAATGACAGGACAATAAACCTCAGGTCAATAAACCATTTTTACTGTGTGGCAGAGTTAGTAATCTGTGTTAACACAAGATCTCAAAGTCATTGGCAAACACTACAAAGGCTTCAGAGAGCAAAGCATGCATGGCCCACCTTGTAATTTTGCTTCAATTCCATATCTATCCAAGTCGGCTGAGAAACCTGAAATTAGATTTGAGGCACACGCTGCACTGACTGAAAATGCAAACTGTTAACACAAAGAAACTGGACACTGATTTATAAAGACTTAATTTCCTGTGAGTGTGCCTCGAGTCCTGACCGTAGTGTGTGGGGTTTTTGAGTGCTCTGATGTAGAGGAGGGTGGAGCGTATCCAGTCTAGAGCCATGTTGACATCACTGATGGTTTGAAGAACAATCTCAGCATTCAGGTGCTCCACCAGGTGACTGTGCAAGCTGAAGGAAAGAAGTATACTGTTACCTTGTGCAATACTGTATTATCTCTCTCCTGTGAGAGTGCAGGGGTCAGGATGATTCAGACAGAGGAAGAAAAAGAGAAAGATGAATGAGCTTTCATACCTGCTCTCAATGATTTCCATCCCACTCATGAGTTTCATGTATTTGTCTTTGGTTTGCATCTTGGTCATGATCACTGCAGTGGCTGTTGTGTCAAACTAGAGGACAGAAAAACAAATGTACTTCCATGATCGTAGACATACACCCTCTACCTTCATACAGTAACAGCCTGAGACACCTTTTAATTATTTTCACTTTTTTATGATCAATGTGCATCATTACCCAAAGGGTTTCCTTCCACGTTTTTATAAGACACCATACACCACTGACAAAAACAATAATTTTACCTCCCAGCGAGGTGGAGTTATTGGTCTATTACTACTACTTCAACAAGATGGACTCATCTGATTTTTTTACAGGGTTAACCGGGTCGGAGTTCAACAAAAAAACAACACAAACCAACCTACAGACCATTGACTGTATTTGTCAATGAACGCTGGTAAATTGAGATTAATCTTTGTCAAAAGTAGTTTCAGATTCAAAAAGGGCTGTGCATTGAAGATTTTTGTTTCTTGAGAAATCTTCTCCGTCATGCTGTCTTACTGTTTCAATCACAATCTTCGCCTTACAAAAAGAGGCACTTACTGTAGATCTACATTAGTCTGACACACTGGCCTTGAGATAGTATACTGCAGTCTACACAGACTTTATAACAGCTGCTAGCAGATGCAATCCTTGAAGGCAAACATCATGTTCTCATTAGTTATCTAGACCACTGGTTTCCAACCTAATACTGATCTTAAAGGGCATAAGGCTTTGTCTGCTGTTAGGTTGTCAAAATAAAATATGTTATTACAGCTCTGGATTTATTGTAGTGTTACTTTGAGTTAAGCAGTAATTTTTTTCTCCATGCTGTGTTTGTGCTGGAGTGAGTGCTCTGTGTATTGTGTGGATCTGTGTGAGTGCGTGTGCATGTGTATAAATCATCAGGTGGAGGTCATGGATTGGCTAGAAGGAGGAGCCTTCAGCATTACGATTCGGATTGGTTGGGCACTCAGCATCCTCCTGTTTGAAAAGTCTAAGCGACAGTCCATCAGCAGATTTCTAACTGACAACAGCAGCGGCTCCTTTAGTCCCCTGCCTCCCAAACATTTTGAAAACATTCTATGTTTTTTTTATGTGTTGTGTTGGTTTTGTAGTATTTTGGTTTTATTTAAATTGTTGGGTTTGGGTGATTTCTTGCTTTTCTAAATGCAAGGGGATCTCAAAGAAAGAAAAGTCGGGAACAACTGATGTAGACAAGAAAAAATATTTAAAAATACTTTTGTACAATGCAAAATGACCCGTTAAAGTAGTTAAGTCCAAGTGGCATAATGCTCAGATCTGTTCCTTGCTTCATGATTGTGCACCACGCATTTAAAAGATAAATCAGCATTGTGTTTTTGCGGCATTACTTGCGGTCTTCCAGCTCTTCCTATCATCTGCAGCAGGTCAGCCTCACTGTACTCTTCACAGGCGCCGGATACATACTGCATGGTGGACTTGATTACCACCAGATGAGCTGGTAGGTTCACTCCCATGGCCAGAGTCCTGGTGGTAACTGGGATGTACAACAAATCAGACCACAAGCAGCAGGTCAGTGGTGATGAAATACAGACACAGATTTCAAATTGTACCAGCGTACAGTAAAAGACTGATTGTTTTTGGAAAATGGTGAGTGAATATGCAGGTATATTTTTATTTACAATAGCACCAATTCATTTGAGTGGCTATGAAATATAAAACAAATCCATTATGTCATCAGAATTTTTCCTCTTGTATAAACAGAATTTTAAAAAATAGTGTATATCAGTAGATATTGAGTAGATAGTGAAGAAATTTGCTAATTCTAAATTATTTTTTATAACTTTCTCCAGTTGAATTGTCTTTACAATGCATTTTTGACTCAATCTTGTACGAACACCTACTGATGTTCAAACTCAATACAAGTGAAGGACAATGAGAGTCATTAGTTTAATCTGACACACTTGTCATTCCTGTGTGCTGTGACACAAAGAAAACAAAAGCACAGGTCGTGTTGCATGCTTATACAGTTACATATCCATTTACAATTCCATTAAACCAAACTGTGTTAGCAACAGAGTCTCACAGAGGACAGGCAGGTCTCCCAGAGTGAAGGCCTTTTCTATCAACTTCCTGTCGGACAAGTCAACTCCTGCATGGTGGAAACCCACACCTAACATCACCAGATCTGGATGACGGACCAAACACAAAAAACACAGTTATACAGCAACAGAGCAACAATCAAATGAAAATGACCCTGCAAAGAGGGTCTAAGAATCTGTATCTGGGGAGTCTTCACTTTTTTTTTCCAAGAGCACTTACCTCTAAGTTTGGAATCCAGGATGGAGTTAGCATATTGGATCAATCTAGATAGATTATGAAGTGAAAACCATCAGAGAAAAGATCACGCTCTCTGTGAAAGTAACTTGTTAATAATTGACTGATAGGTCACAGGTGAAATCATACCTTTGTTTATGTTCAATGCTCATTATGAAGCAAGCCTCTTTGGCCAGAACTGTGGCTGACTGCTGGGCTCCTTTTCTTGTGGAGCAAAACTACAAAAGAAAATAATCATTCAACTACAGAGACAAAGATCCCACCACCCTACATAGGACATGCAAAAAGGAATTACATAGATTTGCCCAACCCACCACAAGAGAAGGCTTCTGCTCTGAGTATGTCTGAATGATGTTGGCCATCCTGTAGTTCAGAGACAGGTCAAACTTGAACTCTGTTTGGTTTGGGCTGCAGGGAAATCCCAGCACTACTTTCCTCAGCTTAACAGGACGGTGGCTCTCATCCATGTCCAGATATGTGGCTGGGCCACTCTCATCAGAAAGCCAGTCTGCTATCTAATAACAGGCGGGCACATCTATTATTTTCCAAAACCAACACGGACACATTTGACCAGCTGTCCCTAGGTTTTTATATACTGAATGACAAGACAGTTACCTACAATTAACAGATTCCCTTTTGATAATGTTTAATTTTGAAATGTTCTTTTGTTTTCAGCTTACGTCATAGATGTTAGGTATGGTGGCTGATACAGCCACAAACCTCATACGGAGGTCTTTCTCTGGACTCTGTGCTGTTCTGTAGGCATTGATGGTCTTCATCCTGCTCACCACCACCTCCAGAGTGGCACCGCGGGTCGCATCTTTCACCACGTGCACCTGGGAGAATACAATGTGATGTTATTTAGGTAAGATAAAATCAAACTGTCTTCAACCACTAGAGTCTGTGATGAACATCAGAAAGTACTAATCACAATGACATAAGTAGACAGGTTGCACACGAGATAACAACACAAAGGCTTAGAACACTGAGTACATTGAATAATGACATACCATCAGGCAATGTAGCATAATTAAACACACATTTAGAAAGAAATATCTGCTGGTATAGAGAGCATCTCCAATCTTGCAGGTTATTAAACTTTATGTACGTATAAAATGGGCATATGAAAAAAAATATCATCCAGGCACACTGACCTCATCAATAAGAAAAAGCCTGACCAGCTGTAGCAGACAGTTGTCCTTCCATTTTCTTGTCATACTGTCCCACTTTTCCTGTAAAAAATATCAATACTGTGAATTTAAGTAACTGCTGGTAATTGTGGTGAATTTATACATTCTATCTATCTATCTATCTATCTATTTTGTCATACAGTTGAGGAGTTCAATTTCACACACAGGAGTGGTCAGGATGATGTTGGAGTTCTGAATCTCAAAGAAGTCATCAATCTGTGTGTCACCCGTCAGTTCTTTACAGCTCAGCCCCAGAGGACCAAACTTATTGTTCCAGCTCTCAAAGCACTGACTGCACAGAGCTTTGATCGGGGCCACTGGCAACAACAAACAAACAAAAATAATTCTACAAGACAGTGTCAATGGCTGGAAACAATTTTTTAAAAATTAAATAAATAAATAACAGTTTCAGCTTTAATGTCATATATCTTGTGGGTGTGAAAACTTGGTCTAGGTCACATGTACTTATACTTGAGCTTTGTTGATAAATGTATTCACAATGGTACACTCACTATAGACAACTTTGACATCTGTCCAAGGCTCTGATGTCTCCATCAGCAGACGTATGATGGCCAGCTCAAATAGAACAGTTTTACCAGATCCAGTAGGAGCACATGCCACAAAGTTCTTTCCTGTATAAAGAACCTGTAAACAAACCAAATATAAATGCACCACAGCAGATACCCACAGCTGTTAAGTTCTGACAGATTTTAATAAGATACTGTGAGATAACACTGTTAATAAGATAACACTACTGTGTTATTCACAATCCTCTGTCTCAAACTTGGTTAAAAACAATGCTTACATCATCCAGCGCCTTGGACTGAACATAGTTGAAAAAGGGGAAGTTGCTGAAGACGGATCTGAATTTAGCGGCTGTGTGAGCTTGGTTTAAGACATCAAACTATATCACTTGAGAAATTACAGTGTACATCGTTCATTAACTCTAAATTTTTTACATCACTAAAAAGGATACGTATTTCAGAAACTGGTCGCAGAACTCCAGATTCAGAAGATCCTGAAATTTGCACAATAAAAATGAAAAACTGCACTTTAATTTTGCACTCCCAGATATTTCACTTTAATTTTAAAATAAATATGTTTTAAAAGGTATTCAAAAGGCTTCTTCCTAAAAAATATTAAGTAAATAAAACATAAATAACTATATATACCTACACCTATATGCCTTTGGTTGCAAAAGTTTGTATGTTTTCTTCTGCTTCAAATGTTTTTATCCACCACCTAGTGACCAGCATGTTTCATTACAATGAAGTGGTCAATGGGGGGAGCTCACCTCATTTCACCTCATCACACCCAAACACAATGTGGCAGCTGCTGCCATGGCTAGACACGTGCATGCTCATTAGCTGCAACACTGTACAGAAGCTACACGAGTGTTATTTTGTAAAACAGTCATAGGCTGTGATCAGAGCACCTGTCTGTGACTGTGTCTATGCAGTGCAGCAACCTTTTAAGCAGAGCGGCTGAGGCGTCATGGGCGGAACGTAGGCTCTCTTTGTGCCCTTGTCCTGCATCTCAGCATGTGCTGCCTGCTGCGGGGGTCGGCCACTCGCTGCAGATGAGCCCACAGGAAGGGGTGAGAAGGGGGGCCCGAGGAAGAAAGGAGGAGCTGCTTGGCCAACTGTCGCCCGTGGTGGCTGAAGAGCAGGAGGAGGAGGTGCAGTCGCCATGGAAACCTGACTGGGAAAAGTTTGAGGTCTCGATGCTGTCTGGCTGCTGCCACTGCTGCTGCCGAGGTCATCTGTGTTGGACGAGTCCCCTCCATTGTTAAACACCTGAACCTTAAACAAGCTGTTGTAGGTGGGAGAAGTCGATATGGGGGGAATCAAGAATCAGTGAAGGAGTAGAGCGAGAGGGGAAGTAGTATCTTTAAGCTTGGGGGTTTGTTTATAGGCCTTGATGCATCTGAAAGCATCTTTAGCATGTTTTATGCTATCATGTATTGTCTTTAAGAAAACAGAAAATACTTTTACTTGAGTCTTGAACCAAATTGCACACATTCATTAAAATATCATCTTAACATGATACCTGCCTTCTCTGAGGACATGGATCCAGAGGCAAACTTGTTCGATGGACGGATGTATAAGCCGAGTCCAGTAGAGTTTCATCTCCACCTCTGACTCTCTGACAGGCACCCTGAGAGTAAGCCCTAAACTCTTCACCTTCCCAAAGACCACCACATCTGCTGGTGCTGCTGCCACCTTGACTTTCAATCTCTTTCTCGTCATCCGTATAACTGTGGGAACTGTTTATTTTTGATGGTAAGACCTTTAAGCCAGCTGATCCTTTAAAGGGAGGTGGGAATTTCTTTGGTTTCTGTGAGAATCCTGTGTTGGCAATGGAAGTTTTATTAAACAAAGTTGGTAACAGCTGTAATTTGGTCAGATAAACGAGCAAGTACTGCAACATTAGGGTAGTATTTTGCTGGTTGATTTTCTGATGAAATGTATTCATAGCAGGGAATCAACCATCCCAGTCAAATGATTATGAGAACATATCATAAAACCTAAGATCCAAATTTGTTTACAAAATATGTGGAAAATTAGGAGCGCTTTCAAGCCTATTCATGCTATGGCGGCCCTGAGTCACACAGATAAATTTAGCCTGGCTTCAATATGCTTGATAATGAGCAGTTTAGTCAAGTAAAAAAAAAAAAGAGCATCTAGAGCATAACATACTGTAAAAAGAAGAGATGGTCTCTGCCTCCTTCTCCATGTTTTGTGTGTCTGGAATCTGAGAAAGAGATGGAGGTGCTTCGAGCTGCCATGGACTGGCCTCCTGGTGCACTGGCATCCTGTCAAATGCAATCCAAAAGGTACAGCAGTAGTGCAGGTTAGAGAAGGGAAAGTAAGTATGATGTGGGGAAATGTATTTGTACTCACGCTTCGTGGGCAATAGGTATCTCAAAAAACAGATTGTCCAAGGACAACACATAGTCATCTGGGTACAACATCTCAGCTGGTCATCGAGGCACTTGGACATCTAAATGGAATGTGGGCAAGAGCCATACAGCCACTGAGTCTTGGCTTTACCTGTATTGCAAAGAGCAGACCAAATCAGACATAAATAATACGGATAAAGCCAGCTGGTGAATAGTTACATCAAGAAGTTGGAACAAGCAAATTGAAATCAAACAAATATAATATTAATCGCACACCAAGTCAGAGAAAAGGCTTACAATAAAACAAAGTTTACAGTTCGGATTTATAAGAAGACGCGTACTCAGCTTACATAATATCATCTGCCAAATAGAATTTTAATGTTCTGTAATAGTTAAACAATTCTTTTGTACTTTTCATGACTTGCTTATCTTGAATGTATTTATTTTCTTTCATGAATAAATGTTTATTGTGCATGAGGCGAAAATAAAAGCTTCCCTGACACAACTGTGCCGTTCAGATGACTGGCCTTTGTTAGCTGTTGTTACGAGCTAGCAAGATTTGCTGACCAACGGCCAAACATTAATTCATTAAATGGTCGCCTGACATTGTTTAATTGAGCAGCTTTGTGGGTATTAAGTGTAAATTTATATGTGAATGTATAATTCGCTTACCTTTAATACAAAGAAAGCTCTTCCTCAGACATTAAAACTCTATAATTGAACAGGAAAGAGCTCGAGCTAACCCCACTCCACTGACGTCATTTGTAGGGACTTTTTTCCAACGTTTGCTTTTCTGACTCAGTCCTAACTTTATTGATAACCTTTCCAGATATGGAATTTATTTTACTTAAATATTACTGTGGCTTAATATTCTAATAAAAAAATAAAAAATAAAAACAGACCACCTATATCAAAACTTGGTTGAAGATGTAGTTTTATACTTTGTTAGTATCAGTTCAAACACATTAACTGTTTTATACACGTGGGGTTAGAGGATAACTGAACCGGCTGATCATCACCTGCTACAATAGCAACAAAGACCTGTGAGAAGACAACCATGGGGGTATGATGGTAGAATCTGTCCTGTTTGAGAAAACAAATCTTCAATCATAAGTTTAAACTGTTGAATCAAATGTGGTTTTCAACGTAAAATCAAATTAAGTCACATTTTCTTTTTATCAATTAATTCGGTGATTAACCGCCATCTACAAAAAAAAATCTGCTACCCAAAGGAGATGGTCATTAACTCAGGGTTTTTATGCCTCCCATCTGGAATGAACCATTACAAATCTGTCGGGGGAGCACGCCGCCGTCGCCAAATGTAATACGACAAAACCGTGTGAGACGACGACTTGACCAAAAGTTCAATAATGATTGTTATCTTCTGTAGTAACGCGATCAAATGTTATTATTTAACTTGTTCGTTTTGTCTGTTACGCTAAAACGAATTGCATGTTCGTTTACCCTTACAAAAGAAATGATCTGTCCCACACCAGACCACCACGGAAAATGGCGACGGTAAAATAGATGGAAGACGAAAGTAAGATATTATTCAATGCAGCGTTTAAATTGTTCCCTGTCCCCATCTGCACTGCGTGGAGGTAACGTATGCTTGTTTTCACCATTTTCTTAACGTTCGTATGGTATATAGCGAAGATAGCTTGACATTAGCTGTAGTTTAGCCTGAAGAAAAGGTTTTGGTATGGAGCAGCCTTAATGGAATGGTCTGCACTGCTCCTGCAAGCAGCATCTAACAACACACTGGGATATAAACGCTGACAAAACGCAACCAAACAGGTCTGGAACTAAGTATAAATAACCAGACTTACCCTAATTTCCCGTATCTCTGGAAATCGTTCCGAACTATCATTAGTTGGCGGTTAACCGAACTACTATGCTGAAAGTTTTAGCTGCACACAAAATCTACAACTGCTCATCGAAAACCATGACCGAGGTTCTTCCCTTTGCTTTTTACTGTTTGTCTTTTTAGCCATGAAACATCTTTCGCTACCAGAGCAGCATTCATAAGGTATGACACTTTTATTGCCCTTCAAATCCAAGACCTCTCACACCGGCGACCTTGTAGTGATATAAATGGCCACAATTAATCTTTTCAGTAAGGTTTCAGGTATATAATGTTTAGATATACATACATAAAGACTGTTAATACTGAGAAAGGAAAATAACCAATGCTAGGGACACTGTAAGTACTTATCTGATAACTTTTTGCATCAAGCAAACACATTCTAGTAAACAGGAACTACCTGTTTCAAGCTCATACTCACAAACCATGGGTGACTTTAAATATTGGACACATAAAAGCCTAAAAAGGCTTGGAGCACCGTCTTGGTCTTTAGCATTTGCTAAAATATGCTAAAAGCTTCAAGTAACTATCATCTTAAACAGATGGAGTAAACCATCTTCACTATTACTGTTAAACTCAAAGCTAATAATTATAACATTAATCATCCACGTTATCTAGTTGCTAGTTTTTAAAACAACTCTTGGTCAATACAATGGCACAACAGTGGAAAAAATACCTTACAATTTTTTGATCCAAGGTTGTTATGTTTGACGCTAGCCACATCTCAATCAGATACAGTCTCCGTTGAACAAAGGATTCTAGCAAATCTAGTAAATTCTAAAGCCTGGCTAATACTTTTGCGTTGGTGATATGTCGCAGCATATACCAAAGATTTGCACAGCCTTATTCCAAAGTTAAAGTCTACATATGTAGCCTGATATGCAACTTCTCCTGATATGTGCTCCTCAAAACAACACATCCTACAGGCCATGTCCACCCAGTGACTACTACGGTTGGGTACTGTTTGATTTTGAACGATTCCGATTCCTTGTTTCGATTTCGACTATTTCGATTCTTTAAAAAGGCAGGATATTAAGAAAAAAATGCATGGTTTAAATGAGGGTGCTAACCAGAGTTCTTCTTCTTCTTGGATTAAATTTCTGAACTTCTCCATGAATGCTTAAATTACATTAACTTTTTGAGACCTTTACTATGAATTTCTCACAGAGCTATTTTCAACCAGTTTATATACATTTTTGTTGTCAGGTTGTTTGTCTATGAAAAAGTACAAGGGCTAGCGTTAGTTGGATATTTAAATTGACCCACCGTACACAGTACAATTTGTTTGACGCTTCAAAGTTAGCAGAAGACAGAAGTAATTTATTGTTTCACTTACCTGATTCTGACCGGTTAGCGGAAGACCAGTGTCGTGCCGTAGAATGCATGCCTGCCATAGAATGCATCCCCTTGACTCATTAGCTTCTTAAAGTGGAAGAAAATGAGTATTAGTTAATGACAACATGTCAAATGGAGCAGTAAACTTTTGTTTTGTTTTCATGTGTCTCAAAAATGCACATATAGAGGTGTACTTGGGTGTATAAACTCTACAGTAAGCTGTCACGGTAGAGAACATTATATTTTCGGGACAGCAAATATTCTGAATCAGAGGGCTATCGTTTTCGGCTTATCTGAATAGCCTGAATGAAATCATTAAAGGCACATGCTTAAGAATCCGTCCAATGGATTATTTCGCCTTGTTAAGTACTTTCAACCGTGCTCTCGTCAGGGGTGCATTCTACGGCAGGGGTGCATTCTACGGCACAACACCTGCGAAGCGCGTCAAAGACGGGCACTCAGGTATATCGCCTCCATTAATCCTGAGGTGTTTAATCATGTTGGCCGTGCACCCTCCTTTGCATAACTGTATTGCTAATGTTGCACTGAGACCCACACCGGCTGCATTGCTGTGGGTTGCAATCATAAACTGTATGGACAACTTAGTTCCGCCTCCCACCTGTATCCGGATTTGAAGCCAAAAAGCTCTCGGTATTTCCGGTATTTTTCTTCATTTCCTGAAACCAGCGCTGCGCAGTAGCGTTGAGCGCATTCGGCGGTAGAGTCGCTGAGCGTCGCTGTGATGATGCTTGGCCTAAACAGCGTATCCCCTGGGTGAGCTACGCAATTTTTGTACGCCCATAGGCTGTATCAGGTGTCAATCAAAGAAAACATGAACCCCCTAATAACTTTTAAAACGAAGCTTCACAGAAAAAGAGGACTTGAGCACAAACCAGTCTTACTCTACATGTCAACATCACAAGCAGGGGGGAGAAAAATTTATGTTCTGTGTAAAAAAATTCCTAAAAATGTGTCCACAGCCTCATAAGCTTTGCTGGCGGAGGCTGGATTTATGACCTATACTGCAGCCGGTCACCAGAGGGTGCTGCTCTTGGAGTGACTTCACCCAGCAAGGAAGCAGACACTGTCCATTCTATATACAGTCTACGGTTGCAATGCACTCTCTCTCTCTGTCTCTCTTCTCTCTCTCTGTGGCTTCGTCTCATACGCTCCGTTCTCGTTGGTGTTCGGCGGCTTCTTCTTCGTTGGTGTTTGGTGGCTATTTCTTCCAGTCGGCGGACTCCGGCATCAAAACTTGGAATTGAAATTTTAAAATCTGAACGATTCCGGGGGAATCGGGATGTTTGTCCAGGTCCCCATCAATGCTCGATTCTCAATACCCAACCCTAGTGACTACTATTATTTAGTATTGCCATGGTATCCTACCTTTACCTGCACTGAATTAATGGCCGTGAATGCCATCTTCTCCAATGTCACCTTCCCTTTCCTTTGTAGTTTGCAATAATTGCTGCTCAAATACAGTATATTGATTCCAACCACAACATAATAACACACCACTTACTAGTGTCTAGATGTTGAATTGCAGAGCTGCATAGACACTCCAGTAAACTACTATGTAGTACTCATCGGGCCGATTCTTTTCATCCCATGTATGCAAAAGTACAATACATGTCACGACCATGGTTGGTATTCTCCATTGCGCTACGCTTCTCATCAGATAAAGAATGTCGCTATAGCCTGCATTGGTCACCAGAGCTGTTCGTCAAGTCTAGGGATGTGTGCAGTCAGCTAAACAACTGAACACTGTCACCCCTGCTGGTCCACATTCGAAATACTAATGAGTAAGGAATTGATTTTATTACTGTATGTCCAAAACATTAGTCATATGTTGTGTTAAAGCTGAAGCTCAGCCACCCACCACTAGCCAGAGCTACTGCGTTAATGCTATAATTCTTCTTTTGGATGTAAGCAAAAACAGACGACAGATAGCATGTTAATATGCTACATATTTTGGCCTAAAAATGGTGGCTTTAAGAATGCTGTGTTTGCTCAAATTTGCATACTACCATATGACCAGAATCTGACACCAGCACAGCCATGTGGTAATTAACCAAAGGCTGGTGGTGCTAGCTCTGCTAATGTTAGCCACACACAGCAACTTATTTGACATTGTTTACCAGCAAACTCTTGTGTTCCCTTGTTTAGCCATGTTAGATTTTGCTCAGTTTTCACTGCTTTCAAAATGCTTTCATGCCCTCGACTAGTTGGTTAGCCAAAATATAAGTTTCACTTTAAAGTACTGGGAAATCAGTCACTACAGAAATCCACAATATTAAGTTAAATACAATGTGGGTTTTTTTATTAAGATATAAATGAAGGCTCAAGGCACATCATTTATCTCGGCTCTTTCCCCATTGTCACTGGAGTTATTCAAGGAACTGTCTCAACTCTACCACGAACCCTCTTCGACCTACCTCAACTGGACAAACTCCAACTTTCTGTCCTTGCTGTTCAATTTCAGCTGCATAGCCAAGCTTTATCCTTTTTTACAATTCCTCCACTGAATCCTCCCTGGGCACTGTCAGTTCCATGAAATAAACTTTTTACCAACTGATCAACCATAGCATTGAATCAGGCCTCAGGTCAGTGGATGCTATTTCCTGTTGGACAACAAGTTTTCCTCCCAAATTTAACTGAATCTCCCAATCATTCGCACTCTTTTGTTAGACTGACTTGTGCCAGTTTTGAAATTGTACCTTCTTTGCACTTCTCTTCCTTAAGGACAGACTTGCACTTTTTTTCTGACAACACCCTGAACTCACTCATCGTCTCCAACTTCTGATTGTCTCTGCAAGGCTTTGGGATGGACAAACCTTACAATCTAGCAGAATATGGCAGAAAATGTCTTAAAATTGCTGTCTTTGCACACAATAGGTACAATGGGTCCTCCTCCTGCTATCTTGCTGCATAGTCCCAGTCTTGTGTGTCTAAGTGCTGCCTCTACATCCTGTTCTTCTTCTCTGAGTTTACTTGTTCTCTGTCGAGTTGGATTTGGAACCAGCGCATCAGCCAACATTTCTGTCCTTACCTTTGCTCACTTGAACTCTTATGTCTAACAAGTTGTTGGTAGCTGGAATATGCCATTACCCAACATTGCCACCTTACTAAGACACATAGGAACCCCTACCCATTATCTCATATCAACCTCTTCAGCATTTCCAAATTAGAACTTCATAAACTGAAAGTGGCTACTTCAATCTCAAGAATAGATCCAAGTACAGACACCACAGCCTCAACTTACCCTAAACTCCTGACATGCCCATCTTTCCTATCCTTACTGCAGCATCTTTCCTCAATTATTTTATCTGACCACTACCTTTCATGTCTCCATCATACCACCTACTCAGATTCTTTACTGAATTTTCCTAAAAGGATGTAATATCCCCCTCACATACATAAAACTTCCTCTGTGTAAACTTCTCCCATAACACCAAGATACTTCTTGATTTACCAGACCTAATCTTCATCTTTGCCCATTGGAAATTCTTGGTTAACCTCTCTAACATCCTTTTAGTACATGGCACTGACAAGGTCACCACTCACTATTGACATGTCATCCTTGTAAACCCTAATCTGTTGGAACTGCAGATCTTCCTGTCACTGCTCCTCTACAGCCACCCACTTTAAAACTCCACAAATTACCTCTGATATCAGCATGAAATGGTGTACCCCATCCTGATGTCTGTTCCTAGTCTCTGACATCTAAGAAATACGCTTTCACTAGGTTTACGTTTACCCCTGGGACATTCAAGAGGTCAAAAGTAACCCAAATAAGATTGTGTGGTACTAAACCAAACCCGCTGACTATATCCAAAATACCTAATTCAGATCTCTGTCCTCTATCTTAGCTGCCTGAATCTGACCATAACTGAAAGGCACTTTAATCAACTTGTCATACCAAGTGAAATGTTTTTTTAAAATGCCATCATGAAATGTCAAAAAAGGTCTTATCCTAAGAAGGTGCTTATTGTATCTTGCATCCTAGCTTGATCATAATATTAATGCTTTCCTCTAACTTAACAACATGCCAAAAGAGAAAACCGGCAATCCATTCCAGACTGGTTGACTTTCATTATGCAGAAGCAGACAAACCTCAGTCAAATGTGAACAGGTTTAAATGTAAACTTTTGAATGATGGCCTAGGATTTTATCGAGACATACCTGGCATTTAGGAAAGTCTAAGAAGGTTGTACTTTTCTGTTTCAGGTCATGGCAGGTGAAATGTCATGTCTGTCAGGTGTTGATGAAGATGACAAAGATGCTGAACCTGAGATCAATGCCTTCACACTCCTCCAAGAGCCTATGAAGATGGAACAAGAATCAGCCTCATGCACTGAGTCATTTAGCAAGCCTTCATTAAAACAAAACTGTGTCCTTGATGTTCTGTCAAATACAGATATGCTGTCTTCAGTTGGCCTAGGAAATGGACCGTCTTCACATCAGGCTACACAAGCCCATGACCTCAACTGCATCTCCACAGAGAAAGAGGAGGCAAAAAGCATCACTCCGCTAAAAACTGTGCAGGAAATTGACACTGCAGGAATTTGGGGTTTTGATGAAGACTCGCCTGAAAACTCGTTGGATAATTTTGGTGGTGCTAGTGATCTTCATTGGGACCGTCACAAAGAGTTTATGCAGTTTCTCTGGGAGAGCCATGGTGATTCCCCAGGTGAGGAGCCCAAAGACGATGTACCGTCTGCCAATAACCGAAGGAGAAGGAAACGGAAAATGGACATGGTTGTTATGGTGGATCCCTCAGAGGACCTTTATCCTGATCTGAGCCCCAAGTCATCTGAGGAGTTATCTGATGCTGAAGGCCAAGAAGACTCTGATCCTGTGAGCAAAGTCCAAGGGTCTAGGAAGTTTTCCAAGTCACCAACAGAAAAAGTTTCAAAGTATCCCAATGGAACTGTAAAGGCCATCAAGGACATCCTTTACAACGGACCTGCAAGAAATTCACATGAGAACAATATAAGTCGTGGATTTTCACCACTGAAAAGGAGGTTAACAATGAATTCCCATTCAGAGGAGAAGCCAAAATGTTACCCTTGCTCAAAATGTAAGCTCGTTTTCAAGAAAGAACACCATCTGCGTCATCATATGAAGTCCCATGTTGACCATCCTACCATCTCGCATAAGCCCTTTATATGCCGTGAATGTGGACAGGCCTTCAGACAAAGTGGTTCACTCATTGAGCACATGACTGTCCACCAGGAAAAGAGGGAGAGACTCACTGAAGAGATCAAAGAAATGAATGACAAGAAGAAAGCAGAGGGAAAAAAGCTTTTCTGTCCTCAGTGCCCATTTGTTACACACTGCCCAAACACATTTGTCCAACATGCAAAAACACATGAGAAGGACAAGAGAAAGTTTAGATGTGACAAATGTAGCTTCAGGTGTCTGAGTGAGAATGATCTAAGGAGGCATAACATTTTGCAGCACACCATGATCACAGTTGGTAAGCAAGTGGAGGATGATAACACTGGAACATTTTCCTGTAACATTTGTCCTTATAAAGCTTTTAGCAAAAGTGTTTTTAAAAATCACCTTCTGCGACGCCATCAACAAACTTTCGAGGAATATGAAGTTTTGCTGGATAGTGATAACAACACATCAGCATTTAAGGAGAAGCATGTGCCTACTTGTGAAACACCTGTTGGAGATGCAGAGTTCACATCTAAAATCTTGATTAAGGATCACATTTCTTCTAAAAGAGCTTCATCACCTAGCGAGTCCAGTGACATTTCAGATTTGTTCAAAAATACCAAGATTAGGAGAGGTCTCAAGTCCCATCTAACAGAATCAAAGCTTGACAAATCGATCAATGTTCTCCTGTCCCGACAAAGACATGGAAAGAAGACCACAGAACAGAGGAAAGAAAGCAATAATTGCAGTAAACCTGTCCAGAATTCCAGAAGTGACAAAGATGGCTCAGCTCAATCGCAAGGAACATTAGCTGTCAAGGTTGAAGAATCAGGTCCATCTCTAGCTTGCGATAGGTTGCTATCATGTGAAGGCCAAATTGATCTTACCTGCAGCAGTGCATCCAAGGTAAATGAGGATCAGTCCCCATTCAGAAAGTCACCCTCTAAACGGAAGATGTCCACCCCATTTCGCAATACCTCCGATCAAGACTCATGCTTTATCTTGCCAAAACCAAGCCCCAAGAAAATAAACCAGGAGGAAGAGTCAGACCATGACGAAAAGGATGTTTTCAAGCTCAAGGAAACTGATTTCAGCACCAACCGTTTTGACAATGATATCAAGAAAGAAAAGCCCAACATCATCTACACATACAGCAGGAGGATGTCCATGCGAGGTGCTCTGCAAGCATCCAAAAGGCTTTTTGAGAAAATAAAGACTGAAGAGCAAGAACAAGATAACCCTGAAATCAAAGAAGAATGCATGGAAACTGAAGTATTTCAAGAAAACTTTGAGACCCACCAAATACCATTGAGTGAATCCCTTTCAGACAGTGTGTCAGACTTGGATTCTGAGCGTAAAACCTGTCCTTATTGCCCGGCTGTCTTTGAGTCAGGTGTTGGGTTGTCTAATCATGTTCGAGGGCATCTTCACAGGGCTGGACTGAGCTACAATGCACGCCATGTAGTGCCTCCTGAGCAGGTAGCTTCCCATGACAGAAGACCACGAATTCGACGGAGGATGTCTGCATTCCGTAGATTGAGAAAAGGTACTCACCCACTTTCTGCCACTCTCTAGTTAAGTCAAATTCTGCTTTACAACAACTATCATTATAGTGGCTCTAGCCATCAGGTCTTATGTTTGTTACCCCATATTCGACTTGCCAAGTCATTGCTTTAGCATACTTTGATGTACAAAGCTTAGGTTTTGTTATTGTACTCACAAATGTTGGAGGTTAGTGGTTCATGATGTCTTTCTCTGCTTTGTTTTACAGCATTACAGATGGATTCAGAGTCTGAAACTGTGAAGAGCATTCACTCCTGCCCTTTGTGTGGGGATTCATTTGACAACAGGACTGGACAGTCCAACCACATACGAGGCCACCTCAAAAAGCTTGGCAAAAGCTTTTCCAAAAAGAGCAAATCCCCATTATTTTTACTCCGGGAGTTGATGCGTGACAAGAAGGAGTTCCAGCGAGCACTCCAAATTCTTGGAAAGAGACGAAACCATTTCCAATATGGTGCTTCACCAAAGCTGTCTGGTGTCGATTGTTTCAGGTCACACCCAGTTGGAATCCCAAAAAGGAATTCTTTTTCTAGTGTTTGCACTGAAACCGGACCACGATTACCCACATGTTCGATTACGGAACTGAAATCAGATGAAAGGCAACTAGAGACTAAGCTTGATATAAAAAATTCACTCTCTGGCACAAATGCCTTAATAGGAATTCTGAAGAAGAGGAAGTGTCAGGAAGAAGTCAGACTAAAGGGGTCTTCTCAGATGTCAAAAAACACATTAGCAGTTTCTTCAAACGGTGAACACTGTCCAGGATCGAGGGTTTCATCTTCGCTGCCAAAGTCAACATTGGGTAAGTCGCTTCTTTGACAAGTTGTAGTAGAAGTCGTAGTCTCCTGGAATCTTTTGATTACCTTTTGTAGTCAGTTAGAAACCTTGAATCGCTCAGATTTTGATGTTGCAGATAAATTTTCAAAATTATGGGCTTCATTGCAGCCCAGAAAGTTAAGCAACTGTTTTGTGAAAACAGTGACATCTTTGTGATCATCAGAAACATATGTTGTTAAAATAACAGAAAATTACTAGACAGTAACTTAAATCCATAAAAGTCATAGATGGGGAATAATGTGCACTGAGCAGATGGTGATGTAAATAAGAATACTGATCTGAATTATTTCAAAGTGAGACAAGTCCTTTCAGATTGCATTGTGGTCTTGCTCACCCCGTAGGGTTCCAATTTGCATAACCATCTGCTTACTATATTTTATCATACTTGTTTCCTGGGTAAGAACTAAAAACATCAGTAAGTTGACACAAATGATTAAATCCAACACCTCATGGAAACAGGTCCTAATCTGCCTGCCCTCTATGTGGATAAGCATTAACTGAGAATTTCACTTCACAACCAGATTAAAACATAAACCTGCTCATTTGTCGTAGTTCACATTATGCCTAACATTTCCAGTAAGGTTGAAGATAATTTGTGCAGGAATATTTTTGTTGACCTTTCCCATCCTCTTCTGTTAAGGCTGTGCAGTTGACAAACCATTGAACGTATGTGAGGCCAATGTGACAACTGTAAGCAATGTGTCCCTTAAAACTAATAGGCATTTAAGTCACTTTGTCAGCAACTTACAGGTGTACTCATAAACTCTAGTGTCATGGCCTGGATTGCAGGACAGGATCTTGCTCCATTTTTTCCTCCCAGAGATGGTCAGGGTTTAGTAGCACCTCAAGCTGCTCATACGTCTTTGCCTGGCAACTCATTGGGCTCTATTTTCGTGTACGCTGGTGAGGTGACGGAGGGTGGCAGACCCCGCGTAGTTGTATTTTCGTCTGGCGGAGCCCGGCGTACAGCCAGTTTGGTATTTTTGTGGACTGAGGCGCACGGAGGCGAACCGAGATCCACCAAGCTGGGCGAGGTGGCGTGGCAGGGGAAGATGTCGACAGAATCAGCGGGCGCAGTGACATTTTCGTGCTTGCCAGTGGCGTGTAAAGTGCGCTGAAAGCTCGCAGATTCAAACCTGGTCAGCTTTCAGCGCAGGCGGAGCGGAGCTGGTCTAGTAGTATTTTGGTAGACTGGCGGCGTATTGGCATACGTCACCGATGCCTCACCAGCAGGTTTCCACAGTGTCAGGCACATTTCAGTGCAATAAATAATCATCAACAACTATTAATCTGAGTCAGCACATACATTTAGATCTATATAGATATATTCTGATCTATATCTGATCTGATGAGCGCGTTTGGCACGCGTTTGGACACACAACCTGACTGAATCAACACAGCTGAAACCGCATTAAATTAAATTAAATATCTAGTAAATAAACACACATGATGAAGTTAACAAGATATTTAATTTGTCTCCCTCCTTTTCTTTCTTCCTCTTCCTCTTATTTCTCGCGCAGCTCGACCTGGACATGTCTCCGTGTCCTCTCTCCGTCCTGCTGCAGCTGCGGCTGAACAGATGATTTGTTTCAGTGCTCAGATGAGTTATCTACTTTAAGCCGACATACGGATATTATAATATTGAAATTTGTGAGTCAGATTTATTTAATATGCCAACATCTATGAAAGAAAGAGCCAGGCCACGGAGTGCGATGCGTCATTTACGCACAGATGGTTCCAATTTTAATGCCATTTTTAGAGTTTATGTTGTGATCTGTGCGCTCAACCCACCTTTGTCACGTGAGGTTTGAATATATGCAACTTAATGTGAGTGTCTTAATTAGTGGAAAAGGGTGTTTTTCTTACCACTGAGTCCAACATTACACACACCAAATCCATCTGTGCTCATATGAGAGAGTGTGGAGGACGCCCAATGCAGCGCTTACAGTGACACTTGTTGAGGAGCTGCCTTCTGTCGCCATCGTGTGGCAAAACTGTCTTCAGACATCTCTTGATCTCTTTGACTACTTCACGAAAATAGTAATACGCCTCGCCGGTGAGGGATTTAAAGGCAAGGAGAGGAGCTTATGTGATTGGTGAAAACAGGTCTCGGCTGTGCTAAACCCACTCCACGCCCTCTCTCCTCCCTCGCAACGACTTACGCCGCTGGGAGGAGCTGAGTTAGGGAGGGGGGATACTTACGCCGGGCTGCGCCGCTCACCAAAATACCAAATTGTGCTTGGGAACGCCTTGTCAGCGCGATGGACCTGACTTACGCCGCTCCTGCAGCACGTCTCTGGCGAGGCACGAAAATAGAGCCCATTATCTTTAGTCTTAGAGGGAAACTACTGTTATGCCAAAGTGTCAGCAAGCAAGCAAGCAATTAATATGTGCCAGGCTTTTGTTATCTGATTTGGGATTTATGAATCCAGTGAACTGATCTTATTTGTGAATTTAGGTTTTAACATATTTGTATTCTTTGTGTTTTGTCTTTTTTTTTACAGAGAAAGGTGAATTCAACAGGAAGGTGTGTGTCCATTGCAATGCAACTTTCCATAGTGGCGTTAGCTTGTCAAATCACCTCCGGGCATATGCAAAACGAAAAAGGACTGCTTTAGTGGAGGGAACAAGTAAGTGCCAGCATCTCAAGCTTTGATGTTTTTTTATTTATTTTTCAGTTTTTATCTTTATTTATTTTTTGTTTTGATGCAAAGAAAGCATCAACTTGAAGTCCACAATTGCACAGTTATGTATTAAAATGATCACAGTTATTGAAGAATGTAACAGTATCTGTTTAAACTGGCACACATAATTATTGAAATAATTGAAATAAAAAAAATGAGTGGTACTTTAGTTTAGCAGCAGATGGCACTTTTGATTTACCTTGCTGTCATTGCATCTCCTCACCTGTAGTAGATCAGACATGGCAGCAGTTTCCACCAAATTAAACATATTTCTCTGTCTATCTTACTTTTAGCTGTTTCTGTTAACACCTGTAAATTTTGAATGTAGCAAAAGTGCTTAAGCTCATAATTTTTCCCATTTACACTCTTCCTTGTCCACTGTGTGGCAGCAGAAATCCCAAAACCTATCTCACCGAGCCCTGCTGAAATTGAATTGTTCAGTATAGTGGGAGCATCTGTGGGAGGAACAGCCTATTTTATGAAAGAACTGCTTTTCCTTGGACACAGATCATGACGCTGTTTTATGTTGGGCCTTGATTCTTTGTTGCATTGACGACAAAAGATAAGGACATGAACATCACTCACACGAGGCCAAACAACGAGTCTGAATAAAGCAAGAAATAGGCATTTTGAGACAAATTTAGAACATTTGAACCGTTTATTTTACTTCTGAAAACAGTGTTGTTTGAAAAATGTTATTTGACGAAAGACATCCAGTTTTTAGTGATTATCGTCGACTTTTTGTTCATCTATGTTATGAAGGCTGAGCTGTTACATGAGAGAAACTGGTTAAATTGGATGTCTGTCTTTCAGCATTTGACTGCAAAATAAGAAGACAACGCTCAAGACCTGGCCCAAAAAAGAAGACACTGCCCTTACCACAAACTCCTGAAGAAATGTACAGACTCACCTGCAGGTAATGCCTGTACTCCTTTAGTAGCAGGGCTGGTTACACTCCTTAATATTGATATGAACTGTATGGAACGTAAGAAATTAGTAATCCAGTAGACTGCAGCATTGAATGGATTTTAACCATGTAAATGTGTCTTATTTGATGCTTGTGGCTGCCATATTTTGGGTTAAACAAAGGACTAACTCTTAACTTAATTGGAACAAAAACTACCACACAAGCACAAAAACAAAGGTTATGGTCAAAATCACTTATTGTTGGTGCAAGTGGATAATAAATATCAAAGATACATATGACCTTTTAAGCAATGTCAAAATTTGCTCCTACAAAACTGTACAAGAATGTTTAAATCCAGTCAGGTTACTTTGAACGGCTTAGAGATCACCTTTGCCATTCAGGTTCAGCATCTGATGATCCATGTGCCTCAAAATTTGATAGTTCCCAATGTTGTCAGTGGATCAAACTGGTGCAAAATTCAACAGACTGGCCAGACCATCTTTAAGCATCTTGGCAGCATGACTCAAAACCACAAACACGACTTAGTATCATAATTCTTTCCCTCTGTTTACAGGTTCTGTGACCTCGTCTTCCAGGGCCCCCTTTCAGTGCAGGAGGACTGGATTAAACATTTACAGAGACACATAATGAACACTAGTGTCCCTCACACAGGGCTTGGCATGGTCGAGGTCACCTCGCTGCCCAAAACCCTCAAGACTGAACAGGACAGCTCTCTGACGGCCACGAACTCTGCCTCATGAAGCCAGTAGGGACCTTTTTAGATTTCACTAGACTGTATGTGTATGTACATTGGATGTTGTTTCACTTCTTTTTTTAATTCAATTAAATACTGGCCAAAAGTACAATATCCCTCTATGAAAGAGAAAATGTTGACATTTAGAGAGATGACAAAGTTAATTATTTTGGATATTGTTACCTTCTTTTCTGTTTGTACATGGTTTCCAAATGGACTGACTGTTTTTTCTTGTTTTATGCAGTAATGTAGTGTGGAATCCATTTCTAATGAAGACAACTTTTACCTCAGATTTATCATGGTTTGAGTCCGTTTTGTCAAAATTTGGGATCACTTCTCTTCTGTACCAATTTCCATATTAACAAGATACATAAAATCATGTTTCCTTTGTATTGCAACATGTTTTCCCACAGGTTGTTGTTTTTTTTTAGGTCACACGAATTTTGAGTGATGACACTTGAAGCTCACCATGAACAGCTCCAGAGATCACAGGTCGGAAAGTGGGCTACTGAACAAGAACAGAAATGAAGTGTCAGCAAACTTGTTATGCATAGAGAGTGTTTTATAGTATTTCAGTCAACACATTGTTCCCAAAAATCAAACACAGAAATTTAAACTGAAGGTGGTTTAAAAAAATGACCAAGAACAAGCACAGCTAGTGCTGAGGATCCCCTTCATACAACATGTCACCTATATTTAATGTTTAAATATACTGTTTTGAGATAATTTAATTTTTAATGTACTATATCACACAGATACAATGCTTAAAACATTTGTGTTGTTCTAAATAAAAAAACAAGGAAACAAGTTGACCTTTGCCATGTTTTTTTTTAACAAATTGTAAAATCATTTGATTGGTTAACATAAATTACAAACATCATTTTGTCAAAACTGACAACGTTGAAAGTTGTAGCTACATAAGTATGAACAGAATGTAAACTAAGGAAATTAACTTGTGTTTCCATTCAGACAACGAATGACTGATCAGTGAGTGTCTGTACGAGAGGTGCAGCATCATGAATGTGGAGAAGGCAGGTCAGATCTGTAGATCTTTGAAGCAGAGCAGGGTCTCTGTTTAGGCAGGACACTGGAGGCGTTGATTTCCATCATTCAAATGAACTTCTGCCCTGAAAGAAGACAGTCCAGTCAAGCCCTCTGAAAACTCTATCTGCAAAATAATGCAACCCAGGTAGAGTCCACCTCAAAAGTAATGTCTGGTACTTGCTCAGAGCCCTGCAGGGTTCGAGCGTCTGTTGCAACTTTAAAGTAAATTTGTGTACTGAGGTGTGCAGCACAATGGGGAAGTGGTTCTCTGTTCGGGGCGTTTAATGTTCTTCCTGTAGCCTGCTCAATTTTTCAAGTGGATTGCAGTTTCCTCCTCATGCTAAAGACGTTGAGTTTGAAATACCTACAGGGCTGCTAGGTTCTAATCTGTATCGTGGTTATTAAGTAAAACAGCACATCAAGTGTAATACTGTGTTTAACCAACAGCTCCAGAACGTGTGGTAGCAATCAGAGACAAGCAACAACATGTATTTGTTTTTTTAATTTATCATTCATTAACTCTTCAAGCAAGTCCAGTTCTGCAACTTGACTGAAAGTAGACCGCTTTAAAAAAAAAAGGCTTTAAATCCTACCAAACCGGCAAAAAGTTTCATCTTTGTTTTAAGTTTTCATTATGCTCTATTAGTAGAAAGACCTGATTGATAAATTAAACATATGTATCAACATAATTCTAAATTATGATCTCAAATTTTGTTTTGCATGTTCAATTATCAGGCTGCACATTGCTGAACGATGAAGTTCCTTTTGGCTTTCTTTAACAAACATATTTCCTACGATGCTGTTTTGAATCATTCACTTTCTTAAATTACCTGCAAGAAGAGTTCATACTGGGGTTTCAGCTCCTTCATCATAGTTTCTGCTTTGATCAGACATACATGACGCTGCTTTACTTCAAACTCCTTCAAGAAATCAGAGTGAACATAATCATCCTTTCAATGTATTTCTTTTCTGGTCAATGTTTTATTTACCAAAAGCAAAATAAGAGCGTTTGAATTAAAATCGTTGTGGTTTATGTTGGGCTACTCAACAGTAGTGTTACCTCTGTGTTTATAAGGTGCTCCTGAGAGGTTATGTGAGTCTCCACTGAAGATGCCGATGTGGAGACAAAGACTTTACAGGCTGCACAGTGGAAGACTTCAACCTTCGTCATATGGTCATTGTCCTGTAAAGCTGAATAAAAAAAAATCTGATCAAACCATAATAATGTTTTTTTTTTTTTTTTTTTTTCTCGACAGGAGCAGAAGGTAAGCTTAGTTATCACAAACACTGTATTATTAAAGACATTTACCTGGAAGTGCACGATCCTCTATGGCTCGACTACACTGACTGCTTCTATACAGCAGGATGTCCTGTGGAGATAAAACCATGTACCACCATCAGGACACATTAACTCTCAAACATTTGGTACTGTTCATATTACATGCCATCTCCTGTTGCTTTGCGCTGATACTTTACAACTAGCTTTTAAACACTTCATATCAAATATCACTAAACTGTTATTGTTTTTCTTCTCTCACACTGTATTTTTGGTGCGATCTCACACTACAATTTATCTTGATATAGAATTCCACATCCTCCTGTTACAAAGAGGATCACCATAGCACCGTCTAAAGGTTCAATGAAGACACCAAGTATGTTCAGTATTTAACTGTACAGAGTATTGTCTTACCTGCAGAAAGGCCATTCTGATATCGTCATAATTATTGTGTTGCTGGATGTGCTCCAGGGTGTCCCAGTGAGTCTTGCTCTCCAAGTGATCCATCAGCTCCTGACCATTCGCTACTTCGATGTCACAAAGATCACAGCAGATGGGATTACTGGAACAAAAATATGAAGACAACCAAGTTTGCTCGGTATCAGTATTTACCACTAAGATTCGCCTGTGGCCCTGATACACGCTAAAACCATTTTTAAACCAAACTTGCAACTGTGAGATAAAAAAAATAGTATTGTTTGAATATAATTGCTCCAAAAGCTGGCTTTAAAACATCCCTTATTCCCCATAGCCACACCGCAGCCATTTCACTGCCATGCTAATGGTGAAAGTCTTAAAGCAAAACAAAAGAATCATTTTCCAACATTGTGTTCAAGGTTGTCAGTGTGAAAAAAAGGGAATGTGAATATTTACTCACATTACACAACTTTTGATGTAACTAGAAACTGAAAAAAAAAAAAAAACAGTGGAAATATAGATATGATAAAACAACATATTTGATGAACCATGTGCTACTCGGAGCTGAAAACTTGGCAGAGAAATACAATACAATAGGAAAGTATAAATTCCTTGCTTATGGGAAGCAGTAAAATAAGCATTTATCATTTTTTTTAAGTTGATATGACCTGCAACCCTAAACACGGCAACAAAAATTAGGTTACTCAACATGTACATTCCCTGAACTCATTTAAATCCAGTCACTCTTGAGTGAGCTTAACAGTGTATTAAAAAGTGATACTTGACAGCATTAGCATACAGTAGCAATGATCAACACGATTAGAGAAGCTGTTCAGAAAAAGGTTTGAAATGCAAATGTTGCATGAGGCCTAATATGTTCAAAGTGGCTTTACTGCTTTGTAATACAGTTTATTACTTGTTCAGTTAGAAAAGTTAACTCTGTTGTCTTGGCCGATGACCCTTTAGTACACCAACATGCATCTGTGAATATAACTCCTGGCTCTGGCTTTAATTTGTGCATATATGAACAAATGTTTGTGCATGTCATACCCTACACTACACTACATACTACACTATGTAGCACACTACTAAATGACATGAATGACATATGTGGTATCTTTACAAAACAGAGGATTGACAGTTTTGGCTCTTACTTGCCCATTATGACCTCTTTGCTCCTTAGTCTTGCCACCTTGTTGGGGGGTGAGATTTGGTCCCGTTCTGATGATCATATGGAGACACAGATGTATATTAAACCAGATTCACATAGAAAATACAAACACGGCAATTACACATGGTAAAAGGGATGAGGTGCACTGAAGAATGTTGCTATTTCCTTAAATCTTCAATTTACCCTTTTCACTGTATCCAAAATCTTGGCGATATTCCCGCTTTAACGGAGGAGGTGATAGTCTAACAGTGGTCATCTACAGAGGGGGAAAAAGAGCAGGGAGCAGAGGTGTCACACACTGCACACATAAGGTCACTGCTGCATCAAAAACAAAATGAAACAAACAGGTCCTGTCTTACTGTCACTTTACTTTACCTGTCGTACTGGTGATACTTCTCTCCTGTACTCTGGGACTGTCACCCTCTCCTCTCTGTTGGCCCTTTGCCCTCCATAAGACAGAGGAAATGGTGGAGTGGAGGCAGAGGAGCTGGGAATAACTCTTTCAGGACTGCTGCCTCGGTGGTCCAGAGGTCTTTTTGTGGGGTAATAGCCTACTGGGTCAATTGATTCAGTTTCTGGACTATAAGTCTGCTGATCAGGCAGCATATGACTTGGACTGAGACCCTGACTCTCATTCTCTGAAGTAACAGAGCCATAGTCAAGCCTGCAAAGAGGTCGGCTTCCTGGCCTCAGGACAGATGAGTCCCAGCGGCTTTGCTCACTGCTTTTCTTTGGGGACAAACTTCGACTTTTTGGATCCTGAACAGGATTGAAGAGGTTTTGCTTTTTGCTCTGGGGCATCTCAGACTCAGAGTCTGATGAAGCAGGGTCGTAGGGATTATACAGCTCATCTCTGAAGGAGACAAAGACAGAATTAACGTGTGTCTGTGTGCCACATACAATGTTTTCTTTTTTTCTTTTTGCATATAACTTTTGTTTTGTAATGACCACCTAATGTTCACAAATGCCTCAAATGAACGAGTAAACTAATAATTCTATAAGTCTGTTTGAAAAGCCCCAAGTAGGGCATTAATCCTGATGCTTGTACTCTGATCTCATGTAGCCCATCTGTTTAAGTATGTAACATCATCACCTTCATACAGTTTGTACTTCGAACACTGTATGACACCACAAACCAATGTGGGACATTCTGAATTATGACTACAGAAAAACATCAGTCTCTCCTTGATGTCAGTCTACTTTAAACATCATAAACTTGCTTACTTCTTTGGTCTGGGTGATTTTTTTTCCTCAGAGGGGCCTTCTTCAGGTTCATCTACAGGTTTGAATGAGGACCTCCATCTAAATTCTGCAGGTCCTGTTTAATACAGGAGACAAACAACAGTGAAGAATTTAAAGGTTGACCCTGATTTTAGGATTAACTCCAACCCTTTTACTGATGCAATGCATTCCAAATTAAATGAGATTTGAACTCAGTACCAAATAGCAGAAGCAATTTGTCTGTAAATGCAGCTTAAGAGCAGAATTATTTTTTAAAAGGTATATCTGGCTCAGCCATGCAATTACAAAAACAATATCTTTGTTGCTTCGAGGTAACTGATAAATGGTAGTGATTAATGGGCCTGCATCAGGTAACGGGTCCCTTTTTTAATCAAAATGAAGTCAAGATACTTGGTCTTCAAACACCACATAGGGTAGAGTGGGGTAAGCTGAGCCAAAGGGTAAGTTGAGCCACCCTCATTGCTTGGAAATGATAGGAGAAATTGATCATGTGACCAAATATTTAGGAGATGGGCATCAATTCATGTCATGTATTCATGTATAATAGATTAAAAAACACATGAATGTAGAGAAGTGACTGTTACTTAGGGAGAGAGAAGGTGAGGGAGGGCTGGGGTGGAAAGTGTGGGGGTATAAGGGATACGGCTCAACTTACCCCATACACGGGGTAAGTTGACCATAGGAGACCACTTTTTTTGGCACGTTATATCATCAAGACAGTTATGTTTACACTCATTCTGTTGGTTTGCGGGGATGCACAACTTCTTGAAATATATGCAGATTCACTAGTTAGACACAAAACTATGAGTGACTTGATGAAGTGATCCAAAATAAGAACAAAGTACCCCACACTCCCCTAGAAAGAAATCTTGTGATTTGCATGAATTCTCTTTAGATACAGCTTATTACTTTGTGATAGTACACTCTCACAAACAGTTAGCCACATGGCCTTATGTTTACATATTAGTGTGTGTGTGTGTGTGTGTGTGTGTGTGTGTGTGTGTGTGTGTGTGTGTGTGTGTGTGTGTGTGTGTGTGTGTGTTTGTTTGGATGTCCATTGAAGTTACCTTCAGGTTTCTGGTTGGTTGAAGTTGAATCAATCTGCATCCTCCCATTAGGCAGTGAAAGCTTCCCTGAGATGAACTGCATTGCCTCTTTGTAGCCGTGAGGTATTCTTTATCACAAGCACAAACGAGATTGGACGATATTACTTGTGTAAATACAGCTCGTTTTATCAAACCAACACGCCTACCGGAATAAAACTCACTGTTCACAGAGGCAGCACAACAGGCTAACTTAGCTTAGCTAATCACGAAACACCTCAACACTGAAGTCGATTATCATCACTTTATCCATCCACCTTATGCATAGATCCTCAAAAGACAATACAGTATAAGGCAACATCAGTAATTGGCATCATAGGGACAGTATATATGCTTAAAATGTGAAACTTTCTCACACTACCAGTGCCAACAAATCGTTGCATATTAGCTGTATGTTAAGACTGCACGAAGACTTACCGACTCATCTGGAGACTTTTCCTTTGCCGCTGTGATAAACTTGTTTTTGGAGGATTTACAGGGCCAGTACCTTTTTCTTGAGGATTCATTTTAAGGGATGTATACCAATGCAGACAGGTTACAATGTAAGGACTACAAGGTATGAAGCTGTATCAGTCACAAATGGCTGGCTAACATCCTGACACTGGTCGACAGGTGGCAGCATTGTAACATCTAATCTCTGAACACACCTGTACACTGTTAGGCTACTAACATGATGAATTTAAAGATACAAGTTAAAATGACAAATGTAAGAGCTGCATACAAACAAAGTGGTTCAACTTACAAGAGAGAGTCCCGATTATACGCCATTTTTCATATCCTTTGTTATGTATTTTTGATTTTTAAACAATAATATTTCATAGCAAAAATACTCAGACGAAAGTTGGCAAACTAAACTATGAGATTTTTTTGGGTCCTTGTAGTTCTAGGGCTGTGGGACACTCACTACAACAGGTTGAATCCTGACTAATGTGAGAACAGACTGGCCTTTCTTTGTGTCAGCTGCTTAAAACCAGTAGTTGCCAAAGTCCCACTCCTTCTACACTGTTAAAAGTGAGAAGTTGTCTCAATTTAAAATAAAAGTGAACTACTTGCATTGGTTATTTTGAGTAATGAGCACTAGTGGATAAGTAGTGCCAACATTAACTAATATTTCCAAACAAAATGTCAAAGTTTCATTACCGAGTATGTATTTATGAAGATGGGCCTATATATTCAAGTTCTACTAACTTTATCTCACGTCATCTCAAGTACTGCCAACAAGTTGTTGTAACACTGACCTCTCCTGCTGCATCCCAATAACATGTTAAATGGTACTGAAGAGTATTATTAATCAGTCCACACAGTTTTGCGCTGCAAACTTCTGGTCCTATTCCTATCTGTCCAGAAGTCTTAATTATATGCTTTACAGCATTTCCATGGTCTTTGCTGCATGTGTATTCCACATGCTTGCTTGCGTTACAAGCACACGTGGCATGCCATGGATGTCTTGAACTGACGTCTTTGACTTCTTCAGTTTTTAAAAGGCTGTTTCCACCTCTTCTGTGATGATAACAATTCCAACAGCATTTCCTCTCATGGGTTACTCTCATGAACTAGTGGCAAAGAAGTTGAAATCAACATCTTAGAACACTTAAGACATTGATTAAACAAGCATATAAACAGCATATACATAAAACAGTCTTTAAAAATATCAAATTTATGATGTGCTGTTGTAAATTTATCAATACCTTGTTAAAAATAATAACCAGGAGAAGAAAAAAAAATTACTGAAACCTAAAATTAGGCCCAGCACACAGCTGTATATTACTAGAGGAAAAAAATCCCCTTTCAGCCCACTTACCATACTAGCCAGCCTACAACCTCTGAGTCTGAGACAAATGCTTCACTATTTCAAAGGAGGGCTTTTTGAGAAACTGGAGCAACACCTTATCTCTCACTTCATCCCAGTCCCAATTTCACACTGGTTCCAGCCACACTGAAAAGCTTTGTGTGCCTGATGCAAGATTGCCTGATGCACCCCTGACTTTTCAGCACAGGGCATGCTGTTTTGAAATAAATCATTTATTTGTGCTTTTTGTAAAGTAAAATAAAATTAAAAAATATACACAATCTTGGTCACGACTGTATGTACTATATCCCCACTATATCAAGGATATTTCACTGCTGTTTGACTGAAATATGTTTACTGACAGCCCAATAGCTAACCCAGCTCACCCATGCTGAGACAGATCTTGTGTAATTCAGAAGGATCCCTCCTACAGTAATCCATGTAGAGCTGCTGATTTCTTGCATTAGTTGGAGTGCTAAAAACAATAGAACAAGGTATTTCACAATGTTGTTTCATCTCAACTCAGAGGCCACATAAAACAAAGTATTTAACTTGTAGTCAATCATCTTCATACATCTTGGCTCAGAGCATTGTAGATTGAATGCACAAAGTCTATTTTTTGTTCTCCAAAAAGTAGTAAATGAATTAAATATATTTTGGCTCAGGGTATCACACACTAAATGCACTTGTAAAAAGATGTTTGTCAAAAGCTGATTGATTATTTAAGGGTGGTTCTTGCCCCCACGTCATACAACTGCATTTCACAGCCAGTATAAGACTTTGATAATCAAAGCTTCTTTTAGGATTGGGGAATTAAAACACTGCTGCACTAATTTTTATCATTTTTACTTTGATTGTTCATTATAAGTGAAATTAACTGTTTGATTTGCCATTTTGTGCACTAGAGGAGATAAGGATTTAGACCCCAATCATAAAAATACACACAAAATGACAAAAGCCATCTGTCGTTCACAACTACTGTTGAATAGTTTATCAACACACCATAATAAAAACTCCCAACAGCTTCAGCAACCTGTACTAAAATAGGTGCAGTGTTCAAATAATACAAAGCAGTGTTATACAATATAAAAGCAAAATAAGAAAGTTTCAGAGCAGGTGTAACTCAGCTTAACCTGTTAGAGAAGTTACTCTAAAATGATGATTGCGCTGAGATTACTGTGTTTCCACGCTTACATATTTTCTTTTCTCTGAAACATGCTTTTTTAGTAACATAATAGAAAACAGATCAAATTACACAACCAAGCCCTGCAAAATATCACCTAAGAGTGTGAAAGGACATGCTCTCCTAACATGTAGTTTAAGATGAACTTTCAAACAGTAAATGAAGACACCTGTACAGCAAATTCAGCAAGGCTCACCTGTGCTGTGGAAGGCTGCTGCCCCCGAATGAACAGATTCAAGGTTCAAATCCAGAACAGGGACTTCTCGTGTGGGCATGAAGACAATGCTGTCCTTGCTTACAGTTTAAACCATGGTTTTAAACTTCCACTGTCAAAAAATAGAAAGAATCAGGATTTTAAAAAGCAAGCACTGACATGCATACCTGTTGCAAAGTGGTGAAGGCTGCTGCCTCTCATTGAAAGGATCTTGGGTTCAAAACCAGGATAGAGGCACACCTTAAAAACCCAGAATGGAAACCCGTTCTTACATGTATGCTAACCTTTAGTTTTCAACTTTATCAATAAAAAAGAAAGGAAAAAGAAGAAGAAAGCGCATACAAAAGCAAGTGCTGCTGAGCTAACCTGTAGTGTAGTTGTAAGGGGTGCTGTCTCACCATGAAAGGGTCCTGGGTTTAAATCCAGGATATAGGCACTTTATGTCAGCCTAGAACAACTGTTTTTTAAACACGTTATTTCAGCTCTGGTTTGAATTGCTCTTTTAAACTTCCACAGTCAAAAAGACAAGGTAATAGGGACCTTCAAAAACAAGCACTGCAAGGAAAACCTGTAATGTAGTGGGGGATAGAGACAATCAGAAGGCTCCTTTCATCAAGCCAATCAGAGACCTGCTTGCAGTCGGCCAATCAGGGGGCTCCTGATCCAAATTCACACCAAGTTACACCAAGCACAAGTCACAAGTGTGATGTTCAGGCTGAGCCATCAATCATTTTCACACCCTCTGATCTTGAAAACTTGGCAGAAGTTCACAGAACTAACAAGTTTTATTTTGAGATCAAGTTGTGACAACTTACTGTTTTAACAGTTAACACGATATAATGCTTCAACTCCTTTGGTCAAATTTAGTTCTTTAAACTGACAAAATTTCAAATATGGTGTATTGCTAACAAAAAGAAGGAATCCTTTTTTTACTGTGTATCAATAGAGGGGAATATTGTTTTATGATCAGGGCCTTGAGGTGGTCCTGCAACCTAACTTGTCTTTTGGTACCTTCAGTATGCAAACCTTTGTTTAGCTCAAATTTCTGGTAGATACATGAATTACTGGAATATAAAGAGCAATTCACCAGTAAGAGCTTCCAGGTTAATTTTGATGAGTTAAACAGGCTATACACAACAGAGACCTGATAATAATCACATTTTAACAGGAAGTAATTCAATTATTAAAACTCATAGCACTGTACTACCACATGAGACCTTTCTGCTCCCAGCATACAGGTCTCTCTGCATTTAAGAGTGGTCTTAAAACATTGCTTTTTGATAAAGTGTACTGTTAATTGTGGCTCAGGCTTGGACCTGCCACTGGTTATGCTGCTATAGGCTTAGACTGCTGTGGGAACTGGCACATAGAAGTCCTGTTTTTCCCTCTCTCTTCCCCCATCTGTCATGTCTCTAACTTTAAACCTTCATGTCCCTCTGAAGTTGATGAACACTGGTCTTTACGTGAGCCCCTGAGCTCCCTGGTCTCATAGGTTCTTGTAGACCATTGCTGCCGATGACCTGCAGCTGTGGACCTGCCTTACTCAAACTGCTGAAACTATTCAAATCGGTCTCAATTTGATATTTCTGTTATAATGCTAACACCAATTCTTGAACAGCTTGACTCTAACTGCTTTAATTAATATGATAATTCCTATCCATATCATCATGATCACTATTATAAATGTTCATTTTAACTGCCATAAATGTTAAAATCAAGATTAACTATTTGCTGTTGCTAAAAAAAGTACACACTCTTTCTTGATGTTGAATCTTTGTATATATAGCGTAGCATATATTGTCGTAAATATTTGCAAATAAAGATGGTTTGATCGACTGATTAATGAGCATCAGTCTGAGTTTATCCTCCAAAATAAGGATCTTAAGAACAGGTAGATCATGCTGTACATTCCCAGACAAGTTTGGTTACTCATACGGCAGCACTGCAAGGCTTTAAATTTGACGAGTGAATAGAAGGCTTCATACATGCATAACACACATGACCTCTGTGACATGGTAAAGATCCTCACAGAAACAAAGAAGGCATTGTTAAACAATCAACAGGACTCCCTCACAAATACAATGTTCATGGTTTACGTAGGATCATCAAGTTCACAAACCCTGTCCTGTGGATCTGAGTGTTTTGGGTGAAAATCTCTTCTATAGGATTATATGGATGGATAATTACAGAACATTTATCATACTAACACTAGACATCTGGTGACAGAGATTATGGGTTATGTAATTTAAGCCCCATAAATGAGAAGAAAAGTGAGGACAAAAGGTACAGCTCCTTTAAAATCAGTGAAGTGGAAAACACATCATGTGGACTGTAGGCTAGTTTAGACTGCTTGAGTTTGAACATCTTTGAAATGGTCGAATCAGCTGGTTGGGACCAGCAGGTTCCCATGAACACGCTGAGGTCACTTAAACTTTGTCCAGTCTGTCCACTGAGGAAAAGATAAAGCTTAAAGGTTATTGTATGGAGACTCTGGAAGGAACAATGTAAAAGTATTTATTGTATTATTATTATTATTATTATTATTATTATTATTATTATCAATAAAAGGATAGGCCAGTGGATAGAGTTTGCATCTTAGGAGTGGGGAAACACATGAACAAGTACTTCAGGTTGGAATAAGAACCAAGCTAGCTTCAAATCGATAAGCCAAACTGGCACCTCCCAAAAGTTCTTGTTTTCTGGCTGGTCACCAAGGCTCTTGTGGATATTCTGCTCTGTGAGAAGTTGTAGTAAATTTAAACCAAACACCTTGATTATAAAGGAGATGTTACGATTGACATAAGTATCTATATTGTAATAATTTTTGAGACAGAGACAATGTTGATAATACTGTTATTCTATACTATTTGGTGCATAAGAAAAGGATTAAATATTTTACACAATACAGATATAAAGAGCAGTGCTTATTTCCAAGAAAAACAGGAGGATGCTCATGAAATGCAAGGCAGTTAACTTTTTCGTAAAATAATTTTTGTTCATAATTGAATCAAATAAGTAATTTAATTAGGGTAAGGTTTTAAGTAATAAAAAGTAGATTATGAAATTTTGTTTGCAAATCAGACCTTAAAACTAATTGTAGAGCTAATGATCGAGCTATAAAAGTCAAGAGGATAAGGTAAAATTTAAACACTGCAGTAGATAGACTGGGAGGTCTTCTGTCTAGCTAAGTGCTCTCAGAAATGAATAAAGGGTAAATATTTAGAAATGAGCATGAGAGATACATGCAGTTTAGGTTTTTATTACAAACCATACCACAAGGAGTTTAACCTGTCTCCTTTAATCATTGTTGAAATACCTTAACTCTTACAGTAGAGAGTTGATGCACAGTGTTTTTAAGCATTAAAGTCTGGATGGCTTTCATGTCTTTCTAAAAGAAAAATAAGTCAGACACCTTTATTCTGATGTAAATCTCATCTAGTCTGTAATTAATTTGTTTCAAATTCACAACACATTTAATTTAAGAAAAACTTAACTGAACTCTCTGTAAACTCACTTAAATATACCTCATAAGATGTGATAGTGTGTGTTTTATTTGTAGCAGCAGAGTGATAAGTAGAAGCTGAATAATGACAAGACATTCATCTAAAATCTTTTTTATTGTGCCATAAAGCAGTGGACTTTGAGCATAGGAACACAGAGGTGTTACAGCAGCTCTCGGGAACACTCACTGTATATAGACCTACACAGAAATACATTGAAAAGAAGCAAGGCAGACATGTTTGTTGTGATCACACAATTCTGACATGTGTAAGTAATCAGTCCTACCTACGAGCTGCTCTGTTACACATCTTTAAAGCATGATGAACGAAAAAAAGTCAGTCAACAGATTTCCCTTTCTTTGTCAGCTCACGTTGTTACTAGGACATGTTATCATCAAGGACATTCAACAATCTCCAATTCATTATGTTATTTGTGTGTGCAAATGAAGTACTATAGGCCTTAGTATACAATCTCTGAAACAAGAAGATAAAGGTTAATTTCTGGTGCTTAGTCTCCACCTGAGCTTTACAACTCTGAACTCATTCTGTCAGCTACGAGTCTCTGAGGAAAATTAAAGGTTACATTATTTCAAGAGAGATAGTGAAATCTACCAAGAAGGAAGTGTTTGCATTGTGATGT
This sequence comes from Xyrichtys novacula, assembly GCA_962446985.1. Taxonomy (NCBI): domain Eukaryota; kingdom Metazoa; phylum Chordata; class Actinopteri; order Labriformes; family Labridae; genus Xyrichtys; species Xyrichtys novacula. The sequence goes on from OY660877.1 coordinate 11,142,556, forward strand.
CTACTATAACGTATAGACAGTGCTGCATGGATCGTGTCTGTATGGAAAACTGACCTGAAAACATAAAGTACTTATTTTTGGCTTTTTATATGTGAAAGCCCTCACTGTAAAAAAATAGCAGCAGTTAAGGCAAAAAAGATTGTTCCCCATGGTTACACTTATACCTGAGTACCTAAACAAGAATGAGAAATCTACATACTGTGTTATTAGAGGAAACAGTTTTGGTCTATAGTTTTACTGCTAAATTCCTACGGTTTTATCACTGAAAACTGTTTAAAAAACTGTTCGCTACATGTCAAATAAAATCTTTAAGAAAAGCATTCTGTACCTATTTATTCATAAGCATCTATGACATCCCACTAAAATAATCAGTTAAACAAGAGATGATCTGATACATTTTTCCTTGCCAATACCGATTCTGATACCTGGACATGCGTATTGGTCAGTATGAAGTACCTCTCTGATACAAGAGATTAAAAAAATACACATAATATTGTTGGGAAAACACTGATTGCTGATATTTTGCTAGCACTGATTATATTACCCTCAGCTAGCACAGGTCTGTTGTTTTTTTTATTGTCACATCAGTATTTACCTTGATTTGCCTTTCAGAGGCTAACTGGATCAGTGCAATGGCTGGCGTAATTGCTGATGTCCAATACTAATTCAGAGGCAATACATGGGCCAGTACCAGTATTAGAGAAAAAATCTGAAATGCATTCATTTTCAAAGATATTATAATAATAAAAAATCAACTCTTACATCCGTTATTCAGACTTGTCATGAACCACCAGTGGTGCCAGCCTGACTGGGTCATGATTTCTGTGCTATAAGCCACTGGAAAAGGGCGTGGTGGTCTCTTGGCTGATAATCTCCTTCACTTCCACAGGCAGTGCATCAAAGAGATGGTCCTCCACAACCAGGCCACTCCTACGCAGCATTCGGCAGTTTCCCAGCTGGGCAGGCAGTCTGTCCAGACAGTTTCCTCTGAGCTCCAGCTGAGCGAGCTGCACCAGCTGACCCACCCCCTCTGGCAGCACGGTGAGCGCATTGTTCCCCAGACATAACACCTTTAGCTTGTTGCATCTAAACAGAGGTTTGGGCAGAACTTCCAGCTTGTTGGAGTTGATGGCTAAGTGCTGCAGGTTGTGCAGGAGCCCCACATCAGGAGGGAGGATTGTGATGGAGTTGTGGCCCACGTCTAGATGCCGCAGCTTGGGCAGTGTGAACAGAGCTGGAGGAAGGGACTCGAGTTTGTTATGAGAGAGGTGCAGAGCCTCTAGAGACTTGATCTGTCCAATAGATGAAGGGATGGTGATAATTTTGTTGTGCCACAGCTTCAGGCACGTCAGTCTCTTCAGGTGCTGAAAGCTGATGATCTCCTCGATGGTTCGGATGTTGTTGGACTTCAGGTCGAGCTCCTGTAGGTTGGTCAAGCTGAAAATGGCGTGGGGAATCCTCTCCAGTTCACAGGTGTGCAGCTCCAGTTCGATGAGACTCGTCATTTTTTTCAGACTGTTTAATACAAGCAGTTTCGTACCATCGTTGTGCACCACCAGCTTTATCAGATGTGGTGAAAGCTCGGTGATATTTGTGGGCATTTTTGTCAGGTTGCTCTTCAAACACAGTGTCTTTAAGTGCCTCAAATCCCGCATGGACTCCAGCCCGATCATTTTGTTGTTTTCTGAGCTCAGGTTACCAATCAAGTTCAGCTCCCTCAAACTCCTCAGTAAGTACACCCATGTTGGAATCTCTGCAACATCTGTGAACTTGACATGAAGGCAGCGGAGATGATCGCGCAGGAAAGCGAAACCTGTCTGCTCTACTTTGGCCGGGCAGTGACAGAGATGCAGCTCCTGCAAGCTGGTCATCTGAGAGACTTTAGCAGAAAATCTCACCTCTGGGATCAGCTCCAGTTTCAGCACTTCCAAGTCAGTGAGATCAAACACAGCATTGGGGAGGCCAGAGAGCATAAAAAGGTGCAGCTCTTGTTGGTCCTGCGTGTTCCGGGTCACCAGCTGCCTCAGTTTTTCAAATGTCCACTCATGATTGAGGCTGATCTCCCTCAGTTTGTTTTCACTCACCTCTGACAAGAAGACACCAAAGCGTTTGGAGTAGAGTTGGTCATACTGGTCAACCATGTGTAAGAGGAATGCAAAGTCGTTTTTGACATCAGGAATGTCACTGAAGCTGCTCTCCTCTCTGACTTTCTCAAATGAGTACTCTTTCAAGGGTCTCCGAAACACCCAGAAGAGGGAGTACAAGCAGGCCATGCCATAGATCAGAATCAGTGCCATGTAGCTAATGAGCAGCTTGTTTAGCATGAACGCCATGTTGTGTGTACAGAAGAATTTTCTATACCCTGTCAGCTGTTTAATGTCTGGTTCACAGTCATGCTTAAAATTGATTTTAGCCAAAAAGGTTGACGTGTAGGACAGTATCAGAATAAACTTGACTGTTTTGACAACGGTCTGTGCTACATAAAGCTTGTAGATAAAATCACTGTCTTCCACGTGAGCTCTGAATTTTCTGACTTTCTCAAAGAGCGCTTTGGCCTGCTCACCATCTTTCTTGTCTAGGATTGTCATGCTACTGGGGACCTCTGCCATGGGCTTATCAGCAGAGAACTTCACCCCGAGCATGGGTGTGGTTGAGTTTGCATTTGTACCGTCATCTTTTCCCTCTAAAGAAACCTGCTTTGGTGCAGAGGAAGTCCCAGTTAACCTCTGTTTGTTCTCCTCTGAGTCCTCACATGCTGTTTCAGACAAAGCCTTCGTCGTCCAGGGAGACTCAAAACATCTGCCCAGAATGGAAACAAAATGTTCGATCTTTGAGCTGGTTTTGGGGTACTTGAACCAGAAGTTGCTACTGACCATGAGGACAAGGGTGTGGATGAGGGTGAGGTATGGAAAGTACTTGGAGTACCAGGGCAAGGCAACGTGGTAACATATTTGGTTGATGAAGACATACTGTTGAAAGTCCAGGTTGGTCCTGACTCCTGTAGGTTGAGGTTGATTGGCGTATTTCTCAGACACCACAGACGTGTGTTGGTGTGTGACATGAATCTCATGGACAACCTCATCCGGTAGGTCCTTAGTGATGAAAGGGACACTGGTCATGACGGGGGCCCCTGAGGCTGAGGATGAGGCCTGTGTGGTCTGCTGAGGGAAGGAGTTTGGTTTGGGCCCTGAGGCCTCCTCTGTGTCCTCAAGACAGGGAAGACAAGCCACCTGGTCCTTGGTAATCTGCATGGTCATGGCGAATATGGCAAGCATGAGCATGACCAGCCCTAGGTAGTCCATGAAGACATCCCACCATGGCTTCAGGATGCGGTATGTCGGCTGGATGTCATTCAAGGAAGCAACCTCGGTGAGTGTGAACATCACTGCAAAAAAATTAAGAATAGTCTGTTTACTATTTCATATTTCAGTCTTTTTATAAAAACAAAGATTTCCTGTGTATGTATTACTGGAATTCTTTCACTTCTTTGCAGCCAAACTCTGCATTTTTTCCCAAACTTCTTTTTATTGAAAAATTCCAAACACAAGCCCTTACCCTTAGGGAACAAAAAAAGAGATACTTAAAATTACATTTAGACTTGACTCTTTATAACATCAGCTCTTGTTTCCTTCAGTAAGGTTTTAATGATGTTAATCACAGAGCCAGAGTTTAGCTAAATCCAGACTTGTTATAACATGTTATTACTGGAACAGGGCAGGGGCCTTTGATGTCCGGATAAGCGGTCCACTAACTGATCTGACTCACTAAGACGGTTAGCACACGTGTTTTTTTGGGGCCACACTGGTTTTGGTTCAAGCCATATGGCACTGCCTGTATCTAGTAAACTGCTTATAAGACCTTATGTTTCCATGGTTTTCGTTCTTGTGATCAGATTAAATACCAAAAAATCTAAATAAATTAATAGATGAATAAAAATAGATTTCTGTATTTCCATATATGAATACATAAATAATTAGCCCATGTTGTTGGCTTGTTGGTTCTTTCAGCCCTTCACTGAAAAGCAATATCTGTGTGACATAGTTTGAATATTTCATACTGCACACTGAAACAGGACATCCTGAATCTGGCCAAACTGAACTCATGGAGAAACTATTTTTGCAAGAAGGGAGGACACAATTCAAGCTTTTTTAAAAAGAAAAATAAACTATTTTCAGAATTAGTCTTTTTTGTTTCACAGTTGGACCTTCCTTCTGAATATGACACCAATGTACCAAAATTAAAAACTTTAATCTTTTATCTGTACCTAAAGGCTTAAATTATTTCCACATCATGGTTCATTTTAAATCAGATAAAGTGTGTTTAGACCAGATTTAATGTAATGCCGCAACATTCAGATACGCGTGTTGTGTCCTCTTACGTTACAGTGTCAACCTATTGAAAATATTTGGTCCATTGTTGGTCATTGTCATTTAATTGTTGATAATATCTCTGATTTAATGCACATTGTCTTTTTTGTTTCACAGTTGGACCTTCCCTCTGAATATGAAACCACCAAAAGAGACTTTACACTTAGTCCACAAGGTTTTTATTTTCATTTTAGTGGGCCTACAGTCTGACCCAAAATCCATACCAACATTAATGTTTGGTGCTAAATCGGATGAGGTGAGGTACGCTTAACTACCACTAACAGTTTGGATTTATTCTTCAAACAAGAAATATTTGTGTGTGGTTTATCTTATCAGACATAAACAGGTTCTCTGGATCAGGGAGGGTTGAATATGTTTTAGCCTGAATAACTTTAAGCCTGAACCAAACTAAGATAAAGCTCACTTGTCCTCCTGAGCCACTTTCTATCAGCACACAACCAGAGCCTGCTGAAGAGGACTGATTGGCCGGTGATTTGGCCAACAGCAGTTCACTGTAGGTGTAACTTAAAAACTAACTGGATGAGATAAACGACAACAGATTTACGAAAACACTTCAAAGGCTCAGGCGAAAGGATATGAAACCTTCTGTACAGCTGATTGAACTTTCCTCAGACAACTTCTACTTTATCATGTAAGAATTTTTTATTATTCGGCAGGTAAACAAATTTTTGATACTAGAAAATGTAAACCAGTGGTTCTCAAGTCCAGTCCTCGAGGCCCACTGTCCTGCATGTTTTGGATGTTTCCCTGCTCCAACACACCTGATTCAAATGATCAGCTCGTTATCAAGCTCTGTAATGGCTTAATAACGAGCTGATCATTTGAATCAGGTGTGTTGGAGCAGGGAAACATCCAAAACATGCAGGACAGTAGGCCTCAAGGACTGGACTTGAGAACCACTGATGTAAACAAATGGGCTGATACTAAGAATTCAGTGACTGGCTTGAAATTGGCAGATGTTGTTAAGATGTCAACTTCCAGATTTTTAAACATCTGTCAGGTTGTAGTTCTATAATGTTGTAGCCTGCCAAAGTTACTTTTTCATTTCCTCTATGAGGCTTACAAACTATCTGACATGGTCTTTATGCAAGAGTGTAGGAATACTGTTAAGCTGGTGTTTTCCCAAACTGCTATTCTATCAATCTGCATCTCTGAGTGGCTGATCAGAGGTCCTGAAAGTTAAATCAATAAACAACTTGTTCCACTGAGCTGCTTCAGTTTCTGTGTTTCTGCACTGTATCTACGAAACCAAAGCTGAAAAGTGCAATGAAAATGCTTTCATAACTAACAGTGTGACACCAGTCAGCCAAACTGGATTTAGTGTGGAGTAGTACACACTGCTGGATGTTTTGCTCCTCCCTGAAGGAGTTGAACTTACATCATGGGGCTTCTTCAAAGCTCTCGGTGTTAGGTTCAACCTTGGATGCTTTCTTCATAGTTCATATCTTCAGCATGTTTATTTTCTTTTATGATCCCTACAATGCTGATAGTGGTGACAATCTCAACTGTAGGGTTGTTACCCATCATAAATTAGAGCTTTATTCAGAAGTTGGAAAGAAGTTGAAGTGATGTTCTTCTACAGTGACAAAGTTTAGAGAGTTGCATAGTGTTTTTTTCTTCTTTTCTTCTCTATTTATCAAACAAAAAAACTCCTCCATTTTTGTCCCATATAGCTGAAAAAGATCCAGAGAAATAAAAGCGGGGGGGATGGGGGTGGGGGCACTTCCTCCTCTGATCTGGATTAAACCTGTGGAGAACAGGCTGCACTGAACACACAGATTGCATAAAACTGCTTACTTTGTGTGACAGTGTCTAATGTATTGGATAAAGTTAAATAACCGGTTCAAAGACAGCCACCAGACAATTTCGTATGAAATAAACTAATTAAAGTCAGGTCTGCGTGAGACACGGGCTTCAGACAGTGAGGAAGTAGGTCGCAGACAAGGCACGGGGAAAACATGTCATATACGAGTTCATGTGTCGGCAGACTTACTCCACCACAAGAGGAAATGAGGCATCTTAAGACTGGACGAAACATTAGACTTTTTTCCTCCTCGCGTGAGGGGCTCTTGCGCAGTAAGTTGTCTGTTGGTGTACTGTTGGTGTACCGGGTCAGGTGACTTTTTGAAGCATGTGAATCTGAGAAGCAGCATGTGCCCCAGCGTTAAACATTCACGCCAGGTAAGTAGTTTCTCACACTACCACTCGAGTTACTGATTATTGGTTTGGTTTGGTTTGGTTTGGTTTATATATTTGTTGTTGTTGATTTTTTATATAAAATATTAAGCTACACACGTTGACAAAATAATGAAAGAAATTGTACTTACTGCCTCCGGTTTGGTGTTATCTCAATCCAATTATTTCTTCCACAGCCTGCATGCCACTTTTCGCTCCTTGCTCAGGTGCGCCTCTAACCTAATTTCTCAGCCCCGTTACACATTAAGGTAATGACGCCGGTGAATCGATCAAAGCTCGGAACAACATTTGTTCGTAACAGCTCGGTTTGTCGGCCGCATCCCTCATACCTGAGCCCGGGCAGCGGAGCCGGCTGCTTGACCGAGCGTTAAACAATATGCGCAGGCAAACCTCCAGGCAGCGTATTTCTAAGAAAGGCAGATCCAATATGGAGCCGCATAGACCGCTGCTGTGGGTGTTTTGGGCGCTTCTGATTGGAGGATTTCATGACGGCAACTTCCCGAAGACACCGCCTGCTTGCCGGTGTTGTGCCGAGAAACGCATGCCTGTCGAGAATTCCCTGCATCCCGCGGGAACGCGCACCGCTCATAGTACAGGGGTCCACGGCAATGTGCAGTTTAAACCGATACAATTCATATATTTGGAGCTTCACAGTGATGAGTAATGATCCGAAAGTAAAGTTGATATCTTTTTGTGTCATTTATGTTAAAAAGACCTTGTAGGATAAATATTTTATCAACCTAAACGTTTGACTGGTGAGTGACTTCATTTCCTAGGCTGATGATTGGATTGAACTGTGTTACTAGAGTGTTCTGTGGTGATCAGCCCACTGAATAATTAAGCACATATCTAGAGCGAGAGGAAAACAAGCAACATAAATCAAAGGGTTTTACTGAAAAGTTCAAGTGTTGTTGGCGGACGTATTATGGACCTTATTTCAGCATCCACCTGTTATTCAGCTTCATAGGCTGTAACAGGTCATATAATTGTAAAAAGTAAATCTCTACAGTTCAAATACGAGCTGGCAGCATTTTTTGACTCCAGTGAATCTGAATTATAACTTTTTAGGTGGATGCATCTTTTGGCAACAGCTGTTATCGGGCTGCCGAAATGTGCATCCACACTGTTAAAAAAAAAAAAAACAAGAAAAATCTATTCTCAAGAGTTTGTATTCTTAATTGGGTGAACATGACAATTAAAATAGCTATTATTTAACAAGAAAATACATGTCAAACCAACAATGTGCACCTGAGTAGAGACTAAATATGTAATTCTAAATTAGCAGAATTTGCAATTTGTTGTTTGCACAACAAAGTGGGAAAAATTCCCATAAAGCAGTTCTGACATTGACTCATGAGGTCTGCCGAAGAAGACCTACGGGGTTTACCACGTTCCGTCGCAAGGGGCAAGTTCTCCTTTATTGTGTGTCACGGCCAGCAGCGGAGAGGAGGACTTTTTTGAGTGGACCAGCTTCAGTCCAAGTTGTTAAGTATTTTGTGTGAAAATAAACTTGTCTGAACTGTATTTAGTGTATGAACTAATAGAGAATGAGGTGTTGTTCTGCTTTACCAAATTTACTTAAGTAAGTTGGCTACTTTTCAGTTTAGCTAACAATGCTTGTCTATCTACATTGCTTGTCTGCCGGAAAATTATCTTTCTGTTCCCTCACAACGTGTTTCTTAGCTGCGTGTTTAATCGCACATGTAACTGAGCAGGCAATTTTATCTCTGGGGCGCATTCACGATGCACGCCGCCTCCACGCTCACTCGCTACGGAGAAAGCCATTAACTTTAGCCATTAGCAAGCAGCTGCTGGCCGACGGCTAGGTCTGCTAAATGTTTATATTGGCAAAACAAACAATAAATAGTTGTGACAAATAAAAAATAATGTAGCAAATAAAAGTGTTTATATTGTCAAAACGTAGAAAAAATAGTCGTGACAGATAAAAATAATTGAGCAAATAAAAGCGTTTACATTGGCAGAACAAAAAATAAATAGTAGTGACCATTCACCGAAAGGCGTAAACGTAATTGATACAACGATAAAATGTCACTTATGACAATGACCTAGCAAATCGTTGAAACAATTAAAAAATCTTACTAAAAGAATGCCTTAAAATTTTAAGTTTTCTCAGTTATTCTTTTTTTTTACAGTGCACCTGTAATTCAGCTTCATAGGCTGTAGTAGGTTATGTTATGTTACTGCACAAAGTGAATCCACACTGTCCAAATATATGCTTGGACTTGAAACCTAAGTAGTTGTCATTCCCTTAGAGCAGCTGAATGCCCACACAATTAGCTGAATAACAGATGGATGCATATTTCGGCGGACACAAAAACAGCTGTTGCCGAAAAATGCATCCACCCATAAAGTTATAACTCTGATTCTTTGCAGTCACAAACTGCTGCCAGCTCGTATTTGGATTAATTCACCTTTTACAATAATATGACCTGTTACACCCTATGAAGCTGAATTACAGGTAGATGCATATTTCGGTAGACACAAAAAAAGCTGTTGCCAAAAAATGCATCCACAGCTGCGCCCTACGATGCCTCACAGGACCAAACATATTTGCTATTTTTATCTTTGTATTCTTATTTCCTATTTTCACTGTTTATGGCGGAAGAAAACCTGATTTACTGTTACAGATGTCACAGGAAGCCACGCACCTTCCTGTGTTCTCGGTAGCAGATCAAACAGTTATCAAGTGAAGGAGTTTCTGAGGGCGGGCCATTATGGGATCCAGGCAAAGTGCACAAAATTGGACACAAAAGAGACCATGGCTGTCAAGATTGTCCGCAAAGACTTCACCTGGGTGAGCAAACATGAGACGACCATGCTCACAAAACCCAGGGAGCTTGGTAGCTGCAAAAATCTGATCAAGTTTACAGAGCATTTTGACCACAAAAGTCGTGTTTGTCGGGCATTTGAGATGCTAGATGTAAGTCTGGAGGACTTTATGGCTTCCAGGTTGTGTGAGCCTCTTCATTTGGCAGAGATTAGAGTAATTACTCAATAAATACTGGTGGATCTGGAAGCCCTGAAGTCATTACGTGTGGCACATACGGACATCAAGCCAGAGAGTGTGATGCTGGTGAATCACAAGTTGCAGCCTTTCAAGGTGAAACTTATTGATTTTGCTTTAGCTTTTCCAGTCTCCAGAATAAAAAAAAGCCAAAGAATGCAAGCCTTGGGTTACAGAGCCCCTGAAGTTATTCTGGGTCTTAATGTGATGAGACTGTAGATATGTGGGGACTAAGCTGTGTTTTTGCTTACCTAATCCCAGGCAAGCACTTGTACCCCATAAGCGATGAATATCTGGGGGGGTCACACTTTTTTTAATACGTGTTGTACCTTGGAGGCTATCGTGAAGCAAAACCAATGGGCCCTAGGGTCTTGCTGAAATCAAAGACACAAAGGCTTTCATAAGTCTTCTGAAACACAGAATTACCCTGACCGAAGCACTAGGGCACCGTTTTATCACCATGAGACATTTAGGTAAAAGCCCTAACGAGGATGAATATGTCTCAACAGTGAGGTGGTAAACTGCAATTTGTTACCAACTACAAACTTTTATTGTTCATTGGATAAAACCCATGAAAGAAGAATATGTGAACGCAAAATCAGATGTCCAATTATCACTGCTGGCAAAAGTCACCAAACTCAGGCCACAGGGAAAAGAGAAGCTGCTGAAAAAGGTGCCAACCATACACAAGGACAAGTACCAAAAGACCAAACTGAACATTTTTTTCCACAGTACTGCAATATGTACCTTGTATGAAGCAGCCAGTTTCCGTTGCTGGGACACATTCATAGGCTGCCCCCCCTATCACTGGCCTCCATTCAGCCTATGAAGCTGAATTACAGGTGGATGCTGAAATGATATTACGTCCGCCTACAACACTTGAACTTTTCAGTAAAACACTTTGATTTTAGTTGCTTGTTTTCCTCTCGGTGTAGATATGTGCTTAACTATACAGTGGGCTGATCACCACAGAAGACTCCAGTAACACAGTTAAATCCAATCGATCAGCATAGGAAATGAAGTCACTCACCAGTCAAATGTTTAGATTGATGAAATATTTATCCTACAAGGTCTATTCAACATAAATGGCACAAAAAGGTATCAACTTTGCTTTCGGATCATTACTCATCACTGTCAAGCTCCACATATATGAATCGTATCGGTTTAAACTGTACATTGTCGTGGACCCTTGTACTACGAGCGGTGCGCGTTCCCGCAGGGTCCATGCCATTCTCGGCACAACACCGGCTGCTTGCTTATCTCATGCCGCATTCAAAGACAATAGGACAAAGTGATACCAATTATCAACTGCTGGGCTAAAGGGCACATAGACTTGATGACGTGTGAGTCATAGAGACTACGTTACTCTACATATGAGACAGGGAAAAACGTCGTGGGTGGCAAACAACATTTTAATCCAAAGAAATTCAACCCAAGGATCCGGCCATTCCCTTCAACTGCATAGCGAATTAAAAAGTAATGTAAGTCAGGTGACGTTACTTAGGAAAGAGAATCAGTCTGAGAGAAAAATAAGTGGTGAAAACGTTCAGCTTTGATTAAGAGCATCTGGACTGGGGAGGCAGCACAACTTTTGACCTTAAGTTGAGAACCATACCAGGCTAACTTTGCTAGACTGTCATACTAGGTCCACAGTATAACTCAAAAATGCGTTGAGGCTAGTTCTCCCGTCTCCCGATGGCACTTGAATGTACCGCAGCCTTCCCTCCCTTTGTTTCAGTCTCAGACGCCACAGAGTGCCTCATGGTGCTGAAATGACTTTTGCTGACTAATTAGGAGTACTCACACATGTTTTGTACACAGTCTAATTGTCTGACATGCAGGAATATGTTGTTAACAGTATTCGTACTTTGTGCCATCTTGTGTTTCTTTTGTATGTAATATTATGAATATGGCCTTTCTTTCTTTCTTTCTTTCTTTCTTTCTTTCTTTCTTTCTTTCTTTCTTTCTTTCTTTCTTTCTATCTATCTATCTATCTATCTATCTATCTATCTATCTATCTATCTATCTATCTATCTATGTTCTTATCTAATCTCATATTATTGTATTGACAAACTCAACAGTCAATAGGACCCTGGGTGCTGAAGTCATGCATCATTTCCAGCTCTGTCTGGATTTGGTTGATGATGCACCGGGTGGAGGAAGTGTCTCCTCAGTTGCAACCCATACAGGTTTCAACCGGTCCTGGGCTGCTGGCTGCTGGCATTCTGTTCTCCCTCACTCTATCCTTGTACTTTGAGAGGAAGGTGGAAAAAAGAAAGAAAGAAAGCAGCCACTGGGGTGTTCTAGTCTCTCAGGTGGTGTGTGTTACACACATGCAGACTGATAATACTCTGACAATAGGGTTTATCTGAGTTTTTTAACATGCCCAAACAGGTTGGAACAGAGAGGGTGCAATATGTACAAATGTTAGCTTATGGTTGAGTAAGTCTGGCTTATGATAACTGTGTTTATGGTGCCCTTAAAGACTACCTTAAGAAGAAAAATGCAAGCTAGAGACTGTAAGAGAAACTGAACTATACAACGTAGGTCACATGGTTTACTTATTTATTTTTTCTCTTCCAGTGATTCCCACCAAGATTTGTTCCCCAGATTGTAGAACATAATCTGCAGGGTTTCTGACCAGTGTATTGGAAGTCAGAGGGTGAAAACACGATTTTTAACTTGGTTGAAATAGCAACAAAAGTGTAAAATCTTGTTTTGAGACATAGCTTAGATACCTTGTAAAGTCTGACATATCACTTTGTCACTGTGTTTTGAAGCATGAATGCACTCAGAGAATACAACAGGTGTAAGATCAAAGCTCTTTCTATCATTTACGAAGTATTTTTTCAAAGCATTTTCTCACATACAGCTTGAAAAAAATAAAGATTTACACTAATTCTGACAAAAGTTTAGGAGAAAGGTAAGAAGAAAATAGACATGATAACACATAATATCACAAAAAACTACAAAGAATGAGTGTGAGAGTGCATATAACAACGTTATAGTTGTACATGACTTTACATATGCTGTGGATACTATTACATAGTTGTATACCTGCATGTACACATCTATAGACATGCAAAAATTTGTCAATGTACTCAAATAAAGGCATACATCGCTGCCCGCAGATGATGTTACATTTAAAACATATGCTGACGTCAGACCTGCTGAGAAAAAAAACCTGCCAGGGGAGTGTAAACTTTCCCAAGGAAGCCCTGGTTTGTTATCTAGTTGGCTTGCATTAAGGCAATGGTGAAGAGAGGGAAGAGGATGTGAAAATGCTGTAATGTTATGGTTTGATGTCAGTTTAGTGGACACCATGAAGTTTCTTTTGAGGGCCAATAGCTGAGGACCCCAGATGCCCCTGGCAACCAGCTCAGTCTGATCAAACAAGCTAAATGAAGTGTAAATTACTCAGCAAGGATTTTAAAGTATAAAGAAAACACTGGTTGTTGTCACAGTCACAAACCTTAGCTTTACACGAGATGCACGCATGAGGTCTGTGTGGAAAAAGCAAAAACTAAAGTAGGCCTACTTTAAATGTTGGCCAAAGCCTCAAAGTAACAACTAACCAAACAAACCTGTTTCCATGGTGATTAATGTCCTATAAGCATGCTTAGTACAGCCCTCTCTCACACATAAGGGTTTTAAATCCAGGGTCAGGTTGGGTTAGGTTAAAAAAAAAAAAAGTAAGAGTTTCAGATAACACACATGCACTTTTAGTCCATGGGCACAACAGATACTTAGTAGACCTCAGGGTTGCAAAGGTTCGTCTGTTCATCTGTGTCTCGTCTGTCACACGCGCTCAGTGTAATCCTGCTCTCATCTGTGAAGAGCATTGTACACCAATAGATCACAAATCTGCCAGTTTTGGTGTTTTCTGGCCAATCGCTCTGCATGATGTTGGGTTGTAAGGTTGATTTCACAATAGTGTGATTGATTTGGAGTTACATTGTGTTGTTTAAGTAATCCCTTTAATTTTTTGAGCAGTGTATGTTGTTTGTGGTTTAAGGAGCTCTAGTGACCTCCATGTATTTCGTAAAGGTTAATAATTGGATTTGAATGAAAGCTACAAATGATCCCTTTAAAATGACACCAAACACAATATTAATAAACATTGGGAGGTGCCCTAACTATGAGTCTAAACCAGGATGGACAACAGCGTCTAATATCCAATTAACCATGGGGAGGGGGGTTAACTTGGAGGAGGAAATATAGAAAACCAGGGGCCTTATTTGAAGGGCAACCGGTGGATTCTTGTTTTGGACACCTTGAAAATACCTGGTTGCCCACTTTTCCTCAAAAATACCTACAGGGTCACATGATTCTGAAGTTACAGCCCAGTCTAAAATGCCTGTGAGGAGCTAGTGACCCTTGGCTACACAACAGGATGTAGGGCAGCCTAATGCAGCTCTAAGCCAAACCCATACACTGCATCTTATCAGTGCAGAAAGTTAAGTGACCTTTGCATGAATTTTTAATGCACTGAAAGGAAAAAAAATATGATCACAAAGAATTGTAATGCTTTTTTGATTCAATCATTACTATTCATACTTGTAATTAGTTGCCATGTTCAGTGAATTTTACTGATTGATTAAAAGGATGAAAACTGTCTACCTGGTCTTTGATAATTACTGAATTAGTATTAGTAATAATATCATTACATCTAAACAATCGGTGTGGGGATTTTTTACATAATGCTGGTCCAAAGAATGAATGGAGGTGAAAGGGCCTGGGCCGGTTACTGCTATTTTAAGGCTCACAGTGACCTCTCACAAAGAAATAGAGTGGGTATATCATACATTTCCTTAATCCTCAAAGTTCATTTAGTATTGAAATTGTTGGCTTTTGGGTCTTTAATATCCCTTGATCCCATAGGGATAAAAGAAACTATATAGTTCAGGCATAAACTGTGGAAAAAAAATGTGTAATTTATGGTTTAATTTATGTGTTTTTCAGAAAGATACAACCATGGGCTTAAATGAAAGGCTAGAAGGTCCCCTTTACAATGATACCAAACAATTATATATAAATTCTGAACAAATAGGAAATTGATAGCTATTTTTAGCATTGGGCGATTTATCAATAATTATGCTAATTAATCAATAATTATGACTAAACAGTAACTTTTACAGCTAGGCAACTGGCAAAAATGGATAAAACACAAAAAAAAAATCCTACAGAATCAATGCATTCTAAGGTTTTTTTTTTCAATTTTCTGTCCTGACTTTTATCCCTGATGGGAGATGCCCCCCACCCTTTCCTGAAGAACCAAGATCCTCGCCTAAACCTCTGACTTCTCAAAACTCCACACAGTCACCTCCCACAAAGAGATAGTATGGGTATGTTACACATTTTCTGAATCTTTTAAGTCCCAAGAGTATTGCAGTTTGTAATTTGTGTATCCCTGATGCCCCTGGGTGACATATGGCCAAAAGAAAGTATATCATGTAGGCGAAAACTGCAGGAAAATGTGTATTTTTTGTTATTTAAAGAGCTCTAGTGACTTCCATGTTGGCCTAAAATGAACACATATAGGCTTAAATGAAAGCAACAAGGGTCCCCTTTAAAATGATACCAAACAGTCTATTGTAAACCTTTGAGAAATGTCCCTGCCATGAGCCTAAACCAGATATACACCAGTGTAAAAAAATCAAATTTATCTTAAGGGATGGTTAACTTCATGAGCTGATAACTAATATTTAGCTGGGCATCTCGAAAGGTTATCATACAAAAATATAATCTACAGACATGTGTCTTTTCAAAAATCATGATGAACCTTTGCCACTCTGAGGTGTACCAAATAGAGAAATTCTGGCCTCTGGCCTGTAGCCTATTTATGGGAAGTGTACACACAGGCTGTTTGCTCATGTGTCCATCTTTTGTTATACCTCGACATAACTTAAATGAAGACTGATGATGTGGTGTGACCCATTGCTGAAGTCAGGAATTCATGAATAAACAGCCCTGAAGCACTGAGACACTTAGTACAGTGTGTGCATGTATCCTCTTACGTGCTGAAGACAAAGGCAAAAACTGAAACACGTGCCTTTTTTTTCTTCTGCTCTGATACCTGCATGCTGGTCTCTGCTCGTTCTCATTGTTGTGGGGTGTAACTGTGATGTCTGTCTCACTTGTTACTGTTTATGCAAGCGTGACTCCCGTAGGCTCAGTCAGTCCAGCTGTTTTTAGTAGAGAAAAAAAGTACAATACAATACAGAATTATACTGGAACACCTCACAGGCACAATTTTTAGATAAAAAAAGTTATTAAACTGTGTTAAATGATTAGGTAGGTCACACATTGTTCCAGCCTTTTTCTTGATCACCAGCAATAAACAAACACATTTGGCTGTGGCTTATCGTCAGGGCTGTTTTTCACGAGGGGAGGATCAAATATCCAACTCATGAGCTGACAATATCAAATTGGATTTCTTAGCACAACAAAAAGTGACTGTGTTAATTCAATTTTTTTTTATTTGATCATTTATTCATATAGGCAGAATTAAACACAAATTCAAGAAAGACCTTCAAAATCTCTTAAAGTCATAAAAAATATGCAAGATACAGCACGAAACAAACTAAACTATACATAGATAGAACATAAAACACAATAAAGCAGAAAGCACCAGTGCATATGTGACCACATGACTAAGTGATCTTCACATTTAACTTCAACTTAAGTCAAAAGTGAATCCAGTCAGAGTTCTATCGAGTATAGTATTCCTGGTTGGCTGGTTACTGTTCAAAGACCAGTTTTAAAGGACAAAATTATGTCCAAGTGAGAAAAAAGTGCTGAATCATCATAACATTAAAACAGAGCCCTGTTATTATCATCCTAAACATTGAGTATCACTGCAGGATTTGGGCAACTTTCTGAACAGCGGACACTCTGTTCGTTTAGCTCCACCTGCTGTTATCTCACTGAAATCTGAATTTTTCCAGTTTTAACTTAGGACATTTGTTTACCAAGAAAATTTTTAAGAAAACTGCAAGGCTATGATAAAATAAATTCATTTAAGACCGGTGAGTAATTAATGTCAACATGATAGGTGTTTAATTCATCCACAGATGCAGATTTGTGACTGTTTCAAAACAAATCTTGACAACATAAAGTAACTCTTTGTGTTACTGTGAGGTTGTCTTCAGGGGGCTGAGATGTGTGATACAAAGGAGCAGAGCTGTCACAGATTGGTACAGAGTCAATGACACAGGCTGGTACAGTCTCACATCACAGACCTTTGTTATCAGTTAGTATCTTGGAATAAATGGAGACTGGTAAGAGAATATATCTACAACAGAAGTTTCCAGGGGTCATAAAATACTTTGTCTTAGGCAACTGATTGCACTGTTTATAAGTAAAGAAAATAAGACACTGCAAAGTGGGCAATGCAAACAAATCTCAGCATTACATCCAGCTGGGGGAAAAGTATTATGAAATTTAAGAACTTTCGACAAATTATTATTTTAGTTAGTTTGTGTTTGTTTTGTTAATGTTCTTCATTAATGAGTGAATTCATACTTTTATATCATGAAATGTATGGAATAAGCTGCTGCTGCTGGAATACCAAAAGTTTGGACACAACTTCTCATTCAATGCATTTTCTTTATTCTCATTACTATTTAAATTGTATATTCTCAGTGAAGGCATCAAAACTATGAATGAACACATGTGGAATCATGTGCTTCAGAAAAAAGTGTGAAATAACTGAACACATGTATTATATTTTAGATTCCTCAAAGTAGCCACCCTTTACTTTTTTGATAGCACTGCAAACTTTTGCTTTTCTCTCAATGAACTTCATGAGGTAGTCACCTGAAATGGTTTTTACTTCACAGGTGTGCCTTGTCAGGGTTACTTTGTGACTGACAGAGTCATCAGTTATTTCAAGTACAAAATTCCACCTGTGTTCATTCATAGTTTTGATGCCTTCAGTAATAATCCACAATGTAAATAGTCATATAAAAAAATAAAGAAAAGACATTGAATGAAAAGGTATATATATATATATATATATATATATATATATATATATATATATATATATATATATATATATATATATATATATAGAGAGAGAGAGAGAGAGAGAGAGAGAGAGAGAGAATTACATATTAGAAAACAAAATTCAGTAAACAAAAATTTAGATGGACAAATACAAGAAATACAACTGCCATATATCCCTACATTTATTCCCCAGTTCTTATCAAATTGTGTGCAAAGGTCTTGTGTGCTTTTGTCCTCTAATCGGTATAAAGAAGTTTGAGGTGTAGCCTGTATCCATCGTACAACTTGCCTTTGTAAGCACAAAAGAAATCTATTAAACAACTACAAATCTAAATCTGTTAAATAATTAATTTGTGTATGGTTTTGTGTATGATACACACGAAGAAAAAAAAACTTGATTTTACCCTTTTAGTTTCGAGAAAAATATGGATTTGCAGTAGTTTGAGCCTAGGGGCTTTCCGTATTCAAAATGACACGTGATCAGAGAAGTTATAAATAGGGGTGCCGCACTCGTTTGTTTCTATGACACACAGGCGGAGTGAAGAGTGACATGGCGTCTACAAGCCGGTGCGTAGTGACTTCGTCCAATATAAACCTCTTCGTCTTTCTTTATCAGTGACTCTCAGAAAATAATTTCGTTAGATTTGCGTTGCTAGATGTGGTGAAAAAGTAGTTGTAGACCCGAAACCTCACAGCGTATTGGTATTTTCCCGTGTGTGTGCGGTGTATTGTGCTAAGAAAGGGCTAGCTGCTGCAGCTGCTAACTAGCTTGTTGGATGTTGCCAGAAGTCCCCATCCGTACCGTCTTTCACTCTCGCTCTGGCTTTTTCGTTCAAAGACTTTTACACTGGAACATTAACATCGCTCGAATAACTCACTTGTTTTCACCTCTGTGGCGTTTATGCAGCATCGTTCAGGCAGCGTGATAAGTAACTAAAATCAAAGCTTATATATATACATATTTATATGTGCTGCTTTATTGACACTAGCGGACTCTTAGCTTTTCTGAATCTGCTCTCATGTCATTTGAAACACATGTAAATGTCTTTACAGCTTCACCATATCCAGCCTTTACGCCTCTGGAGGCTCGTTGACGCATATGTTTGTCTTTCAAAATAACTTCCGCTTTACACCGTAATTCAATTCAGAATAAATGTCAAATATGTAAAACTACAGACGAATTTAGGGGAGTAAAGGCAGAGAAATGGAAATATTATCTGATTGTTCAGGTCATACGACTGCATAACTTCTACATTTAATGTTTTTGAGGTTTTTACCAGTAAAACACGCGTTTCAGGACAAATAGGTGGTCTTTGTCACCTTTTAATTTGATTTGATCATCCAGAACACTTAATTTCTGTCTCAATGTCATGTTTTGTAAAACTGCAGTCACATATTACACTGTTAGTACATGCTGTTCAATATTTATTGCACTTGTGCCCAATATTACAAAGTATTTTCTGTTTATAGAAATTGTTGCTCACTAAAAAAGAAAAAATGTAAGGGGTAATTAAATCTTTTACTGGATGTTCTTACATAGCTGTATGTTTTATTGTTCCTATACTCATTTTACCATTTCAAATATAACTTCATTCTATATTGTATAAGAGCAGGGGTGTCACACTCTGACACAACAAGGGCCATAATCTGGATTTAAATCTAATCTGAGGGCCAAACAGAGTCGAAATTTAACCCAAAATATCAGCCTCCTTATCAACAGATATATATATATATAATAACTTTCTTTGTATAGTACTTTTAAAAAAACATGTTTACAAAGTGCTTTGACATGTAGTCGTAGAGCACATGGAAAAAGACAAAACAAAAAGATCAGTGAAAACGGAATTGAAGGCCATTTTCATGTCATAAGGAACCCAGACAATACAGGAACCATGCAACATAAAATGAGACCATGAGGACCAGTAATGATAAATTAGAGCAAGAGATAAAACAATAAAAGGCCTAAAAGGTTAATTTGTTGTATATATATATATATACACACACACAACGAAATCAAAAATGATAATAAACCACTTGGAAATTCAAAAAGTAAAAAAGATAAATTAAAATACAAAGTACAAATACATGAGGAGAAAGTTGAAATCACAAGTTGGAAATGTCAAAATGTGAGATAATTTTGAAATCAAAATATGACTTAAAATTTAAAACTGGAAATTCAAGGATTAAAATGACATCAATCTAAATACTGAGTTGAAAAAAGTCAAAGCACAAAATAAAAAGTCCAATCATGTTTGACTTGTAATCTGAAGATGTAAAATTGGATATATATGATATGATCTTGTGGGCCAGATATAATTGTTCCACGGGCCAGATTTGGCCCCCGGGCCTTGAGTTTGACACCTGTGTATAAGAGCATCAGGGATGTGAAGATTTTCTCCTCAGTACTTGTAATTCTGATTACCTGCTCATGGCATTCGATATGAAGATTGGCCATCAGCTGTCATTTTCTTCCTCACAGCTCTATGGATGAGACTTGAGTCCTGACCACTCAACATCTCTGTATCTCACCCAGGTTTTATTTTTTCCCTGTCGTTCATGCCACAAATCAGCACTGTACTGTTGTTTTACAGTGGAGATGTCCTGGCCCTTCCCAGAGTTACATGCCGCAACCATCCAGATGCCATTCTGGTGGAGGACTACAGAGCAGGGGACATGATTTGCCCAGAATGCGGTCTTGTAGTAGGTAGGTATACTCTATTGAACAAAGTGCACATTTGCTTTTGGATCTTTGAGCCAGAGCACTTTCTGTCTGTCTTTGTTTCCTGTGCTTGTTTTTTTTTTATTTCTCATCATGACCTACCTGAAGTCTGTCAAAGTGAGATATTTAAATTTGTCTGCCCAGTCATATTGAAGGTTTGTGAGAAAATGACTCAACTGAACCAGTTTGGCTGGTTTTGTATAATAGACGTGGACCACTTTGGTGACAACAAACATCAACTCAGTTTAAAAACAAACTGAGGGCATCATTTCCAAAGAATCTAGCAGCAATCTGAGATAAACTTTGTCTCTGTATCACAATTCTGTCTGCCTCTGGATGTCAATTTATAGCAGGGGTGGGCAATTAATTTTTACATGGGGCCACATGAGAAACCTGAACGCTGTTGGAAGGCCAAACCAACAACAACTTCAACTTCAGCTTCAATTCAAGGGGGTTCTCACATACAGAAAAGCAAGCCCAAATTAGCAACTACTAGTTAAAAACAAGCCCAAAAAAAGCTTACCCGTGACGAGTTTTACAAGCGACTTCTGAGAGAAATAAGCGTAAAGTCGTTTATAATAAGCGGACTTGGCAACTATAAGGCGTCTACGTAGATTTAGCCGATGTTTAAACTTGTCTCTGTTCACAAATGCAGATGTAGGATGTAGGAAAACAACGGCTAGGTTTTCAAAATAAAAGCAACACACTTGTATAGCATGTTGATGATTTGATTCATGAAGGGCCGGGCAAGGACATCCAAAGGGCCGGATGTGGCCCTAGAGCCGTAAAATGCCCAGGTCTGATTTATAGTATGGAGCAGCCCTTTTTCTCTGTCATGTGGGCGGAGGTTTTGACATCCCTGCAATGGACTACTTTCTCCAAACTGATGTCATAGACATAAATGTTACTCTTATTGATGAAATCATTAGTTTAGTTAAACTAGTGATTTATTTGTCAAATTTGTGTCTAGAATTTTGTTTTTTTGTAACACAATTAAACAACCTAAATACATTTCATGTGGATCCAGAGGAACATTGATGACAAAATGTTTGATCTGCATAAAACTCTTTCCAGCCTGTAGATGTAGAACATTTACATCACAATGGTCTTTGGCACTCACACAGTTGCCTGTGGATTGATTTTGAACACACATATGAAAGATGTACAAAGCAAATGGTGCGAAACTCCGGTTCAAATGGCATTCAGACAAAAGACAAAGCTGTAAGGAACACGCTGTTCACCTCTAATGAGCCCCCCCGAGCACAGGGTCGATCAGAGGGGAGATGAGGGACGCCAGCCACTCTCTGATGAACGCTGAAGTGTCCTCAGTTCCTGCTCCTGTGGCCTCAGCAAGCTGCTTAAGAGATGAATGTCACAGTGCTTCCAGATATTGGAGAGACTGATGGGTGGTACGAATAAAGGGAGAATGCCTAACAGGATTAAAATATCAGAAATCTAATCCCGGGCAATGCTACGCTGTAACAAGATCCCATACTTCTGAAAAATGTAAGAGACAAATGTATCCCCCTCCATTATCAAATCTGTGATCCTCTGTACATCTCAGATTTGATTGAGGTAAGTGATGCAAGATTTGTTCTGACCATGTCTTATTTTGTTTTTGTACTGCACAAGATTATCTGATGAGAATTAAGACGAGTGGCGATGTGTACAATGACTCCATGAGACAAAAAGCCACATTATAGAGAACTTTGACCTGTGGTTCAAATGAAGATGTGAGCCAAAGACAGTCAGTACTGGAGGACTGAGACACTATTTACAGCATTAGAGACCTGGACACCTGAAGGCGTGTTTACACTAGGGAATTATGTGTTGAATATGTCATCATCTTTGGTTAATTAGCCCACTGGGATTTAAGACAGACAGACTGTGTCTCCAATATTGAAACAGACTCAACAGATTAAAATCCTTGTTTTTACATCATTAAAGCAGAACAGGGATTGATTTCTCAAGATCTTAGATTCAAATACAGAATTAAAGACAGCTCTTCATGGGGTTTTGTATTTGGCTTGGATTCTGCTGTATCTAGGCCCGTTCAAAAAATGATCAAACCAAATTTCAGCAGCCCAATGTGTGTCAAAAGAAGCAGTCATCAGATATTTGCTTTGTCATTGTTTACTGTGTCATTTTTGTTTTTCAGGATTTAATCCCAGGGACAAAAATCTATACATATTTATTCACTTTTGATGCATGTTTAATTCTTTTATTTGGGGGATTGTGTAAAAACCAGGACATCTTTAAGTCTGAAGGTCCATTTCGGACGTCAATACAAGTGTTCACATCAGCGACGTTTTCCCGTTCTGTGATATTACGGCATTTATTTTTTCAGATCATGGTCGATTTTTCTAAAGTTTCACAGACTGTGTGTCCACTTCTGACCAATCAGATTGCGTGTTGTTGCAACGTCAGATTCACCGGTATATCCAACATATCCAACCGGCTGATTGTTTACGTGTTGGAGAACAGAGTGCTCTTTGACAAAAGACACAAATATTACAAAGATAACGACCTGAAGGACAACTTGTGGAGAGTCATAGCGTCAGATCTCTCATATGACGATGGTTTGTGTGCTTTAACAGTTTGCTAACCGTCTTTGTTTTAACTTTCATCTGTGCTAACGTAAACTAACGGTTGTTACCATAGTTTCACGTGCTTATCTGGTACTGGCCCCGACTCAGTTTTTGCTATCATGGCAGAAAGCCATCTCAGCACCAGTGTCTAATCAGAATTAAAAACGATCAGCGACCGTGGTACAGTTTCAGCTCCTGAACCAGGCAGTGAAACTCACCAAGTTCTTTTCTTTGTTGTAATATTGGATGTACAAATGTGCTGTGTTTCTTTTTCTTTTGAGAAAGCAGAAGAAGTACCAATTCACCATCACTGGAAGTTGAGGTAGACTCCATTTTTGTCCTCTCGCCTTCAGCCGGGACGCTGGTTGTTAAGGGAAGGTCCCGCCCTCCTTCACCTCTGATTGGCTATAAGTGCTGACCGTTTGGCTTGAGCGTGTGCCGACGTTTCCAGCTTTTCTAGCCAATCTGAGGCGAAGGAGGCGGGACTTTCCCCTGGAAAAGTCTTCCCCAGGATGCATCTTTTTCCCCTGGAAAGTCGAAAGATCGCATCGGGCTTGAAGTGTATCGTCAGGCGCGTCAAAATTGGCCCACGAATATTTAGTGATTTCACATCGATATTCGTGTCAGCCCCGGTGTGTAAGGACCTTTAAAGTATAAAAAAGGCAACACTTTATGAGACCCATTTCACATATTGACTAAAAACTTTAGAAGTGCGACGTTCTAAGAGTTGAAGGGTTTGTGTTGTACTTGTGTCCACATCGATCTTATCCTTTAAAGTAAATTTGATTTTAAACATACACACAAAAGTTTTTGAACTTTGATGCAGTATCATGATTGTACTTCTTTCCATTGTTACTTTTCTGAAATTGTCCCTGATGTGTTTGATCTCAGGTGATCGAGTAATTGATGTCGGCTCAGAGTGGAGAACGTTTTCAAACGAGAAAGCCCTCAAAGATCCATCCAGAGTGGGAGACGCCCAAAACCCTCTGCTCAATGGAGGAGACCTCACCACCATGATTAGCAAGGTGAGAGACGGTCGTTTTTTGAGGAGTGGTGTGAAATATTGGTTCAGTTTACAGTTTGGTGTGAATTTGTTTCACTTTTTACATTTTTACACAACGATGAGATGAAATCCTCCTGGCATTTCCAGCTTTGATAATGTGTATTTTTATTGACAGTAGCTGATACAGACCCATCAGCTGAGGCTGGGTCCGTCAGTAATGATTAAACTCCGTGACATCCACTGTGATCATAGAAAACCACCTCCCACTTCCTCAAATGAATATTAGGCCTCTCCAGAAACAGTCTTGCTGAAGTGTATGTCGTGTTTCCGTCACAGGGGACAGGTGCAGCTAGTTTCGATGAGTTCGGTAACTCCAAGTACCAAAATAGGCGGACCATGAGCAGCTCTGACAGGGCCATGCTCAACGCCTTCAAAGAAATCAGCACCATGGCGGACCGCATCAACCTGCCGAGGAACATCATCGTAAGTTTAAACGTGTCGGGAAGGGAAGTTCAGCTGTTGTGCTAATTCTGGGATTTTTTACATTGGACCCCCATTGCTCTTATGTTTGTTAAACTGACTCATTGTTTTGAATAATTTCTATCAGTAAATAGAAAATTAACTGTGAAAAATAAACGCCAATTTGCCGTCCTTCAACCCTCCTCTCCTCATGGTGTAATTGAGACACTTTTACTGATCAAGTGTTTCTGTCAGGAGTGGAAACTTCGATTCATATGAAGAACTGAAACCTTGCACATGTGAACAAGAGGGAGGAAACTGAAACTAAACACTTTCGTTTTTCTCACGTGTTTGATTGATTTGTGTGGAAATGAAACTGCAAAGCTTAGCTGAAGCTAAAAAAGCTCAGGTTTGCCCCAAACTGATGTTTCAAAGACATCATCTTTGTGTTTGGTTCGAGACACAGACACATATCAAGTCTCTAGAATACAAGGTCTGTGATTTTCTTAGACTTTTTTCTTGGGCAAAAAAAGAGAAAAATATTTCACAGATTTTTTTATAGACTTGAACAAGTTACAAAAAGAAAAATCAGAGAGGGGAAAAATATTAGTAACAAAAAATTCCTCAAAGTTGAAACACCATGATCTGACTGCTGATAATTTCATGTTTCTAAGTAAGCTAAGTGCTATTTTTGTAGATTTAAACGGCTCACTTTCAGATGTTCCACATAACTGATGGGAGAAAAGTGTTGTAGAGATCGTCTTAGAGGTTTGCTCAAGCAGTGTGTGCTGTATATGTTTCTTTTGCTCTCTGCAGGACAGGACAAACAACTTATTCAAGCAGGTTTATGAACAGAAGAGTCTGAAGGGGCGAGCCAATGATGCCATCGCTTCAGCCTGTCTGTACATCGCCTGCAGACAAGAAGGTGTCCCGAGGACATTCAAAGGTTTAAAGAAACACTTTTATGTACTTTTAAAGTCGTGGTTCATCTCCTGATTATTGACTTTATTGGCTGACTGTGGAAGTGGTAGTGCAGACTAAATACAGGGGTGAGAAAATGTCACATTTCCTTCCCTTTCCTCCCTCTAAATGAACTTCCTCTGCTCCCTTTCCTTCCTCAGAGATCTGCGCTGTGTCCCGGATCTCTAAGAAGGAGATCGGCAGATGTTTCAAGCTGATCCTGAAGGCTTTGGAGACCAGCGTGGACCTCATCACCACCGGAGACTTCATGTCCCGCTTCTGCTCAAACCTGGGTCTGCCCAAACAGGTGCAGATGGCGGCCACCTTCATCGCCAGGAAGGCTGTGGAGCTGGACCTTGTGCCGGGCAGGAGCCCCATCTCTGTGGCTGCAGCCGCTATTTACATGGCCTCCCAGGCCTCTGCGGAGAAGAAGACCCAGAAAGGTGAGCCATAGGACTGAAATACAGTTGGTGTTGAGACTGGGTTAGGAAGTTTCTGTAAAACACTTGTTTGTATCACACTTTTTCAAGAGTTCTTGACTGATTAGAGAGGCGTTACACATCAGGGTTTAACGCTAACGCTGTGCTCCCAAATTGATCAAATAATGTGTTTCTTATTAGTCGACCTTTGTACTATTATTTGAAATCAATTTTAGGTCAACTGGTCACATGACATGGAAGCTATTGAAGGAAAACAGCCTTTACTGAGAACATTGACCAGTTATTTATTGATGGTCCCTTACTCAACACCCGACGTTGACAGCGAGGGTGCCGAGTAGATTTAACCACGCTGTTCTTGTTGTTCCCGGTTATGGAGCGTGATGAGAAGACACCGGTAGATCTGCAGTGAATGTCCGTCAAACATCCAACCTAAGACTAACTTCACAGTGGTATTTACATGAAAAAACATTTGTTGCCTTGGCTAATTTTTAACAATTTTTTAAACAAATTTTACAATTCGCACATATCTATATTTGGTTGCAAATGTGAGTGAAATGGTCGCACTGTCGAGCCCTTCACGTGCACTGTTGTGAAGTAATGTTTGACAACCGTTCTGTTGATGATGTCTAAATTAGTGGCCGACACATTCAGCACTAGAACTATTTCTTTTATACACTCTTACTATAAATGTGTATTCAGGAGCCTTCATACAGGTCCCTGCAGAGTTTTTCGGCTCTCCTTCACATTCCTTCATCATCAGAGACTGTATTAAAACCTGGATGTAGTCCCAGTGACGCTACCATTGATTTCTGAAGAGAAGTTATGAGGCTCATTGATGACGGGCTTCATGTTGGATACGCTGACTCAACCTGACTTTCTAATCCGTCTGGTAATAAGTAAATAGAGCTGAGGCAAGCATTAAGCCCCCCCCTGGTAAGAAGCTATAATGCACCCCCACCTGGTAGTCAGCTGAGCTTTAAAACAGAGGCAGACTAAATTCACCCAGCAGGGTAAATCAGTGGAGCTGCAAACAGAGGGGGAATAATAACACTCAGCTAAACCAGTTTAACAGCAGTTTAAGTTTAAAGAAAAACACTTTCCAACACTTGACGGTTGGGAGTTCGGCTTCCAGTCCATCTCTGAAAACAAGTTTTGACTGTACATATTTAACACTGCAAACCCACAAAAGATTCAGGCATGACACACAGAGCTGAGACAGCCACACACTCTGCTCAGTGATTACGTCAGACCTGATGTGACTCAGGTTTCAAAACTTGTCATATTTGAATTTGTCAAGAGACTTGCATATATGATCGACAGCACTGATGGAAAAAAAGATTAAAAAAGAAAAAATAAAGCTTTAGTGGTTTAGGTTTTACGTACCTCTTAGTCCATCTGTGGGTAAGGCCAGTCTCTTGAACTGTGACGTTAATGGCATCCAAGCAGCAAGAACTTCAATATAAAGCCTTGAATACACGTACACTGTAAATATACTGTACGTACATTACAGTAAAATGTTTAAAACAAGGAATACATAAACAATTATCTGCTGAAATTAATTCGTTTGTTCTGGGGCTGCCTAAAAGTGCTGCATACATGAAGTATTTCCTATGATCTGTTCTGATTGCCGTTCAGCAGCAACGAAAAAGCTGTTTGATATCCGGTACGGCTCCGAGTTGACCCTCTCCTCTCACTCTGCCACAGAAATCGGGGACATCGCCGGTGTCGCAGATGTCACGATCAGACAGTCATATCGGCTCATCTACCCACGCGCCGCAGAACTCTTCCCTCCAGATTTCAAATTCGACACACCCGTCGACAAGCTGCCCCAACTGTGAGCAAGACGCTCTTTACTCAGCGACAATATTTTCTGCTGTAATTATTGGATTGTATTCTTTCTTTTTTTTTTCTTTTTTTTAATCATATTTGTGTTGGATTTGGAAGATTTCTCTTGTCCCTCCTAAGACTCACAGCCTTTGTCAAGGCACTCACAGGAAACAAAACGGACACATTCCAGTGCTTAAACAGCTGGCAGACTGTGCTTACAGTATTTCATTTGAGTGTGTAAACTGTAACATGTATATATGTCCAAGTGGGAAATGTAACCGATGCTTACAATTTTAGGCTGGTTTCATACTGTATACATAAAAAAAGATTTTCATTAAAGCATTACAATAAGCTTGTGTTTTCCTTATTGAAGAACCTTTTGTCATAAAAATGCATTAATATCTGTGCATCTAAAAAGCAAAGCAAAGCCACTATTACAAATGTTTAATTTGTGCATTCATGATGGGAAACAAACAACCGCAGGAGTCCTTTTTTACACCGGGGTGAACAGCAACAGTTGTGATTGAGTGTTGGTGTACCATCCGTTACATTTACGTTTGTTCTGGCGACAACATGCACAAAGCAAAGAATTAAAAAAACTTTATACAATCTATTTTCATCATTAAGAAACGAGGATAATTAAAAACTATCGATAAAATTAGTGCTTTCAGCTTAGTTGTGTACATACAGTATGTATATATAATATACCCTGCCCTCCCCTGTAGTGATTCATGTCAACAGGTCTCCAACATTTTGGGTCAGTCCAGGACAAACATGCAAAAATGACAAAAGTCATCAGCTGTTTCACTGAAAATTCATCTGATCACAGAACAGTGCAGGAAACTTTCAAATGGCATTTCGACATAATCACTGAGTTTAATATGTTCCCAAAATACTGCTCAGCCCTCATCTGTCAGATTTCGCTTTGCCTTATCTGTTACTGTTTTCAGTCCATCTATCAGCTCTTTTAGTTTTGACCAGGAGGAGTTGTTGGTCTGCTGCTTCCACAGGGACAGGATCAATTTGGTTTCTGTAGCTTTTCAATGAGTCACTGCTTTAGTGTGAAAACTTTGAGGTAAACGAGAAAAATGTTTACAGATTTTATCGAGTGGCTGTTCACGTTAGAACAATAGAGTATGAGTGATCTTCACTCCGACAGAGGCGTCAATGTTAGAACTCCTATCACAGAGCTGCATGGCCACTAGAGGGCACAAGACAAACACTAGTTTTCATTTTGTCTGCATTCTGATCATAAACTTATTCCTTAAATTAACACTAATTGAAGGTGATTAGTTTAGCCATGGGGTATTACCATCATTATTATCATTATTATTGTTGTGTGGGTTCATGTGGATAAAAGTCGGGCCTTTTAATATGAAGACATGTAGTGTAAAGATTTCAAGTCATGAAGCAGCAGTAGTAGTCAAGATGTTAGTTGCCTTTCAGTGCTGATGCTTTGAGCTCTTCTGATTCACTGAACACCAGTTTAAAACATGATCATGGCAGAAATGTCAAACTTTACAGTGAGATAAAATGTCATAAAGCTGTGGCGAGGGCTTTGCACATAAAGAAAAAAAAAATACGGCAATAAAATACATGACTGAATATTATCTGTACAGATCAAAAAGACTGACGACTGTGACGCTGAATAACATGACTGTGATGTTGCCGTCTTCTCAGAGTTCGTAAGAAAAACATTCTCAGTGGTCAGACAATAGAGACGGCGACGTGTTCAGGAGGACAAAATATCTCCCTCCTCCTTCACTCTCTGACAACAGAGTTCATTTGTTTTCTTTTTCTTAAAAAAAAAAAAAAAAAGTTCTTCATGTGGATTATAAAAATAAGTGGGGTCCTCAGGAGGCTTCTGGACTTTTCTTCTCAATGGCACAGAGTTTCGCTCGAAAGGCTTGGGGAGCCACGCCTGCTCCTCTTCCTCAACGGTTTTGGGCAAAGAAAGAGGAGCGTTTTAAAAAGATGAGAGCAGTCATCGCTGTATTTGTTTGTTCACAGTGTGTGTGTCTCTGACTGTGTATCTATGTGTGTGTTTGTGTCTGTGGGGTCGGGGGGGGGAGTCAGGTGAAGCTAACACCAGTCGGCAATGTAATCAAAGTCAGAGAACAGGTTCTGCTCCTCGGAGCACAGCACTCGGGGTTCCCTGGGTGGGGTTAAGATCGGAGCCTCTGAGGTAAATTCATCGTCGAAGTTGCTGACATCGTTGGCGCCCTGAATGGTCGGCACAAACGGCGGCTTCACCTTCTTGGACAACAGTCCGTTCCAATCCATGTTCTGCAATGAATCAGAGAAATGAGTGAATCCTCTGGTGCTGGAGGTTGAACTAGTTAAGGAACTAGTTAAGCCACACTAAGCTTGACCCAGCCCTGTTTTTTTACTTCCACATATCACTTTAAAAATGTCACAACTTTTCCTTCATTTTCCTTCAAAACCACAAAAATTGACCAAAAAAAATGTCTGTGTTCCTTACCCTGAAGAATAGATGTTTCTTGACCTCCTCTGCATCTTTCTCTCCTGCTCCAAGCCGCCTCTCTGGACTCCTCCTCAAAAGCTGAGCACGGGGAGAAGCAAAGACGAGAGCATAAATAAGACGACACATTTCCTCCGAGCAAACTGCTGATCTGCTCCGATATTTCACTTCATAGTGAGGAGGGACATACTAGCAGAGTTTGCACTTTTTTAAGTTGCTTAAACTAAATCATTCAAGACAGTGTTGTTTTCGTTGATGTTGACAAAAATATTTCGTCAACATCATCAACGAAAACAACACTGCAGAATATATGTTAAGCGTTTGACTGACGAAATGCTCATGAATTTCGCAACTCTGTCCGTCGTCCACCACGAACGTTTTCATCTAGTCTAGTCTCGTCACATTTTAGTCATCTAAGACTATGTTTAGCTCGTCAACGTCACGTCTTCGTCGTGGAAAAACAACACTGATTCAAGACTGATTTCTGGATTTGTCTACACACCCTCCTCATGATGGAGATGGCCTCTGTTGAGAGGAATCGTGGGTAGCGAACTTCATCGTTGACAATACTGTCAAATACCTCCTCCTCATCATCACCGGGGAAGGGCGACTGAAACGAGAGGAGCCACAGTGAAAGAAGGAAAACCATGACAACCGCTGCAGATACTCAATGAGATTCAGCATCAATCAACAGCACGTGATCTTTCCACTCAGTCTTTCACTCTTTGTCGAACGTGCGCTCACCTCTCCGACCAGCATCTCAAAGATGAGGACGCCCAGCCCCCACCAGTCCACAGCACGAGTGTATGACGTTTCAGTCAGAACCTCAGGAGCCAGAAACTCAGGTGTGCCGCAAAATGTGCTGGTTCGATCCCTGAAGCCCATTCCTGAAAACGACAGAGAGAGGCTCTCTGATGAGGAACAGGAACTCCAAACAAGCCGATCAATGTCTGTGAGGAAATCTGTCACCACTGCTGGGAGACTGTTCAGGGTGACATTTCTCTTCATTTAGAAGCTTTCTTTTGTTGGTGTGGAGAAGCTTTTGCAATGTTTCTGTCTGATCTTAAAATACAACAAATTTACTTAAAGCTATGGTCTACTATTTGGAAGCTTGGTACTTATTGATAACATCGTTTATAAGGTCGTTATGGTCCTATGGTCCGATCTACGCAATATAAAGATCAAAAGCCGTAACCCTGGCAGTTCGCAGTGGTCCATGAGTCCATCCAATCCCCTGCCTCCCCTGCTCCGCACCATCCCGCCCATGGTCCCGCCTCCTCCCCACTACCCCCCTCACGTACATGTGATTAGCGAGCTGCACATCTACTGAAGCATAATGGAGCCGGAGAAGACAAACACCGAAACCAGGAGGTCGCTTCTGTTACCCTCCACATCAAAGGGAAGGAAACGGAAAAGTTTCGAGGAAAAGGCTGAGAGTCTCTATCGGAGAAACGTACGACCGGTGGAAAAAGCTGCAGAAGGATTTGGGACTGAAAACTGGCGCTGAGACAGCCGTAATTTTTTTGAACAGGTAACTACTTTGTTTACTCTGGTTAGTCTGTGCCTAAACTGGCTAATGACTTAAAGTTGTTGGTCGGAACAGGTCGGCTCTCTTAATAGATTTTAGCATAAGTTAGCCATGCATCTTTAGCATTGTAAACTGAGCTGACGAAGACACGCTGAGAAAGGTAAAGCCTCGCCCACAATCGGCTCTGCTCTGACCAGCTAGCAGTAGCGACGCCAGACCCGCTTCGCTCGCTAATATATGGTTTTGATCGCGCCGGTCAAATTGATATTTTCTGCCGGCCGGCTTCTTGCTCTATCGGAAGGGGCGTGTTGTTAGGAGGCGACACAAGCTGGTGGGGCGGGATCGGAGGGGAGGGGTGAGTGAAGGGGGGGGGGGCTGAGTTTTTCAAATCTGTCTAAACAGCCAAACTGGTTTTCAGATCGTAGACCATAGCTTTAAATGTAATTTTCCAATTTACCTTCTTTACAAAGCCCAAAATCAGCGATCTTCACGTAGCCCTCTGTGTCCAGGAGCAGGTTATCCAGCTTCAAATCTCTGCATCAAAATGAAAGTTTCAATAAGATGATGATCTTACAGATTAGAAGCTGTTCAGAGTGACCTTTTCAAACCTCTCACCTGTATACAATCTTGTGTTCATGTAGGAACTGTAACCCCAACACCACACAGGCGGCATAAAATCTGCATGAACACAAACAACAGTAGACAAATGAGTTTTACAAGAGATCAAAAGAAAAAAAAGGCGAAAAGGAAAGCAGTTTGTCGATGAGTCAAAGTCTCTGTGTTCACTCACACAGCCCTGGGCTCAGAGAAAACATCTGCGTGGATGTGCATCATAAGGTCTCCTCCCGCTGCGTACTCCATGACAAAACAAACATGCTCCTGTGTCTGGAAACATGCAAACAGGTTGACCAGGAACGGGTGGCGGACACTGTTGACTGTTTCAAAAATCCTCTTCTCGCACATCAGACTGTCAAGAAAGACAAAGAGAGTTAGCTTTCTAGTTTTTTTCCCCCCACATCAGCAATTGCCAGATTCCCCTGAAGCAGCGAGAGTGGAGAAGAAGCTTTAACATTTACCTGTCCACTTCATCTCGAGCAACAATGTCTCCTTTCTTCAAAGCTTTGATAGCAAACATTTCTCCGGTGCTTTTATACTCTGCTAACAACACCTGAGGAGAGGCACACACACGTAAGAGATCATTTATACAAACTCATCCTCAGATTTCTGTCTGCTTTGTCTTATTGGACAAAAATCATCAGACAAATATACGGCACAACTGATCTGCAACCTTCTTAATAATTAACCAACAGTTTATGAGCAAAAATACAGCAGCTACTTTGAGTACTGTCTTTGATGTATAAACCTATAATGGTTTTTTTTAAGATGACCTAAGACATTAATCTTAGATAACTTCATTTGTTTTTAGTTATCATTGGTGATATTTTAAATATTATCTCATATCTCGTATTTTTATCCTTTTAAGCTGTTCACTCTTTTTAACGATTGTTTCAGGTTTTTTATTTATCCTGTCTTATGACTTTAATTTTCAGTTTTAACTCCAGCGTTTCTTTAGGGGGGTCCTCCACACTGGGAGCTGTGTCTGGGGTGCTGCTGGGGGTGCTGTCCCTGGGTCCCTTTGGCTTGGCTGGCTGTTGTCTGTCGGGGTTGGGGGGCCTGGGCGCTGGTGCCCCCAGTGGCACAGCCTGTGACTCCTCCCAGTGTGGATGGCCCCAAAGATGGCGCTTCTTCAACCCTCAGTGTCATGCCATGTCTCCCTAATGTCAGTAGTGAGAGGGTGCAGGTGCATGTGCGTGTGTGTGTGGTATAGAGGGTGGGAGGGAGGGGCTTTATTTGTAATATTTTTTTCTATATTTCTGTCTTTTTTTTTTCTTCTTTTCTTTCTCTCTTCAAACAAGTTGTTAAATGGTTATGGTTTGGACAAATCAATTTGAAAGTGTTTGTTTATGAATGCATTTATTTTATTATCTTTGTGTATTTTGTGAATCGGGGCGGTGGATATTTAGATGCTGTTTAGATGATATTTTCAGGTGTTTTAATAGTGAGCTGTATAGATTTTAAAATACTGATCTTTTTGTACTGCTATTAGGGTATTTTAATTGAATTATTCATTGATTTCAAATGTACAGTATAGCAAAGCATACCTTTCCAAAGTGCCCACGTCCGAGAACAGCCACACATTTGAAGTCCTGGAGGCTGAAGTGGAACTGCTCTTCATCCCTGAGAAAATAGTCAGAGTTTACATTAGAAAGCACTGTTGGGACACAGAGACACACCTGCACTAAATACAGAAGAAACCAGCAACAGAGATCTCAGTTCACCTCCACGATTCACAGCCAGGGGGCAGTGTTAACAGACATGTTTCTATCTCAGCTCCAAATAACACTTCCCTCTCCAAACGTTAAAATTGAAAACTGTGGCAGAAACAAAAACAATGATGGTGAAAGCAAACATGCTTTATTATTGATCCTAACAGTATCAAAATTAAGATTATTATATGATTATTATTATCAAAGGCCTTAACATAACTTATTTAACTTTTGAGTTGATTTAATGGACCTCATTTCAAACGGGTGAAGCACTTCAACATGAACACACTCAATGAAGAAGGAGGTGAACTTTATTGATCCCCAAAGGTTAAATTTCGAAGCTCTCCTACCTTATCTCTGAGTCTTTCTGGAAGGCGATGAGCTCCAGGTCTGGATGCTGGATCTCATGCTCCACCACTCTGTCCAGGTCCGGCTTCACCGCTATGCTGTTCCTCTTGTTCAAGAAGTCGAAGGAGGCAAGTGCATCCTGCAGAGAGGGGACGCAGAGCAGGGGGAGGGTTACTGGAAGATCAGAGTTACATCTGGAGTAAGTTGATAAAGTTTTGAAAGTTTTTTCTGATAAATAAGTGTGTAGTACAACATCAAAAGCATGATGAATAATCAGAAGGAGGGTGTGGTCTCATCTACATTTGGATTCTTCAAAATTTTGTCTGAGGTCAGTTTGTAAGAAACCTTTTTTTGTCCCGTTTGACTCCTCCTGAATCTGCTCTGACTAAACAGTAGGAATATTGACACTACATGCCATATCCAGTCGCTGAAATCTGAGCGTCATGTAAATATCATCTGAAACTATCTTGATTTTTGACCCTATAACTTTGGCATGCTTCACAAGCTCAATGCCACCACAGAAACATGGACTCATTTTGATTTAGATCTATAACTCATAAAAAACGGCACCTGCACCTCCTCCTTGTTGGGCATTTTGTCCTGCACCAGAGGTTCCCGGATGTTGTCAGGTGCCGGGTAATGTTTGGGTCCTGGGGTGGGCTCTTTGTCAAAGTCCAGCTTGGTCACCAGTGGGTCACTATATATGAACAGATGTACATAACGGCTTGATCAGTGCCATGTCCAGTTCTCCACCTTATCGAGTGTGTATCAGTTGATGAGTACCTGCTGGGTGTGGGTGAACCGGGCAGGCTGCTGGGCCCGGTGTCAGCCGCCTGCGGGCTGAACGAGGTGGTGCTGACGGTCGGTATGGCTCTCCTCACCAAGCGGCCCCATGTGGCGATGTTGATGTTCATCTGAGGGGCTCGCAGGAAGGTTTTACCTAATAACCAAGACACATAAGAGACACATGAGGAGGAGAGGAAGAAGAGCAAGGGGGGATTATGAATTCTAAGAGAAAAATTAGAGCATGAGTGTGGAGATCTAAAAACAATCTCATCTTTTCTTAACCCAGCTTGCAGCAGTTTAGCCTTAATTTGAAAAAAAAGAATCCCTTTTAACCTTGTTTTTAAAACATTTATGTTCTGTTCGAGATTTTGATTTTTGACTCACCTTGCTGCTTTGAGAAAATTTTCTTTTGTCGCTGCAGTTTTGGTCGTCTTTCAATGACAGGATTGAAAAATGTAACCTAAAAAAGGAAAAAAAAACTATTATTAAGAAAACCAAAGACACAGCTGGTGTAACTACACTCAAGGTCCTCTCCAACTTGTCATCAGTGTGAATGGTATAGTGCATGTACCTCCGCAAACAGCATCCCTTGTGGCTCGAGGTACAGACACATCCCATGACGCTGGTTGTCCAGGAAGTCCTCCAACCGCAAGAACTTCAGAGCACAGAGGGAACGCCAATCACGCCAGTACACCGAGATCTCCAGCTCACGAGACTATGATTAAAATACATGTACAACACTTAATAAGCCACACACCTGTAGGTTAGTATCAGAAATGTGTGTGTGTGTGTGTGTGTGTGTGAGGGTGTTACCCGGTCCAGCTCCAATGTAAACTTCTGGTCCCAGGCCTGGTTACTGACTGGCCGCCAGCTGGTCTGTCCGACTACTGTGTTGTCAAGCTTCAATACTGCGCTGATCTCATCTGAGGACACAAACATGTCCTGATTGTGACTTCAAAACTAACTTCCCTTGAATAAACAGATTTCCCAGGTAACTTTGGTGAAGCTGACCCTAATCACTGAATTATTCTTCACTTATCTCCCAACGTTGTACGCAGTCAGGTGAACTTACTGGAAAGCTCCTCGCTCTTTGTCAGGTTCCGTGAACTCACGCCGCGATTTCGGTTTGCTCGACTGATGAAGGATGAGCGCGTCTCGCTCGGGCTCCAGCCCGGCAGTGGGACAGATGCAGCTTTGGAACGACCCGGGACATTTTCCAGAAGGTCCTGACAGCCCATAAGCCTGACGTCTAACGTGCCTGGAAATGAGAAAATTAATCAATCAATCAATCAATCAGTCTTTATTTTATAGCACTCTCATACACAACCATGTAACACAAAGTGCTTTAAAAGGGAAATAAAAGAAACAAAGAATACCAGAATCTACCCCAACCCAACCCCTCATTCCCACCCCAAGATCTACGCACAACAGACACACGTATTAAAACGCATTAAGTTGAACAGGGCTCGATTTCATAGAAACAGGAATGTCAAACTGAGGAAACATCATTTTAAAATTCAAGGTTACATTAAAATTCAAAAACAAAGTAACATAGAATGAAATTTAAGAAATAATAAATAAAATGAAATAAAAACAACAGTAAAAGATACTAGAATAAGAGCACCAAAATAGCTCAATAAAAGACGATTCTGTCATTAAAACTAGAAAGAGATAAATGCTAAAACACTTAAGACAAAGTTAATGATATAAAATTTTGTTAAAAGCAGGACTAAAAAGGCACGTTTTGAGTTTGATTTTGAGAAACAATAATTCACATCCAGAAATCACATGATCTGAGGCGACTCAGTTATATTGAACATTTTATACTTTCATCCTTTTACAGATGAGGTTCATTCTTTTCTTTTTGCTGCTTTGCTATGTTGGGATTATTTACTGAGACTTGTATACAGTTACATAATAACCAAAAAGACCCTTAATCCACAATAGTAAAGACAGACTTCATCAAGGCTTTCATTAGTTTTCACTCTGAACATAAATGATGTTCTAAAAATGGAAAATAAATGTATTGCAGTCACGACCGGGGTTGTTTCAGAAGCAACAAGAGGGGACAAAGACCTCTTGTTGCATTCCTGGAGGATGGAGAATGAGCTAACCTACTAGAAAGCAAAGCCTGGGCCTCTTGGGTTTTTTTGGGGGGTTGAAAAGAACCTTAATTCTGGTACAGGCCAAAGTACAACATCTTCACAACAAAACAAAAACAGAGGATTTCCAGGAAGTGTAGGGAATTACGCTGGAGGAATGTCTTTTTAAAAAAAATTTAACCTATTACAAAAAATTAACAATAAAAAAAAAAACATACACCCTTGTAATGTTGAGGATACTGTGACAAACCTCAGACACAAATCGTATTTTTCTTTGATGTTAAAACACTGTGAAAAGTTTTGTGATGGCTAAGAGACGTTTCTGGGGATCTCAGGGTTATGAAAACAGCAGGAGAAGCAGTTAAAAGCTACCTGCAGCCTTTTGAAACAGAATCTCTCAGACATAAACAACTGCAGGACAGAGTCAGGGGGAGATGACTGTTTCCTCTATCGTATATTGGAGAAAACAAACTTGAGGATCACAACACAGACACTGCTGGGCTTCTGTGATTGGCTGTCATTTCATTTTTTAATCAAACGTTTTACTGTTTTTAAAAACAAATAAATACGAATGTTTACCTGTGAGTGCGGCGGGTTTGGTCACGGTGCTGTACTGGTTCTGTGTGGAGATGATGCTGGATCTGGGACTGAGAGCTGGTGAGGACAGCAGGGACAGCTCCTCGATGATGCTGATGCTGCGAGGGTGGTTTTTCGGCAGCTCGTTTAGGCGCTGCTCCAGGGAATATCGCAGCAGGTCGAGCTTTTGACTGGACTCGTTGAAACGAGCCTGGGCCTGGAGAGGAGAGCGAGGAGGAAGGAAAGAGAATGAGTGACCGAGGATTTGAAAGAGAGACACAATTATAATGTGGTCCATTTTGGTGTTGCTAGAGCACAGCTGCAGTCAACAGTTTGATGTTAGAATCCATAGAGAGCGGAAGAGTTTCACGTAAACATAAACAAGCTCAGAAGAACACCACGGAAACATCTACCTCTGAATGTGCTCGTTTTTCCGTGACTTTGCCAGAGCCCAGGAGCTTCATGACGTTCTTGGCTCCCTCGGCTACAGCAGACTCTATCTTTGCGTGGTGACACAGCTCCTCCACCCGAAGGTCCAGCGGGCTGATGATGGGCTTGTCTGTGGGGTGGGGGCATTGTTCTTAGGTTGAGGTGTGTTTTGTGTGCTTCCTTGTGAAACTGTAGAGTAAACCTGATTTACTGTTAGGTGGAGACTAAACTCAAGGGAGGGCTCACCCATCACATCATTGCTCTCGAAGCTCAGCTCGCTGGCCTGGCTGGCTTTCAGGATCTGCATCCTGATGAACTCGATCTTTGTCTTGCTGTCCTGGAGCATCTGTTGGGCAGTGGCTAACAACTTACGATCCTATGAACAAAAACACAGATGGAACAATCACTGACTGTGTCAGGAAAGTAACTCAATACAAACCCATTTTAATACACATTTAACAACCTTTAAGGGAAACAGCAATCTTACTTCCAGGTTAAAAACAAGAAGGAGATTGAAACAACTTTATCACAATCCTTCGTCACTTATTGTGTTTTGTTGTTATATCACAAACAGCCAGGATGCTGCTTCATGCCCTTAATAGGAGCTAAAGCACCAGTGACCACACGGAAGGTCTTATCCATGAAAAAATAGACGGTGGAATCTCATTGTGTGTTGTAGCCGTTGACCCTCTCACACTTGCAAACACACACACACAAACACACATTAACACAGACACGCACTCGTACGGCGAAGTAAGCAAACTCCACCCAGAATTCCTCTGAAGTTTAAATCCTGGTTGTCGCCGCGTTCAGGAAAAGACCTCCGTCCAGCAGGCATTTCCTCTCTGACATCAGGACAAGACTATTTCCAACTGGAAGGTGCCTCTATTTGTCTGTCTGTCTGTCTGATGGCAGAGGTCACTTACAAAACACTACACCCCCCCTGCCCCCGGTCGGTCCACTTATTGTACACTAAGTTGAATAAGAATGGGTACCCTGTATTTGTATGTGACTGGGTCAACTTCAGGGACTTGAAGGGTGCTTGGTCTAATATAAAATCAGATGCAATATCAAGATGAACAAACTTAAAATAGTTCTAAAGAGGAAGGATGGGTTTGATCCTGGGATGAAGCTAGGGCGATAGAAACTGGAGGTACACAGCTGAAAATGAAAGTGCCTGTTTAAATGCACCGTCTACAATTTTGTTACTTCTGTTCTCTTCCTCAACGAAATAAAGACATCTCTTACTTTTAAGTGAGTTGAAAAAGCAAAGTTTGGCACCTTTGGAGGGCCAGACTACCTCCAGAGTCTCAGACGTGATACCAGCTAAGCTAACTAGCTGCTCAATATGAACACTAGGGGTGGGAGAAAAAAATCGATACAGCATAGTATCTCAATATTTTGTCTGGTGATATATCGTATCATCTCATTTACCAAGTTCTGATTTTTCAAATTAACTGCCAATATGAAGTCAACTCTATGATAATGGAAAAAAAAATCAACTGTTTGTCCAGTGAGGTTAGCAGAGGTGACATCATAGAGCAGGTGAAAGTTAGTGCAACAAATATATAAAAGGTTTGCAAGATGTACGACATGAAAATAAAATACTGTGTAAATAAGACAAACAGAAAGGGAAGCCAAATGCTAAACTAGCTAAACAGGTATAAATCGCAATATATCGTGTCGCAATACCCACTGTATCGCAAAATGTTAAAAATTGTAATAACATCGTATCGTGGACCAAGTATCGTGATAATATCGTATCATTGACCAAGTATCGTGATAACATCTTATCCTGGACCAAGTATCGTAATAACATTGTATCGTTGACCAAGTATCGTGATAATATCATATTGTGGACCAAGTATCGTGATAATATCGTATCGTGGAGCCACTAGTGATTCCCACCCCTTATGAACACACATTAATCTAGCAGACATGACAGTCACACTGATCTCTCCACACAGTAACACTAAGTAAGTGTATCATCCATAGAGTCGAAGTCCACTTAAAGGTATGAGATACTGGACTGCACTCATACCTTACATATCAACAGACACTCAGTGGATCTGATAGACCTGAAAGCCGACACTCCACTGAACCTTTTACTACAAAGTAGCTTCAATTACCACGAACACAACAGACCAAGATGAGCATGACCAGCTCAGCCCTCCAGCTGCTATTAGTCCTGGTGACTTGTATGTGCACACACACACAATCACACACACACACACATACAATCACACACACACACGCACAACACCCAACTAAATTACAGTGTTTCTCTCTGTAAGCTTTAGAGGAGCCACATGGACTGTAAGAGCTCTGCACACATGACACACAGTATGTGTCAGCGCCTTCTCATGTTTCCTCCTCCCCTACAGTGAGGCAGTAAAAGCAAACCCAGCATGCATCACTACACCAGCTGTGGACTGAATACTGGTTACAAACTTTCTTATTAAAATCATTTGATATGATTTAAACTCAGGTAGCTTTCTCATAATAACTCTTATTCTCCTTAGAATTAAATAAGAAGTGGTTAAGATGAGTCCTTCAACTCATGGCTTGAGATGAGATGTTTGTTAAGATTTCCAGGATGAAAAAAAAAGATAACTCTGCAAACGTGGAGAAAGAAGCAAATTCATCTGATCAGAGAGGTGTCATCTTTGAGGTGAGACAACACATTTGGATACTATGTTTAAGGTTTTTTTTAGGTCCCTCATTTCATTTAAAAAAGAAGAGCTGCAATGACTCTAGTTTTAAAAAAAAATCCTTCTTGATTTTTTGTCATGTTGTTTCAAAAATGATGTAACTGTATGTAACCTCTTTAAAAGGTCCTAAATGACATTTTTCTATTGGTTTTAATATTTTCCCTTAAACATTTGGATTGACGCAAGTGTACACCCCGTTTTTAATTGGATACAAGAAATTTTACTGACAACACCTTACAGCCAGACAATCTCAAACAGTGGCTTCTGACTAGGGCTCGACCGATTTATCGGCTAGCCAATTAAATCGGCCAATTTTAGCCCATTTGACACTAATCAGTAATCAGCCAAAATGATGCCGATACCTAATAATCCGTATCGGCATCGGGCCCCAAAAAATCCTTATCGGTCGGGCCCTACTTCTGACTTCTTGTAATCAAGGTAAACCTGAAATTATAGGCGATCATTCAAAATGTTTTCTTTTTCAGGAAGCTTATGAGCCACAAGGATCAGAAAACTGATGCCCGTTGTATTAAGTGAGAGATTAAACTAAAAAGTGAGCGCATGTCAGACAGAAATGAAACCAGCACCCTCTGATTGCTCAGGATGTTTGTATACCAGCGCAGTAATCCAGAGCTAAACCAGGAAGTTGTTTCATAAACTGAATCTGTTCTTTTAGGGCTGAACTTTGCTGTTTATCTTGGTTTTCTCAACTAGTTAAATCTGTGATACATCTGCCTCGCTCCTGTAGATACACTGACAGTCACGTGACCCCTCCCTTTCTCCCCTCACTTCCTGACACCTACCTTGGAGGGTCCATTGGAGTACATGAGAATCATGTTTTCTGCTCCCTGCTTGACTTTGAGCTCGATGTCATTCTGTCTTTTCAGGGCGGCCAGGCGGCTGCTGCTTGTGCACATTCTCGCCTCACTGTTGGGGGTATCAGGGGTCAAAGGGCAATCTGAGAGAAGAGGAAAAAAAAAGTACATTACCCTCTTACTGATATATGACTCTGCATGTGTTACTGAAGTTTGTCACAAAAATACACTGACTGTAAACAGTAACTCAGCATGTGAGTGCTATTTTTGGCTGCCAGCCATTTTGGAGTGAGATAAACAATCCTGACGACGCTCAGTGAAATGACCTATCACTGTTTACAGCCACACGCCGGGCAGCAGCCTCA
Organism: Xyrichtys novacula; assembly: GCA_962446985.1. Lineage (NCBI taxonomy): Eukaryota > Metazoa > Chordata > Actinopteri > Labriformes > Labridae > Xyrichtys > Xyrichtys novacula. Next base: position 11,184,640 of record OY660877.1, read on the forward strand.
GAAGTTGTACAATAGATCCAGAGAGGGCTAATGAACAGTTTTGTTATTACAAGACTCAGGTTAACAACATTGAAGTTTAAGATTGATGTGTGGTGTTAGGGAGGGTCTTCTATAAGACCAGATCTGTCCTCTACAATCACACTTTTTAGGCTCCATTATTCAGACACAGGCAATTAAAACATGTGATCATAAAACATCAGAGCCTGAATCAGCTGACACAAATCACAAATAGAAAGCATCACAGTGACAATCTCTGGATGTTCTGCGGTTAGCTGTCCCCAAAGTAAGAACTGAACTGGGCAAGAAGGGTTTTAGGTTTTCAAACTACAGTCTGAACTTTGCCTTCAAGCTCTTGTGACACTAAATGAATTGAAAGCTATGGTGAAATGATTTCAATCCACCTCATCTGTGTGTAAATGTTTTATGTGAGATTGTTTTAAAGTTGAGATGTTGTGAATATTATCTATTGTAGGAACTACGCTGCTGCCCTCTTGGCCACGTCTCCCTTGTAAAAGAGATTTGTGATCTCAGTGGGACTAACCTGGTTAAATAAAGGCTAAATTAAAAAAAAAAAAAAGATCAAAATCATTCCTGTGACTCTGATGGTTCAAATTCATTTTCGGTTTCTCTCTCCTGATATCTCACAAAACTTCTACAGCAGAAGGAAACCCTACAGCCATCTCTACTTTAAGTCACTGGAAATAAACAAAGAAAAAAAAGGGAACAAGAGTGAACTTGCCGACAACTATTACAGTAATGGTGACATAACCATCTATGCAAATGTGGTCAAGACAATGTCGATAAGACAGAATCACATCAGTGGAAATCCAGATTTTATTTGGAGTTATGCTCGCTGGTTAGAAACCTAATGCAGTCTGGACAACCAGACAATACTTGACATGGTGTTAAAGCTGGGTTAAGCATCCAGGATTTCTGCTTACTAGAAGTTAAGTTTATTTGTAGTTATTAACTGCATCTCTGGACACACAATGTGAATACAAAACAAGTGTCCTCGTGTCCTCTAACCCCTGACCGCAAATCTAGGCGATGAGCTCATTGTTTTCTTGAGTTTTTTTTTTTTTTTTTTTGTCAAGTCTGGACAAGAAGGGCAGAGAGAAAAACCCCTCCCCACACTGATCACAGCAGCAGAGCATGAAAAATTATCACATACACACGTGAGGTGGGCAAAAAAACCTGCCTAACTTCTCCTGACTTGACATGCAAGTTTAGTTTCTGTGTGTCATAAAGGGGACTCCGCTTGATAAATTCCTGACAGAGAGACTCATCCAAAGAAAGAAAAAAAGGGACTTTTTCTCATGGGAACTTTAGATTGATCTATTCTTAAAATATCAGAATTTATATAAAATAAAAAAAATTAGCCTCAACAAAAACGGATTTCTCTGAGGGTGAAAGCCTGACTGAGTTTAGAAGAAGTAACACTAATGATGAGGAAAATCACTTCTTTTGAGAGATTAAAAAAACACACAACAGCAGGTGGGTCTGTGATTCATCACAAGATCCCTCTGAACACCTGCAGGATATGGGCAAAACTCTGAGAGTCTTTGAACTGAAGGCTTTAAATGATTCATTTAATGACCCTTAATAAGCCGAGGGCATCAACGCCGATCTCTCTGATGGGGGAGGAAATTCATTTTCTTGGAGCAAACCACACACACATAGAAACTCACTTACAAAAACAATGGGAGCAGCAGAGCTACAAGAAAAATCAGAGCGGGCTCTTGCTGGATCAGCTGTGAAAAAAAAGAAGTGGAGCAAAGTGTGAATTTTAACTGGAGCTCGAGGCAAAACTGACTCTGGCGCTCATATTGCGTAAGAGGAGTTTGTGCTGTCACAGCTGCTGCACAAAGATCACGTTAGGTCAGTGTCATAAGAAAGAGACACACATGCAAAACGGCTGCTTAGGTCATCCACTCGACGTGGTGTTTCCTCTCCGCGTTGGAGGGGTTTGTTTGGTCAAGGTTGCATCGAGCCAAGAATTCAAGCACCGGGCCCCTCCCTCCCAGCGTGGTTCAGCCCGCGCTCGACCAGAGGACCAGATACCAAGCTACTGAATAGCTGCGGGGCTGATGTCACAGCTGGATGGCTGACAGGGGGAACCCTCCCTCAGATTAACCCCGTGTGTTTATCTGATGAGAAGGCAAAAAAGGAATGTGCTAACAATCCTCTCCAAATAATTACATCATGATCGGGAGAGCTGGACCTAAAAGTAGCACTGGGAGGGGTTCAGATAGAACATGAAAGCTGCTGGAGAAGAGCACCATGTCGAGATTTGTAGTCTTAGGGCAAGTCTCTTCGTGAGTGAGATCATAGACATATCTGCTGCTCCCAGATGCCGCCCGAGAGTGACTTCGTCCGTTTGCTGCCTCAGCCGAGAGGCGGAGAATAACCAGACCCCCTCTCAACTTTCACAGCACGACTCTTTCTTACTCATCCAGGAGTTAACAGTCATCACTCGGATTTTAATAAGTGTGTCTCATGACCACAAAGCTGACCTGGCCTCAGTCCCTTGCCATCATTTTGCAACAGGCAGCGACATTCCACTGGCGTCGCATCACTTAAAAAAAGAAAGCCTTCGTTCATCAGATAAAGAGTCACCGAGTCAGGCTAAATTTGTTCCCACTTAAGATAACCATTAACCAAGACAGCCTCCCTTCCCTTCTCCAGCAGACGCGCACACACACACACACACACACACACACACACACACACACACACAGATCCATCCTCCCCTACTTCCTAATGTCAGACAGACTGGGGGGATGTGATGCTAACACGCGGACAAATGCCATTCCTTCTCTTCCTGAATTCACTCGCCGCCGACAAACACTACACTGATGGGGCAAATACTGTAACAAAAAACGAACGTACACGGCCGTTGTGGACAAACGCACAGGAGCAGGCTTTCAACGGCCGTGGAGGGGAACAATCGACAGCTCATTGTAGCCGTTGGTGGAATGTGGAATGTAACAATGTCAGCCTCTGGAGAGTGAGTCACCTCCAAACACTCAATGAGCTCTGTGTGTGTGTTTGTGTGCTCGTATAGGTGCTGCTGTGACACTATGTCCACTCGAGTATTTACCAAACGATACTTCTGCAGCTGCAGGAGCGAGTATGACAGTCACATCTGAAACTGGAGTTAGGAGAAGGTTGTTTTATGATATTATGCTGAGGCAGAATCACAATTCAACTGTCTGCTTAGATCAGATATCCCTGCAAAAACTTTTAGGAGTGAGCAAATAAGGAAACACAACCTCAAGGACAAACAGAGCAGAAGCTACCCAATCACACATAAAATGAACAAACTGTAAAGTATAAAGGAAATGATTCTTATCTGTATTTATATACAACATCTTTATCAACATATACAACCCTGTTCCTGAACAGGAACAACGTTGCTGCAGTTTATGCCCAACAGCAGGGGTGTCCCAATACAACTTTTTGACTTCCGATACAATACCGATATTGTAGCCTTCAATATTGACCGATACCAATATTGATCAGATATTGGCACAGTTTTTCACTCAGCTGCAATGTCTTATTCAGACTTCAACAAGAAAAATACTACCACACGGCCAACATCACTCTTAAGGTCCTTACACACTGGGACAGTTTTGTTTGACGTTTTGTTTGAACTTTTATCTGTGCTAACGTAAGCTAACTTACTAACTAAGCTAACTCACTAACCTGCATGTTTCCCTGCTCCAACACACCTGACTCAAATAATCAGCTCGTTATTAAGCCATTACAGAGCTTGATAACGAGCTAATCATATGAATCAGGTGTGTTGGAGCAGGAAAACATCCAAAACATGCAGGACAGTGGGCCTCGAGGACTGGACTTGAGAACCACTGATTTAGTACACACTGTTGTTGTGATTTTGTGGGCGCAGCTTGCTGGATTAGGGTGCTGCTAGATAGAGGTGCCAGAGCGGAGTCTGAAATGGACTGCTTGTATTGGAGTGCCGATATCTGAGATTTTAGATGCAGGCCAATATAATACGATTTTCTTTTTTTTTTGCCGATATCAGACCAATATCCGATATCACCCCTACCCAACAGTATGAAAAATAAGGTTAAAATTCAGCTATGTAACCCTTGAGCTACAGTTCATCTCCATCCATGCATGCATGCATATCCTACAGGATAAATTTGGAGTGGGAGGTATGCTGGAAACATCTGAAAGACTATCTTGCCTTGAACACAAAAAAACAGCATAATTAAGCTTATGTAAAAAAGGAGAGGTTACATCTAAATCGATTATAGAAAAGATATAACACCACAAAAAAACAGGAATATACTTTGGTAGTTTCTGAGATATCAAATACACAATTTGACTTTTGACCCAAATTAAAAGAACTCAAACGATTGTGTCAGAAAAATGGCAAAACAGGCAGAGGGTAAAAGGAGGCTGAACAGATGAACTAAAGAAGTGTTGGCTCAGAGTAACCCCAGCTGATATGAAGCTTGTAAAGAATCAGGAACAAAGACACTCTGTTTATTTGATATTAGGTGTAACGTTAACTCGCATTAACTGTTTTCACTGCTTCGCTTGTGTTTGCTGAACCCTGTGGGGCGACTCTGCGGTCTGTTACCTAGCAGTTCTTCGGGATCTTTGACCACGATGTGGGCGTTGAGCTCTTGCAGCTCCTGGTGAAGCTCCTCGACCTTCTTGTTGGACTTCTTCAGCATGTTGTCGACATATGCCAGACTCTTCTTGTCTGTTGTGACCTGAGGGAAGAAGAAAAGATGAGACTCTGGAAAATCTGACAGACATTTGAGATAATTTGAAAGAGGAAAATCGATCATTTCGTCCCAGAGTGTTGGTGAAGCGGTCAAAGGGAGAACTACTTGCATTGATTGACTAATGGGTAGTGTAGGACAGTGTTTTTCTAAGACAGAGACACACTATGGATTGGGTCATGACATCATCTTCTTTGATTTTAACTTTTCACTCTGACAAAAACTCTCTCTGTCGATGAAACTGCGTGAAAGACTTGAAAAGCCAATCCAACGGCTCTACCTTTCGTAGGTTCTCAGCTCCTTCTTTGATCTTTAGCTCTTTGCGGATCTCTCGGCGGATCTGCTCCTTGATCTCGTCCAGTTTCTGCTGAACCATGGTGTCTGACAGGTCCAGGTTGTGCCCCAGACCCAGCCGCTCCGCCACCATCTGGCCCCTGGCATCCCCCTGGAGAAAGACAGATGAAGAGAATGAAAAGAGGAGACGAGGAGAAAATTAAGAGGAAGTCAGCAAGGGAGAAGGAGGAGGAAGAGGAGGAGAGGACACAGGGAGGTCAGTAACTCAGTCAACAAACAGACTCAGCAGCAGACTGGCATCTTTAGAGCGGCTCTTAATAAACGACACTTGTCAATACAAACAGTTATAAACCACAGTACTGCGACGACTGCAGGTTTTCCCCCCGACAGTTTGAGCAACTGCTCCAAAATAAAATCCAGTTTTTTCCCCATTTTTATCAAGAGTCAGGGTTTAAATACAGATGACAGAGTGACTGAGGTATTTTGTCTGCAATACCACCTGGGGCCGATAACACAAGTTCAAGAGACGAAGAAGAAAACCACGCACAAGAGTTTCACCAAGCTGGTTATCAACCTGATGAGTCAACGCGGAGTCACTGTGGGTGTGTGTTCACATGAATGAGGGCTGTGTTAGATACACAAGACCAATCACAGTTGAGAACAAGCTTACCGCCAACAATCATTGTGTTTTTTAAACATGGAACAAACCTTATTAGTGAAATATGACAAATTTAACCACATAATCCAGAAAAGAAAACACTTCACAGCTGTGTTTTCAGAATGAAGTCAGAACTGTCAGATGAGAGTAAAACCTCTCCAGTCAATGCACAAATGAAGACTTACAATCGCTTAGCGCTCTCCCATCAATGCACCAAAGATGAAACAACATCTCCTGCTTATTTCCTAAAACCGATTTGTTGCTCAGACTTATTCTTGTGGAGTGTCTGACAGTTTTAGAGGAGATATTTCAGCTGTAGGGAGTTACAAGGAGAAGATACAAATGGGAAAGAAAACATCATTCAAAGTAATAGGTACGCATAATTGTCGGACTTCTCTGATGTTGCTCTTACAAAGGATTAAATCAGAAAAGTAACATCAGTTACTCTGACTTATGTGTAAGATAAAGCATCCTGTCTGTTTCTCACACCCCTTTCCTTTTGATATGTTCACAGAGCTCCATGATCAATAGAAATGATTTATAAGACAGTGGACTTTTCTACAAACTAACCTCTAACCTCCTTATTACCATGGTAACCTACCTTGGTAAGAAGAGAACCACCTTCATATAAGGGGTTGATATTTGTTTTTCACAGGGTTTCTTCGCAAGTATGTAAAGTATGGAAAAGTGTGGAAATAAACTTGATCAATTTCCAGCTCTTACAAAATATGGAAAATGAAAAAAAAAAGTATGGAATAATATTTATGTTTCCAGACTATAACCGCAGTTCTAAAGTACTGTAATAATTCTAAAGATCCTTACACACCAGGACCGACGCAAATACCCAACGCGAAATTACGAAATATTCAGAGGCAAATTTTGACGCGCCTGACTATACACATCAAGCCTGATGAGATTTTGCCACTTTCCGGGGGCAAAAAAGACGCGTCCCGGGTGGAAGCGAGAAAACTGACCCAACAGCAGACTGACTGTTTTTCAGTTCTGATTAGACTCTAGTGTTGAGATGGCTGTCTGTCATGATAGCATGTACTGAGTCGAGGCCAGTACCAGATAAGCACATTAAACTATAATCCATAAACATAAGGTAACAACCGAGACCTAATGGTGCTGTGACAGCAACGCGATTGAGTTTGAGACAGTGAAAGTACATATCTGAACAGGTTAGCTTACAAGCTAAAGTTACTTAGCATAGATTAAAGTTAAAACAAAGACGTTTAGCAAACTGTTTAAGTGCACAAACTATCCTTCAGGTCGTTATCCTTGTAATGTTTGTGTCTTTTATCAAAAAGCACTCTGTTCTCCGAAATGTAAACAGCCAGCCAGTCGGCCATATTGTATATACCGTGAATCTGACTTCGCAACAACACGCAATCTGGTTGATCAGAAGTGGACACACAGTATACAAAACTTAAGAAAAATCAACCATGATACGAAAAATAAATGCTGCAATATCGTAGGATGGGAAAACGTCGATGATGTGAACGCTTGTATTGACAGGATACAGGTTCGAAAAAAATATTGACGTCAGAAATAATCGCACCAAAATGACAGTCCCGGTGTGTAAGGACCTTAAAAAGTCGAGTATGGAAAAGTTTGGCAATTCCAAAGGTGTAGGAACCCTGTTTTCATGAAGTTCCTGGGACTGATAACCGATACTGGGAACCAGAAAAGAAATAAGAAGATTTGGAGTATTACAAACTCCGACACTAAATGTTTGACCACAGTCAAAACTTTCAATGTCACAGGAGTAAACAGTTACCCACTTAAACTCACAGTACAGTTATGTCACACACCCTTCTGCCGCTGTGACGTCAAGCCAATCAAACAGCATTACAGGAGGGACATTGGGTAAAGCAGAGTAATGACTGGAAACAGATCCGGAGGGAAACATGCACACTGTGGAGCCAAAGTCGAACACTTTTAAACTCATTAATTAGCCACCTGTAAAATTTAATACTGATACTACACTAGTTAACTGACCTTGGCCAAAAATCAGCCTCCATAACAGGCCAAGGCCGAGAATCAGTCCTCTGCTCTACTTGGAGTTTCGAAAAACCCCTAAGTTACCCTGATAACCACAACTCTTGCTTTCAAGTACAGACCCCCAATTATGTATTTACTGAGAGTGCAACATTATATGTACCAATTCAAATTAGTCCTACAAGATATTCAGTTCTGCATACATCCCTGTCAGTCTATGAGCATTGACATGTTGTGAGCGTTATCTATCTGAGCTGGAACCTGCTAGTTGGCCTGGTCTGGTTAGTTGAGCTAAATTAACAAAGATTCGTGTCAAACTGTATGATGCTCAACCGGCGCTGATGAGTATGATAAAATAAACAATAGACATACAAGTTTGTTTAAGTGTGGCATACATAACAACATCTTATCAGCTCAATCAAGAACACGTTAAGAAAATTCAGATACAGATGGAATCACATTGTTTACTACTATACCCTGACATAAGTTTTAAGCTCAATGGGCAAATGTTTGTGTCAACCTGTATGTCAACAAAGTCTGACTAAAGTCTGGTATGTCTCTGCAAACATGTCGTCATCTACTACGGCATCATCGGCATGCATTGATCATGAGGAGGAGAGTAAGCCTGTCACTGCTGATACAGACCGTGCTAAAGAAGGGGATGGCTAATGCTGTTGAGTTTATCCTGCAAATATGAAACCGTCTGGTTGAGGACGTACAGGATTAAAGTGTATGACACTTAAGCCTGGACAATCACCCTCTTTACCTGTGCATTTCAGACAGTGTTGTATAAATGAGCCTCTGGTCAGGTCAGGTCAGAGTCTAGGATGGAGCATTAGTCTTTTTTTTTTTGATAGGATCAATTTATTAACTAAATTAAAGCACAAAAACAGAATTAATTTGAATTTTTTCAAGATAAATCACCTGCTTGTTTTCTTGTAATGCACTGAAGAGGTCCAAACATGAGACTTAGAGATCAGAGAGTCCTGCAGCGTGCCCTGACAGTCTCAGGGTCAAGCCAGTGTTGTGGAGTGTTTTGAACTTGAGCCAGCCTGTGTGCGTGGTGTTTAACTGCTGCTGTCACTCAACATTTACCTGCATCCGCAAAGCCGTCACTGTTACTAAAGAGGGATTAGGAGAGACTTCCTGAATGGCCCCAGCTTTAGAGTTGACCATGAATTGAGTGTTGCACCAATGACACTTGTTGATCAAAGAATACACCTGTGATTACCCGAGCATGACTGTGAATAATCTGTTATTGCTTCTTGGGTCTCCGCTACGAAAACATCGTCCAATTTTATTCAAAAGTGGGAAAACATGACCTTTCCAGACACTTTACAATAAACCAAATCATAGAACCTGAACCTGTGAGCAATCATAGCGAACACGATTGATATTATTCAATTTGCCATGCAAAGTTCATGGTCGTTATTGTAGATCCATGAGCTCAGATGTTTTGGAAAAATCTCCGGTGCAAAATGTATAACCTCAAATCAGGACTCCAGATGAAACAAGGAACAAAATGAGTAAAATAAAAAAGCTAAAGCAGAGCTGTGTGTCCTCTAAAAACAGACTCTGTTTAGTTTAAGGGAATGAATTTATTCTATTAATGAAAGGATGGCATAATAAGACGCAGACCAACAAACCTCTGTGATATCACTAGATCTGCACTCAAGCCACCATTTACTTTACTGTCATAGAAAACACTTGCAGTTGATGAGGGGGGGATTATTAGGCAACTGTTTGAAAATGAAAACAGCAAAAGAAAGATCAACACAATAAAAAAAGATCCTCAGATTCTGTCTTTTTTGCTTACCGTCACGTCATCGCTTTCATCCGACTCCATCACTAGATCAGTTGAACAAACCAGTACACGCATGTTCTGCTGCCCAACTAGACTATCATCACATAAACTCCACTCAAGTTTTGCTGCTGAGTAAAAGCAAAAGGATATCCACAGAGGTTAGTTAACACCACAGCTGGCAGAGGCTCTGTCCGAAGCCCCGTTCATTCACTCCGCTTGTATCTCTCATTTTGCACGCTCGCTCTAACACAGACCGTTGACATCAACAAGGAGGATAAACTGTCCGAGCAGCGACGGCCAAATCCCTCTTAGCTTTAACGCTGTGAGGTCAGAGCGGCCCAGAATGGGACCTAATCTTTCTCCAGGGAGAGGCTGAGTCTAAAATTAACCTGAGTTAAAAACAAAACACTGACTGCCCATTGTGCCCCCACGTCCACTCAAGTCTGAGTGACGGGGATGAAGATGAAGTTTCAGGGTGTGTTTGGCACCCAAGTGAACACGTGAGCTAATCAGTTATCAACCTTCAAAGTTTGCGCTCCACCACACCAGGCTGCAGAGCTTCACAATAGGATAAAAACTCGAAGCACAACAGTGAGTCTAAAGGTGAGCACCTGTTAACCTTCAAAGATGGCGAAACTGTAAACAAACAGTAACATGATGTCACTAATGCCAGCTCAGCAGGCAGCCTCCCCAGTCTGTTTCCAATGAAGGATATTGAAAAAAAGAGTGAAGTTGGTGCAAATCTTCTTAGTTTTACCTGCTTTCAAAAACGACCCATGCCCTTCAAGGAGAAACTCTGACCCTAAAATAATCAGAGCTGCTACTTACAAGCAAAGCTCGTGTTCGAGGCAGACGCTTTTAGCTCCCTCTAATCAACTACGCTTCAATCTAATTAATGAACCTGCTTTCTGCAGGCCCTCTCCAGTTTTGAGGTGCTTCTCAAACTGCCAGCATAATGGAATTATAAACCACGGTTAATAACCATTTTGATGAATATGGGAGAAATATACTGGGCATAAATTTGGCGATATTTCACAGCTGTAGCATCCTTGCCTCAAACAAAACCGTGTCTGCTTTCCTCCAAGTGCAGAAACGATTATTCACTCGGCAGCAGCGATCATACGCAGGGGCCATTATACAGGCTGCCATCCGCTAACTCAATTGATCAGGAGACAAGCTGCTTTAGTATCTGGGAGCCTCGGCTTAATAGCTACCTGGAGGAAAATCTGAAATCATCTGCTCTGCTTCTGGCAGACAGATTTATGTTAGACTAATTCATCACGTTAGGTAAGATAAGGGATTTCTATGTGCTCACTCATAACCTTTCCCAGCCTTGGCTAAACCTCCCTCTCTCCTTTATAGGTACTCATTTCAGAGGAAACTATAGTTTGCACATATCCTGGTCCAGAGGCTCCTTGATGACTCATAGGTAAAATGGAGGTCACAACTCCTGGAAGTGCAAGAGCTGTGAGGGGGGGAGAAGTTCTCTTCTTTAGCTCTCTGCTTTGCAAAACTTGTTTGCACTGTAGTGGACTGCCCAGCGTGGCTTAAGGACAGCATGAGGACACCCAAAAGGGCCTATTTTACTGCGCAACAATGCAAGGAAATCCATGAAAGGCCAATCAGATAAGATGGAAATAAATCAGGCTGTAGACCCACAATGTCTGCGCTTCAAGATCAAACACAGGCAGAAAACCCAAAGAAAAGCGAGCAGGCACTCTTTTGCAGGATTGTTTTCACCTTTGGTTTCTCACTGAGTGCAATACTTCCGCGGGTCGCTCTTTTACCTGTAAGAGCCTTGTCAGTTCAGCTGCTTTAATGTATTGCCTTGTCAGGGGGAGTGACGCCACACCAGGACTCAGGACGAGTGAAGGAGGAGTTGTAAGAAAAGGTTTCCACTCTCACTACAATGCGTACAGATTCTGATGGATGGAGGGAGCTTGTGCTTATCAGTGTGGCTTTGCTGCAAGCTGCTTTGTGAAGTGTTTAATGCTTACACTCGATTGGAGACTAGCTTAAACACTTGAGCGACACATTTTGTTCTATATAACAAAAAGTTTAAAAAGCTCCTTATCCATTTAGATGAATGGAAAAGGAGTTGTTTACACTTAGAAACATAAAAAAAAGACTATTAATAGTCATGACAGATTTGAAAAGCGCCAGAAAACTTTGAAATAATTATTGCAAAGCAACGGTTACCTACACATGCTGAGCTTGTTAGAGGGCTCTTCAAGTGCCTGAGACATGAAAGGAAACTGTGAAGTTAAAGCAAACATTAGGTCTGGGCCTCAAGTGTAAGCAGGTTAACTCGCTCTTTAAGCCTGAAAGCTCCTGCAGCAAGAACCCCCATTCACACAATGGGACAATGGAAAAAGTTGAGGGCACTATCCAGCAGACTCAAGCTCTAAATACTGAGCCCTTTCCATTTCTGCACACGGCCTATCTCAGCTTACAACCTGACACCCGGCTGTTTCACCCCACAGCTGGCTGCAGAGTGTTGGCCACAGCCTTTTCTGCTGCCACCAGAAATAGTAACGCAGCCGAACAGACGCAGATCCTACGAACCTTCACACCAGCCTACAACATACCCCACGCTGTGTCGAACTGTAGGTAATGTCTCACACTTCAGAGCACTGTGAACAGTCATTTCTGAACAGGACAGACACTATGATTATTGTATATCCATAAAACATAACGCTGAAACGTAAAAAAAGTGACAGGGCAGTAAAGAGCACTGCAGCACCTGTTGCTCTGCTGATCTAGTTCCCTGGTAAACCCTTGCCTATCACAAATACATTTTTTTCATGGTGACAGCATGACATCCAGAAATTGTGCACGATGTACAAAAATCTACAAGTAATACAGGGCTCGTCAAACTGCTGTTTAACATCTGTCGCTGACAACAAACATAATCCATAATAACAGTCCAAACACCGAGCTTTCTACAGATGACCTCGGCAGTATTGAGCTGAAACAGACAGATCGGCTCGACTTTCCACTTCAGTCCACACATGATAAATGGATGTTAAGGACAGGACACACTTTCAGGTATTAAATTAAATAAAGCCTATCCACGGATTAAGATATACTTCAATGCTAAACCCCAAAGTTTGTCAGTGGATGTTCATCACATATGCATCCAACCTCTGGTTCAAACAATTCACTTTCAGTTATGAAGCTTCATAAAGTTTCCTACTGATTTCCGGTAAGTTAACTGTAGCATGACAAGCTAGCCTAACAAAGGCGGGGACTTAAAAATGCCTGTACTGAAGGAGATCTGTTGATTTATTTTGAATAGGTTACTAACATTGAACCAGTTCCTTAGCGGTTGCACACTCCACTGTTTAAAGCATTAATACTGCTCAAGTATTAAATGTAATAATGTCAAAAGGTTGAAACCATAGACTGTATATAGAATGTATACAGAATGTTTTTAAAAGTTGTTAGGGGGTTCATAATTTCTTTGATTGACACCTGATACAGCCTATTGGCGTTCAGGGATTGCGTAGCTCACCCGGGGGATACCCGGGGCTGTTTGAGCTGAGCGTCATCACAGCAACTCTCCCGCTGAAAGTGCACAACGATCCTGCGCAGCACTGGTTTCAGGAAATGAAGAAAAATCCCAGAAATACCGAGAGCTTTTTGGCTTCGATTCCGTATCCAGGTGGAAAGCGGAACAAAGTTGTCTATACAGTCTATGGTTGAACCATTTTAAGCTCAGGTTTAGTATGCACAGATACAAAAAAACCCTTTAGAAACCAGAATATATCATTCATTATTGTTGTTTTTTCTGTTTGTAATATCTGCATACCGCTTACCCTGTATGGATATTTTACAACTTTGACCACGATATGTCAAAAGATGTCTGAACCAACATAGCATACTGTGTGACTGCTAACATAACCCAATGTTAGTAATGGCTCAGCTCACAGACCCTTTAGTGAAAGCGATAATTTTTATTCTACTTGTTTTTATTCTCAAAAACTCTAGTTTTCAAAACAGCCTTGAAATGCGCAGTTTAGATAATGACAACAATGATTGATTTGCTTTTCTTCCCCCTCTGCTGAGCTTATGAGCAGCTATTAAATGCAAGTTGCGAGCAGTAAATGTAATTTTTTATCATTGCTTTTTAAAACTTAATCAATACCAGGACCTGATTGGAAAATAGTAAATCCAGTCTGGCTAGTTTAGCCGATTCATTGCCTTAAATACAAAGTAAGCTGAGATCTGAATTATCAAATAACTTTAAGAACCCAGCAAAGGAACAGGTGGTCTTGACTGCACCTGTTGAAATCAAATTTAGTTGAACTGAGTCAATGATCTGGAAATTGCTTTATATGTTTCTCTGTGCTCCTATGGTAGAATGTAATGTGCTAAAGTCTGTGTCATCTTTCATATTACTGTGAACAATAAGCCGTTTTGTGATTTGAATGGTTAACAAAACTACCTTGACACAGTGGACAGCTTCAGTCTGTACCAGCCCAAGGGATCAAAGTAATATGACACATCTGAACTAATATTTATTATTACAAGTGTTTTTTGTTAAGTGCTCTAACAGTTTCCCTCCCCCAGTCCTCTCAGTGAATCTGACTAATAATGTATGAGTAATCAGACTTGACTCAGATCCAGTGATTAAGAGAGTATTGATAAAGCAATGATTGATTCGGTGTAAAACGTGATTAAATAGAGTTGTGCATGAGTTTTAGGTATTAGGACACTATCTTGAATAAATAAGTAAGATATAGTCGAGGAATGACGTCGCTCAAGTGAAACCACATTGGTGGTTATGACGATATGAAGATATTAAGACATAAAGGTTAAGCTTACATTTTGGTTCTAGACTTTTTTGTACATCTTTTTTTTTTCATTTACAAAGAAGAATAGACATTTTATGACTTATGGCAACGTTGTGATATGTGTTTTAAGTTCATAGGCACAAGGCAAATGACAAACTTTTCACTTTTTGATTTAATGGAAAAGCTTTCTCACACTGAACACAGCTCAGTCTGCATGAGGACTCTCTATTTTCCAGCGGTAGTGCATGGTAACCTAACGTCAGGCTACAGACCTGTGCGTTAACGTTGAACGGACGTTTCTCTACTGAATTATAACCGCTTTATGTTATTTTAACAGCTGTCCTTCACATAACATGAATAAACACGGTTATTTCCACTTTAAACCGCCGATTTATAACTTTGAAATTTCAGAAGAAGTAACTTTTGATAATTGTTTCCCAGGCCTCAATCCATGGATAATTCCCAGACAACCCTTTGGGAGCTAGCAAAGGCCATTTCCTTACAGTGTATACTGTTTTACTCACAGCGGCTCAAACTAAACAAAAATAATCTGTTTGCTAACTTAAAACTGAAACTCTGGAGAAAGTTTGCGCACTTTTCGCGACAGTTGTCAACTTTTCCTACCTGCACGGAATCGGCGGCCATCTTGGTTTTCGCCTTTGAATCAAATCCTACGGGGAGAGAGGAGGGGAGGTGGAACTCCAAAAACAAGCCTTGTTTTAAGTTTCCCTCTCTGGCGACAAAAAGAAGTGATTATTTTGACCAAATCATCGGTCATCTCGGGTAAATGGGGACTCCCATGTCGTCTTCACACCTCAGTTGTGTGGTCACACCAAGCTAGACGGGTCCTGTGAGGTGGACTGGTGCTCATAAATAAGAAAGCTGGAGCATAAATCTGTCCCAGTGCAGTTGGAGAAAGAGGCGGTGGTTACAGTGGAAGAGTCCGCCCAGAGGAGCTCTACTGCTGCTGCTGCTGCTGCTGCTGCCGCCGCTGGGCTGCTCACTCTCTGCTTGGGACAGTGACTACACATGTGACCCAAAACTTTTCACTGAGTGGGTTTAACCCCAACCAATAACCGAAACTTGTTCGCAAATAAACACTAGATTAGAGAAATTGTATTTTAGATTAGGTTGCATTCAGAGTAAAAAAAAAAAACAACATAAAATATGGGACAATAAGTTTCCAAGTAAACACGTTTACTCACAGCTGGAATAAATCCTTTACTCAAAGTCTTTATCAAAAGATTTCTGATAGGCTACAAGAAAAGAATGCAAGACATTTTTTTTCTCTCAAAACAATTTGAGCGACTAAGCACATCTATCTGTTACCAAAAGTTTTTAAAAATTGCATGAAAAAAGTGTAGAGTTAAAAAGTAAAAATAGTCATAATGATGAGAGACCTCAGCAGTAATGCAATTGCTCTTATTTTTTACAGAAACAAATGTAAAATTTGAATATGAGTATTTATAACAAAACTTTACCTGTATGACTATCAGCAAAATACACTGAAGGAAGATATTTCAAACTGGAAGCAAATGGCTCCTATAAAAACTATGTACTTTATTTGTTTGTTTATTTATTTTCTTTTAGTTATGTTTTAGCAACACAACAAAACAAAATTGAGTGTTTGATTTATTTCACAATTTATTGTGGCTTAAACACTTTATCATATTTTTCAGTTTTTTTTCTATGAAAGTAATTTGCCGTCAGGTATCTGTGATGGGGCTTACATTCATTATACATTGATATGTGCTGGATAAGAAGCTAAACTGCAATTACAATAGATACACTGCTGCATAGCTTTAGCAGTAATAGGCAGAGTAGTGCTTTACTGAGGTAAAAGTATTTTCTATTCTATTGTTTTGTGATCTATAAGCATTAACACAAAGGCAGGAAAGCTGTGTAAGGCAGATATCACTTAAAAAATACTGTTTATTCTTTCAGTGCATCATATTAATTGGTCTATCATAGATGCAAAGGTGGCAAAACAATATAATATCATATCATATCATATCACGTAACATGATATGATATGATATTATACAATACATGACCACATGTTATGGGATATAGGGCACAGTATCCACTGAAGTCTTGCACATACAAAAAGTTAAAGTAGGCATTAAAATAGAAACCTTACATTAAAAAAAAAAAAAATCTCCTCAATATTGTCTTTGCACCACTTTAAACTTCAATTCAGAAAAAAACAAACAGATGTTGCTAAAACTTGCTACCATACCAAAGCAGTGATACAAGCTGAGAGTCACAGTCAATTGTTGCTGAACAAGGAGGAGCTGCTGTCATGAAACCACAAGACCAATGCTTAAGTCTTCTTCACTGGGCCTGGTGTCTGTCTGACATGTCACACCTCAGTGACAAAACAGATCCACAGTGACAAAACAGATCCACAGTGACACAGCCATCACCAGCCTTGTATGTCAGACACTGCATGGCACACTCTGTGTATATAACATGGTGTTTATATTAAATGAACAACAACTGTGTTCAATCATTCAGACCTCAGAATAATGTCTTTAGAATAAAAAGGAGGCATACTGGTATTAAATATGTGGTGTTGTCCTTGCTTTGAATCTGGTCTTGCACCGAATTCTGTTAATTATCAGAATTTGTGACATATTCATACATTTTTGTGTTGCTGCAAATGTTTTATCATTTGCAACATTCTGGCAAGTGTTTGCAAAATTAGTCTCCGAAGACTGCAACATAGAAAGTGATAGTTTGGATTTTATTGATGCTGAGCCAAAA
Source organism: Xyrichtys novacula (assembly GCA_962446985.1). NCBI lineage: Eukaryota > Metazoa > Chordata > Actinopteri > Labriformes > Labridae > Xyrichtys > Xyrichtys novacula. The sequence goes on from OY660877.1 coordinate 11,201,719, forward strand.
CTTAATGCTGAGCACATGATTTAATGTCAATAATAATGACTTATAACTTATATCTTTGAGTTTTTGTGGCTCACTTGAGTTTGGACGGGGTTGTATAGTTCTACTCTCAGTATAAATGCAGTTAAACCATCAGCAGATAGATGTAGGAACAGTCCTCTGGTTTAAAGTTTCTTCTGCACAGTTAATGAACATGGCGGTTGTGAATAAGAACTTTTGATTTGAAATGATTCTTCATCCCTGCATAGAGTGAAAAACCTAGAAACTTGTGCCATTTGTATGAAAACAAAGAAATCAAATAGTTAAATACTCTAGCTACAGTTTGACAGAAAAAGCCTTTTGAGTAGTTTTCGATGAAGTATCTTTCGTTTCAGTCTTTGTCTCAGCTTTTTTGTGTTATTTTCACCCTAATTGTATTGTTTTCTTGTTACTTTGTTGGTGTTCTTCTTGCTTTATGTAAAACACTTTGTGAATATTTAAAGAAGTGGAGGTTTGCAGTATTATTGACCTTGTCTAAAAATAATGCATGAGAGTTTAAACATGCAGTTTGTGGTTTTATGACAGTTTTCCGCAGCAGAGAAATCTGATTTTCCGTTAAAACTGTGAAAACAACAAAAACAACAAAAAAATAAAAATAAGAAGAAAAAAGACCTCCAAAGACTTTCCTCTAAACCCTTAATGCTACCAGTCAAACTTTTAATGAGCAGTCTGTGATCGAAGCTCCAGAGTATAGAGGTGTGGGGGAGTGACACCGTCCATGTTTATCTGGGTCAGGAGGCCAAAAGCAGGAAGCTGGAAGTAGAATACAAATTGAGATTAATGAGGATGAGCACATAGCTGATGACTGACCAGGATTATCTGAGAGCAGGATGAGTAATACAATGTGACAGCACACCCGCATACAAACTTTCTCTGCAACTCCTGCAACTTCTCATAACCAAGTCCTGGTTTAGTTTGTTTGTTTCAATTTTCTTTTGCTGGAAGAAAAGAAAATGCTCATCACATATACCTGCAATCTACGACGTGATAATCCAGCGTGTTATTCTTACAGTTTAGCCTTTACTTATAGTTAAAACAGTCACTTCCACACACCCTGTGAAGCAGTAGCGGACATGCTAGCTCTTTATCTCCCTCTACAGGAAACTAGCCCTGAAATGAACCTGCTTTAACTTTCTCATAGACTGTTACAACACTAATCCCTGCTCTACTGAACATGGTGATTATGTTTTTGGGGAAAAAAAGAATTAATAAAGATCACAAACATTTAGAAATATTTTAAATGTATTTTTTTAGCCAAAAAAAAAAAAAAAAAAAGGGTGAGTACATCCATGGTAGCTGTAATGTTTAATGTACCACATGGCAAAGCTGCAACACAAGAAAAGCTGAGGAAGATAAGGCACAAATAAACAACACAGTCTATTTTAAGATCAAAGTGGGTTTCATACTTCTCTGTATATTCTGTATATTCAAAGACTTGTGTAATTCTGATGAGACTGTGTGTCTGACCAGCCTTTTTTTTGGTCCACTTTTTCACTCTGGTGTAGCAAATACCTTCTCATTAGCATGGCTTGAATGTTTCCAAATGCTTGTTAGCAATTTATAAAGACAAGACCTTTAATTAAGCAAATAAAAGGGCACTAAAGCACAATAACCCTAAAGACAACAAGAGAAAATAAAAAGCCACAGAGGAAAATGAGCAAATCTTGCCTCCAACTAGTAAGAGGGCATATGAAAAAAATAACATTACCAACAACTATACTGATGTAGACAAATTGTCCACATCCATCCTAAAGTAACAAAGGGATTTTTTGTGTCTTTTTTTGCCTTAAAGGAGCAAATACAAAAGGAGGAAGTGGGGCTGCCGTGCATCAAAACTACAACCTCTGGGACATTGGCTATAGTCTCTCTACATGGGGCTCCTGCTGTACTAACTGAGCTAAACCAGCACCTCCGGGTGACTTTTTCAGCAGGCAATATCTTTTTGCTAGTTGTCAAAAACTGAATGAAGTACATCAGCTACATTGTTATACTAAGAGTTGAATGCAAACTAACAGGCTAGCTGACCCCTTATTTGTGCCAATATGTGCTATGCTGACTGGCTGTGGTCTTATTTTGAAGTGACGGTGATAACGATTCTCTAATCCAGGATGGTAAGATGGCATGGTTCTGGAAAAGGCTGGGAGACCTCCCCAAGCAACATTCATATATTCAAATATGGTACTTGTTTGGGTATATAATCAATACTTAAAGTCTACAAATCACAAGTAAATTTAATGAAATTCTAACTGTAACTGTGAAAGAGAGGTATCAGCACAAAAAAGTTGATTTTATAGTTGAACAGACCTGAATGGGAATTAAACTGACTGGAAACACAGTAGGTATTTACAGCAGCAGCATCTTTAATTCACCATCATGTAATAGTTTTCTCACTGTGAGGACAAAAAACCCTCATGAAAAGCTGCACATGTAAGAGTCTTCCATCTAATCATATCAAGAAAGGTATAAAACATACACACCTATCCTGGAAAATATGGTCACAATGATTTTTTATTTCATAAAAACCTCAAAAGTTCTCATTCAAGTCCAATAATACAGCACAGTAGTCAGTTTTTACACTTAAAATCTCTTTAAGTTAGTAGTAGTGGTGAGCATGGGATGTTGTTTCACCATGGAATATGTCACCGTCTTTACATACAAAAAAACAACCATAGTAAAGAGTTAAAACACAACCAAACAGTACAGAGCTCATGATGTTATTTTGGCCAAACTAGAGCCAATCAGGAGTCCAGGTCTGATCAGCTGTCGGGGAATCTTTCACCAAATATGAGGCCCTGTGCACGGACAACCTTTGAAATAAAAGTGTAGGGGAGCGGAGGCCCTGGGGTGCTGCTGGGAGCTCAAGCTGCTGATGAAACTCGATCTTCTCATCCAGTTCTGGTTGCACCAGAATTACATCCGGATTGCTGTCTCAACTGGCCAGATTGTCCTGCAGCCCAGCATTATGTTCTCACTCACAAGTACAAACCAGCCACATAGTCACCAGGAGTCTATCAGTCTTAGTCTCCTTCTGTTTTTCAAGTGTCTTCCTCGCCGATCTCTTCTTTTAAATCTCCTCAGTTTTTTGGGTAGATTTTCTCATAGAAGAAGTTTTGTGCCAGCAGATACAGCTCCCCGTCCTTTTCTCTGACAGCGTGTGCCCTGACAAACTGGAACTGCTCCAGCGCAAACTCATAGAACTCGTTCTCCATCTTCCAGATGGCTGACTGCTGCAGCTTGGCGATCGACTCTTTCGTAGGCGGCTTTTTCTCGCTGGTCTTCCTCAGGTGGGATTTTTTCCCTGCAAGCACAGAGAGGAAGATATAAATGGATTTGAGTACATGAACTCATTGAGTCATCATGTTTATACACATGCAGCATCCCAATTTTAGGTCATCATAGTAGTTTTTTTAATGTGAGGGTGTTTGTAGTAGTTTTTTATGTATTTTTGGTGCTTTTCTTTCACTTTTCTTTAACTCAGGAAATTTAAACTCCTACAAATATTCAGACTCTTCAGAAAATCAGCCCTTGACAGTGAATCATTCTTATCAGATCAACAAGGTCATTTATACAAAGTTTGTTTATTATTTGGCATCCAGGGTGTGGGTGGTGATCAAATTTGGTAAATATAATAAGCAAGCCGCGGAGCTTATAAATGACCAGAGGAGAAAGCTAGGAGTGATTTATCAGAGCTACTGGGAGTTCAATTTTCAGCAGATAAATTATCCACTCTTTAAACAAGTTTGTAATTAAAGGAATAATAAGACTAACATTTTATCCAAGAAAATACCCCTGAATAAAATAAGCTTGGGGTTGAATTAAAAGTTAAAATAGCCTAGCAGTGCTTAAACTTAATGTATTTATCTATTTAAGAGTCATTCAACAAGTTTGGCTCTCACTGGCTTGAAAGTATTTATGTATCAATCAGTATCATACATTGAAATTTGACTAATATTGTTTAACACACTGCTGGAGTTCTCTGTTCATACAACACCTCACAACCCCTTGGTCTATTTTGTTTGGTAATAGCTATCTTAAATTGCAAAGTAATACAGCAGACGTTTAATCCATTAAATAAAAAATAGAATAATTTTGTTGAAATAAGTAGTGGATTACAAGAATCTAAATCATGAGAGCACATAGAAGAGGAAAGTATTATTTTCCACTACAGTTGTTTCTGATGAGATCTTATGATTGGCCTAAAACTATTTTGGTTGCTGGCAGAAGTAGAAAGACCAAGTTGCAGTTTCAGACCATGCCTGTATGTACATGTCTCCTCTCTGCCTGGGGTCGGCACTCTTTTTACTGTCACATGTCTCTTTCTCTCTGCATCATGTCACAGTTGGACACTCTTTTCCCTTCTCTCTGTAGTACAGCTTTGTTAGCAGCAAATGATAGCATTGATTGATTAAATCTATGACAAGATGTATTTTCTTTTCTATTATTTCAGTGAAATTTGATAGTTTGGTTATGTTAAAGGTGTTTTGTTTGTTGCTTGGCATTTCTGTTGATAAAAACTATGTGATAGCAGCAATTTTGGTGCATTGATTCTTTAGGAATGAGAAGTTGGGTGGATAGATTTTCTAGTTTTCCAGTAAGAGGGCACAAATTAAGATAAAGGAGCTTGTCCATTTTTCCCTTAAATATTTTGTTGGTTAAATTGAGAAGTAAATAACTTGGGCTTCAATCTTCTATAACATCTCAACTCAGAACTTTTTTTTTCCGGAGCTGAAACAAAGGAGTTTGAGTTTTGCCAGACCTCCCACATCAAATCAGCAGAATAGAAAAGAGAATTTGATGCTTTCGCTAATCTCTTTGATGTGCATAAGATCTTAAACTCTTACAGTGACTGTCACATAGAGAATTTCCCAGTTAATATTTTTAAGAGAAAAAAGGTACTTGTAAATACGCTATAAAAATAACATCCAGATTTTTTTTCTTTGGTTTTATTCCTTCCTACAAAGACCTGGCTGACACTGGAACTGTGTTAGGTTGGTCTAGCTTAAGCCTGTGAACAAAAAACTTTATTTACAAATACTTAAAAAACAGCAAGTTGGGGTTTAACAGGGCCTTGCTGTCGCCCCATGTTCATCAACCACAGGAGGCAATACAATATGATATGATATCATACAATACAAAATTTTATGATACAACAATACAATAAAAACAACACTACATGATAAAATTCAATATGATGCGATACTTTGAATTGTCCTCTTGGTTTTTTTTTCCCTGATTTAAGTTTTGCATATGTTCAACTGTTAAGTCGCCTTTACTGTCTGTGAAATAAAATTGTCCAAAAGATACTAGCCAACAACTGAAACAACAGTAAGTGAACTGTACAGCAGCTTTGAGGTAAACTTTGTTTCGTTTAGACCAGTGGTTCTCAAGGTCCAGTCCTCGAGACTCACTGTCCTGCATGTTTTGGATGTTTCCCTGCTCCAACACACCTGATTGAAATGATCAGCTCGTTATTAAGCCATTACAGAGCTTGATAACGAGCTGATTATTTGAATCAGGTGTGTTGGAGCAGGGAAACATCCAAAACATGCAGGACAGTGGGCCTCGAGGACTGGACTTGAGAACCACTGGTTTAGATAGTCAGACTGTTTCTTGTCTTAGCTTAGCTTCCACATTTAGTTTCAGATTAGCATAGAGATGAGGGAATTTCCTCATCTAACTCTAATCAAAAAGATAAAAAAAGCATATTTCCCTCAAATAAATAATAGGATTGTTGTGCTAACATGAACAGATTTGAAGCCTGTCTTTTGTCTTCCATATTTCTCTTTGAGCCTTTGTTTATATTTTGCCAAATTTTAAAGGCAAAGTTGTCTCTTAAAGTTTGTTAAGAGATTGCCAGTCAGCAAAAACCTGACAAGTGACACTACATGACTTCAGAAATAGCCTCTGTCTTTGATTTCATTAAATACAAACCTGATTAACTTGAGTACTGGGCTTTATCTGCTGCTAAAAATGATTAATATCACAGTGGAGCCACAGTACATTTGTATCAGTGTCAGATTTAATTCTTCTGTGCTCTCCATTATTCATTCTGGCTGCTCTCATTGTAACTAATCTGTAACTACATCAGCAGGAGCATGAGTGCATATTGATCACGATTCAAGTCCCTGAGGAGCGATTCAGACTGCTAATATGCAACCACAGCACACAGGCTTTAGCACTGCAATGTGAGAGAGCCATTATATTTCCCCTCAGTTTATTATAATACTGTTGAGAGAGACAAAAAAATATGCAAGGCAACAGCAAATGGGCTTGAAATGTTTTGCAGACATGGCACCTGTTTTGTAGAGATCAGTGGCTCCTTTGAAGAAACGTGGCAGCGCAGCCTCCAGCATCATGACAAAGTCTTCCAGCTCCTCAGTCACTCCAACCAGCATGTACTCGTTCACCAGGTTGTATTTGGCCTGCTCCAGAGCCCAATGGCTGCCCACATTCCTGCACACAGAGAGACGGAGCGAAATGAAGGGTGGATTTTTCTACTATTCTGCCAAAACAGTCACAAACTCAATATTAGCAAATCACATGAATGAGATAAAGAGTCAGATAAACATAAAAAAAGAAGGCAGAAGATGATTATAGGATATCATTTCACCTCCTGCCATTGTACAAAGGAAAAGCCAAAACACCCTGACCTCCCTGTTAGCTAAACAGAGTTAACTAACTAATACAATGCCAAACATGTTATTTGGATGGTTTGAAGGAAACAGCTGCAGTAGTGTGATAGTGTTTGTTATCTAGTCCCTGCAACTCCTCCACACTTCTATTCTGATAGGAAGCACCGCAGGAGCCCACATTTGTCAACAGAGCTGCCAATCACTGCATCTACCCTGTTTTTACAGCATCAAATAAGTCATGTCATCTAAACTAAAAAAAATTACCATGACTAATGGAACTAATTATAATGCTTTTGAAAGTCTTTTTAATAGGTATTTTGATTTTAAAGTTTGATCCCTGTCCCATCTGTTTACATGGAGGAGGCGGGGTCTATGTCCTACACTGACACAAACATTTTGAGATGACCAAAACAAAATATTGCAGGGAAAATGGGCCAAAAAAAAGGAGCTGCACATAATGACTAGGTTATGTGTATTAAGGGATATATAAGAAGACACTGTGGGAAGGAAGAAACTGGAAGATGAAGAAGAATGGAATAAAAACAAAGTCCTTGGCAGACTTTTCCCCAGTCAAGAAATAAGACAATAAAGTGGGAAGTAAATTGTTTAAATCACTAAAGTAGCTTTTTGGCAAAGCCCTATTAAGCGAAGCATTAAAGAACTGGCAGGAACCTCACCTTATTTATCTGTGGTATCAGTTTAAGCTTTTCTTTACTACTTTGATAAACTGCTGAATCCTTTCCACTCAGATCTTTAGTTACTGTCCTGTGTCAGGAGAGTATATGGTAAAAAAAAGGAGGCCAGAGTGGAGGAGAGATTAAGCAGGGTAAGAGGGGTGAGTGAGGGCACAAAGAGAAAGAGATTGATACAGATCACTATGTAGAAGAAGAGGATCAAGGCTGAGAGAGCTATCAGGGGCCTTGAGAGGATGAGAGCAGCAGAAGTGAGAGAAAAAGACTCGAATGCAGTGAATGATGAGAGTGACACACAACAGCCTGAACTCTTTGAACCTCCTGAGATAATAAAAGGGACGTTGTTTTTTTTACATTTTGAACAACAAAAAGAGCAGAACGGGGGAGAAGAGCGTCATCAACGCAGAGAACAATGACTACACTGATGATGACAGTGTGAACATGTTGAATGATGAATGTGTCAGCAGCTAAAGAAAATAACAATTGTTGACAAGCTACTCATTTACAGAGGCAAAATTCTTTGAAGACAAATCAAACAATGAAAAAGAGACCAGCTCTTTTTAATCCTACTTTAATATCACGCAACTTAAATTAACAAATGTCAAAGACAATGAATTAGACATACGTTTGTTCAAAACACCTTCACTTTTGGACACTTTCAGAAAGTGTGGGAGTGACGGGCGTTCATGTGCCCACGCCGTCTTCAATGCGGCTGATGTGGTGGTTATTCATGTTTTTAATATGTGATGTTAAAAAAATAACCCTGATTAAATGATTCCAGTAGAATTCTCTACATTTTCTAGAGCTTGTGTTTGAGTGCTGAGTGCTCCACGTTGAACGCCAACCCCCCTCAGAAATTTCTATATATTTATATCATTTTCCATCTTGGTTTGATGTCTCAGTATTCATTTCCTTCTGATACAGCCTGGAGATAATTGTCATGCTCTCCTGTTTCTGTGCTTTAATGAAAACATCTATCACTACTCTCTTTTGTTATCTCTGGTTCAATCTTTTTCATAGAAAATTCTCATCTGCAAATATCTGAGAAGCAAAATCAGCGTTTCGCAGCTTGAATTCCTCTTGCAATTCTCCAAAACTTTTAAATTCTTTATCATGGGTTAAAGTACAAACCACTGTGATACCTTTATAAACAGCAACATTTTCAATATGACTAAGAGTTGTCTGGACAGGATGCAGAGTCTGGGGTTTGGATACTCACCAGCATTCAGAGTAGTGACCACAGAAAAAAGGAATCTGGAGCCAGAGCTTCTCAGGAGCACAGTCTGAGCCGCCTGCAGATACACATTCATCAAACGTCTGGAAGAGAGAAAGGGGGGGAAAATATTTAGTTCTCCTAACAATTTAAGGACCAAGGATTCCAGTCTGCGTTGATAAGGCATTACTGTAGCATCAGAGAGCACTTTTACTGACACAGCAATAACATTTCAGCACATTTTCAAGGAAAAAAGGACAAATTGTGACCGTCACTTTAACTTAAAGAACTTCAAACGATGATTTAATGGGTACAAAAACAGGTAAAATGATAATGATGTTGTATTAGTACCCTAACAAACTTATTTTTGACAAAAGACTCAGCAGTCATGAAATTCTGACCTTCTTGTCTCCTTGTTTCCTGCGTCTCAAGCCGGGCCGGTAATCATCTCCAAAACGCAGAAAGTAATAATAGGAGACCAGCCTCTCAATGGGGTCCCGGATCACGTTTATGTAGATGGGCTTTCTCTTCACTCCAAACCTGGAAGAAAAGACAGTAGTTTGGTTACAGATCATTGTTACGCCACAGTGTAGGTGTAAAGCTGTGCATAACCACAAGGGGGCGTTAGCTGCATAAAACCACCGCAAGAGAATAAACCTTGTTGCTAATTGACTCAATGAAAAATCCTCTGACAAGAACACTGCAGGTAAATCACAGGTCTGTCATGAGCGCTGTGAAGTTTAGACTCTTGAAAGCTCCGTTTTACTAAAGCCTCCACAACTCTAATTCCAGGAAATTTGAGCCCCTGTGAAAGAAGTTAGTAAAAATAGAATTTGATAGTTTGCAAATCATTTAAACACGATATTTTACTTATTTAACTTCACTTAATAATACACCTTTAAAAAAAAAGCTCTGGAAATGTTTGGGAACCCAGGAGACCACTTTCAGGTGTTCTGAAAACCTGTCCCATTCTTAAGCTGTTCAACAGGTCAGGGTCTCCTAAACCAAATACACACCAAATATTTCAAATTGGTGACAAGTCAGAACTGCAGCCATGCCAGTTTAGCACCCCTACTCTTCCACTATGGAGACATATCATTATGAAATGTGCAAATTGTGGTTTGGCATTGTCCTGCTCATATGTTTGAGATCTTCTCTAAAAAAGGCTCTTACTGGAGGCAGCATATGTTGCTTTAAAACCTATACTTGTGCTTCAGCATCAACAATGCCTTCTCAGATGTGTAAACTATCAACGCAATGCTGATCTTTTATCTCCATATTCTCTGCAAAAGAAAAATCTTCCTGAATTGATTGAGGAACCTCTTTCTATCCTCACTTCCTAGAAACTCGGCCTCTCTTAAATGCTCTTTTTATACTCAGCTGTGTCACTAACCTGTTCACCTGAAACCTCCAGAGGTGTACCTCAAGGTGTCTTTTTGCTTGTCACACAACATTTTCAGTGTTTTGTTGTTCTTGTCTTTACTTTATTAAAACACATTGCTAGCATCAAGTTTAAAATACACATATAAACTTGATAAAACAATATTTTTTGAAGTTTCAACACTTAAAATGTAGTCTGTACACTATAATAAATGAGAGCTTAAACCATAGAAACTTTTTTTTTTGCACTCTTTTATTTTGTAATCAGGATTGTAAAGAAGTAAACAAATAGGCCCGTCTCAAGGTGTTGCTTACTTGGTGAAGTCGAGGAAGGAGACATGCCCATGGTAGAATGCTGGCTTCATTTCCCTCCACTCAGTTACATTCTTGACGAACCGCACCTACAAAAAAAAAAAAAACAATTATTACAAGCATTCAGCTCTCTTTTTGGAAACACTGTTTACCTCCTGATGACAGAAACACAGGGATTCAGCCACACCTGGTCCTGTATGGACATGACCGGGTTGTTCTTGGTGGTGTTGATGTGCAGGACATGGTAGTGGTTCTTCCCACACAGGTCGTAGGCGATGTTGGTGAAGGAGGTGCTGGCCGTCTTGGGCACTCGATTGTATATGATGACGATATCGTCTTCATTGTCTGAAAGCGACCAGGCTGATGGGTCCCGCTCCCGCAGACCATCCTGCGTGTGCCGCTGCTCGATCTCCCGCACTTCATGTCTGGCGATGGCTCGTTCTAGATGAGACAGAAACAGGAGGCCATATTGGTAAGCCTTTTACTTTATTTTTTTATTGCTATTTTGTTGGATTTGAAAGGCTTGATCCATGTCATATACTGTATGTATATTACATTTTGTTTCCCACATACAGGGACACATGAAAGACTTTAAATATGTGATGTGTCACAGTGGCACACGTACAAGTCTGTAAGTCCGTTAACTGTACACGAACAAATCCAAACACAAAATTATATTTAAAGCAAACAAACACACAGCGTTTTATAGTCTTAGAAGTTCTTAATAACTCTTCAGATCTGTCTTTTATTTTCAAATAACTCCAGAGTAAGTCTAAGGAAGACCTGCTTTCCTCCTGACAGCGTCTTTATCTACCAAGCACACATTAATAAGACGCTGTTTTTCCCCGCTGCACTGTCATATTCTTTCAGCTGTGGAGCTTTTGTTATCTTTCAGTGTCTTAAAATAACTTGACAAGCACATCATGTAGCCACAGTATTGACAAAAAATGCAATCTTGTTCATGTTTGGTGTTTGGGACAAGCCCCCGGATTTCAAATTCGCTGTTTTTAAGGACAGTGACCAAAAATAATTGTCAGCTTCTCAGGATACAAATCCAAAGCAGGTTGAGATCCTACAGCTAAACTTGAGGTCTCATTAGAACTTTAAATATAATGTAAATCGGTTTACACTGTAAATAGGAGCTAAACCCTCAGGTATCAAAATGGTTTTATAAGCAAAACTTCTACTCCCACCTATCCTCAGATATTAGTTTACACACTGGCCAATGATTAACATGTCTTATAAAGCACTCAGTTGTTGAGCGCTACATCTCTGCTGCAAAAAGTACCTCTGCAAACTACTATTTCATCCTTGCCACGAGTATCACTGCTGTGTGAGATAATTACAAGTAACTTGATTAAAAATAGATTTCCATTTCATCTGAACATGATCTCTTTGAGAGAGAAGACAGCGAAAAACCTCTTTCCTGCTTCACAGCGAGGATCAAGAATAATGTCAAACAGGAATATTAGTTAATCATTTTGTGAGCAGCCTATTTCACGCTGCTGTACCACCTCTCATGTTGGCTAATCAGATTCCGCTTTAATATCCTACCTTTTTCCCTTTCCCTGCTTATTAAATGGCAGAATGAAGTGAAGTGCCTGTCAGCTCTGGTTTTCTATCAAATGAAAACGCACAACTGTCAAACAGCCAAGTACATCTCTGTGTGTGCATCAGACACAGACTACCTAAGAGGGTTTTTTTTTAGCTCTGGGTTTTTTTTGTCTTCTGAGAACAGTATTTTATGACGAAGGTGAGGAGGTGAGGGGCCAAGGGTTAGAGGTTGGGAGTTAGACGGGAAGGCTACAGTTACTTGAGAGCTAACTGGACATTTATGGGGCATCAATATGCTCAGAGTGAGGAGGGCAGAGTTTGAGGGAGGGATTTCAATGTAAACACTGTACGAGGCTCCAGAAAAGCCCGACCTCAATGCCTCGCAGTGAAAAGATCGAGCACAAAGAAGCCCAGGTCTTTGTCCCCCTCGAGCTTTTCTTCATATGAATTGGCCTCAGATTGACTGGTGTTGACAATACCTCCAAGAGCTCGGCAGGAAGGACGGAGAGAGGAGAGGAGAAAGGGTGTTTCTATGTATGTGTATGTGTGTGTATGTGAAGACCTAATACCCGTGGGAGCACTCAGTGGAGCCAGCGGGCCTCCTTAAGCCCTGCCTAAAGCCCTGCCTGGCTGCTGGGACACTGTTACACTAGTCCAGCCTGGCCTGGCCCGGCTTTACAGAGCTGACATCTGGCACTGGAGGCTAATTAAGATGTCATATGTGAATCCGCCGGCCTCCTTCTTTCATCTCTGAAGACACACGTGGGCACACGCACAACAACACACACGCAGAAGTACTCTCACTGCCCCCTCTCTTACACCCTCCTGAGCAGCTGTTAACGTTGCACTCATCAAGGCTGGATCTGGTTACGGTCGGAGCCGCTCCGCTTCCTCGCGCTCGCTACTGCTGCTGGTGTGAAGACGTGCCAGGTGGCTGTAATGGCTGAAGGCTGTCAGCATGCAGGACAACTGTAACGGACACATTCATGCACGCATCCGTCCCAAGCATGCACGAGCCAACAACAACAGCAATAACAGTTGCTATGTTGGAACTTTATCACTTCAGCTCAGATGTCCTGTTGGGATTATTTTTAAGACGGTGTACAGTGAAGTAAGAGAGAGAGAGAGAGAGACCGTGACTTTCAAAAAATAAAGCTCAACCCGTGACCATATGAGTCATAAATATGGGCTGCTGGTGTGTGGTACCAGGTGTCTGAAGAAATTACAGTATGTGTCACTGTTTGAAGGCCCGGGAAACATGTTTTTCTCCAGGAGCTTCTTCCTAAAAAAGCGTATAAGTATTTCTCAAAGTCTTCTGAAACATTTTATGACAAAGGTCAAACAGCTGTGTTAGCCTGTGTTCATTTCTGTTCTAATTAAGATGTTTCAGACTGATTCTCTAAAGTAAAAAGGTCAAATGTAGGACTAAGCAATAGTTGGCTCTAAAATCGAAGGTTGAGGTTGAGCGGTTGCTTGTTGATCCAATCTCATTAATCCAATCACACATGATCTTGATTAATTTGATTAACCCAGTTTTTAAAAGGTTGAACTCTTAAAAATTTGCACACAGGGATGTTTTTGTTTGCTTCAATCTGATTTAAATTACTTTTGGAGGATCAATTGCATATTTTGCATAAGATGTCACCTTTAATGACTTACTAACAGAGAACCTTCACTCTACTCGGCAAATCTACTTGTCTTTACGAGGCTTTTAAGTGTCTTTTGGCTCATTGTTTTGGTTAAATAACCTGCATCTCATAAGTTGTCTTCTATCTTGGGGCTACAGCTGCATGACTAGTTTTAATGTCATTGTTATAACAGTGTGAGCACTTGAACAAAAAAAAAAAAAAATGAAAAACACATTTTTTTCCTGCTGGTTCAACCATCATTGCATGTCTGATGACACACCAAAACACACATTAATCCCACACAGCAGAACAGATTGTTGTGCGGATTTGAAGCAGACACTTACAGTTTGGGAAAGTTCAGTGACTCTTGTGTTCATGCTTTGAAGTACCTCACATTTTCCAACTGAGCTGTCAATCAAGATGTCACATTTGCTCTTTCAATAAATAAATAACTGATTAAAACTGAGCCACTCGGAAAAATGAGCACTTAGGCATGAAGTAACACAGGATAAATGAAAAACTCTCTGACGGAGAAAAAAATTATTTAGCATGTATTTTAATTTTATAGTTGGCTTCTGTTCCCTCTTCTCATATAACAGAGGCAAGGTTTATGACATGCATGCACTGCAGCCAACCAGCAGAGGGAGCTGTGAACCTTATCACTTCACAGTCAGCAAAAAACTAAAAAACATTCATTTTAATAGACTGCAGTCTACAGAATAGTCTACCAAAACTAATCAACAGAGACACTGCAGTAGCTACCAAATAAAATCCCTAGGTTGGTGCAACTTTTGAGCTGGAGACCTTGAGAAAACTCTGGATGATGATTGTCTCAATGGTCAAAAAAGAAAATTAAGGCTCCTATGAGGAATTTTTGGTAAGTGTCCATTTCGGCACACCCTGTGGACAAAGAGGTCTTTGCCTTTTTTGTTCTCTACATGCTTAAGAATTCTCATCTATCTGAATTTTGACAGTCAACTTGTAAATGTTAAATGTTGAAATCAGAGAAACAGAAACAGTGCAGCTGCACACCTTCCCCCAGCACAAATTCCAAGCATTACGAAATACACTAACAAATGAACAATGATGGTGTAATTTACTTGTGTATAACAGAAACACTTTAACATGAATTTTAGTTGGTTTCCCAAATACCAAAATTTTCCACATAGCGGCTTTAATGAAGATATTTAAGGGTCAGAGAAGTTTAAGTCGAGCAGCAGTATGATTGAAATACAGCTGTGATGGGTTTTAACCAATCAGAAACAAGAATTTAACACAACTATAATCACTACTTAGTAGTTTTGTATTCAACACAATATTGATCAGTGTGACTGAGAAGTGAATGTTTGTCTTATACATAGACTGTATATACTATGGACAACTTGGTTCCGCCTACCGCCTGTATACGGATTTGAAGCCAAAAAGCTCTCGGTATTTCCGGGATTTTTCTTCATTTCCTGAAACCAGCGCTGTGCAGTAGCAATGCGCACATTCGGCCGCGCAGTCGCAGAGAGTCGCTGTGATGACGCTCGGCTCAAACAGCGTGTCCCCCGGGAGAGCTACGCAATCCCTGAACGCCAATAGGCTGTGTCAGGTGTCAATCAAAGAAAACATGAGCCCCCTAATAACTTTTAAAAACGGAGCTGTACAGAAAAACGAGGACTTGAGCACAAACCAGTCTTACAATAACTACATGTCAACATCACAAGCAGGGGGGAGAAAAATTTATGTTCTGTGTAATAAATTTATAAAGTTTGTCCACAGTCCCATAAGCTTTGCTGGCGGAGGTGGGATTTATGACCTATACTGCAGCCCATCAACAGAGGGCGCTGTTCTCGGAGTGGCTTCACCCCGCGAGGAGGCAGACTCTGTCCATTCTATATACAGTCTATGGTCTTATACTACCCCAGCTTTCTAATCACACATCAGTGTTTACGGTAACAGCAGCACAGACCTGCATGAAATAGCACACAGAGCAAACAGCCAACTGGTAAATATCACTGAGTATTTAGCAGCTGAAAAGTCACATATTTTGAGAGTTGTTTTGACACCAAAGCAGAGCTAGGAATGAACTTTGGACTGACAAAGTTTGCCAAACCATTCGTACCAAATGGCGTAATAATTCAACCTCATAGACTGATTGTGAAAAAAGGGAACCACCACTGGTTTTCAAGACATGTCTAGAACAGCATATGAGAACCAGCTATAAATACAATTTTACAGTTTTTTTAAGTATAAATATTTAATGGCAGTACTTTTTAAAATTCAAATGCTCAAGATGGGTAGACGCTTTAACTACAAAATAAAACATGCAGTTCTTTCTTGCTTATCTCAGGTGGTTTGCCAAGGTTTCTAAGATAACTGTCTTGAACATTCCTACCTCATAAATGCTATCAGAGGCAAGAGGAATTTCATTTATTTTGTATGAAACTTTTAAAAACAAATCAGCAGAAAAAAAAAATGCTGTTTGAGAAGACAGTGTTCCTGGATAATCCACAGACCTCGCCGTCAACTGTTTTCACTGGAACGACTTTCCTCTGAAAGAGCACTTGGAGGGAAAACTGTTGACAGTGAGGTCTGTGGATTATCCCCACATTGTTTCTGAAAGATATATAACACTTAATGTGTTGTTTTAAAGCTGTGATTCAATTCCATGCACGTCTTTAGTGCTGACAGAAGACTCAGAGGAACTTGTGCATGAAAAAGATAGAAAAACAAAGCTCTGTTGCCAGAACAAGTTTCATAGAAAGGCTTAAATTCCCTTTTTTGTTGTTGCCATTCGCAGCTATAGTCTTACTTCTTTTGTGCCAGCCAAAAGAACATGCATCACAATATTAACCTCCTTTCACTGTTTCTGTAGCATAAACATGGAAGATTAAGCTTTTGTTGGGGCTCAAGGCTGCCAGTCTCTCAGCTTCATTTCTCCAGAGAAGGTGAGAGAGAGCAAGAAAACAAACCGAGGGCTACAGTGTCCCTAACTACACGTCCTGAACTGTGCAAAGAAGCCCAGAAACCACTTGTTAAAGACATGGTGTTTTGTGGCAAATTTCCAACAAGCAACAAGGAGGCGAAGCGGGCACGGCGAGAGCTCCTCAGGCTTTGTAGTCGACGCCCTATTCATTGGGAGACTGAATGCACTTGGCACAAACCGCCATATCAGAGGGCGCCACACACACACAAACTTAAGCTTAGCGCTCCCTTCAGAGGTCATTTAATTAGAGAACAAAAGCCTGAATCACTATGGCCACACAGCAGGCCTCTTTTCATTCCACATTTCCGTCAGTTTCCCCCCTCAAGCCGTCTCTGTGCATTAAAAGCTAATTATGAACCGTGAAGCCAACACGGGTCTTAGACATTGTGACAACTACAAGCCTATTACTGTGAGTTTCATTCAGAGTGAGGGACAGGAGGAAGATCGAGCACCCCCGGTCCAACATATTTACCGAAGCAATTTCGCGGCTGATTAGACGCAAGCATTTGAAATCATCATTCATATTTGCCGGCAGATCTTCTGAATGTGACAGGACGTCATGTATTATTGCCATCACGTCAGATCTGATGGGATAATAAAAAGTGTACGCGGAGAGCGGATGATCCTTTTTCTCCAAGCAGCTCATAAATCCGTCATCGCTCCGATCCACCAGTCGGAGCTGTCTTCCTCTTTCTGCTTCCCCTGAGAGGGGTTTGCCCCTCGAACCGAAGCCCAGGGCTAGGTGGGTAATAAAGATTGGCTATCAGCGGCAGACTGAGGTGTACGGCTTGTATGGTTCTGCTTGGATGCCACTGGATTGCAAAATCAATGGAGGATGACAGGGAGGAGATCTAGGTTGCTGCTGTATAAAAATCGAGTTAGTCTGCTGCTGGTGATGGTGTTTCTGCCTCTTCTCTCTATAAAGACTTGGCTGCTGTTTTGCAGTGCCAGGTTTGGAGGGGTGGGGGGTTGCAGTTATGTCACCACTGCAGCACTCAAGAACATTTGAATAAATGGTGCACTTCTGCTTTTCTAATTATCCTAATTCAGTCTTCAGATCCTTTTAGTAGAGAGTGGATTATCAGAGGAAACAGGAATGAAGTCAGGCTGACGGGGAGATTCAGGGCCGGCTTAACTGAACAGAACCTGCATTAGCATTGTTATTTAAGACAGGGATATGAAACATGATGAGAGAAGAGCCTGTTGTGCAGCTTTGTAACTCTTCTGGCAGCTGCTGAGAGCTGAAAAAAGAGACGAATAAACGGGAGCGCTTTCATTATGTGACTGTGAAGGTGTTTGGTACATTTAAAACGCTTTCAAACAAGCTCAGTATGATGGCAGGAACAGAGGAGTACACAACTCAAAGAAGCATCTTACAGACTTTAAACTGCACATCAAGACTGTTTCCTGAGGCAGACACATTTTCAAATGAACTCCTCTTTAGAGAAAGGTAAGACGAAAACACAATAGAGGAAAATGGGATTGTTGGGCTGGACTTTTTGTCCAGCTGAGACATTCCTCTTTAGGGTTTTGACACAGACGTGTAACACTGACGCTCTGTGAAGGCTCTCATTCAGGGCTCTGAGAATATGTGGAGCTGTTCAGGGGGGAGTGGAGGGGGAGGGAGTACAAAAGTAGGGGTCGAGGTTAGAAGGACATCAAAAATTTTCTCATGTTGTTTCATTTTAGTCCAATTTAAAGCACAACAGTTTGGGGGAGAAATATAACCTCAATCTCTGGCCTCTGAAAATCACAGCTTGTTAAATTAAATGTTTACTTTTCAGTATAGTCTCAATCCTGTAATCAAGTTATTTTCCCTCACAGCAGGAAGCTGTTTATGCAAAGAAAAACCTCTAACAAATAAGTACTGTACCTGCCAGGCACTCAAAGTCAGACACACACATTAAGATGATCGCAAAACACACCAGCTATCCTCTTACAGAGAATTACGACAACAAAGAGAGCAAGAAAAAAGCAAGACCTGTCTCGTGGAATATTAGTACTTAAAACAGATTATAATTCAACTTAACAAAATGACTGAATACATCTAATGTCAGAAAAATTATACTACATCTGACTTGCAGCCAGCTGAGAAGATCGACAGAGAGTGTGGTCTTCTTTGTCTTCAAAGTGTTTTACTTGTAAGGAGTCATCAGCTTACAACAAAGGCAGCTTCCTCTGACTGAGGAATTCAGATTTTTACACATCCTTTATGCAGTCAAGAAACAGACACCCCCGCCCACGAACATATCATCTCACAAGTGGCACAACAGTATCAAAATAGGGTACAGGTTGCAGCTGTGGTCTGTACTGGGAAAACAAATACAGCCTAGTTCATCATCAGGTTCCTGCTTATCAGTTCAATGTCACACTGTTGGGAAAACAACAAGTGAGTGAAATTGTAGCTTTTATCTAGTCGCATGGCTTTAGTGGAAAAGTATCAGTTCCAACTCCAAGGCTACACTTCTCCTTTCTCATGCTCATTAAAAAGGAACAGATATAACCCTGCAAGCATTCACACCGAGTGATTTTCAGTAAATGTTGATTAACAAATGATAAAATAAACATGTGATAGCATACACATGCAATTTTTTTTTCATTTACAGGAAACCAGATTCACTTGGATTCCACCCAGTTTCTGGTTTTAAAAAAAATTGATATAAGGAGCGGACATAACCTCTTTATTTGGAAACTGAAGCTAATCCACAAAGAGTTTATGAGTTATAGTCTGTGTAATGACCAGCAGAGGGAGACTGCACAGACAAAAGAAGTCTGATGAGAAAATGACGAGCTAATTTATTACCTCTTTAAACTATAGTCTGGTTTAACCTTGCTAACTGGCACCAGAATTACCAGTTAGTTGGATAAATAACTACTTGTATCACTGTAGGCCCAACATGCTGGTCATATGTCATGTCTTAGCTGAAAAGAAGCTACCCACCACTAGCCAGAGCTGTAACTCCAATAAAACCTGGATCATATTCCTGAACTGACTCTGCACCATAGCAACATTATAAGCGCAACATATTCATGCATTAAAGAATCCATGTCGCTTTGTAATACTCAACCTATACAATAATCAGCAAAGTGATTTCTTGGAAGGTCATGTCATCTGTCTTTTTTAGTTCTGCTAAATTCTCTGCTTGTTTGTGCACAGGAAACCATGGCGACTAAATCTATGTGTATTATGTTTGAGTTGGAGCTGATGAAAGTTGAGCAGCAGTTGGTCATGTGGAAATAACCGCAAAGAAGAAAAGAGAGGAGACTTTGGAGGAGATGAAATGTACCCGAGCAGCAACCTCTCTTGAGAAGTTAAGCCAATGCGAAAGTACCGCTGCCAGTTGGCTTCAAAACACCGCTTCAGAGACAAATGGGTGACACTATAGCTGGTTATCATACAGACTATGGTGAGACCACAAATGTTGTGTATGAAGGCTTTACACCACTTCCAAGCAGACCAATCACAGAGCTTGCAGTCTGCATTGTTTCAATGCATAGTTACATTTTAGCAGAGGTGCATGGTAGGAATATGTAGGCGTCTGTGTAGCTACAGGGCAACCCACTGAGCAGTAGACGGCTATTAGACTTCTTAATCTTTTTTCTTTTTTTTGGACCTAATTTTAATCTAGATTCTGTATATTTTCAGATGTTGCACTTTGACCCTTTTTCGATAACTACTTATTTCAAAAAGCAGCCATGAGTTGCATAACTGATCTCCAAGTACTTAACCAAAATAATTATGATAGACCTTGAGCAATATACAGTGTAGTATAGATATAGCCTAGATTTAGATTTAGTCTAAACTTGGTCTAAATTTAGATGTTTAAAAAACGTTCATTTTTAGACCTGTGGTAGCCTGATTTTAGTCCAGTCATCTAGGCTACATTTAGACATATATTAGACCTCTTTTAGACCAAACAATGCTTAGTGGTACATAGGCTGCAGATTTGAAGTTGCTAACTCAGACTTCAGTGACCACTGCCATAATGCTGTGTAGCTTTACTATCCAAATATAAGCAAACACAGATGACAGATGCTCTGCTCACTGTCATTTCAAAAGATAATAAAGCAGGATATACCTCAGAGCCAGGCTACCTGTGATTGAAAAGTACTATATTTACTATTTACAGAATCTGTTGAATCCTGAGACCGAACTATAAAGACTAGTCTAATGTAACATATCAGCAGTAATGAAATCCAAGAGCCCGGAACAGTCATTGAGCTCTAACTGATGACTTAAAGCAGATATGTGAGTGCTGACATCTTCTTTTCAAACATGAACTTATTTGCCAAACTAAAAACTTCGACAACTCATGGAAAAGACAGTCGTGCAAATATTTAGTACCAATCTCTGGCTATAATCTCCCAGAGACGATGCAGTTTTCTGATAAAGGCTGATGGTTTTCTGTTGATTGCTGTGATTTGACTTTTAAAAACAGAAACATGTCCATCGCAGCCTAGGTGCCCCATGTTTTAGGCTAATGTCTTATTGCAGCAGTTGCTGGTTCAATTCCAGGCATCAACCCTTTGCTGCATGTCTTCCTCCTCTCTCTGCTCCCCTGGTTTATTTCTCTCTCCAGCTGTCCTGTCTATTCAAGACACAAATGCCGATAAGTATCACACAAAAAAAGAGTAGAGACATGACAATAACTTTCCACCCTGTCATCCAAATGTCACTTGAGGCCAAAAAACAAGATAGTGGCAGCCAGATGCTGCTAATTGCTTCGTGAAAGGTACAAAGCATAAAAAATGTCTCCGGAATGAGAGGAGCAAAATCTTGAAATTCTTCGTGTCGTTTCCTCCAAATTTATCACATCGGGAGGAAGTCTAATGCAGCAAATGGATCTAAACAGTAAATCAGGGTGAATCAGCAGCAGAAAAGCTTCACCATAAGAATTCAAATCAACAGATGCACTAAGAGAGGTGATGTGGGGAAAATAAAATGTCTGGCTACACTGCGGATTCTCGTAAATAATAGGTTTCATAGTGACGGGATATTTCCTGTCCTGAACTTGGCACTGCCGCTGTGTGAGGTTCCATAAATACAAGCTGAAGAGGCTTTCATTGTGATGACTTTCACGCAGGTTCTGCTTTTACTAGGAGACAAAGACGGGAGACAGAAAGGTGAGAGAAATACAGCTGAGGGGGAGTTGGGGGTCGTGAAGGTCAAAAAATGGATTTCCCCACGCACTGCCAGGTGCACATTAAGGCACAGAGATGCTGTTTCTCCAGCCTCTGGACTCCAAATTCAGCACAAACAATCCATGTAAAGGTCATGCCCATCTAGAAAAGGCCTTTTTCCTTCCTTAAGAAGAGGCATGTTGGAAACAAGCGTGTTTCTGTCAGAGAGTGCCGACAAAGCATTCCTCAGACATGCAGTGGAGACAAAAACCATCTCTGTGAGCGCTGACAGACAACACTGTGCATCCAGTCTGAAGAGGGTAAGAGGGTTAGCCTGTATGGTTCTTGAGACCATAATTACACTTTTTAGGAGAAAGATGTTAACACTCAGAAGTCCCCACTTGGCCTTTTTGTTGAAAAGCACTCTCTTTACATGCAGACTCAGCTCGACAGAGAGTTTTTATAATCTTTGTGAATTTTATAAACAACAAAAGACCAAAGCTTTTCTACTAAACTTAAGTTTACAATTAACAAGCTCCAGCCACATGTGGCCCTTTTACAACCTCGTGACAAAATGCAAGCAAGCCCCTTCACTAATGATTACAATCTGGGATAGATGGAGATGATTATCATCATGGTTCAACCTGCCACTTTGCCCCCTAATATGTCTCATGTGCGATCGAAGCCCTCAGTGCTATCTGACAGGTGAGCCGATAATTTCTGGGAAAACAGAAAGAGTAAAGCAGGACCACAAGCTGTCTGCCTCATCAGAACCAGACAGACAGATGAGATTATGGAGCAATTTACACAGATGGCAGATCCCATCATTCCTGTCTTGTTAAGTAAAGGCTGGTCTGACAGGTTGTGGAAGAAGGAGGAGGGGGGCGATTGATTGGAACAGATCTCCTTTTGGCTCAGATAGTCAATGACTAAGCATGGGGAATTAGCCAAGATTTGGGGAGGCATTTGCGTTTCAAAGGGAGACAAAAATATCTGGGTAAGTCTTGGAAAACGACGAAATTCAAATGCATTTGTTGGAGGAAAAGAAACCAGCAGATGTATCAGTGTTGCTGCTTGGTGCTTCAGTCACAGCCTCCAAAACGCTGAGGTTAAATCTGTGTGGAATAAAAGGAGACTCAATCAAAACACAGAAATTTCAGTGCCTAAAAATGTCCAAAACCACACAGAAACACTACTCTTAGTTCTGCTGGATTCTCATACTCTATTGTAACAATGTTTGCATAACAGCACAGATCTGATTGCAAGAACAACCCAGATATCTGATGTCCTCTCTCTCTCTCACTCTCTCTCTCTCTCGGCCCTGTAGCAGATAATTAATAATGCATAGATAGGAGTCCAGGGAAAACTCCACACTCTATTAGACAGAGCCGACGACAGCTATTCATAGGTTTAATGATGAGTGGGAGGACCAGGTGAACACCACAGGGAGTCGGGCCCACACTGAAACATGCTACAGAATGAGAGCTGCACTAAAGAGAGGATCCCTACAAGAACCACAACACTTCAACTTGTTATCACTTCATCTCTTCAGGCTTATCCGTGTGTCTTTCATCTTTTTAGTCATCCGCTGCTCTTCCTTCAAAATGTATCCTGCATCTGCAGGCCATCTACGCATGAGGATGTTGTACTGTGTTCAACACCAGAGGAAACCTGGCTCCAGCGCTGATGACTGTGCGCAGCTGGTTCGTCTCACTTGCACTTTAATGGAACAGTTTCCTTTTCAAGAAACTAGAAATCTACATTTATAATATCACTATAAATGTCTGTTAGCATCCCTGCTTTTCCTGCTATGCTGTTGTTTAATCAAGCAAAAGAACAGCGGGCAAAATCGTTTCCAAACTCTTCTCAAAGAATGCTCATGTAAGTCACGTTGATAACACTCCAAGCCCCAGATGCAAAGTCTGAGTGTCCATAAGAGTTCATCTAGATCAGCCGCTCCAACAAAGAGCTGGTTGTTTGTGTCAGACTGCAAAGAACTATGCTGAGGTAAGACATTTGCTCCAAACCAGTCTTTTCAGAAGTGCTGAACAGACCTCGCTTTATTTCTTCAGATGCCGATACTGACGTGATAGACTTGGAATTGAGGTTTGCACTGACTACATTTGGACCATAATCAATCCGTACAGTCCTATATTTTGCAAATATGTATGTGTGTTTTATTTAACAGACCCCTCTCACTGTCCAGCAACTATAACACAGATGAGAGAGGCTCTCTTTGGGGAGTATTGATACATATTTGAGCAAATCTTTTGGGTATCCAGCTGCAAGAAATCAGATGAATTGTCTCAAGTGAGGTGAAAACAAGTGCTGCAAAAAAAAAAAAAAAAAAAAAAAACATCAGATGGGGCTGAAGATTACAGTTGGAAAATGGGAGAATCGGGTAATAAGTATAAAGACAGAAAAAAAATGCTTCTTCAAGCAACTTTAAACCAACAGTTTGGGGCTACATTAGCTGTTACTAGCATAAACACCTTAAACTCCGACTGAATGGATAGTAGTCGAGTTGCACTGTGGATGGTGCAGGTACAGGGTTTGT
This sequence comes from Xyrichtys novacula, assembly GCA_962446985.1. Lineage (NCBI taxonomy): Eukaryota > Metazoa > Chordata > Actinopteri > Labriformes > Labridae > Xyrichtys > Xyrichtys novacula. The sequence continues at coordinate 11,225,815 of OY660877.1, forward strand.
GCAATAAAGTCTAAAGATTGTGATAGTGTTCTGAAAAATAACCATCAAGTTATATCCTATATTTCACTACCAGTGTTTCACATACCTAGATGCTACCTGGACAGCTGCCCAAGTATATTTCAGCCACCAAAGTATAACAAAGGAAAGGATACTCCCTTATATCACGTACAATGTGATGTTACCCCGTGTTTATGTAATTTAATAAGTTTACAAACCTCTTTACAGCAATGTTTTAACACTGCTGAATTTCTATGGCTGTATTTGAAGCAGCCTTTATCAAGTTTATTGTATATTATGGCAGGAATGTATTTTGAGAGAGAAGCTGATCACTCCAGGTTGCATGGGTGGTTAGAATTGGATGCAATGTTACTTTATGGTTAATAAGCAGCAAGCTTTTTTAAATTGAAAATAACTCTACTAACCTCTCAACCTCTCTGACATCAAAGCAGACTACACTTTACTCAAGAGCATGCAGGAGCAGAGCTCTAACTGGAACTGTATCATACTTTGCTCATCATGCAGTTAAAATGAAGACTAATGCTGCATCACACTTCAAAGTTGATCCCCAGCACTGTTAAACGGCTCTTACTCGAAAAACATCAGCCAGAGTTTATTACAAGTAATGGCCTAGATCACATATGTAAGCCTGTGTGTAAACCGACTTTTCACTTTTAGTGTTATTAAGGTACGTTACTTTCTCAGAATTCCAGATGAATCTGAATTAATAACATCCTTGATTTTATTTTTCTTAGTAAAGAACTGCAATCTGGGATAAATGTTTAGACCTTCATCCCTTTCTGCCCTTCATGTCAGTGCCTGACACATCCTCTGTAGTGCTTTTTGGTTAGTGAGCGTGACTCTACTCTAAAGTGTCAGAGTGGAAAAGAAAGTAGATCTGGATTTAATCTACAGAGTTGCTGGTCAAAGCTGGCGCTGTTATACAACGTTTTGTAACCTACTACCCTGGCTGCATCTGTGTTTATGGAAGTAAATCTCTGCTGTGCGGCCACTGAAAACAAAACATGTGTACAAAAACCAGAATGCAAGTCTGGACCAATGTTGTAGGTACAGGGGAAATCTATTTTGGGGATTGAAACTGGTACATCATTCACCCCTTGAAAAATTGCTTCCCAAATTGCTGTGTTGCAGAAAACATATATGTAACACACAGTCACTGTATATTGAATAAACAAGCCTTAAAAAGACATACTGTAACTATTCACTTTTTTGTAAAGACTAATTGATAGAATGATCCTTTTATGCTGTGCAAAGATATATGAAAGAGTTGAACTTTTGTGCCATGCATTGTGCAAGGGATATGAAAATGCTTGTGTTCCTCATTGTGTAAGGGTAACAAAACTATTGCAAAATTGACAGTTGCTAAAGTTTGCAGGAGTGAATGATTCATAATTATGAAATAAAAGATGCTCTTGGGGAAGAAATGGTCAGAGGGGGACTGACCGAGAACTCGAGCAGTTCTTCTCAGCCGCTCTTTCCTTGTGCAAGTAAAACGCCTTTGGTCTCTTCTGTGTTCCTGAATCCTCCCAATTGTTAAGTATGTCCACCTGAACCTGACACTAATAGATTTTTTTTAAATGGATCTGAAAGAGTAATTGATCGAGAAATTCTGACAAGTTTCAGTCCTAATTAGTGGAAACATTAAGGTTATTTTCATGCTTGAGATCTTTTAAATCGTGTTTTACTTGAAGCTGTGAGTTCACAATCACAGCGACAAAGACACTGTCCTTATTGTTGATCGATTCTGTCTGGCCGATACCCAATCTGTTTAATAAGGTCAGAATGAGCAGCAGCACCAATCCAGTTTATTAGAGTGGTGTGTCGTGAATATTACTCAGAGAGGCAGGACAGGATAGATACAGACACCAGTCTCATAAAACGGTTCTTATTTAACCAACGCTGTGTGTGTATGTGTGTGTGTGTGTGTATCATTATTCATTGAAAAGGTTTGAGAGAGGATATGAACGCAGCGGTAAAAGAAATGCAAAGGCAGGACTCCACTGATCCAAACTCAGCAGGGAGCAGTCTGAACGTGGGAGCTGAATATTCAGCGACCAAGATATTTCAGTAATAAGGTGTGACACACACAGACAACACAGCTGTTTAGCATGGATTTATTAGTGTTCTGTCTAATGGGCTTAAACTTGAATTTCAGGCAATATGGCAATGCTGCTTAAGCCGTTTGGCACAACAAGGAGAGGGGGAGTGACATGCAAAGAGACAGGTCTAAAGAAAAACAGACAGAGAGGGATTAATTAAGGCACAAGTGAGGTGAAAGAGGAGGTAGAAGAGAGAAAAAGCCACCTTACAGTTGGCCTGGGGGCACCATATGTTAGACATAATAGAGGTAAACTCAATGAAAGCTGCTTAAAGCTAACCCTGAAGCTAATGGGAGCAAAGTTAAACCAGAGGATGAAGAAGGACACCGCTGCTTATCCACCTTCCTTCCTTCCTTCCTCTTTTATCCCTCTGTTCTCTGATGAAATTGGTTGTAAAACAGCTGCAGGCTTGCTTTCTTCCTTCCCTCTCTTTTTTTTTTTCCACAGAGGCTTATGATTTTTACAAGCCGGGGCTTTAAATATTACTGTGTCGCAATGAAAATTAAATCATCTTTTCATTTCATCCCCTTTCAATCCTCTTCCCTCCACACTTCCGCCTCCGCCTCCTCCTCCTTTGATAGCACCTTGTTTCCAAGGCGCCAATCCAGCAGGGTTAGAGGAACACAGGCGGGGATCTGAATATCACAGAGAAGGCTCAGCACACAAATAAAGAAGTTGTGTGTGACTATTGATCCAGGGGAGGCTGGATAAGGGAACTGTCAGGATGAATTATAAAGACAGAGGTTTGTTAGCTGCTCCGAATTTCCTCTGTAAGAGGAGGGGCTGAAAGGTGTTAGAGGATAAGAAACCCTGCCAACTCTGCAGGAAAGAGGGGAGGAAAGTGACACCTTCTTTCACCTGTTTAGCACCAACAACTGCGGTTGATCTATGACGGCCTTTAATACTGCCAGAAACGCCTGATTGAATGGGTACCGTGGAGAAGAACGGTACGATGTCAGAGAAATTTATTGCTGATCACCTGTAGTGATAACAGAATATGGAGTGACAGTAGGGCTGGGCGATATGGGAAAAAGTTTATCACAATAAATTTTTTTCATATCAGCCGATATCGATATATATCACGATATAAAAATGAAAGCTACTAGTGCTTATTGGTAGCATGTCTTTTGTAATACAATAATCTACTGCATCTGTGAGGTCTTTGTGTCTCTTCGACGTTTTGTTGTAAGGCGTCGCACTAGAGAAAGCGGACTGAATGGTCGGCTCTTTCGGCTGCACAGGCGCCATTGGCTCCTTACTCTGCTCGGGGTTTGTAGCCTTTTGCATTGCGCATGCTCTGCCGCGTGGCACTGCTTCAGGTGGGGAAAAAGATTTGATTTATTCCCCGACTTTGCGAGAACATGTACTTGACATAATTTGCAGTGCTCGTTACTCTGCCTCATGTCCGACCTCGAAAAAAAACAAAATACCTCCAAATCTGTTGAGCTTCATCTGCATTTCTGCCTGGACTGGCAGTCATTTCCTTTTTTTCTCCCTGACAGTGCTGTCGGCTTCACGTGTATAAGTGCTATGGTTGCGTGTAGCTGCAGCCTGCTGCTACGCAGTTGTTTGCTATTTAGTTCAGCACATAATTCAGCACATGACTGGCTCAGCACAAAGAGGGCCCGGAGCAACTCCCCTTTTCATTGGCTATTAGTATAGTCTACTAAAACATGGCAGAATGCCAACTATTGAAAAGCATATTGACCATGTTTTATATTGATATTGAGGGAAATTAATTTTCGATATATGTTGTTATGGTTTTATCGCCCAGCCTTAAGTGACAGATTATAAAAAATGACTTGTGTTGTTTAGATATAGTTATGAAATGTGCTCCTGGTGAATATTGACAGAAGATTGGACACAGAAAAGTGAAGTGGTATGGGGTTTATGAGTTTTCATAAATACATATTTGAACAGGTCATATTTCATTGAACAAATACACTAATAATAATCAAGAGGAAACGTTACAAATAGGGGGATGTAGTCAATAATTTCAATGACCTTTCCCTATAACTAACTATCTCCACTTCTACAACCAAGTGTCCTTCAGAGGGAAACACGAGACAACACTAGTAGCCTCGATCACCATATATGGACGCTGAAAGACCGATTGATCCTGAGAGCAGATATAAGCAAACGTCACATCAGTACAGCACCAAGGATCAATGTTCACTTTAAGAGTCTCAGTAGGACGGCCTCCTGGCAGACTTCTGATTTATCACCTCTACTGAATGATATCTCCTCAGCCATCAGTCACCAAGTTCACTCCATAGGATCTGGCCTTGCAGGGTTCTCTGTGCCACTTGATATCTGAAGCCTGAATCTTGGAGATGAGTGATCGAACACCTCTGAAGAAACAGTGTCACAGGAAGAAATGAAGACGGAGAGGAGTCTGTGAGGAGGAGAAAGTGTGTCTATGAGGTAGGGGGGGCAGAGGGGATATTGGGTAGAGGCCAGCTGAGGCGAGTGATGGGTGGCTACGGAGTGAGGTGTTCTTCTAGAACGGCCTCCAATTACATCCAGAGTGTGAAACCGTCCATAACACCCCGATTAGCCTGTCTGTCATCCTGCTACAGCAGCCGGCTCTGGTTGCTGCTGCGCGCCACTTTGCAGGAACACATTCTCTGTCAGGCAAAAGTGCACGCCAGGAGGAGCTATAACTCCTCTGCTCTAATCAAAGCCCACTTTAAACAATAGAGCCAAGACCAGTACCACCTTTAGTACTCTTCCTTGCTGTCCCCCAAAAACAGATCCATCCATGACACCTACGCTATCTCAGCTGCGGGTATGTGTCCATTAGCCGCTCACTTGGCATGCTGCACAGAGCGACTGAACAGCCAGGTCCAGGCGTTGGGTGCTTCCAGATTCTTACGGTAGCAGATGCCAACGTGCAGTGAGGCGGATGAGTCATGCGCCCATTATACCCCTCAGAGAGGCTAAAAGCAGAGATGTGGGGTGTGAGGAAGAGTTCAGAAGGAAATCTGGGTGCTTTATCTTCGGATAAAAAAAAGAAGAGAACAACAGAAGGAAGAAAATCGAGGTGCACATTCAGGGGGTTGAGGTTTGCTACAGTCGTGCTTAGTGTCACTAATTGGTTTTGACAGGAAGCCAACTTTTACTGTTGAGGCCTCCTGGGTGAGTCACACACTACTTGACGCACTTCATAACAAATGTGTGGGAATCCAAAAAGACAGGTAGCTGCTTGAATCATCAATAAATTTATATTTCAGCACACAACCGCAACTGGAAGCCTTTTTCGGTTGAATTTTTACACATCAACTCTCAACATTTCCTAAAGATAACTCTGGAGAGTCAGGACCTACATTTTCAGGAGCCGTTTTTATACACACCTCAAAGATTATCCGTGTCAACCACGCTGTCATGACTTGTTGTACTTTCGATAAGATTAGATTACAGGGAACTTTATTGATCCTCTTGGGGAGGCTCCCTTAGGGTTTAGGGAGGGGATGCTAGTGCATGAAAGACAGGAAGAGATGGTGACGGTTTTTGTCACAATATCATGTATCAGGTCATTTCTGCAAGACAAAAGGAACAGAGGAAACAATGAAGCAGCCTACTGAGACAAGCTGTGAGGAGTATAAAGCAGAAAAACTGTGCTCAGTCATCAGCCTCTTCGTCCTCTACCCACTCACCTGGGATTCATATTCAAGAGTTTCACCTGCTGCATTCTCACAACAGCTCATCTGACTTCTCCTGGACATTTCATTATGGAGGTTGCTGGAAAAAGCCTGAATACAGTCAGGATTTCCAAATTTGGCTGTTTGCACTCACTCGTGCAGCCAAACTCTACAAAGTTGGAAAAATTCAGCATGAGTAAAAAGGCCTGAAAGATTGCGCAAAGACCCGTCCAATCCAAATGGACATGCTGGACTACATTACAATGCTTAATGCCAGTGTCCTCTCAAGAGCAAATCCCCGACTAGATCCCCAGGTCCCTCTGCGGCAGAGACTGAGGGTGGGCTGCAGGCTGTGAGTGCTTGGCATGACAATCAAAGTCAAATTCAAACCCCAGCCAGGGAGCAACGGGCTCCAAATTCAAATAGTGACAAATGAATGCTTAAAAGTCTTGCGTCAGCTCGGCAAACACTTTGACAATGAGCGCATGCATCTCTGTCCTTTTTCTGCGTTTAATAGCATCTCTGGTCCCTCAGAGCTCATCACAGAGCCTCTTGTGTCTGGAGCTAAATATCACCCTGCAACAGATGGAAATTGAATTCCTTTAATCAGGCTGAGTAATGGCCAGCAGGCTAAAAAGGGGATGATTCAGGGGGTGAAAAAGTCTCCAACTATCTGTCCTGCTAGGTGACACACAGCTCTCACATGGCCTGTAGGGCACAGGGGTGAAGAGGTCATTTAGTCCTGTTACAAGAGCCATAAGGTGACAGTTGTATAAGTCTATTTACACGACTCTCAGTATTCCATAATATCTCTTAAATCAACTTCAGATTAAAGCTCTAAAAATGACTGAATTTCACAGCGTCAGAGAGATAAAAAGGCTGTTAATAAAAAGCTTTGCTCACAAGAACAAAAAAACTGAGCTGTTCTTGGTGTTTATGAATATTCTCCCTGAGGAAATAACTTCAGCACGGCTTGAATCTATAAAAGCAGATAGCAAGACAGATGTTACACACGTAATGATGCAGTCATCTGTGTAATAAACAGGCTTTAAGCCAGAAAAGACAGGGATCGTTAAAAACGGTGGCTTCAGAGCTACTGCTGTGAGTGATTTCTACTCATATTAATTCATCACAGATTCCCACAACGCACCCCACTAGTGTTTTGAAATATCATCTTTTCTAATCTTAGTCTGAAGGGATATGTCTCACCCTGCCTGCAGCTTTGACACAAGCCAGCTTTGCACTTTAACAGTTGATAGAAAAATGTGTTAAATGACAAGAGGCAGACACCACAGTTCAGGAGGTATAATGAAAGTAAATTTAACAAACAGTGAATCAAGTAGATACACAGTAGTGTTTCCAGATTGATGGGTGTCACTATCTCTTATCTTCACTTTCTCAGTCTTCAGGATCTTGTTCATCATTTCCATATATGGTCAACAGACAACTTAAAACAAGTTCCACCTGCGCATGTTCTCAGTGTACGTTATAGTTGCATGGTTTCAGTATATCATAGTGAACTTGTCCTCTCAGTGAACCCACACTCCCCTACATTTACAGCCTCCGTGCACAACCTAAGTCGCAATTTTTCCATCAAACTTAGAGTCAATGACAAATTCATTGACACACAGGAAAATGCAAAACGAAATCATTATTTGAATAAACTCCACGGAAAAGTCATGCAGATGCCAACTTGACCACATAGAAGTAGTTAACATAGAATACAAATCATTCAGTCTGGTTTTGATCATGAGACAATTTATTTACTTTTACTTTGATATGATGTTTGTCTCTTTTTCAACTGCCAGGAAAAAACCCTCTCTTGTTACGGTCTTTCTACTTCTTTTTAAACAAAGTACAGATTGGGGAAATCCCCTGGACCGCTTTTGACCAAACTAGCAAACTTTCAGAATTAGTTTAGAAGATCTAATCACAGTTTAATCAAATTCAGGCATTTGTTTCTGGTCTGACGTTATGAGAAAACACAGGAAAGTCAGCCTTAGACTTCGAGACAGGGTGAAATTCTTCAAGGTGAGTTAGTGAAATCGCCTGAACTGAGAGGAAGTTAATGACTAGTGGCCTTAAATCCCTGTTTGTGGCTCCTTATTAGAGAAACTTTATTTCCATTTTCCCTCCCATCCATCTCTGCACAGTCTGCCCGCATTACTGTTGACCCAGCCGGCAGCAGGGCCACTGAGCAGCCGGAGAGAAATCCCGTCAGAATAATGGATTAGGCCCACAGCAGGATACACAGCTGCACGGCGGCGTGATTGTAATGCAGGAGACTTCTCAGAGAAACCTGGGGACGACGATTAGCTAGGAAGCGAATCACAGCTTGTCTGCCCTGCGGGAGACGTCTAACAGGGGGAATGATTCAAACGTGTGTCAGGTGACAGGATCCCTCGCTGTGAGGAGAGGACACCCAACACTGAAACCTGCATGAAGTTAACTGTGAACACATGATACAGAAAGGTGACAGACACAGCTTTTTTTCCCCCTATATTTATAGACTGTGATTTGAGTTTGGGCACCACCTGCTTTTGTTGTGGCTATGATACGGGTTTATGTTGTTGCACAGATGGACCTGCAGCAGGCGTACCTGGTAATGTGTCAGGCCCTGAGGCGGTCTGTCAGCGCCGCGCCTGTGAAAGCCTCACTCACAACTATTTGGCCATGCAGCACATAATTCAGAGCTCCAGTATACAGACGTCTGCTGGGCCCAGTCATCCATCAGAGCGCTTTGTGCCAAGTCAACAGATTCTGGTGGGGGTGGGCAGTTGGGGGAAAGGCCTCTCAGGTTGTGTTTCAGCATCGGGAGGGCGTGTGTGTAAATATATTTGTGTGTCTCACTGGGTGGAAAGAATAGCCCTTTACAGCGGCAGTAAACCATGTCACAAGCCAATATAGCCATCTGTGAGCCCAGCACTCCTGATTGTTTGGACATGTGAGAACTCAGCTGAGATACTTGAGTCAATTAACAAGTATTGGAGTATCATATTAAGAGTCTGATTTATAAACTTGGCTGACATGTCTGTTGCTTGCCTTTGTGTAAGCCCAACGTAAAACTTTACGTTGACCCTTATAGCTCATCCACTTGAACTCGACTCATTTAAAAGGTTCACTTCACTGACAAGGAGTTTCAGGCCTGACAAACACAAATCAAGGTGAAAGATTAGTGTTGTAACTTTTATTTTGCTTGATTTACCTCGACACTACATTGTCAATATTGATAAAGTGAGTAATTTTATGTCAACTAATGACATTATGAATTACTACTTGTATGATATTTTTGAGTTGTGTTCAGTGAAAATCTGAAGCAATACAGATGTTAAAAATCATAATCTGGCCAATTGCTGATTCCAATTCTGAGAGTGACTCATTTCCATGTTATTTGGACAGATGTTTACAGTCTAACTAAACGACTGGAGTTCTCCGAGGTAAACCTTGTTACAACCTAATTACAACTTTACAACCCTTTGTAAATCTTAGTGTTTTTAAATAGTGATTGAAATATTAAAGTTCCTCCTGTTAGGTCAACAAACTGCATGTTGTTGATCTTTCTCAAAGCTTGTGTAATACTCCTAAACCGCTGACCTGTGACCTTGTCAAAAAATCCCTTTGTCTGACTATTTCTGACAGAATAAAAGCCTCCTCCCTGAATCAGCCAGTGGGCATTCTCCCCTATTAATTCAAAACAACACATACACATCGACTACTGACATCAGTGCATGACACATTATTTGCAGAAAGGCCAATATCTGTCAACAGGGCTGATTTCTAACTGATGCATCAGTACATCCCTACCATATTTATTAGTTTTTGGGTGCAGAGGCATCTTAATGTGTGGCAACTTATATTTAAGATGAGGTGTTTGCATTTCACTGCAAAAAGTGTTGCAAAATATTAGACTTTTCACATTAAAAAATGCAACAAAATGTTTTTTCATGATATAATATGAAGTGATTCCTGCTGTGTGTTAAAGTATATTTTGATGATTATTGGTCAGATAATATGATAAAATGCTGTTATTTTGACTGCAGTGGTGCTCTGTCTCTGATTTTCATGCTTATAATTTGATAAAATTTAACTTTTGATCATTTAGGTGTTTATTTTAGTTAAGGAAAGGCAGCTGTGTCACATTTTTCAGTTATTCTCCCCTTTTATATCCCCTTTAAGTTATGGTTCTCCTTGCTCTCCGACTATCCAGAATGGTTGTAGCATCCTTGATATTCTAGTAAATACACATATCACCTCATATATATGTTTTTCTAATCATTCAGATTAATGCCAGTATGGTGGTGAGAACACACAAGTTTAATTTCTGAATGATCACTCAGCCGATATTTACACTCCTCACTGTAAAGAAGGTGTTACTAATAATATCAAGTTACATGCAGTGTCACGAGTAGCCATTAAAATACGCCAGCATGCACAGAGATAAGACACTGGGATTACTTGTTCACTTGCAGCCATGATTCAGATATTCAAACCTGTGCACTTCCTGCCTTAACATATCAAAATGTGTGTTGTCCACTCCCACCAGACAGGAGAGGTGCTTTTTGGACCCCTGAGGTACACTGCTCTTACTGCTCTGCTGTTCCAACAAAATCCCCACAGTAGAAGCACCAGGGAGATAATCCTGCAATGTCCCAGATCTTTACTGGGACCGAGCCCCTGATGGGAGCCCGAAATGAGATTTCAAAGCAGTACCGGCCACATTTCAATCATAGGGAAGAGTTTGGTGAAGGGGCAGGAGAGGATTTGCGGCAGGGGAGCGCTCCCAAGCATGCAGAGTATTACTAAAATTACTCCAAGCAAAAACACGCTGAATATATTTGAGATTCATGACTGACCACCTCAACTTTAAATCACACTCCTCCAGGAGTACAAATCCACTGAGGAAATATCACATCAGGTTGGCAATATCACATCCCAAGTGCAAGCACCAGAGTTGGAAAAATGTGTCTGTTCATTCGTTCTCCAAAAGGCTGTCAACTACTTGGCGGCTTTACTGGATGAATGGCCAATTGACTTTATAAAATTAACACCCAGTCCAAAGTTTCAGTTTCTCAGATTCTCCTTTTTCCCATCAGGGCCAGCTACATTTCAAAAACACAGATAGGTGGATAGTGACACAAAACAAGGACACAAACACGCATGTTTCTGCGTCTAACCTTAGACAGACCACACCGTGAACCCCTAAAAACAAGAAAGAGGAACAGTCTGAGCCCAGCAGCAGCTCCTTAACCTCACTGCACTGCACAAATTAGGATGACAGGTCCTAATTGTCTTACATGCATTAGTTCAAGATTTGGGTCTGAACGTGGTGCAGGTTCAGCACAGATTAAATCAGATGCCTTTAACATTTCCAGACTGACGTGAGGCAGGTGATGGGTTGACCACCATACACAACAAAGGGTGATGATGAGCAGAACAAGGGGGAAGACCTCGGGCGGGCTCTATACGGTTCGGGTTTAAACTTACCGAGCTTTCCCCGGGACTCCTCCAGCTTCTGGATCTGGTTCTCCAGGAAGAACATGGCCACTGCGAAAGCCAGCAGCGCCAGAAGCTGCAACTTGGGAGGCATCATGACTCTGAGCAGCCCCATCAAATCATCCGGAGAGGGATTTGGTCAGTCCATGCTGAGAGGAGGAGACACTGAAAACACACATAAACACAGAGAGAGAGAGAGAGAGCGACGACGGTGATTACAAAGCAGCAGTGTGTCTGTGCATGGCCCTCTCTCTCTCTCTCTCTCTCTCGCTCTCCCTCTGTGTGTGTGTGTGTGTGTATGTGTGAGTGGATATATCTCTCCCAGTGTTCAGATCCTTTGGTTACCTCAAATGCGACATGTTCATGCTCGGTTCATTGATTTCGTTTATTCTGTTCCCAGTCGCGAAGCGCCGTAGGGCTCTAAGGATTTCTCCAGAGAGCCAATTTGTCCCTCCGGGCTATGCGATCGCTGGTACCCGCTACTGTCTGTCTGCCTGCGTCCCCCATGCAGCGCTGTCCTGTCCCATCCAGTGTGTTCACCACCACCGCACCACGGACACACTACTACTACCACCACCCAGGCCATTGGATGTAACAACAGTCCACCACACATCCAAGGCTTACTATTCGTCGCCTATAAGTGTCTGTTCAATCCGGATTGGAGCGTTTTCACATGCTGAGCTGAATTTGGACGGCAAGTGTCGCTGTTGCATCTTGAACCGCACTAACAGTCGGGCTGAAGAAGAAGGACTTTAGCCAACCGTTGAAATGCCATATCTTAAAAAAACAAAATATCATATAAATCATTACCGAAGTGTCTGAAGCCGACACAGCGTTTCAAATTTCCTTTAAATGAAGTAGTATCAAACTGTGAACAACTTTTTGGTGTCGACTATTAACCAATTTTACATTTAATGATCAGGCGCGAAGTGACAACCTTACATCATATTGAGGGGTCCCAGTTGTAGTTTTCGCTAACAAAGCAGGCTGTAAAATGTCGGGAGAGGTTTATCTCATGTGGCTGCTCTCTTTAATACAAACGGTGAGTATCTTCGACACCTTAAAAAAACATTTGTTGTAGCATGTAAAGAACTATCTCATTAGCAGTAAGGCGTGTTGAATGTATTCAGAGTTTGACGGTGTGTTCAGCTGGATGAGCCGCATCCTGCTTCGCCTAGAGCCTCAAAATGACGTGGCTTACCGTCAAAACCCGAGAGCCCCGAGCAGAAAGTGCAGCGCACTTAATGTTTATATTCTTATATGACACGAGGTGTATATGATGGATAAACATATCGATGTGTCAAAATGTCAGTTTTGAAAGAGAAAACGATACCTAATCGAGTCTTCCGGTATTCCGAAAACTTCTTACCCCCATCCAAATCTGCGCTCCGCTCTGCGAAAAACGAAACCTGCACTTATGCTACTGCTCATTCAATTATTTCCGTCTTTTCAGCAAAAGTTATGTGGACTAAAGGGAAAGTCTTTCACTCTCGACATGTTAAGGGTGTATGAATTTATTCTGAATCTAAGCGTGAAAGATCACACTAGTTTCCCAAACCTTGAAAGTGAAAACAGTTTAAGAGTATTTAGTTTTCTTTATGTGAAGAAAAAGCTGACTAAAGAAAGTGAAAATCGTGTTCAGCAGCAGCAAGATCATTTGTTTTTTAATCGTGACATAGGGATTTTTAACCAACAGCAAACAGGATCAGTACACCTCAGACTAACATCCTGGAAGTTAGTTTGCCTACCTGTTAATCCACATTCCCACTCTTGTAATTATGAGCAAGTCTAGCAGAGGATGTTAACGTCCGTTTTAGTAAATAAAGTTCATGAGGCAGATAGCCCTTGTTTTGGACCAATATGTATTGACAGTAAAATCAAGTCTGTCTTATATTACTTGGAATTTGGAACATTACAAATGCTAACATAATGCTTTATGAATGTTGCCAACCGCTTGCTTTTCTAGTTATACCAAATTTAGTAACGGCTGCACGATAGCAATACACAGCGGTCTGAGGAACAATTATCAAACATCAACAGTACATATAGGGTCCCAGCCATAGTACTAGCCATCAAACATCTTTTTAGCTTTGCCTAATTTCCTTAGCAACACAACTCACACAACTAAACACAACTCACCTACTCTCTTCCCGCAGCTGCTTGTTTCTAGTGAGACCTCAGGCCAGTCCATTACGGACTACAGCGGGGTGATGCAGTTCAAGGAAGAACATTTATGATCATTACTTTATCATTTCCTAGCAGTAATAATCATCATATTAATCATTTTGCACTGCAGATCCGATAGTTCTTCTGCCTTAGCGTCTCGGTCTGATTGCATTTCCTTGAAGAAATGATTTTAAGTGTTCTTCCTTGAGCTGCATCACCCCGCAGCAGTCCATAATGGACTGGCCTGAGGTCTAACTTAGTGTTATGGTGTGTTTGACCTTAATTTTATTTTATGCTGGAATATCCTGTTTATCAGTTAAACCCACAGTGCAGTTGTGGGCTGTGAGAGCCGTGAGAAATCCAGCCAATCAGATGAGGTTTTATAAGGAGGACATTAGGTGAAACAGAGAAGTGAGTGAAAACAGACCTAAACTGGCAGCATAACCAAGAAACACACTTTTCTATCAACGATCTGTATGATAAAAAAATACAGGAAATCAGCTTGGTGACGAACATCATCACTAATGAGCCACCAAGGCTGACAATCCTCGTCAACCCTCAGTGTAAGCAACACTCATTTACAGCTTAATAGGGCTGAGAGTAACATTATTAGTTCTTCATCTTATACTTACTCAATGTGCTGTCAATCAGACACAGGTTTTAGATACTAATTTATCAGGCATATTGATGGATTAACAGCATACAGCAGTATTGTCATTTTTGTTTTACAGTCCTATAGCTTGATAAAGCATTATTGTTGTCTTAGGTGCACAGTACACTTGAGGGTGTAATTTCAAGTTAAACTGGCATTTAGAGAAGTAAATTGAAACATTATGGTGAAATCATGTCAGTGTTCATTTCAGGAATTTATTGCTAATTTAAAGCACAAAATGATCAGAATCAAGTTTACTGCCAAGCATGTTTTTAATGTACAAGTTATTTGTTTTGATGTAGTGGTAGAGAAACGATGAACACTGAAGAAAGCCAGTAAGCAGCATTAACCCCAACTGCAATGGGTAGTAAATCAAATCAGACAAAAATGAAAATAAAAAGGAATAAGAGCTAAAAAAAAAAAAATAGAAGAATGCAAATTATGTCTAATGGGCGTGCTGTTGGGGAGAATTTCGCAAGGTAGTGGTGAGAGCAAACATTTTAGAGTATCAAATTAAGAAACAGTAGGACTCTGCTAAATTGCAACCCATCGTATTCCTGTTAAATTCAGGCTTTATAAATGTAATGCTTTTGAACCGTCACAACGTTTATTCTGTCACAATGTTTCATTCTTTGGCTTTTAACACAACCTAATCACATATTGTCTGTTTATTAATTACTTCTTAATTGCTTTTATCTGCTCTGCTCTCGTATTTCGCCGATTTGTTATCTTGTTTGTTTTTTAATGTCTGTGTAAAGCACTTTGGTCAACTTGGTTGTTTTTAAATGTGCTCTCCAAATAAAATTGTATCGTATTGTATATGCAGTGATTCATGTTTTCCCCATTTCTCCTTCCTCTCTGTTTTCCATTCAGCTGTCGGCGTACGGTGCCGACCTGTCGTCTGAAGCATGCAGAGAGCTGGGCTTCTCCAGCAACCTGCTGTGTAGCTCCTGTGACCTGCTGGGGGAGTTCAGTCTCACCAAGCTCCAGCCTGACTGCGGGCAGTGCTGCCAGCAGGAGGCCCAGATGGAGGCGCGCAAGGTAAGATGAACAACAGAGCCTGGAGAAGTGACACACGGGAAGTGATTACCTGTGTTGATTCAGTCACAGCAAGGAGCGGTATTTAAAAACCTCAAGATTAGCGAGAGTGCAGATGATTAGAACCGAGGTCAACGAAAGTGCGTGTAGTGATATGATCAGGAAAAAGGGTGTTGTGTTGTTTTAAGGTGCATGAGTGAGACTTCAGCAGATATTTTAATATTGCAGCGTGTTTTGCTGTCATTGTCTCTGAGATTTAACAGAGGATGGGTAGATGGTTGTAGCACCAAGCGGACCCCCCTGTCAGGCTCCGTCATGTTTATTGACGGATCACACCCACCGGTCTTTGAACTGTTGCTAAAAACAACCAGGTTGAAGACACACGCTGCAGCTGTGCGTCAGACCCCAGCTGCCACACACAAGCCCCCATCACTGTCAGTCTTCCTCTCTGATCTTTGGAGGCGATGCTCCTTCACCGCAGCTCCGCTCTCCCGGTGGGGTCCAAGTTTTGCAGTAACAACCCTTCTGTAACCAGTTAGGGGGAGTTAGCATGTGCTCATTACTCCGGTGATTGCATCAAGTTCAAACAGGAGTCCCCGCTGAGCCCTGACGGATAAACACCGAGTCTACTGATGGCGGAAAAACAATGCCATTTTATTTTGATTAAGCAAAGCCCCCAGAGCATGTGTGGTATCCTAGCAACAGCACCTTAGAAAGAGGCTGGCACACACCTCATTACACCTCCTTGATGATAAGTCTGTTTCAGATAGACGCTTAAAGGAGCGATTACTCTGCTTCCTCCTCAGGATTTGAGTGAAAATGTCGGTGGGATGAGCAATTGGCCGTCTCCAGCTGCACTCTGAGGGGAGCGGCAGAAATGACAGTGTCGCTAAGCACATTTTCTCCTCAGACGGCAACAATTATCTGCCTTAAGAATTCTTTCATTCTTGCAATTGGCATCAGTGCCGAATCATTAAACCCTCTGAGAAATGGCTTATTTCACAGCCTAGTCGATTAGGAAGATTCACTGAACACGGAGGGCATTTTGGCTACAATTTCCAATGTGTGCCTCACATAAGAGGCAACTCAGCTTTCCTGCTTGACACTTGATCGTACCTTTCTTAAAGCCTTGCAGTGTCAGACAAGACCAATTTAAGAAAGGATTAATAAACCGATCATGCTTACTAAGTTGTCTTGTGTTGCCAAAACTTGACACCACAGAACTTTAGTGTGCGTCTAAAATTGTAGACACAAACAGGACTTAAGATGTTCCACTAATCAGCACAAAAACCCTGACGATAGCTGTTAACATATGCGCTGATTCCTCCTGTTTGTGCAGTGTTTGCTAGAGGCGGCATTGCCAAGCTGTTGTTGAACAATATTCTCTAAAACAGTGAGAGCTGTTAATGTTGTTTTGATCAAAGATTAGGGCCTGAGGAAAAACCTGTGAGCTTGATGCTGAGGGCCACACACAGGTCTAACGTTACAGGGAGAAACATTAACACAATGTCAGATTTGTGTGTTTAGATTTCAGAGAAAAAAAGAAACCCACAGCTTAATATTGAGCCATGATGCAGGCCAAATATGTAGTTTAATCCGGTTGGAGGCATACATACTAATTATTTGGAGCCAAAACTTGGAGTTTGCAACTAAAGGGAGAAAAAAGCCCCGACAGTGAACTCACTCATGTTTAGAGTGATCATGTATCGTAGGTAGATGTTAAGAATTGTTTGTAGTTACATTTCTTTTATTTCACTTTTGTGAATTTTGCTCTGTTTAGCTGGTTTGTTGTTTTAATACAGTAGTTGCCCTCTGCTTCTGCTTGTCAGTAGAAAAAGAGAGAAAATGGACAGAGTTAATAAGACAGCAAAACTTCCTTTACTTTGCCTTTTGAAAAGCTCATCAGGAGCATTTTGAAATGTTACCAGCAAGTCTAGTCAGTTTTTCTGTCATTTGTTAGGATAGTCGTGTCCCCGCTCTGTTTGCTCAAATGAAAAGCACGGAAATTGAATTTCAGCTGCACTAGATTGTTTACAGAAAGACAGCATGAAGAGAGGAAGTGTGGAGGAGAACATCTCAGCTTTGCATGCCTGATTTAATTTGCCGTGTGAACCAGTCACATCAAGCTGTTTACTGCCCTCCTCCCTGAAACCTCCAGCGGAGCGCTGTCTTGAAATACTGCTGTAACACTCCCAATTTCCTCTAACTCATTGTATATTGGTGCTGGAGGTTTGATTACAAGTGAGCTGCACATAAACCGCCATCAATCAGCTCAGCTCCATATGCAAGGACTCACGGTTTAATGACCTCCATGAAGTCGCCTGGACACATTTATGAATCAGCCTGTCTGGATCAAATTACTCCTCAGGGCAGGAGTTCTACCTCTGTCTGTGTGTGTGTATATGTGTGTGTGGGTGTCTGTTTATGTGCATGAGCGTGTCCTCATGGGCTTCTGTACTTTATGTTTGTGCACACAGCTCTACCCTGGGGCCATCCTGGAGGTGTGTGGATGAAAACTGGGGAGGTTCCCTCAAGTCCAAGGTGAGTTCTCCACTGGAACAAACATCTGTCATACAGCAACTATCTGTAGTGACTCTGCTGACCTGAATTTCAGTCACCGTCTGGATGCAGGAGTGAGTTGTTTTTGACGCGCTTCTAGTACAATCCAATGTCCAATCCAGGGTTGTTGTTGTCGAGTTATCTTTTTGCCATTTATTGATTTAATGAAAAACAAACAAAAAAGACAGATACGTCCAACTTACTATGATGGTAGTAAAAACCATGTGCTCTTACCGTTCCCCAGATCACTGCTTCACCTGTGTCCCTTTGCAGCATTTACCTGCCCACTCACCTGAAGTGCCCCTTGTGGTGATTGTGCGAGTAACAAAACGAAACCCCCAAAATAACATAGATGAAACGGCTCATACACTATCTAAACTTACTGACAAACTTCATTTCCTTTGAACTCAGACTGTATAAAACATGGATGGAAGAGAAGTAGAGACTGCAGCCGTAGCCACCTGGACAATGGTTACATTGTTGGTCACATTATCCTTCAGCCTAGTCATAGTTGATAATGCATAACTCTCAGCCCAAACAGGCGAGTTAAAACAAAAATTCACTCCCTCTCTCTTCAGGTTTTTACCTATTTTGTAGACCCAACAGGCTACAGACATGTTTACGTCTGCAGTAAAACTGTATCAGCCTCAAACGGACTCTCAGTGTCCTCCCCTTTAGTCTGCTTCTTTATCTCACAGCACTAGCAACCACCAGTGTTAAACACTGAACCCAAGGTGGATGAATTAAACTGTGGTGTGTACTTGTGCCTGGCTCCAAATGCCAACAAAAACCTCATTACAGCTCATATCACACTTCTGGTTTTAAAGCATAATCAACATGTTTACAGCCTGTTACAAAGAAATCTGGTCTCTTCTTGTTCCTGGTTTTTTTTTTGGTAACAACTGTATAGAGATAGGGAAGATAGATCATTTAAAGTTCATCTGTTTTGATTATATTAAGGCAAAGTGATACTGTGTGGCTGATTTGACTGTCAGGTGGGCAGCTGTTTTCTTGGCGGCAAAGTTGTGGGCTGAACGCCACCTTTCCAGGAGGCTTTCTCAAATCTCTCTCTTCATCATCTCCTTACATGTTTTACCTCAGCTTGCTCGCTTGTGTGGACAGTCAGACACGTCAAGAGGTGTCCAAAACCTCCATGCACAGAGTCGTAGCGACCTGTCAGACCCTCAAACAACGAGCCTGCATCTTTGCTGACTCACTCACCACATGTAAAGGAAGTGACTTAATAAACTAAGGACCTGTGTTTTTACCCACACAGACATGAACTGCTTTTATAAAAAAAAAACAGCAATTGTTCCAAACATGTTTATGTTTAAATGAGCTGAAAAAAGAGGCACCTGAAATGTGAGATTGAAAATAATTAGATGCCTCTAAACTAAAAAAGATGTAAGGGGGGGAAAGAGTCTGCTAAACAGTTATTTATGCAGACTGCTTATAATAAGCTTGCAGCCATATCTGATCCCTCCACTTTGGTTTAAGGATGCTCCATGCAGCAGTGAGTAGGTTTGAGTAAAGAGGGACGGGCCCAAAAGTTACTGAGTCAGCTTTTTTTTTTTATACAGCCACTGATATGTATGGGTTTAATGTCACCTCTTCAGAAAAACGAGTGATAAGGGTAGGCAAAATAAGCCATGGGCTTCAGCCTACACCTACAGAAGAATGTATTTGTATATTTGCAAAGAACAATCAAATCTGAAATCTGAACTCCTACAAATAAAAAAATAAAATAAAGGGTAAACCAATGAGTGATAACACTGAGACTTGGTTGATGTTTTTACAATCTATTTAAATTTAAAAAATTTAAAATGTATTAAGATAAAAAGTTTTGCACCCAGAAACTTGTAACCAGAGACACTTTACACATGGTATGTTGAAATGTCAAAATTCATCTAAATCTAAATTCCCCCGGGATAACCAAAATGTTCTGATTCTGACTCTGGGACAGTTAGGGGAAGAAGGGCTGGGCGATATAGCCTCAAATCAATATCATGATATATTGAGCAGTTCACCTCGATAACGATAAATGGACGATAACTACTCCACAAGCTGCTCACCTCCTCCCACATTAACTTTTGAACCGTCCTCCATCTCCTCACCTGTCTTTCCCTCTTTGTTACGGACTGGATGGGATGGAGTCACATCTCTGACGTAGGACAGTGTTTTAAAGGGACATGAGACCATAACCTATACACATCCAAAACCAACTTTTATTTATTTATTTATTTATTATTTTGACACCGACTATACGGATATGGGCACAATGACGTTGGTTATTGTCATAAATTTTGGTATCAGTAAATTTTCAGTTTATCGCCCAGCCCTGCCCTCTCATATAATAACACAGTTTTAAAGCTCTTTAATTATGATCTAAATTTTTCAGTGACGCAGTTTCATCCCTAAAACTTGAGGTGATTCTGCTCTTAACACTAAATGACTCCGTGATGAAATCCAGTCCTGCTCCTCCCTCTTGAAATATTTTTTGTGCAGTAGGTGGTCAGAGAGCCGAGGGCGTATTTTCCAACAGGCTTTGAAGTGATTTTATTGTCGGTGTCTGTGGCGCAGCAGACCTCCCGTCTCCACACTGTGTAACATTTGCTTAATTCAGTGTCAGGTTACGTTGATGGGTGGGTGAAGTCTGTCTGTACCATATGGCTGCTGTTTGTTTGCTTCAGCTGGAGCAGTCTTGTGTTCTCAACTGTCTCCGCCGCTGTTAACGCTGCATTCTCAGGAGGTTTCGCAGTTGTCACTAATTACAAAGCTCGCTGCTGAAACAGAAAGGCTAATTGAGTGATTGATGAGCTGGCATTTTTCTCATCTGTGCGTTTTTTATCTGCTCAGCTTTTGTCAGGAGCGACAAGCCGAAGATGTTCAAGGGTCTTCAGATCAAGGTATGGATGAAAGAGTCGTGACTGATTAAACTCATTATTAGACGCATTAAGCTTCAAGTAAAAACAGACAAATCAGATCATGTCTAGAAGAAGCTTTGCCAACATTCCTCTGAATATTTTCAAACCTGCTGTCCTCCTCACACGTCGCTCCTCTTTTTTCTCTCTTTCCCACACTGCAGTACGTGAGAGGCTCCGATCCTGTGCTCAAGCTTTTGGACGATAACGGGAACATCGCTGAAGAACTCAGCATTCTCAAGTGGAACACAGACAGCGTGGAGGAGTTCCTGAGTGAAAAATTAGACCGAATATAGACACAAGAGACCAACTTTTTTTTTTGTCTGTTTTGGTTTTAAGTTATAGTTTCTGTTCACTTGAATTACAATCCCTCCAGTGGGCTCTAGCCACGTAGATATTTTCTGTTTTCTTTCTTCTCAGATGGAGAGGTTTGTCTCTGAGACTTATGTGTCCAGCCTCTGCTCAGTTCACTTTTTTCACTCTGAGTACTGAACAACTCAGATGTGTAAAGATTTGATGCTGAAAGTCCAATTCTTGTAATGCTCAGGCATCAAAAACATAAAACAGCCTCACCTCTGTTGATATCATAGGGGGTAGAAATCTGAAGACAGTTCTTTTAAAGTGTGGGTCAAAACAAACATGTTTGCGTGGCTATTGGCTACCAGAGGCAATTAAGAACTTCAAAAAAAATCTCTTAGTTATATTCCCACGTGTGCCCATCTCTGCCTTGATAGATGGTGGTTCAATTACTGCTCTGTATGACTGTTTTGTATCTGAAAACCTGAATTTCTTGTCTGGATTTTACCAAATAATAACTGAGTGTGATGAGACCTGATCACATGACCTGGACCGGCAGCACAACCAGACTATTAACTAAACATCCCAGATTATTCATGGTGGGTCCATACATTTGGAAATCTATTCTGCACATCATACATAGTTTCTCATCTATCTGTCTGGTATTCTTGTATAAGTGTTTTTTATAATGCTGAAAATGGTGACTGATGGGATTTGTAGTGAAAATGAGTCCCAGTGTCTCTTCATATGTAGGAGTGTGTAGTGAAGCACACGTTAGTGAAGACCTCACAGTAAACCAGAACTGGGATGTGACGTCTGATGTGTGTGTGTTTTTATCCGCTCCTCCTGCTTTGAAGAGAAACTGGATTTATTTTCTGGATGTTTGGTTTTAGAGCGAGCGAGGTGACAGATTAAATATGCAACAATAAACAAAGTCTGAAGGTACCTGTGTGAAAAGTGACTTCATTTTCCTAAAGTAGGTGAAAATGCGTTTTCTTGTTCTAGTTGTGTGATGACAGAGCACAGGTTAGACCTAAACAATGAATGTGCTGACATCTAGTGGCTTTGAAGGAAACTGCAGCTAAGAGCTTCAATAGGTGGGCATCTTACATGCAAACAAAACAGAGTTAACCTACTCACAATGTTGTTGGACTGCCAAAGCTAATGCCAATATTAGCCCTAGGTTCTATTAAACCATTGGGTCTTTATTTTTGACTTTTTAAATTTTGTTTTACAGTGTATTTCCCAACTGTTGTTAGTTGAGTGGAAGGAAGAAGCCAAAGCCACCTGATCCACTTTTCCAAATCAAATAAAATTAAAGCGCTATACCGCAAAAAAACTGAAACTAAATCCACCACTTAAATGACTATCTTGGACATAAAAGGTTACTTTTACAGCACATGTGTCATTGCTGACATATAGCAAATCAACACATTGAGAAGGATACAGAAAGGCCACACTGTTATCATTGTCAATACTTTATCCTTAGACAGAAATTCATACTGATGCCTCTTGTCTCTCAAAGCAAGTAAGACCATCAGCACATGATTGAAGATTTCTACTTTATCATTTTTGATGCCCAAAACCAGTGCAGAGCGGTAAGTGTTAGCTAAGAGCTGTAAGGAACAATTTCCACACAAAAAATACAGTATAAATACTAATACTACATATGACTTTTAAAAATCCGCAGGGTGAATTTTATTTATTTTTTTGTTAACAGCACTAACTAAGGATGGAGAGGACTAGTGAAGACCACTTTGTCCACAGAAACTTCAAATAATCAGCTTCAAAGGTCTTTACTCATGTTACATATGATCAGGTTTGCAAATGTGTTAAGTATTATGTAGAACCATGCATGTATTTTGGTCTGCTAATAGACTCCCAATAGATATACAGTAACCGAAAGGCAGGAGTTAGCAAAGAGAATAAATATTGATTATAGTTGTGTATCTTTATTCAATTCAAATGAAAAAAAAAAAATAAGGATACTGAAACAAGTTTAAAGATTGTGAACAGAAATGCTGTGGTTTCCTAGTAGCTTAAGGATATCTAGGATAAAGAAAAGAAACTGAATATGCCATTGTTGTTCTTCCTTTAAAAGTTTGAACATGTAGCCAAAGCATTTCTGTATGTATCTGGACTGAACAGATAAAGACCCTTTTTCAAGTAGTCAAAGATGAGTAGGCATGAAAACAGAAGTTAAAAAATGGGAAAGTGAGTGGAGCCGCTGGCCTAGTGGTCAAAATGCACAACAGGTATAAAAAGGTTATTCTCCAAGCAGAAAGCCCTGATTCTGTTCCAGTCAGCCTCAATTTGCGCACTTTCCTAATTAATGGCATGAAAAAGCCAGAAAATTCCCCCTAAAAAAGAATAAAAAAACAAAAGCAAAAACAAAAACAAGGCTCCCTGTAGAGGCCAGCCACTTCAGAGACTCTAATTCAGCCTATAACAAAAACATGCAAAGACTGGCAAACGACATTAACACAACACTGAATATTAACCAAAAACCATCAAACCTGAGACACAAGGCCCACACACAAGGTCAAACTGAAACCCTTTTTTACACCTACCTAACGTAAACCCATTAACTAGAGCTGGATCCCAGGTCAGAAGTATGCTGAAAGCCTCTGAAAATTCAGTTTCTAATATGTTTATTTTTGTATCTTACCTTCTATGCTGTAAATGGATCTTCAGTGATTTGAGACAAGTTTTAGACAGTTAGTTTTTACCTGATAGCTTTATTACAAACCAACAGAAAGGAGTAAAGTTTGTATCCCTCTCTGTCTCCTCTCAAACTCACAAACACAAAGGGACACACAACAGAATACAAACAACAGTCAGCTAATGTGACAGGAGTAGAAAATGTATTTTGAAATGATTCTTAATTTCAAAAGAATTTTAGTCTTTGAGTCTTGTAATTTATCTTATGTGAAAGAGCCTTTTTTCTGTGTACCTCATTAAGGTCGACTTGTTTGAACAAAAACATTTGAAGCTCCTGTAAGAAACTTTCTGTTTGTGTTGACTTTGACTTCCCCCTGTGGACAATACAGCTACTCTTGTCCCTTTACTGTGTCTGTGAGATCGAAAAGTGTCATGTCAGCAGTGCGGCTCAGTGGCCACACCATATACCTGAACTTTAGTAGTCATGTCACCAGTCACTTTTGGTGTGCCAGTTCTCTAAGTGGTACGCCACACAGTCTGTCTATACTGATAATACAAATATAATATAGTGATGCCCATAAAGGATTGCATTCATTTTACTAATTCATTTTCAATGTGTTTGCTGTAGCATGGTGTGTATGGTCATTCAGTTCCTTTTGGGATCACTTAAAAGCAATCTAGTCCAGCTACCATAGGGGTGGTATATGATTAATCATCGTTTCAACTGCTCAACGTCCATGCCAATCATAAAATGAGCCTAATGAAGCTACCTCCACACTGATAGCAACAAGTTTGCAATATGGACAAAGTAAAATGTT
The DNA here is from genome assembly GCA_962446985.1 of Xyrichtys novacula. NCBI lineage: Eukaryota > Metazoa > Chordata > Actinopteri > Labriformes > Labridae > Xyrichtys > Xyrichtys novacula. Next base: position 11,250,178 of record OY660877.1, read on the forward strand.
CTATCTGAAACCACACCTTATCTGCTGTCCTCTGACTGGCTACAGTGGCTCACCTGACAAGGCTAGCTACCTGCTAAATTACTTTAACAATACCAAGGCAGTACCAAACAATCATAGTTTTGGTGACCAGTGAAGTATGCCAAACTGGTGGTACCACAATAAGAGGCACATGCAGAACCACCAACATACTGAGAGTTCAGGCATCTGTGAGGCCACTTTGGAGCTCGCCTTTGGCTGCTTTTTCAGCTGGGTGCTGCTTGATTTTGTCCATGATGGCTTTGAAATGTTCAAAGAAATGTTCAGTCTTCATGATTTTGATCTAGTTTGCTTTGACAACAAAGGGCATCAATGTTACTTGTGAGAAGTGCCATGATCACCTCAGTCGTCCACTCAGGAGCTGGTAAATTTTCCACAAACCTTCAGATTAAGAGCTCAAACTTTGCAATGTGGTTACATTAGGCCTAACATAGTAAAATAATTGAATTTCTCATATGCAATATCAATATCAATAAAATGAGCTTAAACTTGAACTCTAACACAAGTTAAGGAACAGACTACAGTAAGACAGATAATAACCAGTATAAATGCCTCCTTATTTAAATTCTTGCATTTTAATTTGAACATTTCTGATGAAATGATAAACAGATAAAAAGCAATAAAAATAACATCTCCCAGCTCCCCTTTTTTATTCATTGTCCAGAGTGTTTTAATTGTTCAGTTAGGGGAGACTGGGTATGGTTGTAACACTTTGCTGCAGCACCTGTAACTCATTGATTTTTTTTTTACTAGATGTGTCAAAGTTTTATACAAAGTACCCGTGTTTGTTAACTGCAAAAGGAACCAATTCAATCCCCTGCAAGAATATCATAAACTCTGTATAATTCGATGTTATTGGCAAAGATATAAGTACAAAACAAAATACAGTCCTGAACAAAAATTGATTTTTATTCCCAAAAGTTATTTTTCCCCTGCAGAATAAAACGATGCATTTTACAGCCTTAATAATTCCCATATGGAGTTGGATAGGGAGAGGGTAAACATTTCTGTTATCCCTTATTGGTGAAAATGATGGTTTTACAACTCTTCCAGAGATAAAACCATCCCCTGTCTGTCATATAGGCAAAGTGAGGAGTAGTGTGTGGCATTTAAGATGTTTTCTTCTTCGTTGGCACAGTCCTTTAGTATTTGGTTTACCTTTGACATTTGAAGAATAAGATATGTGTTATCTCTGAGTTTTAAGTGATTTTTCAGGGTTCGGACCACTGCTCAAACTTTTTCCAGTTTGCGATTTCATGTCCATCCCACCTGTCACACGCTGGAGCCGGCTGAGGAGAAGGAGTCCACGCCGCTCTTCGTCATTCCTCCAGGGAAGAGGATATAAGCCACCTGAGGCTGTAAACCTGCAGCAGACCAGGCGGGACAGTTACAGGGCATCAGGTACCCCGGGTTAGACGGGGACGGGTGTGTGTGGGTGTGGGTGTGAGTGTGTGGGTGCTGTCCGGGGCAAGTCAGACCCCCAATCCCTCCAGTCTGGAATCCAAACGTGTGCGCGCTGAAGGGCAGAGCGCCGGTGGCCAAAGCGTGCGGGACAGCTCCAGTGCTGAACTGCGCCACCGGCTCCAGCAACGAAAATGAAGAGGAGGAGGAAGAAGAAGTGGGAGCGAGGAGAGCTCTGGCTTTATCCCCGGGAACTATAAATGATTCCATAGGAAATCCCTTCAAATGCTCCCCTGCGTCCCCGAGCAGAGACGGAAGCGGGAAAAGAAAGCGGTCCCTCTTCATGAGGCTCTTTGGTTTCCTCCTGGGTCGGTACTTGTAGTCCGGGTGCTCCTTCATGTGCTGAGCTCGCAGCCTCTTGGCCTCGTCGATGTACGGACGCTTCTCAGAGTCGGAGAGCAGCTTCCACTCCGCCCCGAGCCTCTTGCTGATCTCAGAGTTGTGCATCTTTGGGTTTTCCTGGGCCATCTTCCTCCTCTGGCCTCTGGACCAAACCATGAAGGCGTTCATGGGTCTTTTGATGTGATCTAGAGGCTTTGCCATATCAAAAACTGACTCATGAAATCTAAAAACTTGAACGTCTACCTTTAAAGCAGTCACCTCTCCAAGAAGCTCATGGTCCACCCGTGCGTAAAAGAAGCAGCAAAGTCGCGAGTTTCAGTTTTAGGAGCATGTTTTTGTCTCTTTGGTAAGAAAAAAAGCACAAGAAGAAGACAAGGTGATTCCAAATCGACCAAAGCATTTGAACAAAGTGGAACTGAAAAGTAAATAAAGCGCAAACCAGGGCGCATGAATGGGAGTCACAGCGAAACAGGTTTGAAGCTTGTTTTGGATGATGCTGGACATGTCAGCCACTCATCTTCACACCGCTCTTACGGCGGGCAAAGCCAATGGGAATGAGAGAAAGGCGCTAATCCCCTCAGAAAAAGTGACTGCACAACATTTCCGAGGGATGCCCTCCTTCACTGACAGTTCAGTCTCTCCAAAAGGACACAAGAAAGTCAGAGCTGCAGGAAGCAAACAACACAACGGAAAGTAGAAGGTTTTGTGAGGGACAAGGAAGATAACCATGAAAAGAAAACTCTCCAAAAACCACAAGAAAACTACCCAAGAAATATCTCACTTTTGACTGACACAAATGTTATCTGGATAAAATCAGAAACTTAAATTGTTCGTGTTTTTTTCACCACATTTAATGGAAAGTACACATTTTGGATAATTATTCCACTCATTTTATTCTTTTTTTTTTCTAAGAAAACAGAAATCTGGTTTCAGCTGTTAAAATAATGTCATTTTGGATATAAAAACACTGACTGATTATGAACTAAACAACTATATGCTAGACATTTTGTTGTGGGATTTTTTTTTAATTATTTAAAAAATACTGGTAAGGTGCAGCCTACTGAAAACCTGGTTATCAAAAAAGCATGATGCACCTCCACCCCCAATGTGACAAGTGAGGCCAAAACACCTCCACAGAGAACACTGACATATTACACCAATGAAGCCAAGGCATTAGCAGAGCAAAAACACACATTTTACTTACCTGTAAAATGTTACTGATCCTTTAGGTGGGTACAGCCCACCGCAAAAGAGATTCTTAAAGTTGATCTGAAGCAGACACTTATTGCCATGAAACGTTAAATGACTTAGATTTTTTTTTTTACATTTGCTCTTGTTGTGCCTCCTCTTCTCTGTTAATCCTGTACAGCACTGCTGCAAGAGCCCACATTTCTCAACAGAGCTGTCAATCAATCATCTTTTAAAAATCTGATAATTGGTTAAAATTACATTTCTCAGAAAAACCAAAACACCTGGACATAAATCAGCAAAAGAACTGACTGTTAGGACAGAAACTATGTGTAACGTGTGTTTTTATGTTCTTCTTTGACCCACACTCCATCTGAAATAATGCAAAAGGCTGGCTTTATAATCTGTACTACAAACTGTCACCAGGGGGAGCTCTAACAATTTTGGGTACATTTGGTGGAGTGACTGTGCTGCCCATGTTTCAGACAGTCAATATTACAACAAAATCAAACAAAAACTTATTTGGTTTTAACATTGGTAGCATGTTTAATTTTAAAAATGTTCAATTAAAATGTTGATTGATCTTTATTTCTATTTTTCCTTTAAAACTGACACAGTACCTCATAGTTGTATCCTTTAAATCACTGCATTTTTAAAGCTAATGTCAACTAGTTAAATCTGTAGTTTAGCTATCTATTTGTTCTGACGTAACGTCGACTAAAACTGTCTCAGCAACAACATAACTATGGCTGACACCCTGTTTTTATCAACACTCTGCAGAAGAACAGTGTGTCTTTGTGGATTACAACACAGGGCGATATACCGTATTTTCATTTGATTTTTCCTTGTCAGTGTCGAAGTGGGAGCTTTAAAGCCTCTCAGAGGCACCAAAATGTCTTCAACAAAAAGGATTATTACCATGACAGAAGCATAATGTGTTCCTCCATCCTCAGACCTGCGCTGGTTAGTTGGGGCTCTGGGTTTGGGTTTTGGTAGCAGAGATAAACCTCGATATCAGTGCACCAGTAAGGAGGAGGAGGAGGAGGAGGAGGCCTTTATTTCATTTACCTCCTACAATCAAAGGCTCCACAGGCCTCTTCCAGGGAAAAATAAATGGACAAAAAAGATCCAGGTGAGCACGCCACATCAGTGCTAGAGGTGATAAGACATTTTCTGAGCATTTTTTTCCACTCTGGGTTTCCTTAGAGCAGACGGCCGGAGGGATAAAGTGATTGGCAGCGGGGGTCAGACAGTTGATCTGTCTCCTCATGGCTGTGCTGTTATCTGCTGCTGTTTGGGTTTAGGCCTCCAACACAGGAGGGACCACCACCACAGAGAGACAATGATTAGTTGAACTGGGAAAGACTGCACGCTCTGTCCATGCCACAACATATTTCAATTATAATGTTGTTTGACATCACCTACTGTATATCTTTGTGCTGGTGAATACTTTGTAAAAAAAGGAAACACACTCAGACATTTAAGTTATGTACGTCAATGACTGAGTGGCTCTTCAGTGGCAGCTGCAGTTCTCAACATCTGACAGACACTGAATAGCTGAACAAATGAAACACTCAGACTATCATTATGTCAGGGATTATGTTCAGGTGGACGCTGGTTGTACCAAAGAGAATTTCCTCAGGGTGGACAAGATCCTTCCTCTTCATGTCAAAGTGGATATTGTTTTATTCATCTTTGCCCTCTAAACCTTTTCTATTCTCAGGCGTCCAAAAACGGCTCATTTTAGGATACGAAAATGTGAACAAAAATATCTGTAGTCTGATTATCAACCATCAGGGGCAGGTTATCATTGTTTACCATACTGCCAAAAAATTACCTATACCTATCATTTGTTTTTTATTCTGCTCAGACCTTTACGCTTTTTTAGTTTGGAAAACTGTGTATTTGTCTGTGTACTTGTCAGTGTTTGCTGTGACTTCTAAGAAAGGGCAGCATTTTAACTCTGGAGAGATGGGGAGGGTGTGTAAGTGTGGAGAGGGGGTGAGTAATAAGGAAAACTGCCAGCAGCACAGAATGGCCGTCGTAATCCGGTTATCCCCAGGGCTCTAAAGATACTGGTCCTCTCCTTAGGAGTCTATCTTTTCTTCTTATGTCAAAACTGTCCTCCATGCACTCAGGTGGATTAAGGAGTCACACTGTAGAAAGAAATTGACAGGTACAGAAAGACCTGGGGGTGAAAAGGAAATGAAAGAAGACACAGAGAGGCAGGCTGGGCGCTCAGGCGGGGGGAGTGTGCTCCGACATCCAACAAGAGAAGAGTCTATCAAGTCAACGGTGGAGAAAAATGCTGATGTCTCCCTCTCATTTATGTATTGATTATGTGGATTAGTCATTGGCCGAGCTGATTATGTAGCCTTTGTGAAGTGGCTTCTCCTTCTTTGAATGTAAAAAAGCTTTTGTTCACTGATGCCAATGTATTGTCTGACTAAGTTTACATTAGCTTTATAAGCATTGCCTCATGAGTGTTCAACTAAAGCTCACTGAGAGTATCCTCTGGTTAAATGTCATATGCATATTGTCATCCACAGCTAAAGAGATTTTAATAAAGGTGTACAATACACCAGCTTTTATTGAAAGCATTGTTTTGTCCATCAGGACAACATAGACCTATTCTTATCTAATCCACTTGACTCTAAAAGAATGTTTTTCTCAGCTTTGAAAGGCAAATTGTGTTCAAATATAAATCAACCCCTTTTCAAGTTTGTGGAGAAAAGGGAATCCTGCTAAACCACTTAATCCTAATGGATTTTGAAACAGTTAACAGGCTAAATTTGAAGTTAAAACAACTTATTAGGCCGTGTCCGGAGTGATCTTATAGCAAGAGGAAAGAAGTTCACACTGTGTCTTCAAATGCGCCTCGTTCAGATCTCACATCCCTGCTCCAGATTCCAGTGAACACGGAGCCTCAATCGGCTTCATTCAAAACACTTTATAATGACAACAATGTCATGGTGCAAGGCTGAAAACAAAAAGGACCCAAAATGCAGGATGAAAGAAATGATTTATTCAAAAATACTAAAAGAAAAGCAACAAAAACTTACTTTAAATGTCCAACTCAAAATCCAAAGAACCGAAAAACCACAGGGAGACGCTAGAGACAACAAACACACTCATTCACAATAACCCAACAAAGAAACAAGGGATGACAAAGACCTTATATACACAGGGAAACGAGCAACGAGAGACAGGTGAGACATGAAGACACAGGTGCAGACAATCACAGAGGAGGGAAAACTGAGGAAGTAAAACAAGACTAGAAACGCAGGGAACAAACCTCTACAAAATAAAACAGGAAACACTGAAAACTGATAATGAATGAATCAGTTCAGAGCAGTGAATCAGTTCATCTCTTCTCATGAACATTACACATCTGTTATGGCTACTCTTGCGTTTTACAAAAAGGTCAAAAAACATCCGCGTAGTTTGTGAGGAGGAGGTCTAGGACTCGCTAAATAATAAGCTCTCGCTGAGATATTTCTGTTTGAAAAAAAGGATCTTGAAAAATATTCTCTGGGTTGACTTCAAACAACAAGCAAAATGAAAAACGTAATTTAGCGACAGATAAACAGTTTCACTCCTCACTTGCCTCACTCCTTCAGCACCCAGCAAAAACCAGCTGTCCTCACTCCCTAATCACAGGAGGAGGTTGGCCTGGCCAGGTGGAGGGACATGAGCAGCAGAGAAATATAAATAATAATTTGTTCACAATAATCATTATCATTATCATTTCCAAATAATTAAAATAATTATACAAAGAATCAAAAGGCTCCAATAACATCTGTATCCTCACTGTGCTTAATGTTTCCTCGACCATCTCTGTCTGTGGTCGCAGTCTTTCCACAGGATGCACTGACGACTCTTGATACTAATTATGCATACCAGTGACCAGAGCCTGAACTCTTCCCATCATAAGACCAACACTGAGGTCTTCTTCCTGGCCTTTTGCTCAGGTTCTGGTCCTGTTGAGTTTACAGTTAGTTGTGCTCTTCTGCACATCTCAAACTTTTATTCCAACACACTAAAACTCCTTCACTTTACTGTCAGAAAACCACTGAATGGGTTTACATCTTTTTGTGTGAAAAGTTTAGATGCACCCATACTTCAAAATGTGTTATTTCAGCTCTGTATAAATACACTGGAAAGCCAAAAACTGCATTCAAGCCCAACAGGAGTTTCTGACACTTCTGAGTGGTCCATTAGGAAACATTTCAGCAGGAAAATCCCTGAGATTTTCAGCGCTCTGTTGGGGGATTTCACTAAATCTTGTGCTTATTCTCAAGATACTTAGGAAAAGTCAAGCGGTTTTAATAGCTTTCCCCTGACATATTGGTGCTGGAATATGCTTTGGCTGTGTGGCAGATAGTTTAAATCCCCAGAGGTTGTGAGTCTCTCTCTGCCAGTATGCTTTTATACAGCCCAATCTAAAGTAAATTAATTCACTTCCTCCAACATCTGAGGATAAACCTGAGGGCCACATTACTGCTGCATCCTCCTATCAGCAGCCTTGTAATACAACCAAGTCAGCAGTCAATGAGATACATTTGCAACCGGGCATTTGTCAGCGACTCAGTGCCGAGATTTAAAATGTCTCGCACTAAATGAAGCGCTGCTTGGAAAGTGAAAGGTGCTGGCAAAGCAGGCGGCTGCTTACTATAAATGACAGCCTGGTTAAGGAGGTGATGATAAGGTGAAGATGGAGGGGAAGGAAAACCTATAGCAAGGGTTACGAGTTGGTTTTCACTTTTAATACCAAGCATTTAACACATTTTAGGGCCAATTTGATCCCTGAATACTTGACTCTGATGTCAAGGGTGCATGCAATCTGACCTCATGATCATTATAGAAACTCTCCGAGCTGTAATGTGATGACTAACTAGCCTTTTACTGACTGTTTAATACTCTAAAAGGATCTGGCCCAGAACCTGTGATGTTTCGAAAGGGTATGGGTGAAGTTGAAAGGAGTATGAACCACTTTTCATTCATAGTTGTATTAATTTGCTCAAATGAAGTTAACCCTGACACTTACGCTGAAGAAAGGTGATGTTTTCAGACCCAAATCTGTTAGACTAATTTTTTTCCTATTGATAATTCATTAAGATAATTTTACTCATTTTGTATTATAAAGGGTATTATGTTAATTATTTGTATTCTGTGCAGAAATAAATTCTTTACATTCTACAAATGAAGTCATCAAACAATCATCCTTTTTTATCATTACGTTATCTTTATTTTTTTTTACTATTTATTTTTGTCATCTCCCGCTATGAAGGACAACAGTTTAAGTATTTTTACTGGTTTCTTATTAAAATTCCTGTTTTCCCATAATACTCAGTAAATCTGAGTTTTTAGAGGGTGATGAGGAGCTTTAAATACTGAATGTGTCCAAAGTAATTGAAACATGTTTGAAAAATCTATCACACAATGTTGTTTGACAAAGTTATATTAATGAAACAAAGAAATGACTGGGGTCAGACAAATTACTACAAGCACTACTTCTTAACAGCTTAATATTTAATAATGAGCTCTACAAAAGTTCTTGCCTTTTTCTTTTTCTTTTTAATGAGCAGTCGTCCGCCTACACACACACACAGATGATTAAAAGCAGGATAACTTTTTGTCCAGAATTACAGCAGGGTTTCAACAATTTATCTGCGTTATACCTTTCTGATAATGCGCATTTGAGCATGAAGAAGGATATGTTGTCTGTCCACATTTATGTCACCTACTAAATGAAGAAAAACAAGTTCCTGGCATGAAAAAGAAGGTGGTGTAAAAACACTGGTAATTCTGATTTCATAATAATAATAATAATAATAATAATAATAATAATAATAATAATAATAATAATAATAATAATAATAATAATGATAATTTTGCTGTTATCAAAGTGGGGATTAGTTACGAGGAATGAAAGAACTACTTCAAGTAAAAATAAAGAAATTAATAGACAAATGGACAAAGTACATGTCCTGTGTATCATTTATTTATGCATCTGCATTTATTCATTTACTTCTGTGTCCACATCAGGTAAGGGCAGGTAACCTGAGTGAAGCTGAAAATATCACTTTGAAGCAGGGTTTGTCACATTGGTGTGACTAAAACTACCTCAACTTCCCTGATGCTGCCAACTTTATGGTGAGGACTAAGATTGTGTATTCTTAACCTGGACAGGAAGAGACTGCATAGCTGAGGCTGAATACAAGGAAGAAGAGCTTTCATGAAGATAAGGAGGTGACGGCACCTGGATGTCTTTGTTTTCTAAGCTTTTTTTTAATAGCTTTTTTTCCTTTTTTAATTTAAACTAAATCTGCAAACTTTTATGTTTGGACTTATGAAAATGACTGGCATGAAGTTTCAAACTTTTTTTTGTATGATACTGACAAACACTAATAAATTACTGGTAATTTGTTACAAAAGGCTAAGAAAATGATTAAGGTGAATATACATTTCTGCTCCATGAAAATAACAACAGGAACTTTAATAAATAAATAAAGATAATGTAAATGTGAACTGATACTACCTCATAGACTTAAACCTAAAAGCATTCTTTTAACATAAATCAACTTGACTCCAAAGGTGTGTACAGTGAAACATTCATAAGCCAATCCTTTACCTGTTTCTGGGGATAACCTTAAGGCTCTGCAGGTTCACTCATGTGTTGGTTCAGATGTTGACATGAAAAACACCTCACAGATGGAGCTAAAAAGGAACACAGGTGGCTCTGCTGGCTCTGCTCATGCAGCACCCCTTTCAGCCATAACTTATATATTTGGTGTGTCAAAAGCCACAGTGAAAATTAAGATCAGTGACAGATTGATGCAAAATTAAAGGACTCTCATCATTCTTACTCCTTCCTTTCAGTTATAATAGCATTTCCAGCTGTGTATGGTCAAAAAGGGCAGTTTACAGAGTAACCTGGCTACACGGGGAAATATGGAGATAGCCTTTTTCATTCCCATTACTTATTTTCTGTTTTATCCAATACATTTTTCTTCAAATTTCTGCATTTATTCATATATCCATTAATCTACATAATTTCTTGTTCTTTATAAATGAGACATGGCACTGAGGAAGAACTAAAGAAGCCCTCGAATCATGTTTGTGCACTATTTCTCTTTGTCCATTCTTTATCTAAATCAATAAGGTTTTCAACTTTAACAGCCCAAGAAATAAACTATACCTGACTGAAGTCATATCAGTGTTTATTAAGACAGACCACGTAAGGGCTTGCAATGAGATAACTAAATATTTTTTGACTAAGATCAAAAGATTTGTAGCAACACAAAGATAAATGAAACACACATACAAATGAAGTTCAACAGAATAAATATTTCATCAGGAACAAAGAACACAATGCCAGAGCTATGGTACTGCCAATGTCCACAAGAGGGCAGTATAACAACTTTTTTAATAGACTGGGCTCTTTTTAACCAGTTTTATGGTCACAGGGTATTTTGGGCAACAAGACATGGGAGTGGAATCGAAGATTTTTATTGCGCGATTATAGCGATTGTAGACGAATTAAGAAAAAACTATTGGGCTCGTCCGGGATTTGAACCCGGGACCTCTCGCACCCAAAGCGAGAATCATACCCCTAGACCAACGAGCCATGCAGATAATCGGAAAATAATACATTTTTATAATTTACTACTTAAAACGAGTGCAACGTTCATTCAATTGAAAAAGAAGAACTTCACAGACACTTTGAAAGTGAGCTAGTAGCGGACCGAGTTACTGAACTAAAAACGTGAACAATTCCCCTTTCTTGCACATAACCACGAATACTCAAGAACATGAGGATGGAATATCGATTGATGCTTTTTTAAAAACACATGGTTGTTTCTAAATAGTCATTCATTTTTAATATTTTCTACTCTGTCGCACCATCAGTTCAAGAACAACCATTTTAGAGGAGACTCATTTACTTTCCTCACATAGTGTATATAGTTTACACAAAAGTCGCACTCACTTACACATGAAACCTCTGAGGTTAGTCACTTCTGCATATTAGCCACATTGAGATAATGTCCACGTAAAGTTACTTCAAGTAAATAGTGCACTTTACAGCTACTCTACTATATCTCTCAGCTGCAGGTGAACATTGGCGCCCCCTGTTGGCTATAATTGAAGGTGAGTTCAAATGTTTGATGAATGGAAAATCAAAACCTGCTCCTTATATCATACAGTTACACAATTATGCATGCAAAATGTCAAACACTTGAAACTGTGGTAAGATTGAATATTGGAGAGGTAGGGCCCATGTGCCATCGGCCCTTTTGTCATTGCTAGCACACCAGCACTCACGCAAAAAAACTCACATCTTAAAGTTTATATGGAGAAAAGAGCTTTGATGCTGTTTTGCCCAAAAAGATAGTGTTATGTCGTTCACAAACGATTCGTTCAAAATAATAGAATATTTTAAGCGAACGTCCTGAACCGAGTCACTTCCTTAAGTGATCTGTTTGCTTCTCACTTCAGCCGAGCTGTCAGAAGTGCAGCACACAGCATTGCCAGGCCAGCAGCCATTGAACGAGGGACTGCCATGCACTGACGCCTGAATCACTTGGTAAACGAATCACGCATTGAACTACACTCTCTGGAATAATTTTTGTCGGACAAAACTACCCTTTTTTTACTGCTATATTGCCACCACACCAACTTCTATACAATAGGACACAGCATGTAACAAGCAGTGCATAGCATGGACAAAAGTGAAAAAATATCAAATTGCACAAAATAAAGACATGTCATTTTACTGCATTCAGGCCACATTATTAAGAAACCGAGGAGGACCATGCCGTAATGCATGCCTTTCGAAATAAGCTATTTTTCAAAATAAAAGACATGTTCTGGACCCATCGAGAACGTGTCTGCGACCCACTTTTGGGTCGGGACCCACCAGTTGAGAACCACTGATCTAGAATAGATTACAAACTCATCACAAGCTATTTACTTCCTCTGAAGCTGCTGAAACAATAAGCATTTACGTTTTTTGAGAAAGTATTTACAACTTCATAGGTTTCCTTACAGTTTCAGAAACAGAAACTGTCGGGGAAAACAGAGTAACATGAGGATTTTCCTGTAACTGATGGTATTTGGTTTCACTCTTCAGTTCAGGGTCTATGACTTAGGGGCCAACTATGAGCACATTGACCAAGACATGCAAAAGCATCTAGTTTCTTGGGGACTGATACTTCTTTTATTATTGTTAGAACCGCTTTTACAAAGCACTATCCTTTTAATTATAAAAAGTTAAAACTCTTCCTCATAAAACTAATGATAAAAGTCATTGATCAGGTTGTCTATCTTAGTCAGAAGCAGTCATGTCTTGTCCTGTCTGGTGGACTGTGTAGTGGTGGCCCTGTAGCAGCAGGAGCAGCTCTCTCTCTCTCGCCCAGTGCATTGTGGTCTGTGTGCTAAAGGAAGCTGCTGCACCGGAATCTGAAGAATTTGAGGTGTCCGCCAAGTCTGCTGTTCATCGTCGGCTCGTCTATCTGTGTGTCGATCTGCATTATACTTTCTACGGACGGGCTGTACGGTAAATCTACTTGTTAATCTATAAGTCTTTCGCAGGGTGTCTTAATTCCTCGTTAACCACAGTCAAACCACCGACGCTAACATTAGCTGCTGAAGTTAACATCCAGCAGGAGAAGCTACTCGGCTAGTTAGTTGATAGTGCTATGCTAAGCTTGTTCGTACCAATTACCCAACAGCCAGCGGGTAGTTAGCTTTGGTCAACAGCTTAAATTGGACTAATTTAGGTAGTTTTTTGTGTAAAGGAAGTGTCAAACAGCGTTTCTTTTTGTCGAAGATATCAGCATCAGCACATGTCACACCCACTGTGCCGTTACCGTTAGACCGACAGCAACGGCTAATTAAACAGCTAATTTCATCCCAACTCACTGACACATAAAAGAGGCGGTTTGTCCAGTTAGGAAGTTACTCACATATGATTCTTCTTCTAACCTAGCTTTATTATGCCTTTTAAACTGACTTAAAGCTGGATTTGTGCAGCCTGGATACACTGGGGCTGTTTCATCCCTACACTGTGCCTCTCACAGTGTGCAGATGCATCGATTTATCGACGAGAGCATCGATATATCGGCAGAGCGTATCGGTTTGGCCTTTTTGCAAAGAGCCCATTGAGATATTACATATGGGTAGTTAGCAACAAATATATGTTTTATAAAAGTAAGCTGGGTGAAAATAACATAAAACCGTCGGACGGTCTTTTTTGTGTGGTTATTCACATTTCCGCTTTTTTAGATTTTGGTAATGCATTTACATGAACGCATTTGAATAGTTTTTTTTTTGTTTTTTTTGTTTTTTTTCGGAAAATGTGAAAAAGGTTATGTTTTATTTTTACAATTGAATTCCTTCTCTCTCAAAGATACTGTAATGACAGTTTTATACATACATTTTTAAAATTTTGAATAGTTTTCCAGTGTCCTAAAAATCCCAAACAAACTAGTTATTTTTTCAATCAGCTGATTTCGTGGTTGTGTCAATAGGAATTTTATTTCTAGCTAACTGACTAATCTAAAGGTAAGAAAATACATATAACAAAGTCATCACTGAGCATACTTTATGTACCAGGGCCAAACAGAGGACTGAAAAAGTCTGTGAGCTAACACTGTGAAATTGGTTTGCTTAAGCGGGGTACACACATAAGGGTTTTTTTTAAATCTGAAGAGATTTTTTTATCTGTTCCAGACCCCACACATGAAGATAAAAAATCAGGCATTGAACAGTTTTAATTGTACTCTGTGTGGTGTGCTCCAATAATCTCAACACAGCACACCACACACAAAACGATTCTTTTCCACCACCGATCTAGAATCTAGTCCTCCAAGACATAAATCTCGCGTTATAAAACGTGATCGAACAACGAAAAAGAAGAAACATAGCAACAACCAGGAAACACAAGACGCAACATGGAAGAGGACACGCAAGAGGCGGGAATGATGGTGGTTTTAGGAGTATTTTTGACAGAAAAATCCCGTACTAAAAAAAAACATTTAAAAAGATTAAAAAGAAAATTATTTTTATCCGCTTTCTTTGGTTCCTTGTTCCTCAGTCAGCTCGCTTCTTGATTGGCTACGTTCCGTTTCAAGCGACAACTCACAGAGTCATGACTTGGGAGTCATCGGCTTTCCTCACACACGTGAAGATTTTTGGTCGTAAATTTTGAACAAGTTTAATATTCACGATTGTCGGCCCCGACCAGTTTCGGACCCAATTATTGGGACAAAGTCACTCTGAATACACCTCAGACCACAGGATAATCTTGTAGGATAATCTTAGAAGACATGAGATAATAAAATCCGATTGTCATCCTTGGTTGGGAGGAGGAACAGCGGGACAAAAACAGCCTGATTATCTTTATGTGTGTACCCCGCTTTAGTGTGTCTAACATTAGCAGAGCTAACACCACCAGCCTCTGGTCCTACTTGTATGTTATCATGCTCATGCTTGTGCTGGTTACTTTGTCCAATGGTAAAGCCCACATCTGGATAGTTGAGTGATGTAGCATTAGGCAGTTGCCATTGGCCAGTGTCACAGTCCAGTGTAGTGGCAGATGCCTGCGCTGTGATTCAGACACAAATATGACTGACATTTCAGGCCTACCACAATAAAAACATTAACCACTCAGTAATTCTGTGGCAGATTTGCAAGTGGGATGACGTTCAATTGTGAAGTCAGCCAAGTGTGCACTTCCCCTCGAACATGACAAAACATTAGTATCGAAGTCAGTTATCAGCTGTTTTGAACATTAAGAATTAGTATTTGCCCGGGTTTTGCAATTCATCGCAGTCCAAGTTTCATATATCAACTATGACACAACCAGATGGTAAATACACCAACAGCTGAAAAGATGTTGGGAATACAAGCGCAAGTATAGCATGATCTGTTTTACCCTGAGATCAGTGCAGCTGTAGTTCAGTTCACATAGCAGGAAAAGAGTTTTTCTGTGGTGAGACAGAACCTTACAGAGCACATACCAGACTTCCTGTCTCTCACACTTTCAGGCCTTTCAGTATGAGCTGATAAGGGTTACCCTTGATTTTATACAAGGTTCACGTAGACCTGAGTTTTTTGCAAAATTTGAGTCTTGCTAGCAGCCAGGTGTTGTTTTAGTTTCTGAGTGTGATAAGTCTGTGTTATCTCTTTCAGGGTTGACAAGGGGAAAAATGTCTCAGGCTGACAAAATGAAGGTGAGACAGACATTACATCTGAGCATGCTGTAATACCAGGTTACCTCTTCCGCCTTAGGGACTGTTCTCACGAAAGAGTTGAAATGATAATGACCAAAGTGTGTATGAGTAATATGCAGCCACTCTCTGCTTTAAACTTCACAGTTAGGGTTGTTGGAACTGTGTATTCCTGCTCTTTTCAATGGCACCATTTGTGCTTTGCTGCTTCCCTCACATTACTTCCTGCATTCTGGTGTGGCTCCCAAAAAAAATATCACTGGATCACTGGGACAAATTCTCAGCAGGCGTGTCCTCCACTCATGACTCACTGATATGGCTCAAATGCAGAGCAAGAATGCGCCACATATCAATATGAATTCTGCCGAAGGAAACAAGGAAGAACAGAAAAGAGAGGATTTGTAAATCTCTTATACTGTGAGGCCAAAGTACGTCATGTAATGGTAATTTGAATCTTTGTGACTGATTTGAAGTTGCCTCTGTCTCGCATTTCTACAGGGGATATTAAAACCTGCACAGATTGTCTGCTTCTTCTTGGTCTAGCTCTCTGCGTAGGAGAGAGAGCCATAAACACTGGAATGAAGGGTTTTGGAAGTAGACTGCAAAGAAGTCACTGTTATCTGCCTAAATGACCTCACTGTCAGTGAACAGATGTCACCTCAGTGGTTGAAGTTCCTGCTCTAAAACTTGGCAGTCACATGTCCATTATGAAAAACTCAAAGTATGTTTCACTTTAACCTGATTCGAGTGGAAGTCTACAGTTTGAGCATTTCTACAATATATCCTTTCAACTCAAGTATGAAGGTCACCAAACATGTTTTTCTTGTAACTCATGACTCTTGTATATTTTTATACCACCCTTTTGTCTAACAGCAGGGACAGTTCAACAACCCTGAGACTCCAGGATACGTGGGATTTGCCAACCTGCCAAATCAGGTTCATCGCAAGTCAGTAAAGAAAGGATTTGAGTTCACGCTGATGGTCGTAGGTGAGTGCGTGGACACTGTAGCACAGGTTTAATCCTGCCCTTTACTCCTGCTTGTTTTGTGATACTTTTGTGATTTGTCTGAAAAGGAGTGAAGATTGTAGTGATAGCAAAGCTTAGAAAAGACATGTCGAGTAAACATGGACGTTATTTGATTTTCTGCGAGAAACTTCCTGTGGGATCTTGCTCAGCTGCTGCAGCCTTAGCTACAAAATGACATCTTTTTTTCACATCTGCATTGACATCTCTATTTTCGTTGCACATCAGGTAGTTGCTTCTTCTTTTTCATGGTTTTGTGTATGAAACCTGAAGCTGGTAGAAACAGGCAAATGTCCTATCAGTAAAGTAGCTCAGCTGATCTGGCATAAACTCCTGATGTGAACACTGACTGTGTAAACCTCCCTGCTTGTCTGTGAGGGGGGGAGGGTAGAGGCTCCCCTGAATACTGCTGCTCATCCTTTTTGCTTTAAAATAAACCAGAGAGGAATGCAGGCTGCAGGCCTCGGGGGTCTGATTCACACAGTGGACAAGGGGACAAGGGCCTGCCTGCCGGTCGCTGTGCTTCAAGAACGCAAACTGAAAGCTAATTTTTAACTGAGTGTTTAATTTTGTTTTTAGTTTATATAAAAAATATACGAGCTGATTAAAAAAAATCTGTACATACATGCATTTGGAAAGTTTCCAGACGGGATGTAGTTACACTGTACAGCTTTTGCTGTGACTCTGGTGGGAGTCACTGAAGTCACATTCCAGAGTAAAACATACAAGCTTCAAGATTTACTCAAGATTTGAACATTTTTACAGTTTTATAAGGTACAGGAAGTTACTTTTATTTCATTCAATTCTGCTGCTTTCAGGTGTCCGACACCTGAAATACAACGAGAGTAAAAAAAATCTTAGAGGGACAGCAAGAATGTTTTGACTGATATGAAGCTTGTCTCTGTTCTTCAAACTACATCCCAGAAGGTGACAGTGTCGGTGACAAAATGTGCATGGACTTATTTTTATAAGTCTATTAGAACTCAGACTGTATCTGCAAGGACCTAAAAACTGAAACCAGTTTACAGTCTTTTCTGTTATATCCTGTGTGAAGATAAAGTCGCTGTAAAGAAATGTAGGACATTCTTGGTGAAAGTGAAACCAGTTATTGCTTACATTCATGCTAAAGTCAGATTTAGCACCATGATGTTGATCCTGTTGCATTCAGCTTCTGTGATTTTGAGTATTTCAGACTAATTTTTCTCATACTTACCTCGATTCTACTGCTGCTAACACATCAGTGCTTTGTGTTACTCTTTCTTTGTCAAAGGTGAATCTGGACTGGGAAAATCGACCTTGATTAACAGCCTCTTTCTCACTGACCTTTACCCTGAGAGAGTCATCCCCGGAGCAGCAGGTAAAACCCATCAACTCTAAATAACCTTTTCACTGAAGCTACTTTGTTTTACTTCTCTTAAATGTATGTATTAAATGCACATAATCATCCAGAACTGACCATAGTTCTGCCTGTCAGAGGAGGACATGGATGAACACATTTCTCTTATGTTGTTCTGACAGAAAAGATAGAAAGGACGGTTCAGATTGAGGCGTCAACGGTAGAAATTGAGGAGCGAGGAGTGAAGCTACGTCTCACTGTGGTAGACACACCAGGATATGGAGACGCCATCAACAGCCAAGACTGGTATGAAATCTTTGAGGGCGTAAAGCTTATGACAAGATGAGGTATTTTTAGATTTGGACTAGAGTGTCAATCCTGTGATCTCGAGCAGTGATGAGCCTGAAGCCTCGAAATATTTTGATCAAAATCAAGAAGAGTTCTGTGAAACTTTCCTCTTGATTCAAGTCTTCAATGAGTGTGATTTTTACATCCAAATCCATTGAACAAAATTCAACCAGGTCTTTTGATCTCAAGAAAAATAGATATTTTAGAAAATTCCTCCAGTTGGAGAAGCAGCAAGACAGATGATGTCAATTCAGGTTTTATCAGCATTGAACCATCTACTTACAAGATGAAAACAATACACTGTTCATGCATTCATATCATGTTCATCCCTTGTCAGTTTCAGCACCATAATCAGCTACATCGACGACCAGTTTGAGCGCTACCTCCATGATGAGAGTGGACTCAATCGTAGACACATTGTGGACAACAGAGTTCACTGTTGTTTTTATTTTATCTCCCCGCTGGGCCACGGGTGAGTCCTGCGTTATATAACTTCATACATTACAAAGACGACTTGCACTCTGTCAAAGTCATATTCTCTGCTTCCAGCTACATTTTCTCTCAGTTTCCTTTTCTCTCTCTCTCCGCTCTGATTTGTCTGTTTCTGGTACGAACAGCCTCAAGCCTCTTGATGTTCAGTTTATGAAGGCCATTCACAATAAGGTCAACGTGGTTCCTGTCATTGCCAAGGCAGACACACTCACCCTCAAAGAGAGGGAGAGGCTCAAGCGCAGGGTAAGGACAACAGTCATCCATTGTTCAGGAATTTTCCCGCTTCCTGAAATAAACTGTAGCTATCATGTGCTGGGAATCATGCGTGAATATATTGTACTGTGCTAAACATGGCTTTGAATTTGACTTAAGGATGCTTCAGTGAGACAGTCAGTGTCAAGGCTGAGATTTTCCTATCTTACTTTTCGTTTTTAGCATGAACACAACAGGCTGTAAAAGACCAAGTTCATAACTTGTGTTTTATTTGTTAGATTCTGGATGAGATAGATGAACATGGCATTAAGATTTACCACCTTCCTGATGCTGAGTCGGATGAAGACGAGGACTTTAAAGAGCAGACAAGGATCCTCAAGGTAAACGCTCAAAAGTTTCATCCTCTTAAAAAAAGTAGATAAAAGTAGACAACCGCATGTCTCTGGTAAATGTCTGCTGAAATCGCTTCATTTCTCTTTGCTTTGGTTTTTGGAGTGGAAATGATCAATGTGTGATTGAACTGAATCTGAAGACACAGAATTGCCTCTTCTTTTCCAGGCTAGCATCCCATTTGCAGTCGTGGGATCCAACCAGCAGATTGAGGCCAAGGGGAAGAAAGTGAGGGGCCGCCTGTACCCCTGGGGAGTCGTGGAGGTGGAGAACCCAGAACACAATGACTTCCTGAAGCTGCGGATCATGCTGATGTAAGTGACAGAGGAAGCTGAACTCACTGCTTTCTATTCATTCAAGTTTGAGCGAAGTGAGGAGTTGTAAAACTCTGCTTATCCCGTTTGTTTTCTTCCAAATGCTGAGGAAAGAGGCTGCAGCCAACTTGTTCATTTGCCAGGATGCTTTTCAGACACAGTGAGCCAAGTCTATCCCTGCCAGTAACCTCTTTGTGAAGGTGTAGCTAATTAGAAAAAGGGTTGGCGCCAAAATGGAGGCACATAGCTGTGTCCCAAAGTAACACTAAGTACCAGCAACACTGACATGTGGTCGGGATAAAACCAAGAGGGTTTCTCCCAATGTGAGGTGCGGTGGATTAAAGACATTCAGATGTTTTCTTGTCAGTCAAAAAACTGCCAGGATGTCAGATTCTGATTGGATTAAAATAACATGTAGCTAATATGGCAAGATGTGTACTTTTCATTTAACTTAAACCTTGCGTGCTGCAGACATGGTTGTTAAATGAAAAGCATTGTTTTTGTTACGCAACAAATGAACTGAAATTATTTTTCTTTGCTGTCATAAAACTTAGGGGTGGAAATCACTAGTGGCCCTGTGATACGATATTATCATGATACTTTGGCCACAATACGGAACTTTTGTGATTTTTAACATTTTGCAATACAGTGAATAATGAGATACAATATATTGTGATTTATACAATTTTTTCAACTGTTTAGCTATTTCAGCATTTGTCTTTCGTTTATGTTTTTCTTATTTACACTGTGTTTTATTTTCATGTAGCACATCTCCCAAACATAATATATATTTGTTGTACTAAAGCTGCGTTCCAGTTACCTTGGAGGTCAGATGACAGAGCTGAAAATGACGTCACAACCGAGTTTGCAGAGTTTCAGTTACCGAGTGGGAAAAAAGCAAAATCAGAGGCCTGAAACAAGATGGCTATATCTACGAAAGTGATTTTAACGCTAGCCTTATATCTGGACAAGGCAAGCACTAAAATAACTTTCATAGATGTAGCCATCTTGTTTCCGTCTCTGATTTTGCTTTTTGGTAACTCAAACGCTGGTAACTTGGGTGTGACGTCATTTTCAGCTCGGACTCCTGACTTCTGAGGTAACTCGAACGCAGCATAACTCTCTCCTGCTCTATGATGTCACCTCTGCAAACCTCACTGGACAAACAGTGGATTTTATCCTACGATTATCATAGATTTGACTTCATATTAGCAATTAATTTGAAAAATCGATACTTCGTAAATAAGATGATACAATATGCCACTAGACAAAATATCGCGATACTATGCTGTATCAGTTTTTTTCCCACCCCTAATAAAACTGTAGTAGCAAATATCAGCCTTAATAAATCCATGGTTTGGGGTAAACTTTTTTATTTTGAGACACAGAAGTGATTTCTAGAGAAACAATCTTGGCTTTGAAGTAACGGGAGGCATTTTCAAGTCTGCTGTAGTAATCATGAGGACTCCAGAGTTTAGCCACATTTGTTGTTCCTAAATGTCTGTAAGAGTACTCACTCAAAAATGACCTCTCTACCACCCCACACAGAACCCACATGCAGGACCTGCAGGAAGTGACCCAGGACCTCCACTACGAAAACTTCCGCTCAGACCGTCTCAAGCGGGGTGGCAGGTTGTCCTCCCATGGTTACGTTCTTCCTCTGTCTCCTGCGTACGTCAGCTTGCTTCTCTGCACCTCCCCCACTTCTAACAGCAAACCTCCGATTAGATCTGTGTCATGAGTTTATGCAGAAAACAACACATATGCAGGTTCTGAACACATGACATGAAAGAAGACATGAGGAAGAGGAAACTGTGGAGAATAATCTTAGTTTAGAGAATCATGTTTTGAACCGGTTTTAGTTTCTAGTATTGTAGATCTAACTCCTCATTTTGCATGTGTAGCTGTTCAGTAAAGCAGTGTTTTTGATATAGTCTGTGGGCCCTGGTGGTTTGTGGTTTTACATGGTTCGTATGTAGCTAAATAGAATGTAGTTTTGGTATCTGTGGAGGTTTTAGACCAGATACTGTGCAATTTAACATAGTGTGAATACTTCATCATTTAACCCTCAAAGTAGACCAGAGAGATCCTTTAAGCCTTCCTCTGAAGCCAACCCAGGATAAGGGAGTGGTTTTACTGCCTTCTCATTGGCCCTCTGTCCAACGATGGCTGTCCCGTCTTGATTTGTTCAATCCCAGGAGGTACCGTCTTATTTTCCACTTTGAGGGAGAGGTATTGCTGTTCTCCCGGCTCACTTGCTCGCTGTTCCTCTCTTGAATCTTGCTGCTTCCATCTCTTTGTAGTTATGTGTTGTAGACGCCTACTTTTCTGCCACCACTAACCCACTGACTCTGCCCTCACTTTCTCAATGTGGCTTTTTCTCATGTTTGCCTCTTAAAATGGTACAACGTGCACTTCCAGGCATGCACACTCAAACACAAACTTCTCAGCCTAACCAGTCGTCAAGCTTTATGAATAATCACACAAAGTAATTTCACTGGAGCATTTAACTTGATGTTTGTTTGGTTGACTGGCATATATTTAGCAGAAATATCAGAGGTTGATTCTGTACGCCAAAGGTAACTGTAGTTGTGTCATTGATGCAGAAAGGGACCAGAGCCGGAGGAAATGGACAAGGACATGATCCTGCAAGAGAAGGAGGCTGAGGTAGGATGTTTTATCCTTACATACACACTACATCATTTTTTAATGAACCGTCCTTCATATAAAATAAACTTATGTGCCAAGATGACAGTATTGAGACTACAGTAATTTTGCACCTGTACACTATCGATGGGGGAACTTTTTAAATCTAAATTTAAAGCAGAAAATATAATCTAATTACGTCATAGTTGTAGCTTTATATTCAGTTTACAAACTCATGACTTGTCTGAGTTTTGTTGCGTAATTCTTCACAAGGAGGCTTTTAAAATCCAAATCCAAAATGTAAAAGTAGTCCTTTAAAGACCATTCACTGTCCTGGTGGTGAGGTCTTAAAAATAATGCCATCATTCATATCAACAATACTTGTACTGCATTTGTTTTAGGTTAGAGATAATATTATGTTCTCTATGTGCCCATTTTCTACACAAAACTAACTAAGGGTGGGAATCACCCCACGATACGATATTATCACGATACTTGGGCCAAGATACGATTTTATTGCGATTTTAAACATTTTGCAATACAGTGAGTATTGGGATACAGTATATGCGATTTATACCATTTTTTTTCATCCGTTTAGCTAATTTAGCATTTGGCAAAATTTGGCTTTCCTTAATGTTTGTCTTATTTACGCTGTAATTTATTTTCATGTAGCACATTTTGCGAACCTTATATACATATTTGTTGTAGTAACTTTCCCCTGCTCTATGATGTCACCTCTGCCAACCTCACTGGACAAACAGTTGATTTTATTTTTCCATTTTCATAGATTTGACCCCATATCAACAATTAATTTGAAAAAATTGATACTTGGTCAATGAGACGATACAAAATATTGCGATACTATACTGTATCCTTTTTTTTCTCCCACCCCTGAAAATGATGATGCTTAGTGTTTTCAGTGCTTTGTCTCCTAAGCACAAAATTGTTTTTTCGTTGCTATACTCTCAGCATTTAAAGTCGAAAGTAGTTAAACTATTGAAACAGTATTGTGCTCATCAATATCACCTCTCTACTGCTGAGCAAAATCAAGAAGAAAGGACTTCAGACATCAGCTTTGTCAGTACCAGCGGCAGAGGTCTGTATAGATGTTGTTGTTTCTTCATCTTACATGGATGTTCTTCTCCTTTCTACAGTTGAGACGAATGCAGGAGATGATTGCCAAGATGCAGGCCCAGATGCAGAAGCACGGAGACGGAGAGGGAGACGGCCAACATGTGTGAGAAGTCCACGGTAGGAGCTCAACCCACTCATACACCCGAGTCTGCAGACACAGTGCACAGTATTTCCCAATGGCACACCTTATCTCTTGTACATGTGACCTAAATACCAAGAGAATACATTCCCTCTGTAGACACTTGTGTTTGGTGACTCCAGGCTTAGGTTTTAGTTTCAAATATAAGATATGTAACTTTTCTTTTTACTTCCTTCTGCAGGTATTTGAGCCACTGCCAGAGTTTGACTCAGAAGGAAGACTGATAGCAGAGATCAAGTGAAGACCTTCTGGTTATTTGACTCTTCCTGCTTGCCACTATTTTTTTATTTCAGTCTCTTCTTAGATCTGGATTTCTTCTTTTTTTTAATACATTAAATATATTCAAACAGTGTTACCTTTATATATTCACACGGTTCTTTTTCTTTTCTTTTTTATTTCACCTTTTTAAACATTTGCCAGTAATCGAAATGAAGTCACATGATGTATATCTACATAAACCATAAACTCATTGGGATGTCTTCTTTTTTTTCCTCGTTTTTGTTACTGTATTGTTAATGCTGAGGAGATAACTGAAATGTTGCTGCTTTTGTTAAGTGCTTTTAATGCGAGAACATCTCCTAAAGCACATGGTAACCTTCATTGGGAGACTCAAATGTGGTAAAACTAGTAGCAGAATTTAATTTTCATGCAACTGTTATGTCATGATCTCGATTTTTATTACATATTTCTGTATCCCTGTAAGCCTGGGTCATTACTATCATAGTTGTCTGCTCATCTGCATGAGACTCCCCACTCCAGGATGAACATTCTTTCCCCCCATCAGTGCAGTTTTGGGACCAGCTTCTTCCTCTCCTGCCCAAACCTTTACTCATTAGTGCAGTTCTCAGATCAGTGTCTTAGCGTACAATGGAATTCAAGTGTTGTGAAGCTGCGTTCGAGATTAGTACAAATTAAACTGTGACCCTTGACCTCCAAAGTCTTCCTTTAGACCTGTCAAATGAAGGACTGACAGATGAGGTGCCACGCCTCTGTTTGGTGCTTTCAGTCATCTTGATGTATTTCCTCCTCTCAGTAAAATGAAGTCACGTGCCAGGGAGCACTTCCTGTTTCATATTTTCATTGAAGCAGTGAGTAACTGCAGAGTTCTTTGTGGTTTCCATAACGTCAGAGATCACACAAGACCCGATGAAGTCATTGTAGCCAATATTTCCCTCACCAGCCAAGATGTGAGTTCTTGACATTCCTCTTTGTGCTGTTTATACCCAATATTAAAAAAAAAACAGAACCAAATATTGTTTTTGATGCATATATTGTAATAAAAGTTTTATTAAACTTCATGTGTTTCATGTTTATTGAATCAGTTGTCAAATTAAACTAAAAAGAAAGCCGATGATGGGAAACCTGGTCAGATTTTTCTATGCGCACGTCAACTTGTGCTTCCTCTTCCTTTCATGTGTGTCATTTGTGTGATTAATCAATAAACTGACACAAGTTTTATGAATGAATGAAAGGAAAACCTGAATTATAGCTCTAAAGCAGTAATTAGAAAAACAGACATTTAAACACCAGCTTTTTATACAAAAATTTCACAAGAGAATTTCAACTTTATATATGTAAGTTTGTCCATGAGAATCAGAAACACCAGACAAGACGCTGAAGACAACAGGACATTTTCCATAGACTTTATTATAGGTTTTTTCTTCTCAGTCTAACATGTATACACAACGCTCTAAATGTCATGGCTTTTTTTGTCTTAAATACTCTCCGCTCTTAAAGAAAAACTGTAAAAATATTTAATAACTAATTAAAAGATCTCTCGGGGCAGGACTAGGAAGGGTGCAGATACCAGGCGTTGTGGGGGGGGGTCTTCTGTGGTCCTTATCTTGAACTGCGGATGGGTCTGGGAAGGGGGAAAAACGGGGGATCAGGGGTTCAGTCATGTCCAGCTGGGTTTTCACCGTGAAGACTGGGTGGTGTTACCGTTTAAAGAAAACCTGGAAGCAGGAAAATAAATCGGTCAATACAAAGACAAAATCGTCTCTGCAGAGCAATGGACATGCAGGGTTAGAAGATGTGATGGGTCATGATCTCACCTGCACACTCTTTCCATCATGTGTGTGACAAGGCGGTCAGAGATCCCTGGACAGGACTCCTCTGCCAGGTTAAAGGCGTTTTCCAGCTCCTCGATGGCTCCAACGCCCGCGCCACTCGCCCGTCGCTTCTCCTTCAACTGGTTGATGAGAAAAAAGATGTTCTGTAATAAACTCGCTAACCTGCTTTTCTCTGGTTTATAATTTAAGATATGTACAACCTCAACACAAATCAGTATACAAAGAACATTAAACGTCTTTCTAGAGTTCTCTGATTTCTTCTTACAGAAATTATAACTACAACAACCGTGAGTGAAACAGTTTCTGTAATAACAAGCTTCTCTCTGCACCAGAGCACCAGGAGGAAGCCTCGACTCTATTTTCTTCTCTGTGTTTCTTCCTCACTTCACCCTTGTCCTTCCTTGTTTAGGATGTTCTGTTGCCTATCCTGTTTTTGTTTTGTTTGTCAAACTCCAGATCTGTGAAGGTTAATATGTGCAGATACTTTCACAAACATCCTCTGAGCTTGTTTCACATGTAAGTTCTTTACACGAACACGTCTAAAGCTCAGAAGTTAAATCACTGGGTCCAGGTTTGACTAGATTCTCACTTTAGATACGCTTCTTTACTTTTATATAAGAGTGAGACATGATGATGGTATTGAGGTTTTCAGACTTTTGCTGGCTGATGATGTCTGTGTCTGCTTATCAGTGTCCAGCGTTGATTTCTCACTAACTCCGACACTTTGAATATTGAATTACAGGGTTAAGCTGTTAACATGTCTTTGTACGCAGGTTTCTGACATACCATAATACTGCAGCTGTCTCAAAAGCAGGATGAGGGCTTATGGGGGTTTATGGACAACACATAACCAGGATACTTTTTTTAGACTGGATTAACTACTCCAGATTAAGACCCACTACTAGTCCCATTCTAACAGAGTTCAGGAAAACCAACATGTTGATGAAATTTGTGAAACATTTTTAAAAGAAAAAAGAATAAAACTGTGTGTTTTGTTTATGGCAGCACATTAACAAGGTTTAACTGCACTGAAAAAAATGAAAAAGACAACCTTTAAACTATTATCTAGTTTGGTAAAGCATACCTCTCTGAAGATCGGTGTTACCAGCGCAGAAAGGCATTGTGACTTGGGTTGCCTTTTCACCGAATCTCCTGTCTTAGGAAAGGAAAAAAACAAAGTCAATCAACAATCAAATAAAATGTTTGATTGGTGTTTGGTGCTCTTGCATAATGTCTTACTTCTGAATCTGTGTATGTATAACCCTTCTGTAGCTTGTTTAGAGAGGTGGGTCTGACTGTGGGGAAGGTCCACATTGGACTTGTGTCCACATCACCATCAGCATCCCTGGAGCAAGAACAGAAAGAGAGGAAGGCAGGGAGGAGAGATAATGAGAGTGACTTTTGGATCAGCAAAGACGACCCTTTAATACAACTGTCAATGTTCCATCACAATAAAAGCTTTTAAATTCATGGATATAAAAGGTGTACATGTTGATAAAACTTTGACTTACAGAGCGGAGAAAATGGCAAAATAAAAGCCAAAAGCTGCAACTTGAGGATGGATGGCTTCAAAACTGAGCAAGTTCTTATGAGGCCCAACTTCACATGCTTTGAATTACTGGAGGGCTGAACGGATCACTAAGCTTTATCTTGTCTTGAGATTTTTACGTTTTTTTTCCACACAAACACTAGACAAATAATAATGCTTGCTGTAAAACAACATTTGGATTGTCCAAGCAGTTTGTGCTCTGTTTTGATGAGTAAAATTCTCGTATTTCTTCTCAGATGTGGGCACTAAAACAAGGCTTTAGGTGTCAGCATTTACCGTACCTATTTACTTTGAGAGCGTGTGCTTAGTCTTGAAGGATGACAAACATCAAATTTGTCTGGAAGTGCTTCAAATACACAAACAGGGTCTAGACAAAAAGATTCTTAAAGCGTCTCTTAAAGTTTGCTCCTGTGAAATGTCCTTGTCCTGTAATAAAACAGACATCAATCCTGATATCTCATTAAGAGCTACAAAAACCAACGATTTCTGCTGCAGGTTAGGAGTCAAACAGAGTAATCAACAACATGCAGCAGAAAAAGCTCTGATTCAGTGAACAGTGACTGACAATTCACTGATGGACAGCATGAAAAAGATCTCTGTCGAGTAAAAGATGATGTACAGTGAACAGGCAGTTATGTGAATTAGAATTCTGATGCAGATGTAATGTCAATATTAACTCAGACTTAAAGTTCCTCACAGGACAACACTTCAGTTTTTTTCATGGCTGCTTTTGTAGGAAGAGGATGACTGTCCTGCAGCAGCAGTCAAGTCAAATACAGTTTTTGATCATCAGTTCTGGTTTGATAAGATGGACAACGCTGATGTGTTTGGCTGAAGGATGTGACCATCCCTCTCACACAAGAAACTATTTTGCAACAAACTTCCTCTTTTTATTTTGCTTTGGTAAAATGAAGCTGAACTTCAGACCTCAGCTATCCTTGCAAGCAACCAACCAAAATTCTTCATGAAAATAAAACGCGTTGATGGCGATAAAAATCAATGTATGTTTGTACAATAATGATTAAATTCATGTGACTCAACTCAAGACACAACATCAAGTCCTGACTATGTCCTGGGACTCAACACAACTGGAGGGTATGAATGTGTGTTCTTCAAACTCACATGTCTGAGTCGTCAGAGCTAGATTCCTCCCCGTGCCCCTCAGACTTCCAGCGGCGGTAGCGGTCAATCAGCTCTGTCAGATAAGCCGTCTTCTTTGTATAACGTGTAATGAACTTATGTTTCAGGAGCTCTTTGGCTGTCGGCCTCTGTGCAGAAACATCAGAATAACAGAAGCAGCAGAAAGATTATTATCATCAGCGTCAAGAAAAACTAGCATTGCTTGTATAAGTTCAGATTTAACAACATTTTTAAGATTTCACCAGAATGTGATCAGGAGTGGGTTTAAAATTCCAACTGAGGACAAAGCGCTGTAATCTACTCACAATGACCCAAGTCTTACACTCAGAACAACAGTGCCAATTTGGAATTATCTCTCATTTTTGACCCTAATCACACGCAACAAACAGAGTGTCTGAGCCCTTTTTAGCTCCACTACAATGTCTGCACATGAATAAAACTACTCACAAAACGAGGGTCTTTATTTAGACAAGCCTCCACAAACTCTTTGAAGGGTTTGCTGTAAGGTCCCTCGAGTGTGGGTGGAGTGTTTTTTGGGATGAGGAAAAGGACCCTCATTGGATGGAGGTCAGAGTTTGGAGGTTCTCCTTTAGCCAGTTCAATGGCGGTGATTCCCAAGGACCAAATATCAGCCTGAAGGAGAGAAACGCACACGTGAGGAGTGTTGATATCATACACAGACAGTGGAAACTCTGCAAAGAATTAAAATGCAGTTTCATTTACGAGCGTGAGTCCTTTTTACCTATAGAAAATCGAATTCTGCATCTTTTTCTCCACTCAGACAGACTACTTAAAACTATTTTTATCTTCATATGTGCAGAATAGTCAACCACAGAGAAGTATAAACAGCCCAAAAACCTTGAGACAGTGTTCATTGAAGCTCCCGTTTTTTTCTCAGGCTCACCTTAAAGTCATAGGCGGACTGTTTGATAACCTCTGGAGCCATCCAGAAAGGTGTGCCGACAAACGTGTTCCTCTTAATCTGAGTATCTGTGAGCTGACCTGCCACCCCAAAATCTGCCAGCTTCACATCGCCCTGCTCTGACAAGAGCACATTGGCGGCTGGGACAGAGAAGAGAAAGTCAATATCCAAGAATAAATAACGCAGGTAGTGCTGTAACAATGACAGAATGAATAGTCTCATTTCAGTTGATATCTTTTTTAAATATGCACCAAACTCCAAAAAAATCTCCAGAAATGTCTCAGGTGAGCTGCACGTGGGAGTGTGAACAGCTAGAGTCTTTACCCAGAATTTCTCCCACCAGACTCCGGGTGAAATTTCTGTAACAAGTCGCAGTAAGCCGATGATTAAACAGGCAAAAGTCCTGAAGGTTTCCATTAGGATGTTTATAGTATTAGAAGGATGGGTGATAAAAATGTTATACCCTTTAATGCTTGCCAATATGCTCCACTTATCCCTCAATACTGTGACAATGATAGTTTGCATGTCGCACTGATATATGAGCAAACTGTCACTGCAGTGTCAGACTCTGCTCCCTTCTGCCATCTTGGATATCTTGTATTTCATTGTGACTTCCACAGTTGACCCTCAACTGGCAAAATTCAGGAGCAGGCTGTCCTCAGAATTTTCCAGGAATTTACAAGAAAGTGTGTGCATGAAAAAAGGCTGATCAGTCATAAAATGGTGATGCACATTATGAACAGTAACCAAGTGTTATCTTTTAAATAAAGTTATAGAACAATATGAATTGGAGATGTTGCACATTTACAAAGATGTGTGAGTGAAAGCCCTGGTTTGGCTGAGTAATAAAAGTGTGCATTCTATGTACAGGGGAAATTGTCCTTGCTGCATGTCATCCCCTACTCTCTACTCCCCTCACTCTGTCTCTCTCCTGCTGTCCAAAAATGATAATATAAAAAAGGATGGACAAGCAGACAGAGGACATCTCAAATCCTCTTCTGATCTTTCATTTTGGGGAGCACAAACAGCTCCAGGCATCAAGAGCTTTTTGGAAACAAACTGTCTTCATCTTATCTTCATACATGTCTCTCTGTTTTTGTTAACTTGCCCCAGTGTGAGTCCTTTCTTTCTCTGATGATGCACCTCACCCCACCCCTTCACACACACAGACACATCATAACCGAAACAAATTTCACACCTTCACTTGTGAGATGTAATGCATACACACAGTGTTAATTAATGTTTTTAGTGTTATAACATATTGCATGTACTTTTCAGCCAAGCATCTGGTTAAGACTTGATAAACATCTCACCCATCAATGTTTAACACTGAGTCTGTATGTATATGCAGCTTGAATCAAAGCATATAAAAGAGATTAATTGTCTCTCCAGTTGTTACTCATTAAAACAACATCTGGCTTCTTCTATCAGGCTAAAAACTGGAAAATGGTGCGACTCCCTACCAGCGAAATGCGTTTTCTCTTTAAGGCAAGATGAGAGAGCTTATTACCTTTAATATCTCTGTGAATCTTCCTCTCGGAGTGCAAATACTCCAGCCCCTTCAGTATCTCCCTCAGAATAGTAGCAATGTAAGTTTCTTCAAGAGGCCCTGGACGGAGCTGGGAGGAAGAGCAAACATCTTAGAAAAATGTGGAGGTTGGTACAGAAAGAGTGTCTCGAACAAGTCAAGTTAGGTTTATCAAGTATTAATGGTGCAACCTTGCAACGCTCACATGAAACTTTGTAAGCTGTATAAAAATATAAATCTGCTTACCAAATCCAGAGCAGATCCTCCACCTAAATACTCCATGATAATCCACAGCTTGGTCCCCTGAGAGAGCAAAATATTTTGACTAAGATTCAAATACGCTCTTTTGCCTTTGCTTGTTAGGTTGTCTTTATTGTGAAACTGTCTATACAGCTTCCATAATAAGTGTTTTCACCTCACCTTTAGGTATGATCCAAAATATTTTGTAACAAAAGGGCTATCACACTGGCTCAGCACCGTGATCTCTTGTTGAATGTCTTCAATCTCATCTTCCGCCTCCTCCAGATCGATTATTTTAATCGCCACCACCTCCTTTGTGCGGTTGTTTATGCCTTTGTAGACCTCTCCGAAGGACCCCTTCCCAATCCGCTCCTGCTTGGTGAAATACTCCTCAGGGTCCAACCGGGTGTTCTGTTCAGGCCACAGCATCAGGGATAGTGTTATTGGAAAGTGTAAGATGTGATGACACTGCTAAGATGTTTGTTAGTGTGTATATAAGTGCATCAATTGCCAAACACTTAAACATGAACCCTTACAGACTGTTCAGGTCAAAATTTGACCCCTTGATGACTTTTTCTGAAGTGGCCCAAAATACATGAAATTAATTTAAAAATATTCATGTGTATTTTTGTATATGTGCTACACATTTTCCCCCTATGGGGCTGTTACGGTTCAAATTTGACCTGCATCTATTTACATGTATTTTAGATCTACCAGTGTGGGATAAGTGACAAGCAGTAAGAACAGTGTTCAATAAAAAGTTTGATGTTCAATGAATTATCAAATTTTATCATTATGACTTTTATATTCTTTTATTTCTTACATAATATGACATGACATTATCCTGTGTAATAGATATTCTTCTTTAAAATATATATTTCACCAAAAACAAGTGGTGTTAAAACTGAAAAAATACACCTCCCTGCTCTTTGAAACAGTTAGGAAGGACAAATCAACAATTGTCATTTAAACATTATAAAAAGGTTTGGGGTAAGAACTTGGGTGAAAATACTTGCTACATGGGCAATTATTAGGCTGGGTTCAATTTTGACCCGGAACATACTGTGAGGATACAGGATTTGAACAGTATGTGAGGGTTAAACAAAAATGAAAAGTAAACAACTTATTTCTCATACAAACATCTTTTCCATGAAGACATGACAGTGAATTTGCCATATGAAGGATTGTGTAATGCTGTCATGACATATCACTCAAAATCTGACAGTGATAATGAATGATTAACTTTTTTTTATATGTTTACAGTGATCTATTCTGCGACCAACCCAGGTTTGAGATTGAACTTTGGGCCAGGATGTCACTCAGGATGCATTTCTTTGGTTCAGTGGTTTTTCTCTCTCATCACAGCAGGAAATGAGTGATCATTTTTTCACTGAGTGAGAATCACAATAAACTTGTTCATTTTTAACAGTTATGTTATTCACCATTTCTGTAAGCTATCATTCTTAAACAACGGAGGCTTTCATTGCATTGGTTCATACTAAACTATAATAGAGTTTTTAATTGGATATTTTGATAAAACAATGCTGCCTTTAACGCTGACAAAAAGCAACAAGTTAAAAAGAATGAGCTATAGTTTAGTGAAGACTGTTATATCACTTGAGCTGATGATTCAGACCCCCACCCACCTATTCATGGAGTAACTGACAGTCATGGGGGTTCGCCCAGTCTCAGACGAGAAGAAGGGAGGTGACAGTAAGCGAAAAGAGGATTTCAGTACCTGGTTCTGCATGTTTTGAAGGTGTGCCATCCCTGCTGCAGGTCGGACGAGACAGGGACAGCCACTGCTCTCTCTTGTCCAAAGTTATCAAATGGTGCTTTCAGGGTTTTCTTCCCCTCTTTGCCGCTGTCTAGGAAGCTAGCTAGGTCGCTAGCCAACTAGATAAACACCCAATCTGCTGGCTTTAACGGGGCTGTCACTCCGCGCACTGTTTTCGGCCTCCAAGTCCAACAGAGCCCGGCGAGACAACGAGCTACTGACAGCAGGATTCCATTTGTGTCGGCAGCGGCGAACAAGAAGAACAGAAATCCTCCTTCCGTGTTTGAATATTTAATTCATTTCAAGGAACGTTTAGCCTGTTGTTCATTTGAAGCTTGGGGAGGACAAAATAATGGCCCAGATAGAACACGCATGCGCATTGGTTTTGAATTAGTTGGAATTGTGGGAGTTGTATTTTTAAGCTGCAAAGGCAGGCTTTTCCGTTAAACGGCTCCCCCCGTTATATATCTTTAAAACTGGTTCCTCAATATGCGATATACTTAAAGTATAATTTAAGGTTCTTTTAGTCCTTTTTATATTGTGCCATATAGTATTCAATATTTAAAAATATTTTGTCCTGGGGTGTCAAACTCAACCACAGCAAGGGCCATAATCTGGATTTAGGTCTAACCTGAGGGCCAAACAGGGTCAACATTTCACCAAAACTGTCAGCCTCCTTTTCAAAAAATATGTAACAAAAACAGCAATGATAATAAATCCTTTAGAAGGTCAAAAAAAGATCAAAAGATAAGTTTAAAGGCAATCTGAGATAGATTTTTTTAAATTCTATTTTTATTTATTAGTTCAAAAGATCAGAACATGATATTAAAAACAGAAAAATAATGCTTTTAAAGAGCAAATACATGAAGAGAACATTGAAATCAGGTTTAAAAGGTCTTAAATTTTAAAATTGTGATCTAAAGTATAAAAATGACAGAGTTGAACAAAATCAAAGCATGAAATAAAAAACCCAATCATGTTTGACTTGTACGCTTGAAATACAAAATTGAAAACATGAAATAAAACATCAAATGCCCCCCCCCCCAACATTCTTGACTATTAATCAAATCTTCTTACTCTTTAATTTCCTAGATTTTTGTGGTTTATGAAGGACATTTAAATCATGGTGCTAAAGTTTACATTATTATACTGGAGGAAATCTGCAGACCTCATACTGGTGGACCAATAATAATACAAATATGATATGATCTTGTGGGCCAGATATAATTGTTTCACGGGCCAGATTTGGCCCCCGGGCCTTGAGTTTGACACCTCTGTCTTATACATTTGGTCGTTAGTTGGTGTATATTTACAGAGTGTATGTACAGTGTGAGTACATTTTTATTTCTATGGTCACAACAAACATTACCAAATATTAAAAACTAAAAAAAGCATTTAATTTGTAAACTGTAATTGGTGTCAACAAATAGAAGGATTTTATCATTTTACTTTGATGCTCATAATTCTTCAGGGAAATCATGTGTGACTTAATCTGAATTAGACAACATGGGCACACATTGGATATGAAGCGTTAACTGTGGGCGCTCGTTTTGAGTCCTGGCTACCACCTGCTGCTGCGGTATTGGGAGAATTACGTTTGAGTTAACGAGCTCCACCCAGGCGGACGGCCGTAGGGGATAATCTCAAGCGTCCCCCTACACACTAGCTTGAAGCGGTGTTCGTTTCGGTCTCTCCCTGCCCGCCTCCTCCGTCTCAGGTCGGTGAGCTTTACTACCGAACGACCAACACCAAGACACATGACATTTTAAACTCCGGTAATTAAACTATAAAGGTAAGTAGATCCATAAACCCCAGTGAAGCCGCAGGAATGTCAAATGAGTGCATCTGTGCAGTTAGCTACGGTCGTGTGTGCACTGCTAAGCTAACGTGTGATGTTAAAGATAACATGAGCTAATATCTGTCAGACATGACACAATACTGTGGAAGCATTAGCTAACCTTACATATTAGCTAACCTACGTACCAGACATGGCGTCTGATGTGGATTTTCATTCAATGTCATCGAAGCCATTTGTCAACAAGAGCTCCTCGAGTTAATGTTACATAACTGCATGCAACTAAGTGAAACATCCTATATTATTTTTGCTCTCCCCCTTATGGTGGGTACTTATCCGGTTCATGGGACATGTCGTTTGCATGGACTAGGTGTCAAATCCACTGAGCATATTAGGAATCATTTTAATATCATATTTGTCATTAGATTTCATGGATAATGACACTGCGTTGAACTTCTATTTGGAAAAACTTAATGGCATTGCAGGCTTGTCTTTGAGAGCTTGCAAACATGCAGGGCGTTAAGATATCTGCTTTAATGTAGTTGTTTTTGACACTGTTGCCTTTGTGTTAGAGCTGTTGAGATTTATTAAACCTGATTCTCCATGTCTCTCTGTTTGTTGTGTCTGCAGGCTGGATGAGTGGGCCAACCTTCTCCTCGCCCTCTGTAGAGGTGGCTGAGATGAACCGTATACATTATGAGTTGGAGTACACAGAGGGCATAAGCCAGCGCATGCGAATCCCAGAGACCCTCATGGTGTCCTCAGAAAAGCAAACAGGGTCTCTGCCACTCCAGCATCCCCTGCCAGCTCACGCATCCATCATGCAGGTGCCAGAGAGGATTGTGGTTGCAGGTGAGAGCTGCAGACAAGGACTTCATTCAAAGAGAGGATGGCAGAAAAACCCTTATGTAAATGATTATACCGAAGCCTAAAACTGATTCAGAAGCCCACAGGTCACTACACTGTTGTCCCTCAAAATGATTTTTATGATTTTCCTCTCACATTGACAGGTGATGACGGGGATGCTTTGTTTTCTCGTCCTCGAGACCTGGACCTGATTCAGTCCATCCCCCCTATGGATCTTCTAAACATGAAGGCCCCACCTCGTGTCCTCACTCTTTCTGAGCAGCCTCTGGACTCCCTTGAAACTGAACAAACTCCCACCTCACAGAGCAACTCCAGCCAGGCTGTAAGCATCAGGAATTAGCATAGCTTGACTCTGATCTTGGTAGTGCTTTACCAACATGATATCCCAGCATTATATGATGAGAAAGATGTAGCAGGCTGGAGCCAAACAGTCAATAGACATATGGCTTTTGTATAATGTTATATCTTCATTTACCTATTATAATACATTAGCCACAACTCCAACTTTAAAATCACATCAATGTTAAACTGGGATTTCACGTAGAACAAAGTGTCTGTACAAAAAATTAATCATTCTTCAACTTAAGTTGTTAAGTTGTTAATGAGCAACATCATACCAACAGTAGAGGAGAGTATGAAGAAAAGTGCAGACGACATAAAAAACCAAACTGATCAAACAGCACCTATAGTCAGAGCCCTCTGCTTGTGTTTTGAATTTGCTAAAGATTAACCCAAAGATGACAAGCTTTACACAAATTTAAGGACAGATTGCTTATCAACAAAAGAATCTAAACTATTACCTATCTCTAAATCTTATCTTAGTAGTAGTTATTGGGGTGCAATTTGAAAACAAAAGCACAAACAGGATTTTAAAACACAGGCCAGTCTTGAAATTATAGAGTAACATTAGTCCAGTAACGTTAGGTCTCTAGTAAGGCAAGACTAATTGCTGCTGGCATGCTTGCAGAGACTAGCCTGATTTGAGGGATAAACCTACAATAATTGTTTTTACCTTTTAAACTATTGATTTATTTCAAATCTGTGTGTCATTCTTAGGCCCAAGTTCATGCTCGATCTCGAAGGGAGCGCAGTGCGAGTGAGAACATGGGTGGTCGTCACAGCAGAGTTGACATGAGGTAAGTGCTCATCTATATTCCAGACACCTGTTTCATTGATGCTGTTTTTCAGTCAGAGATTCTATTTTTATCCCTTGTTTGGTTAAAAATATTCCCTTCCTTTGCTGTCTCTCTCCACTCATCCTCTTGTCTCCCTGCCAGCGTAACCCCTTCCCCTTCTGCCCCTCCAGTACGCTTGTGTCCCCCCCTCTGTTCTCCAGAGGATGCAAACATCAACCTATTCACAGCTGCAGGGTTCCTGTCGTATGTCCAGTCAACAACACGCCGGGCTTATCAGCAGATCCTGGAAGTGCTGGATGACAGCAACCGCAGGTGAATCCTTTTTTGAAACTTGTACATGATCAAGATGAGAAGTAAGATTTGTGGAACATTGTGACTTAAAGGAGAGGTCAATTCTGTTGTTAGAAGATCATCTTGATATTCATGGGGTTATGTAGCCCTAACTCACTTTCTAGTCCTGTAACCTGTGTGATATGGAGGTTGTTTTTAACAGTCTTCTCTTGTCAGCTGACCTTATTTGTGTCGTCATTTTTGGGCTGTTCAGTGCAGGGCAGAAACAATATAAGATCACTCTTTCCATTGTGTGCTTGGAGGAAATTAGTGTTGGAATAAATCTTCCATGTCATGATAGTTTCTGTTGCTGTGCAGTTACTTGTCTAGACTGTTTTTATTATGAATTTTATATTTATGATGAATTTAAACTGAGTTATGTTGATCTTCAAAGGACACATCTGGACCTGGCCCTTGATATGAACCATGATGAGTCTGGTCTAATGGATGCATCCTCTCTGCGAAGACAGGTATACCATTTCTCAGAGCAAAGGAAAGCCCATGTGGCTTAAAAGTGATTACTATGCTTCACCTCAGCTTTGGTTTACATCTTGTCCTATTTTTAGGTGTATAGTTTATTAGGAGTAGGGCACTGGGAGGACATGCTACCACAACAAGCTTAAGCATTTTGAACCCGGCTGACAACAAAGGATGCTGGCAGAGAAGCACACAGCAAATGATTAATGAAAAAGGCTTGTTAGAGATACTTGGTCATAGACAGAATGTTCGAAAATGAAATCACAAAATGAAATACATAACAAATATGAGTACCACTCACATACTTGGTTTAATTGGCTTACATGCTCTCTTTGTAATTAGCACTATTGTTCAAATGCTGTCAATGTGCCAGAAAATGGTTATCATACATGCATACTTTGTACCACACAAGTACTTAAGTGTAAAATGTTTTTCATGTTGTCATTCAGATAGTGAAGCTGAACCGGCGTCTGCAGCTGTTGGAGGAAGAAAACAAAGAACGCTCCAAACGAGAAGTGATGCTGTATTCTGCAACAGTTGCTTTCTGGCTTATTAACACCTGGCTTTGGTTCCGACGCTAGGATGGGATGAGACGGAGTCTCCCAAAACACTGGAAGCCAAAGCATTTCCTTGTTAGAGGTGACCATTGAAATTCAGATGTAGTTTTTCCAAATCTTAAAATCTAAAATCAAACACTGTTAACCAAAAGACATTCAGTAATAATATCCGCAATCCTCTCAAGCTAGCTTCATGACAGGATTTTAAATAGAAAATTTGATGCAGTCAAGACAA
The DNA here is from genome assembly GCA_962446985.1 of Xyrichtys novacula. Taxonomy (NCBI): domain Eukaryota; kingdom Metazoa; phylum Chordata; class Actinopteri; order Labriformes; family Labridae; genus Xyrichtys; species Xyrichtys novacula. Next base: position 11,288,099 of record OY660877.1, read on the forward strand.
GATCAGAAACAGTAAAGCATAACCTATGTTTACAAAACCATTTACACACATGTGTTGGTTTCTACTCTAATGCTGCCTCATCTCACTCACATATTTACACCAGACTACAAACTGGTTGTAATGGCAAACAGCATCAGAAGAGTAAGAGGTAATGCTCAAGGCAGCAAGTCTTACATTCAGAGTTGTAACTATCTGTTCAATTTCTGTGTTAACTGACAAGACAAAGCACAATGAGACCACTAATGTTTCTTCTGATGCTAACTGGAGTTTAGGAGTGACGGTACATTGCACAAATCATATGGACAACAGGAGCCAGCTTGAAGTTGCAAAGGATCTGGCAAACCTGACCATTGTGAATAAACACCGCAAACTTGCTTTCATACCTCTCCACCAGTAAAATACGCACTTCAGATTTATAAGCTCTAGGGACAGATCAGAGGGTAAACAAGGATTTACTTAAGCCATGAATGTTTTGGGAACTTGGCTCAATCTAGAGCTGTAGTTACAGGACCAAACCTCAGATCTGACCCCTCTTGTCTGCTTAATATAGGAGGTGTCTTAGTTTTGTCAAAAACTTCCTTTCTTAAAGTGTCAAAGTCACTTGAATTATTCTGGAGATGCCATATTTACCCTGAATGTCATTTAAGTTCTGCATAACCCAAAACATTTTGTACAGCACGTCTCATATTGTTGAGATGTTTGTAGTTTGTCCCTTCATTATTTTAACGTCTTTGGCGGCCTCATTTGCCAAAAGATTCAATTATAAGCTAGACAAAGTGGTGACTGGGAGAAGAATACATTCTTAGTAAGAGGTGCTAAGAGTATTTTCTGTACAGTGATGATGTTTTCCATGCTGTTTATTTGATGTAATAATTTTATTTCAAGAGAAACTGACCACTTGTCTTTTTCCATAAGCTAACTACAGAGCCACAAGCATGGACTGTGGTTTCACTCATCGTACAATGTGAAATAAATTAAAGAGCTACTGTGTGTCTCATTGTGTGTAAAAGATGGCTATGTATATGAAATATTGATGTCATTATTTTTCATAATAAAACGAGTGTGTATCCAACGGGGGTTAACTTATAAAATGTTGCTGTGAAAAATATAGTTTCTCTGAAGCACTGTACTTCTCATTGATGATGCTGATTTTGTAGGTTGAGGTTAATATTTAATTTTCTTTGCAGAAGGTGATGATGTGAGTCACATTTTGCAGTGTGAACATTCATTGTTTGTTTATATTTTGCAGTAATAAATGATGGATGTTGAAGTCTGTTCAAGTCCTGTCTTTGTTCAATACTGACCCCTACTGTTCCTCAAGCCTGTGTGCAAAACCAGGAAGATGATGTGAGGGATTTAACCTCGATCACGATGTAGTGAGTTGTTACGAAGTTAGAAGTTTGTGTGACTGTGAACCACAAAGCTCTCCTACATGCTGTTTAAACAAACTGAGCGTTAGTTTTTATTTTCTTCCTTAAAGTGAGAGAAGGTGACGCTGTTGACTGACGGAAACAAACAAAGGTTCTGTAAGGACAATGGGGATCACTAAACTGGCAGAACTGATCCGCATTGATGTTCCAGATGCTATTTCTCATAAGGATATCAGTGATTACACCGGCAAGTACCCTTACACCCGATCTTACACCTGTGTGGTCGTTTCAATATAACAGCACTGTGATATTGAACTGAAAGCTAATTGCTAATGTTAGCATACCAGCTCAACTAGTCAGCGAACTGGTTCTGATCCCCATAGAATATACAGTCAGTAGTTCATACACTAAGACCTGGCTATGCTCCACTAAAATACTAATAAATAGTAGTAAACTATGAACATCTGCAGAATTGGAAGTGTGGAAATGTAACCATCTATATCAGTTAAAACACAAAGGTTTCTATCATTACATGTAAATATATTAATAATATGGTTGTATTATATTGTTCTTAAAATGAGTTATTGTTCATATTTTTCCTCATACTTAAATTCTCACAGAGATTTTGTGGTAGAATAAATGCACATTTCCATTGTTATATCTATTTTTCTCATAACTAATGGACTTCAGACTTCTTCATTCTGGAGTATCAAAAATACTTTGAAATAGTAATACTATGGTTTGTAAAATTACCAGATAAAAGTATCAATCAATCAATCAATCAATCAATCAATCAAATTTATTTATATAGCGCCAATTCACAGCAGTCGTCATCCCAAGACGTTTTCAAAAGAAAAAGAGCAGGTCTAGACCACGCTCATTGTTTGATGAATTATCAAGACCCAACCTAAGATGGGATTTGGCCCATCTCATCTAACATGAGTGACAGTGTCAAGGAAAAACATCCTTTTAACAGGCAGAAACCTCGGGGAGGACCAGACTCATGCTAGGACAGCCACCAGGCCGCTGCTGGGTTGGGGAGGAATACAGAGAGATAGGTGGAGAGAGAGGGAGGAGAAGGAGTTAGGCAGGGGGAGAGAAATAGAACAAGATAGAGGGAAGGAGAGAGAGAATGAGTAGAAAGTAGAGTAGAGAGTAGAGAGAGACAGGGGACAGCAGCAACATTAAAACTACAGCAACAACAGCTCATGCAAAGTTGTGGTTGCAGAGCGAGTTAAGATGAAACAATATGAATTCAGTTTACAGGATCAGGATATAAGTAATTATGGACTATAATTAATTTAATGTGAGTACAGTCAGCAGGCCTAATAGTAGTTAACTCTAGTTTTATGTTATGTATGAAAACATTCATAGTTTATGAGATAATAAGAAGCTATACAAATCCTTACTCAGACCCTCAGAGTCTTCAGAAAAGTTCATAGCTGAGTTAAGTATATCCAAATAACGTGCTTGAGGAAATGCAAGATTTTAAAAAAAATCTGTTGGTCTGTTGATGGCTCCACTGTTTCTGTCATTTAAGAGTGTGAATTAAGATTGATGCTGGCCATATAGACTGTATTAACAGTGATTGTAATGTGTTATACTCCACAGGAAAAAAAATCGCACTGGATACTTCTATTGTCATGATGCAGTTCAGAGCAGCTACATCTTCACAGAGGTGAGCTCCTTTTATGAGAGAGTGTTCAGTCACACAACACTTACACATGCATTTGTTATCAAGGAATCAGAATGAACACACTTCAGACACAGTCCTAGAGAAAACAACATGACAGCAACAATAATAATAAAAGTTGTGTTTATTCCCTGTCATATTGTTTGATAATTGAATCTCTTTATTTTCTCCACAGTCCTCTGATAGGTCTCTTTTTCCGTACACTCACCTTCCTGGAACATGACATAAAGCCAGTCTTTGTGTTTGACGGAAAGCCTCCCAGGGAAAAGACAGCTGTTGTAAGTGACACCGTTCAGTCTTTATCTTTTGTCGAAGCGTAACAGTGAACATACTCTGATGTGTGTTGGATAGTGAGAGGTGGAGAGGAGACTAAAAGGTGGAAGAACTGGTCCCCCTTTTTGTGCTGGAGGAGTCATCTCAGCAGATGAAGAGGCTAGAGAGGTGCAGCTCAGAAAATTAGAAGATCAAGAAAAAGTTCACTTTTTGTCATTTAATTCAAAAGAGTTAACTTTCTTATTTTCATTACATGTAAAGGAAATAATTCAAACCTCTTTTGATGATTATGTCTTAAAGATGAAAAACATCAGAAATGTAGTGTCTGAAATGAGCAGGATTTTTTCTTTAACATCATTTTAAAAAGAATTTTAAGCACAGAGATGAGATGGCAAACTTCTGAGAAGTATATTCATTTACACACTCAATACTTGGTTTGGGCTTCTTCACCATAAACTACTGCATCAATGTAGCATAGAGGTTAAGGTCTGTAGCACCGCTGATGTGTAACTGAAGTCCAGGTTGATTTGATTGTGGCCTTCAGCTCCTCTTGTGGTTTGGATGTTTTTTTTATCCTCATCTTGGCAGTAGTTCTGGCATTGTAGGGAGGTACTAAGTTCTAAAGGAAAAGGAACCCAGCATCTCCATAAAGCTGGCCAGCTTTTCTGCTGATGCTGTTTTATCTCAGACTCAAAATGAACAGCAGAGTCTATGATTCATTAAATTTCCACTTTTCTAAATAACAAATGGAAAATATTTTCCTTTTTACAGCATTGTAAAATTGATGGACCAGGATGATAACACAGCACACACTGGTAGTGTAAAACAGATTTCTGTACCTACTTACAAAGCTCTTGTTTTATTCTGCAGCTTGTAAAACGAGCTGAAGCAGGTGGTTGGAGAGTACCTAGATACACTGGCACAGGTATGTCTGAATACTGACTTCCACAAGCCCAAATTTTCTCTAGTCAGTCAACTCATTACATCCTTGAGATTTATAATGGGAATATGGCATGATTGTCAGGTCTTCTAAAGAGAGCATCTTTTGTACTCCATGCAGCATCATCCCTGACCAAAGATTGCCACCAGCTCTTGAAGTTAATGGGCGTACCCGTCGTCCAGGTAGGACCATCTGAACATGGATTTTAAGAAAAAGTTAAAACCTGTCTTGCCATCTCTTTCTTTCTCCTCTTCTCTTAGTACAATACATTTTCATCTCCCCTTTACTCTGTCTTGTGCTTTAGGCCCCCGGGGATGCTGAGGCTTTTTGCGCCTGGCTGGTGAGAGAGGGAAAAGTTGACGCTGTGGCATCAGAGGACATGGACACACTGCCTTTTGGGGCCAGTATTCTCATTCGCCAGCTAAATGCTAAGAGAGACAGGTTAGTAATTTGGAAGTTATCTGTTGCTTCTTGAATTGTACTGTGGGTTCCTTTGTCTTAAGAGGATACAATTTTCCAATACATGCTGTACAGTGGAAGTTTTACAAGGCACATTATAGAAATGTATGTCATTACATGTGTTGCACCTCCAAACACTTGTTATCTACCACGTGAACAGAATGCTTAGAGGTACTTTTGATCAAGTGAAACTGATGCTTTGTTGTTTAGTTTAAAACATTAAGAATTTTGTGCATTTTTCCAAAGTACCAAAATATTTTTCTTAGGGATTTGGTCAAAGATACAATTAATCATATACTGCCTTTCAAACATTTTACCTACCTGGCACCATGGCAGGTAAGTTTTTCTTATATTGATGGACATTTATTGGTGATACTATCTGTTCCCTTTTTCTAAGGTCAGATACCCCTCGCTGAGTATTTACAGTCATAAAGTTTTATTTAGGTTTCAAAAGTAGTCACGTGTTCAGTAGAAATGTTCAGGTATCTGCAACAAGGCAGCTGAGGAAAATCTTCTGACCTTTAGTTACTGTTTGTGTTGTCTGAGGAACGACTGGCTAGCTGATAGCTCCAATTTTCTTGGTCTGATCCAACCTAAAGTATGATAGGTGTATGTTAAAGTTTAACTTATCCAATCTTTATTCACACATTTTTTTAATTTATATCCTGTCAAGTGATAGGGGATGGGTTCCACTTGATATATGTTCTCTCTTTCCCTTTCAGTGATGTCACTGAATATTCTTTGGACACGCTCTTAAAGAAACTCCAAATTGATCACAAAGAGGTGAGACTTTTACTGGCTTTAAGATGTTTTTGAAAACTCATCATGCATCCTTAAAACAATAATTTGTACGAACAAGTTCTTAAAATGTGCTCGCATTTGCCTCCACCAGTTTGTCGACCTGTGTATTTTGTTGGGCTGTGATTACTGTGACAAAATCACTGGTTTGGGACCTAAAAGGGCTCTGACTCTGATCCAGAAGCATCGCACAATTGAAGATGTGGTTAAACATGTCAACAGAAAGGTATTAAGTGAATGTCCAGGTGTCTCTTTTTTCTTTTTATTGCTTTATAAAAGATATTAAATCAATGAAAACCCTTGTGATTGCTGTCACTCAGACTCATCCTGTGCCAAATGCCTGGAAGTACAAAGAAGCACGAGAGATCTTCTTGGAAGAACCTGGAACTGAAGCTCCTGAATTCACCTGGACCGAACTAGATGAAGAAGCCTTGGTTCGCTTCCTTTGTGACACTGGTCATGCAAAGTATGTGCTCTTGGCGTAAAAACTCTCTAGTCCTGGTTTGATTGTTTACACATTAGAAGTGTGTTCATGAATATGTTTTTTTTTCCTCTATGAAGAAAAGACAGGGTTCGTCGACGAATGGAGAGATTTCATCAGACACGTGAAAGCAAGCGAGAGGAGAGGGCAAAGGATAAGGAAGCAGGACGTAGCAGGCAGACACTCATGGAGGATTTCTTCAGGGTCACCAGAAAGAGGGAAAAGGTGAGAATAACTGGATTAGATAGATTAGATAAAAAGCTATATATAGTAGATTAAATGGAAACATTTAAAGTTAGTTTAACATATCAGATGTTTGACTCAGACATTATTTTTGTCAAGCAGTTATGACCTAAAATATGTGAAGTAATGATGTCTGCTTTTTATTTCTTCCTCAGCCAGTGGAAATCCCAGACTCCTTGAGCATCAACAAAAAGAGACAAAAGACGAAATAAAGCCACCGTCATCTGCCATTCACTGTCATTACCATAGAAGAATATGTTTTTTATGAAGGATTCAAGCTTTTTTATTGTCAGTTTCCGCCATGTATGAGTAAATACACAGGAAACAAAAAGAACATTTGTCTCCAACCCACAGTGAAAAAAATACAGAAGATATATGATAAATACAAAAGAGGGAAGGATAATACAGTAAAAGGGTATTTTACATATGCACACATCGACCCTTATGCCTAATGTTTCTATGTCTAATGTGTCTACGTACATATGCACGCACTAGTCATGCGTACCTTACTCTGTCCTACTGTCACAATATCTTCAAAAAAGGAAATAATGAAAACATTTAAAAACATATTTTTGACTTGAACTCCTGCCATAGGAAGATTTTCTTTATTTATGTGTCATTTTTTAAGTTTTAGAGACAGTAGTTTAAATACTACATGTTGGATCATGATTCACAACTGGTAGAGGACTGCGCTGTGCCATCGCTGAATCTATACCAAGCCAAACAGGCATCTGTCATTCAGCTGATTTTGAGTTTACTTTATTGCTGTATGGATGCATATCACACACTGACAACACAATATCCTGATCATTTCTTTAAAAAATAAAAATACAATTCACTTAGCAATCTTTAGTTTATCCATTAGTCTCCTGCGAAACCACAAAGAAAAGCAGAGCAGGCAGTGAATGACTATGAAAGAGACCAGTGTGAACACTGTCATGGAGACCTCCCCCCCAAGCCAAATTGCAGACAGGGGACTTCTCATCACTAGATATTCAATGAGCACCTGTTGCATTAAGGGTGCCAAGGCATGGGCCAAAGAGTTGAATTTTAAAACATGCACCAGAGTGGGATCATGTCTTAAAGAAAAAGAGAGATGTTTGTTATAAAAAGAAAACATTTTGATTGAGATTACTTTTAATATTGTCAACAAAGACCACATTGTATGTTTTTTATTTTGTCTTTTATGGCTTTTTAAAATAAATGCTGGATTTGATTGTGTTTTGTTTTTCTGTGTGACCGAGGGGAGCATTGCAAACTGTGCACGTGCAGTGTTTTCATAGCACACATTTTTCCTGAAATATTTTCAAATGAAAATCGATAGTTTTCGGGAGAATACGGGGCATCATTCCAAGCCAACAGATGGCGCCTGTGCTTGTGAAAGCCGGCCTGTTTCTCACTTTCTCCGTGTAGAAGAAGTAGTTTGTCAGTCGCCCAGTCTCCCAGCTAGACCTCTCAGCAAGGTGTCTGCCAGCCGCACGCGACGAGTCTGCCCCAAAGACACCCGCCCTGTCCCGGGTCCCCTCACCAGACTTCTCCCCTAGTAACACCAGCCCGCTGTTCTCCGTCATGGCGACGAGTGCCAAGCGAAAGCAGGAGGAGACTCATCTGAAGATGCTCCGAGAAATGACTAGCCTTCCCGCGAATAGGAAATGCTTCGACTGCGACCAGCGCGGCCCGACCTATGTCAACATGACAGTGGGCTCCTTCGTCTGCACCACCTGCTCCGGCATCCTGTGAGTTCACTTAAGGCCGAGAGTATGATCTGTAATGTGAACGGTATATACACCAGGTGACGGAGAGGCATCTCCTCTGGTCATGAGTCTGTGGGATTCACCGCTGACTTGGCGGTACCGTTAGCTCGTTAGCTAGCCCTTAAAGTCAGGACAGGTAACGCCTGCCTCGGTTCTGTCTGAGCCGTTGGGTTGGGCCGGTGTTTCGGTTAAAGAGTGACCCCGATAACGTACGAGTTTTCTCCCAATGCGACGGTAGCTATCTTAGTTAAAAAAGCTGACTCCTCAACAGATGTATCCTAGTTTATTCTTTTCATTATAATGTCTTTATTTAACAAAACTTGTGAGATTGGGATTCGTTTGAATGTTTCCTGTAATAGTTGTAACTACGACAACCAACTGACGCATTCGGCCATTAGTCGCTGGTTATCAGGGTCACAGTTTTTACCGAAACACCAATGAGTGTCTCCAGTTTGTCTCATTTACAGTTTTATTTACCTGAGATGGTGAGTGGATACATTCAGTCTGGGCGTGGAGGGGGGCTGACTGTCTGTCTGTCTGTGGTCAACATCAGCACTCCTAACACTCAAATATTTGAACACCTTGCTTAAAAACAGCACGTCACAACCTCGAGTTGAACTTTAGCTGGACCTCCGACAAGGCATGTCGCAAAAACACACCTAAACCACACACGTGAACACACCTCTAGATAAGCAGAAGCAGGGTGGGTCTCAGCATGGGAAGTACATGAAAAAACCAAATGGGGCAGTAGGTCATCTGCAGCTGCTGCCTGATGAAACCACTTCTCCTAACTTTTATCCTTGCGAAATTATTACTAATATTTGAGCAATGTGACAGATTTATGCAATATTGTTGCAGTCCACGCCCAGAAGTTGATCATACCAAGCAAAAATACATGATCAGCAAAAACATTGTGATCCAATGCAATCCAATGCAACAGCTCTACATTATATCTTTCAGGAAGCTTCCAGATTTTCAGTTTTTGTTGACATAATCAGACTTTTTATCGATTATTGATGTAGTGGCTGGTAATAATGTTCGGAAATGTGTTGTAAGGAGCAAAATTATGAGAGCACCTTTCAATGACATGCACTCCAGTATACCATTAATGCCCACTACAACTCAAACACTCAATTTAAAGAACAAATCACTCGTCTCAGCGTGTTAACAAAAAGGGAACATATAAAGGTTTTGGGAAAGCAGAGTTGATGGTAGAGCTGTTGTGTTTAGAGAGGGCTGCATTTGATTGCCCAGGTTACAGCTGGTCAGAGTATTCGCTCATGTGAGTTTACTACGTTTGCTTTTCTTCTTATAAAAAGTGGTGAAAACCTCAAGTCAGTCGTATTGACACATTAATGAGAAGCTTGTTTGTTTGTATGTAGGTGTGTGGCACCGCTAGCAGGATCTGGACCCGTTACAGAGTATTCAGTGTGTTTAACTATTGCCCAATGAACAATTAAAACTAAATGATACTGACAAAATGAAATCCTGTTCAATATTCTTCCCTGTTGTTTGAATCTCTGCCCGATATACCATACTTCACAGTAAATAGTAAGGGTGGGTTTAATCTAGTTAAGTTTACCCTGTGAAAGTCATCATCAAGAGAGTTCATTATGGCAACAAGTGAGACCATTGAGTCTGATAGAAAACTGTAAAAACTTTGTTCTGCTGCATTACAAAGAAGTTTTGCAATCCTGAATCATAAATTCTAGTTTGGATCTGGGTCTGGAATCTGGCCTGAGTGACACCAGGACTTAATCATTGTTTGTTTTCAAGTATTCCCGTCACATATTGCCTCAGGCTTTCCTTCAGGAACTGTCCTGGGGTCTGACTTAGTTTTAGCCTTGGCCCCATAAGTATACCATGGCAGTGGTTATGGTCTTTTCTGATGTTATTAGCCCATTGAACCTTAACACACTGAATCTGCCACTTGCCTTATCAAACATTGTCAAAGTAATTAAATGACCTTTTGTTTTCCATTCATGACTCTAAACTTTTCAATCTGCTATACGTCCTTAACTAGTAGCAAAATGAGTTATCAATCACAGTGTCTCATGTTTATGCTCTAAAAGCTCATTTAAAGGTGTTCTTAGCCTCTTCCTACAGTTTTTTGTTGGTGTCCTTCTTTTTAAGACCTTCAAGATTAGATTCTGCTCTGGACACTTATACCACCCTTTAAGAACTAAAATAGAACTAACCTAATTTTCTCTATAACAGTTTTGAGTACATATGAACAGTCTTTGTACTGATTTCTTTGTCAAGGTGCCCTGCTGTAATGGTTTAGCTTTAGCTGGAAGACTGACTCAAATCCACACTCAAAGGATTTGAATTTAGTAAACTGGGACTTATTTTTATAAATCTGTCCCTAATGATGGTATGATATTCAGTCATCAAAAAAAATGTGTATAGTTGCATAATAATTTTGTTGAATTTTATCCTAGTACGCTCAACAATGTGCCTCAACTACTATGCATGATATGGCACGTATGATCAAGTTGTCCCTGGCATTGTTCTTGCTATTCATATACAATAACTGATGTCAAGTGCCAATCTGAATCAAGTATTTAAGACAACTGGGTGATATGTTAAAGAGACTTTCAGTCACATTCAACTTGAGAGAAAGGTGAAATGTTCAACATTCAGCTTCAAAAACATGTAGACCTAGTTTATGATTTTCTCAAATTGCTTACTGACATTGTGTTACTGTAATTGTTGGGTTCTTGTGCGGTTGGGTGTTGATCCTGACTGGGCTGATCATGTTGGTTGGATTTTCTTGTTATCTTAAGTCTTTTTTTTTTTTCTTGGATTATTTTTTATTGTGCTATTATTGCATCATAACTCCATTTGAATCAATGACTTCAGGGGGAACTAGTGAAAACACTAACACCAGATAAGAAGTCAGAGTAAGGCATTAAGATGAGGATCTCCCAGTGTTAAAGTGGCCTGCAGACTCGTCTCCCATTGAAAAAAGTTGACTCTTCACGTAACAAAAAATACTGCATAGGAGACCCTGAACTGTTGTGCAGCTGATATCCGGTATCAGGCAAGAATGGGACAGCGCTTTTCTTTACAAACTCCAGAAACTGATCCCATGGATTCCCATATGTTCACAGAGTGTTATTACAGAAGGGGGTGATGCAATGGTAAACATGCCCCTGTCCTAACCTTTTTTGAAACCTATTGTTGGCACCCAATTTAAGATGAGCATTTTTTTTTCATAAAAGTAAAAAAAAATTTCAGTTCCAGTTTTGTAACACAGGTTTTATAGAGTTATGAAGGCATCTGCCATTGGTTCCTAACAGGATTAATAATGAACTAGTTTCTAGTAAATTTGTCATTTTTTAAAATTGACTTTTCGTTTTACTGTCCAGAGTTTCCAAAAGTTGATAAAGAAATTCATTGATATTTTAAGTTGTGCTCTTTGTGGTTGTAAAATCCATTCAGTTTTCATGCATTTAAAAAGGTCTGAGATGAAATGTTTGAGTCCAACAGTGATTGGGAATTTCGGTAGCCTGCTTCTTGTCACATGAACAGCACTGGGTTGCATCCTGCTCCTCTTGTTCTTAAACTAACATACACCTCTCCACCCACAGGCGAGGACTGAATCCCCCACACAGAGTGAAGTCCATCTCTATGACCACATTTACACATCAGGAAATTGAGTTCTTACAGAAACACAGTAATGAGGTATGATATCCTTTTAGTCTTGGCTCAATGTTTTTCACATAGTTTCATGTTGTTTTGAGTCATGAGTTTCTGGTTTGGATTTTGAAGTGGCATCTTGGCATTTTTCTGAACCCTGCTTAGTCAACTTTATTGGCATTCCTCTCTCCCAACTTTTTTTTCTCCTCCATTTCTCGTCATCCCCTCCCCCCTTCCCTTTACTTTTCTCCCACCTCTCCTCCGGCTTTGCCACCCCCACCCAAATCCCCCTCCTTACCTCCCACCCTCCTCATTCCTCTGCCCCCCTGTAGGTCTGTAAACACATCTGGTTGGGCCTCTATGACGACAGGACATCAGTTGTTCCAGATTTCCGAGAGCCACAGAAAGTAAAAGAGTTCCTTCAAGAAAAATATGAAAAGAAAAGATGGTAATATAAACAATTGATCATTCTTTGTTTTTTTTTTGTGTTCAATCTGATACTAGAGGTGTGAAGAGTCACCACCTGAATGGGCAGCTGATCATAGTGTTAAAGATCAGAATGCACTGATCTGGATTGGTAAAAATGTCATACAAATAGGTCAGTGGTTGATTTTAAAGTTGCCACCTAGTTGGCTTAGGTTTTCCTGTCTCATGTATTTGTTTGTTTATTTGTTTTCAGTCTACCTTTGTTGATTTTATCAATCTGTATCAAACAAACTGATTTAAATCATATGGAAACACACCATATTGAATCACACCTGGAATCAGAGTTTTCCTATATTTTTATCAGTTGTGCTCTAATCGAATGTTAGCCAGTTAGGTTTGGATCTGAACGGATTGTACCATATTGTCACGTTATGGAGAAGTTTACACCCCCATTTGAAACTTTTTAGAGGGTATAACCTGTTTTGAAAGGTCACAGATTACATTTCAGTTCCTCACTCTATGGATGCATACAGTATGTGTGGATAAGCAAATCAATAAAGTAATGTTTACTCTTCATTTAGGTGCATATAGCTTAAAGCAGTCTAGTTTGAAATATTGGAATTACTTATTTAGAGTACTGAAACTCTGCAGTTCACCTAACGCAGTAATGTTGGCCTGTTTCTGTGAAGTGTGATGCAATCGAGGAGAGAGTTGACAACAAAGTGACACATCTGCCAAAAATTGTTTTTGCAGTTATGGATCTGGTTAACCGTGGTTTGGTTTGATGGCATGCTCCTCATTGTTTTAGTTCTTCTGAGTATGTCTACGTGTCACTGTTTCCTTTTACTGTAGTGTTGGTGGAAAAAACAGCATAGCTTTTACTGACAGTGACTTATACAGGAGTCATATCTGATAAGGTTAAAATACTTCTGTCATATCAGTTTAAACCGGTTTGTTATGCTTTGTTTTCTCTGTGGTTTAGTTCAAAACCGGTTTCTGTTTTTAATTTCCTCAATTTTTCTGTCAAATTTCAACCATGAAATCCAAGGTATGTTCCTCCAGACCAGGCAAGGGTAAATGTTCAGGCTTCGGTTTCTGGCTCCTCGGCCAGCAGCACTGGTAGTACCCCTGAAGTCCAACCCCTCAAGACCTTGCAGCTCAACAAGACCCCACTGCGGCAGGTATTGAAAATGTACTCAGAGTCCAAATGTAACCATTTGATATCGACCTGTATTGTCTTTCTGGTTTAGTCCTAAACCCTTTTTGACTTCTGCCTACCATCCAGTCGCCAGGGCTTAGTCGTACCCAGGCTCACTCTGCTGCTCAAGAGAAGAAGTTTGACTTGCTCTCTGACCTCGGCGGAGACATCTTTGCTGCTCCACCCTCTCAAACCTCCAGCTCCACCAACTTTGCCAACTTTGCACATTTTCCAAGCCAGTCAGGTAAAAAAACACCCCCTCAACTGTCTATCATTTCACTCAGACGAATACAGATTTACAAAGATATGTCGAGGTATGTAGTCTTTGAGTTGTCATCATCTCATTCCCCTGCCATTGTTTATTTTCCCACTTTCATTGTTTGTGTTGATTTGTCCTTGTGTATGGCAGCTGCACCTCAGGGAAATTCAAACACCAACTTTGCCAACTTTGAGGCATTTGGAAACACTACAATTCCTTCCCATCTGAGCACGTCACCCCCCTCAAAGTCCTTTTCATCAGGTACCCCCTCCCCACCATTGTCTCTGTCTACCCTGTACATTCTCCCTCACCTTAGTATTTATCTCATCTAGTTCATGTCCACTGGAGAATCCCTAACTGCATTTAGAAGCTCACAGTCATGTAGATGCCATCAGTTCTGTTGATGCTAAGTAAATGTATTTTAAAAATTAAATCAGAGTCCTGCACACGTGTTTTTGATTTTGTGAACACCACAATATATCTCTTTTAATTTGGATTTCTTTCAGGGAGACGTAGACATTCTGCAGAGGGAGACCTCCAGTGGACAATCAGTGTCAAAACTCACTCTGCAAATTTTACTACACACTTTGTTTATGTCGTTGAGAGTATCTTTTTTTTCCCAACAAGGTGGAGGTGTGCCAATCCCCTCAATGTCTAGCGCTGTCCCAACTCAATCCCACTCAGGGAGCTGCTCTGAGGACCGCTATGCTGCTCTGGCTGAGTTGGACAATGAACTCAGTTCAACTGTCTCCACAAGCAGCAGTGTGCAAGGGTAAGATACTCTTTGACTATCACAAAGAAATAGGTAAGGAATAGTGTATAGTTAACCAGTATTGGATTTGAATAATTTGATGATATAGCTAAATAATTTCCATTCTGGGATTAATAAAGTTACTTTTATTCTTATTCTTAAATGAGCAGTCTTCCGGATTAGACAATTGGCAGTGCTTCTACGGTAACCCAATTTACAGGCCAAATACACATTTAACTAAACAGCTTCCGGTTTGATCACTGTTTCTATTATTCAGCTCTTTGTGTGTTTCAACATCCTTTGCTGTTTTTTGTGCTGTCTTTTTTTTTCTTTGCTGTCAACTGGTCAGACATTGACCACCAATCTAAAGCTTTGTGCTTTTCAAATAAATTGAAAGTAATAGCAAAAATGTCCTTTGTGTTGTCTATTAAATGTCACCTGGAAGAGGTGAAATCATTAATGGTACACTAGACGTGATGCAACTCCTTTACATGCTGTAATATGTGTAATCAGGATGTTTTCAGCTTTGCTTTTGCTATTCAGAATTAATAACTGTGGACAAGGGGTGATGACCAATCAGAATCAAGTATTCAACACAACTGGGTGAGAGTAAGAAAGCTAGGTAATGTAACACTTTTGATAAATTTAAGCAAGAAAAAATAAAATCTACGTAGATTCTTCTACACACATAAAGAGCCTGGAAAATTCTGTGAACGCTTCATTATTTCTTATTGAGTCAGCATGTAAAGTGTTGTTGAATCACTTCATAGTGAAACCATGTAGTATTTTATATGACTTTTTTTGTTCCTAAGAGAGTTGGCAAAAGCTTAACAGAATCATCGAATCATAAAGCTTTAAGAAGGCCTGTCTTGTAGTCAAAGATTTTTTTTTCTCAATAGAAACCTCTTTGGACCAGTGCTTGGTTCATCACCAGCCCAGAATCCACCTGTGTTACCCAGCATGCAGCCTGGCTTTGGAGGTGATATGAATAACTATAGCTACCGTGATGCAAACATAACATGATTTTGTTTTTACACTCACATGTTTTCACAATACTTTAAAGACTCATTTTGCAACATGTTCCCATTTTTCACGCAGCTGTTCCATCTACCAACCCCTTCGTTGCTGCAGCTGTTCCCCCGGAGATGGCCACCAACCCTTTCCAGACCAATGGCAGAGCTCCAGCTGCAGGTTTGTGCATTTGAAGTGTAGTATAATTTACAACACATAATACTTTACTTGGGTATCTGCATTTTGTCTGATGTCACCTACTGTAGTTACGTTGCTAGATAGCTTCGTGATTTGCCACAATATCTAGAATTGTTCCTCTTGTCTGTGTGCATGTGTGTGTGTTTGCGCGCCTGCGTGCGTGCGTGCCCGTGTGTGTTGTGTGTACATCCAGTAGCCTCGTTTGGTACTGGGTCTATGAGTATGCCTGCCGGCTTTGGGAATGCATCTTCCTACTGCCTCCCGACCAGTTTCAGTGGGAACTTCCAGCAGCAATTCCCTGGCCAGACCCCCATCCCTTATTCTCAACCTGCGGCTTACCACCCTCAGTCTAATGGTTAGTGGCCTCCCACATCCCTCGGTCCTTTTACCCTGTTCCACCTGTGCAGTAACTGCCCACAATGTTGCCTATGGCAGTATTTCTCTTGGCATAAGTTGTATAAAATCTTATTAAGTTACAAAAGGAATCTCCATTGGTGTCTTTCTATAACAAAGGATGTCAGTGGCAGCTACTGCACAGTAAAACAGGTTGCATTTGGGTTCAAACATTCGTTGTCTACTTAAGACAAGTGTAATCAGCCAATCCAACAATATAAAAAAAAAAGCTCTATTCATACCTGAATGCAATCTGGTACTCTAGTGCTTGGCTTTTTTTTATCTTCCAAATTTTATACCCTTAATTTTCTTTAAAAACTCTAATGATGTAGTTTATTATGAGATGACTGTTTATCAACCCTTTATAGACAGCTTTTTATGGCCTAATAATATTGTATTTGTAATAAAACAAAGGATTGCAAAATCCTTTTCCTGTGTCACCCTTAGGCCCTGCATTCCCAGTCTATGGCCAGGGCAAGCCCTCCATGACACCCTTTGGGCCACCCATGGCTGGCCCTGGCATGTCCAATAACCCATTCATGGTGAGTATGCACTATTTGAAAAGGGCTTTACCAACCTTAAAAAGTGATTGTACTAATTGACTTGAAAGAAATATTGTTTTATGAAAAGTTTCATAAGAAAAGAATATATTTTAATGCCAATTCTTTCTTTCATTTAGGCGGGAGCCCCTGCAGGGTCATTCCCCTCTGGGGGTTCCACTAACCCTTTCCTGTAGCACAGCTTCAAGTGATCGCCACCAGAGGGCAGCATGCAGCACATATTCAACGCACCCATCATGCAATTAGAGGCAGTACATTTTTTAAAGAAAAGACTTTCGTTTTTTTTTTTTTTTTTTCATAAAATGAGTTTACAACACTATGAAGGAGTACAAAGGACTATACTGAGGACTAAGGGACTGTTTTTGGGATAATATACTGTTTTGGACTATATACAATGTATGCTTTTTACTTTTTGTTTATGACTGTAAGCTCTGTGCATATCATAATTTGTAATCACAATTAAGTACATGTTATCTATTACAAGGACTGAGTCAACAAGAGTGAGTATACGCACACCTTGTGGGGAAAATCCTGCTTAAAAGTATCTATGTAGGTAAGGGTATATACACTTGTGGATTATTAACAGGGTTCCATCCAAATCCATGATCTGTGGTGTGAAGTTGCCATGATGATACCGGTATTTAAGTTTTTAAAAAAGGGATTACTTTTGTTATTTTAGCACAATTGCTAGTTTTCCGGCACCAAGGTGCAAGGTCCTTTATTAACATACAAAGCCGGGTCCAAGATGCCTATTTTTAGAAGCAAGTGTCTTTATTGTCAAACATCCCACACAGGTGGATGGAACACAAAATTTTGGACTTTGAGTCACCCTTTTAGATATTGCTTACATCTGCAAGGTTTTAGACATGACTACAGGCTCAATTTGGATTTGTGATCAAGGCCAACTCCTTGAATGTGAGAAATTATAGATATTTCAACCCAATGGGAAGTACAGACATCTAGAGCACAACTGGAGGAAAGGGACTATATGTCATGAAGAGAATTGGCTTTTCATTCTGTTACTCTGCTTTACTGTTAAAACATTGATAAAATATTTAAATATACTGTTGTTATCCTGACTGCTGCTGGTTGAAGATTTCAGATTTAAACCATACTTTATGAACATGTTAATGAAAAAAGGACTGTTGAGAGAGCTTGGAGTTGTGGCTAACAGCATCTTCACAGGCAATAAGGTGATATCCTCTTGACAGCAAGTGACAGGTTAGCAGACCCTGCAAAGGCAAAACGTTTTTTAGAAACATTTGAAAACAATATTTATGTAAGTTAATGTATTCATCACACTCCCTTGGTATCCCTTGGTATCTTTTTACCTCTTTGCCCCCTTTCTACAGGGTGTTGGGGTGAAGACTGGATATAGGGAAATAATGATGTTCCTTTATTTTGCCTTAAGGTAAGGCAAGGTAAAAGTAATGATAAAAATATTTTGGACTAATACATGATTAAATCAGCTTGGGACCCCTGAGAACTATGGTCTTAAATGTGCCACCAATGACTAACAGAGTTCATTGTCTTTACAAGAATAGGTAAGTAAATGTGTACATATATAAATATATGTATAAATAAATTAAAGATTTTTAACTACAGTGGAGTTTTTTGTGACAGGTTGCAGTCATGGTCTTGTTCTTACTTTGAAGAAAGAGTTGAACTATTTAGGCCTATTAGGTATGGTTCATATACACTTAGATTAAACTAGGACATATAAAAGAATGCGCTCAATCCTCCCATTTCTAGAGGCCAATCTTGCTATTTTGTTTTATTATTCATCTAGCTGTTTATAGGCTACAGGAATTGGCTGGATATCAGAGAAACATTTTATGTTAAACTTCATACTAAGCCTGTAAATCTAAACCTTTGAACAAACCTGATAGCCTGGCTGGGCCATCCTGTTGCGTGAATCACGCAACTGGATGGCCCAGCCAGGCTATCAGGTTTGTACCTTTAAATTCAACTGATTGAGTCTAAACCTAAATAAGTGAGCACCATAATTAGTATATGCTGCTAAACCGTGTCAGTTAACTGTAAATGTTATTTAGACCTATAAACAACTAAACTGAAACCTTCTTTACATGTGAGCCTTTATATATTTAGTAAAACCAACTACGGCTGGGTATCACATTGCAGCTGGAAAGCCTTGTTTACTGTATCACATGTAGTTCCCTGCATATCTTTATCCCAAGTAAAGCGAGAACATTCTTCACAAGTCACGTAAGACAACGCCGTTGCCATGACAACATAGTGTCTTCGACATGGCGTCTCTTTTAACAGACCCACTGTTTGAAATCTCTGGTGAAGGACCTCCACCCAACAAGACTTATTATTATTTTTCTGTCACCAAGTCACTTGTAAGTCACAGTATTCTGATAAATCTGTCTTTGTTCTGTGAAGAAACGGCGTTTTTGTTCGGCTGTGATGCTTATTGGTGTAACTTTTCTAAACGGCGCTAGCTATTACTACCGTTTTAAAAGTGACGGTTGGTAGCTGAAACTTGGAGGCCACAGAGCTTGTAAAGAGCTAGCGTAATATTTAGCGACATGGCAGCGCTTGCAGATGCTCTATAAGCGTTTCGCCTTATTTCTGCAAGAGAAGAGAAACTGTAGTTTAAAAGTGGCAGAATATATAAAACTACAGTCTCAGTAATCTGAAGTCCTGAACGTAGAAGTTCCTATTCTTTCCTATTAAAGATAACAAATAATCACATGTAACGAAAGGGTTGTACAAGAAAGTATTTTGTTCTATTTGACCTTAATGTAAAAGATGATCAATTTAATATTTACTTATAGGTGATATGGAGATGGTGGAAGATATCTATGAGAACTGTGGACAGGTACTCCAGACCTGGGCAGCTGAAGGAGTCCCACATGGATTTCTTGGATGACACTCAGCTTCAGAGTAAGAAATTCATTCATCTCTCACCTCTTACCAAGTTCCTTCATGTCTTTCCAACGGTTTCATTTTCCCTATTTGTTTCCCTCATTTATGAAGGAGTTTAATAAAAAGTTTAGGACTTAGCTTTAAACTTTATACGTTAGTGTTGACATTAATTTTGACACGTTATAGCAGACTACAGGAGTAATTAATGAAACTAATTAATGAAATTTAATGAAAGGAATGGCTTTATTCTATTTATCCTATGACCAGGAAAATTAATGGAAAAGAGCCAGCACCAATACTTTTGAGGCCGAGCCAGGGGTCGGCAAGGAGTGGCCATGGTCACCCCTGAAATGTTAGTGGTAACCTCAGTAGCAACCCATTTGCCACTGAAATCCATTTGGCTATTTAGGATTATGTTTTACAGGCTGCTAGTGCTATCTTTGCACTTCAATGTGGAACCTTTACTTTTGTTGGTACAGTAAATAGTGACTTTGGACAAACTCCTATTTGACCCCTTGAAGATTTAAGACCAGCAGATTTAAAAGTGGCTGTTGGCTGTCTTTGTTGGCTTGCCTTTTAAAGTAAAATATTATAAACAAACAACAACAAAAAACAACAACTGAGTGTTATCCACACCTCACCACCCCTAAGTCAGTGCCCCCAAATTCTTTATTATGGCACAAGTCTTTAGAGCCCCAGTAAGCCATACCAGTCATTGTCAGTGATTTTATAACGAATAAATTCCAAGCAGAATGAGGGTACAATTGAATTCAAGGGAAACGCATGCTCTTTTTAATATACTCGGAAATACCTCAGTGCTTTATGTTGGTTGTTCTGTGTTCTGGTTCTACCTTGTGATTATTTTATGTGAGAACAAACTGAATGTTTTTGAATGTGTGACAGCTAAATGACGGGCTTCTCTCCAGGTGAGGTCAGAAATGTTTTCGGCCATCAAATCTTGCAGTACACCAAAGCTCTGTGCCAAGGCCACTATGATTATTTGGAGCGACTGTCGGACTCCTTACTTCTGTTTATAATAAGTTATCTAGACTTAGAGGATGTGGGTCACCTTGGACGAACATCACGCAGATTCAGGAAGGTATGTTCATAAGACACAAGAAAAAAAGCGTATTATTTAGACTGCTCTGTTGTTGAAGTTGTACTCTGGTTTCCTGTGAATACATCATTTTAGATAATAAGTTAGTATAATTCCATGAAATGTAAAATAAATTCAGCAGCATTGTTCTTGAAAAAATGCTTTTATCTTCAGCTGTGTGGATCAGAAGAATTTTGGGAGCAGACAGTGCGCAGGAACAGCAACACAGTTTCAGCTGAGGTGGCATCTCTGGCAGCTGAGGTAGGCTGGTGCAGCATCTTCTTCACCAGCAAGCTACAGCTGCAGAAGCTACTTAGCCGAAGGAGGGCAAAGTCTAAGGAGGACCAAGAGGAGCAGATCTCTGACCCTGATACAAAGGTGCTGGAATCTCTAGATGAAAGCTCAGCGAAAGACCTGATAGCCGGTCCTGACCCTGACTCTCAGCCTGGTATTATCCCCGATCCAAGCTCTGGCACCAAGACTGGCACAGACTTTGACACCAGCTCTTGCTGTGATGCTGATCCTAACCCTTGCCCTGATCCTGACGCTGGGTCCGAGTTAAGCTTACCCTTGTCTTGCCAATTGTTTCAGGACATCAAGAAGTGTTTGAAAGAAACACAGGGGCTAAATGATGTGCTGGGCGATGAAGAAAGAGGAGACCACAGTGCAGTGACAGACAAGGAACCAAAATGAGGCTCATGAGAAAATCTTTTTTTGGGCTCACTGTTACATTTATACACATTTCTCAGACTTAGATAAATTCTGTAATGATTATCAGAACAATTTTACTTTTAATGTGCAAAATGATTGTCTAACTTTTTTTTTTAATCTAATTTCTAAGTTGAGGAACCTTTAAAGGATTTGTACATTTGTCCTCTATTTCTGTATGGTGCCATGACTTTTCTGACCACTTGGTGTATGTCATTGATATTAACAAAAAAACAAAAAGACTTTGAAGTTTAAAATTCTGCTGTGATATGCAGTCTGTTCTGTTGTACATGTAATTTGAATTAAATATACCGGATGTATATCTGTTTTTTGTCACTTGTTTTTTAAACTTAGTTTTAATTCAGTTATGTGTCACTTGAGCATGAAACTCAACCTTACAGAGGGAGCAGAAACATGATGGCATGTGTGGCGAGTTTATTAATGGTGTTAATGTCTAATATGGCACCTCTAATTGAAAACTTACACTGTACTAATATTTGTGTGCTTAAATATTGACCTTTTTCCAAATATAAGTGACTTAAAGTCAAAAAGGCTTTTTAGAAAAAAGATCAAGAGGTTTATGTTCATGGAAAATTAACCACAGGCATGATACATATTAAAAAAAGTGTGACACAGGTAACGCGATTTTTGGTAAAAACTTTTACAATTACAATTTAAAGACCATTGAGAACACTTTAAATTGTAAAACAAAACAAACAAACAAAAAAGATCGGAGTGGGACTTTAAAGAAAAAATGAGGAAGTCTCCAGTTCCAAGAGACTGCATAGAGTAATTATCAGCTTAGCCAGCAGATGCAGTCTGGGGTTTTCCCATCAGTCAGTGTCCCAAATCCCTTTCATATGTACAGAACCTCCTTCACCAAACTGCTTCTACAGAGTTTCTCCTTCAGATAGTAGTTAATTACAGTATCAGTGAGTAAAGTAAGTACTTTGGAAGGTATTGGATATGAAATTTGATGCGCAACCACAAATTGAAGTACTTTTTGCACCCAGAGGTTTAGTGAGATGTTGCATGCTAAGCAAGTTGGTAAGTATAGTATGTTACAGTTTCTTTTGTACTTGGAAGAAGCTGTCCATTCCTCCAGAACACATCATACTGTGCGTGTGATTATGTACAAACCTTTCCAAAAGATAGACTCCCTTTAATCACATTGACATCTAATGATCTGTTGCCCAGGTACAAAAGCTCACCTTTATATCTTGCAGGCATTTTCATTTATTTAACAAGTGGGTCAGTTACAGTCATATCACAATGCCTTTTAATCGCAGATAACATAATAGTTTTCACTATACTGTGAGTGCAGTGCCTCTATAAAAAAAAAAAAAAACAATCTGCTGGTGCAGCTATTAAAATCTTTGTCATTCTTATAAGAATCAGCTTTTTTTTCTCTGGCTTCCTGTTTATCTTAACCAGCTTACTAGGGTAAGATAAACAGTCATGAGTTGTGACTTTGGTTAAACATGGACTTTGGTTAAACATGGATCACCCACTTTACAACACCTTGATGGACCAAAGGGCCAATGGTCCCCTTCAGGGATTAATAAAGTTATTCTTATTCTTATTCTTATTCTTATTCTTACAATGCTGAGAGTCAGATATAAAAGAAATCAACCAAGGAAAGTTATCTGTTAGATAAAACATTAAAGGGTCTTGTATGGAATTGAACTGTTTGTTGAAATGATGAAAATGATTTGACATACTAAGATATAATAAACTTGACCCTTGACAGTGTGTCTAGATATACCAGATTTAGAGTCTGAACTTCACTTGGAACTAAATAATTTCACTCTCCAGAAAACTGGGCGCTTGAGACAGTTTGTGCTCAGATAAGCCAGAGTTGAGTTGTAGCCACCTGAGCTATTGACCTGCACTATGACTCCTTAAAGTGGTAGTCCACCTCTGATTCAGTTGGTGTGTCATCTGTGCTTGAGACTCCACAAATTCTTCAAAGTGTTTAATAGCACACGAATATAGCTGAGTCCTTCCAGCCGGAGGAGTGATTTAAGGAGGCTTTCCGGAATAATCTCATGTTCCCTATCACTACACCAGAGCTTTCAAACCAGCTGTTACTATTGTAGTCACTTTTCTTGGCCTGTCTGGTCCACTGGGCTGTACTTCGAGTTTCTGATGCAAACCAGATGTGAACACCATCTTTACAGAGCTTGGGTTTTTCCTTCAACCTCATTCTGGGTCACAGACTCACACCAGTAGAGACCACAAATCTCTGCCGGATTTGGTGTCATGATTGAAATAATTATGGACAGGCTCAAAAGCAAGTATTCCTGGAAAACTCTCACAACATGTGTGGGTATTATGTTGAAGTCTTATCCGCTATCTGATCCAACTCACTGCCAGATGGTAATCTGATGATGAGCTCATGTCCTCAATTCACGTGAGTGTCTAGGACATATGACCTGAGATCTGATAAAACATCTACCGAGGAAATCTCTGACCTTTTGCCACAAAATACTTAGCCACCATCCAGCCTTGAAATGGGGAAGCTTAATCATGTAAACCATACTTCTGTAACTGTACCAGTCCTCTGCAGAAAGGCAGTTAAATTCTTCCACACTCACTGTGAGGTCACCAGGTTGAGCCCTTTTTAGCACCTGACCTGCTTTGATCCGAAGGTGCAAACAAAAGTCAATCAGTAACAACCAGGGGACTTAAAGGTCTGATAAACACCTCCACACCTGGTTGTTTTTTTTACTTTGTGTAACTCGACTTAAGACCTGCGAGCATCAAAGTCTGCTGGAGCTTCATGGCCCTCGCTGGCCCTTGCACTTTGCACTCTGCTGCCAATCTTCACCTTGAATGAGGTGAAATAAGGTGGAGGTTCCACATTAAGTTGTTGGTCCGTGACTATCATGGTTTAGAGATTTCCCTGGTTACAAAGTGGATTCGATAAAGTTGCCTGCTGGCATTATGCATTCATTACATAATGTTTAGTATCTTCTAAAATCTATAGGTTACTTTCTTATCCTCAGCACCAGGTCAAGGGTTGGGAATAACATGACGGACAGGCAGGCTACACAGGCTGCTAGCCACGAGCTGACACACAGAGACAACTTTTCAAACTTAATTCGACTTAAATAAAAAGTCAGCATCACAAATTTAATACATTTGTTTGTTTTGTACTGAGTGAGGAAGCAATACTTCTCTTACAAACCAAGGAAAGGAAAGGGGAACATGATGACCGGTCAAAGCCAAGGACCCCCGTTATGTCCAGTGATACTGCTGTTTAGTTAACAAGTTGGGTAATTCCTTTTCCCTTTAATTCAATTTTAGACAGCTGCTAATGAAAGCGCCATGGTCAGATGGTCTTAGCATTATTTAAAATCATTGAATCAAACATCGGCTACAATAATTGCCTGTTGTTCACTGAAGATGTAAGTACAGGCCAGGGTGTAATGAGTTCATTCAGCTTCTTCATCAGGGTCACTAGCTAGAATTAAGTTCTTTACCAGATCCTTACATTAATCCCCTACTGATAGACAACAAAATGCTATCAATGGCCACTTAGAAAGAGGTAAAATGACAAATAGTTATTATATTCTTATTCCACTTCTGAAGAATATCTCAGTCTGGTATGTGGCCAGTGAGTCTGTGTCACATGTTGATAAAAAAGGGCTCTTTGGGGAGTTAAAAGTTGTATTTAAAAAAAAAAGTTGAAGTCAGTCATGACTGATAAAACAGCTAAGAAGTCCATGGGTTCTTCGCACATCATTTTTAAAAGTGGAGGAACATAAGTTCAGGTAAAAGAAGTAAATTAATCAAAAATGTGTTTTTCCCTCTGCTGACATGGGAATATTGTCCAACCACTGCTTCTCTAGAGCTTGGGAGAAGCCATAAGCAGATGGAGTCAAACCATGTGAAGACAAGTCACAGAACATGTGGGGGATAGGATGAGGATGAGAATGCTCTGCTCATCTTGACCTTTCCTTCATCTGAGGCAAGACTAATCCTCCCAGGGCCATAAGAGTGGGCGCTCAAAACATCTTGTTTAGAAAACTATCACATCGCCAAAATTGAATAGTGAAGGACAAAGAATCATTCTTATACCTCCCCTCTCTCGCTCCCTCTCTTTCTCTCTCCCTACTCAAAACTTACTTTCTAAATTACTCTTGATCTCCATTGTAACCCCTCATTTTGGCAACATGTAAGCGGTGCTAAGTCATACACATTTTTTATACATTATTCAGTTTGTGAACAGCACCTGTGATCATTCTCAGCAGAAATGCACCATACAACATACAGTTTCAGTTATCCTCATCTGCCTCCCCTGACCCACTGAAAGATGAGACCTGTAGTCTCTTTTCATCCACTAAGGAAGCTTAAGTTCTTACTGACACTATGATCTATTTACAGCTTGACTGTTGTTTGACATATCTTATATTCACAACAGGCCTTTTTCTGAACTCAGAGGATGTTACTTTCTTTATAGTTTTAAAAGTTTTAAAATGATTATTTTGTTCAACATGAGCACTGCTTGGATCTCCATGATTTCATATGGAACCATTCACCTGGTTTGTCCACTTTTGGAACAAATCCAGCCTCTGGTTTCCCAGTATGACTGTCCTCATGGCTTTATATGCCAGAAGGTCTGGGTCTAGAGCCCTGACAGCAAGTAAAGCCCTTGATCTTGTGTGGGGCACTGAGGGCTTGAGACCATTTGAGAAAGGATTAGCTGATATTATCCAAGGTTTATCTTATTGAATTAGCCTACATTGTCATAGCTGTATTGAAGGTCACAGCAAAAGCAGCAAAGTTATAAAAACACCATTCTTCGAATGAAACAGATAAATAAATCAAGAAAGCAGTAAAATGAAAACATTCAATTAATAGATACTGTGGATGTGGTATTCTAAATTACATATTTATGGAGCTTATCGTATCATAATGGGTGACCAATGACTGACTTTGAAAGCTACCCCACATTTAAGCCTACAGCCTAAAAAAAAAAAAATACTAGTTTTATTGAAAAAGTTTGGCTGTCCTCTTGTGTGAAGTATCACTGTAAGGTATCGAGTGTATCCTCAGAATGACCTCAGTCCTGTCACATGATTGAGGTCATACACCTGAGGCTTTTTATAAACCACCTGGTGAAAAGAAGCTCTGGTCCTACATTGATCTGATCCTTTGAGTCTTTGCACTGTTGACTCCTGGTTTTAACAACCAATTATCTGCTGTAACTAGGTGTTCAAATGAGAAAAAAATGTCACTTTGAGATCCTCAAGAAATAAAGTTCATTTTAAAGTTTAAACTTTTTTGAACAGTTTTATTGTTTCGAAATGTCTAAATGTACAGTTCAGCACAAGCGCCTATAAGTACAGGATTTAGAGAACAAGACGAAACGAAATGTTTTTGCCTCTCACAACCTGCAAAAAAGGAAAAAAAGATTCATTACATATAATTTTGAGTTTATTAGATATCTAGAACAGAGCTCTAAACACAAGGACTAGCTGACAAGCCTGTATTCTTCAATTTATCTGTGTACCTCTTTTTGACACATGAACCAAACATCATGTAGTAAGTCTCACTGCCTGACTGCTCACAATGAAATACAACGGTACAGTTATACAGTTACTTAGTTTGAAAACATTCTAAACATGGTCAGAACTAAATTCTGATGCCTTAATATTAGGCAGATACAACAGAGATATCCTCCTCCCATCCATATACCCTTGAGGAACAAGTCTAAGTCATGATTTTTAAAAATACAAAAAAAAATGTATAAACAAGCCAAATAAAACCACCAATTTTTACACTTATAGTAATGTTGCAGACACATGATATAAAAGCAAGGTATGGAATAAATCTTTTGTAAGAGTTCAAAGATTGGCTCACTTTATGTTGTGAGTCTCTGATGGCAGTAAATTACAAAAGAGCAAGTGGCCAGAAATGAAGCAGACAGATTAAGGGTAAGCTCTCTAAAGTTCATGTTACGTTTAGACTGGATGAAGAAGAAAAGAAAAGAATGTATAGATTTTCAGCCACGCTACAGGGCCATCGTTTACTATATTGAAAGTTTTAGGGGCATTTTTATTAACAATCTGCACAAGTCTCTAAATATGATTTCCATGAGTAAATACCAGACATTTTCTCTCAACTTTTATGAAAGGAATCTGCTGAATAGTCTTTGCAAAGGTATCTCTGTCTTTTTGCCACCCTTTGTGTCTGATACTGTGTCTCACCACCAAATGCTCAGTCAACAGAATCCACAGAACCATAGTTGGAGACTACTGAACACCGTGAGCAAATATAGAGGGCTACAAAGCCTCTTAGGACAGAGCCCGCTTACGATTCCCTTTCCGTGCACAGCATCCTCGAATAGACCACACAAAGATCCTTAAGCCAAAATCCCTCCCTGGTATTTAATTCTAAATGAGTAATTACTGGGTGTGTCAGTGTGTCTTCAGATTCCAGGTAGGCTGGGTTAAGGAGCTCATTTGCCGGGTGGCTTTGGAGGGAATTGCACTCTCACACTGAGACACACATTCTGAAAGACGCTGCACTGGTTGTGAGAGGGCCACTGAAGAACCCAGTCACTTAGGGGGGATAGACCACATACAGCCGCCAAGATGTGTGACATGGGGGGACTGGATAACCTGGTGGCCAACACGGCCTACCTAAAAGCCCAGGGTGGTGATGACAAGGAGATGAAAAAGCGCCGTCGCAGCTTGTCCCTTCCAAAACCTGAGCAATGTTCTGGAACACGGGCTAGCCTTGACAAGGACTTTACATCGCTTTGTGAAAGGCAGCCTATCGGCAAGAAGTATTTCCGTGACTTCCTGGCAAACAACAAAGACTACAAGCTGGCAGCTGATTTCCTGGATGAGCTGTATGACTGGGATCTGGCTGAAGGTGCAGTAAAGGACAAGGCCCGCCAAAACATCATCAACAAGTATTGTAAGGCTGACTCCAAGAACTTCCTGTCTTTCCTCTCTGGGGAACCTGCTGACAAATGCAAGGCAGTGACAGATGCCACCTTTGAGGAGGTGATGAAATCCAAAGTCCAGGAAGGTGTACGTAATTATCTCAAGGAGAAACCTTTCACAGAATACCAGGCCAGCCCATTCTTTGATAAATTCCTCCAGTGGAAAGAATATGAGAAACAGCCCATCTCTGACAAATATTTCTACGAGTTCAGAACCCTGGGAAAAGGAGGCTTTGGAGAGGTAAGGATGCAGATCAAACGACAGTCTTACAAGTCTTGTTTGGAATATTTGTTATAGCAAATAACAGCTCTCAACACACTGATACGGATGTAGGATTCCTAAGGCAGCCTTAGGTGTGATGGTATTTTCAGTGTCTAACATTCAGCCCTAATTTACCCTGTTCAATCTATTGTAAAATACATCAAAAAAGTCAGGGACTTCATGCATCCCAAGGCTTTTGTAGTTGTTATGATGATGCTTCAGGAGATTACAGTAGTGCATAGTCAGTGGCATTTTCTAAAGCTATGGGATGTAATTTGTTGAAGCATATAAAAGGATATTCTTGGTCAAGAGAACATACCTTACATAACCATGTGGATTTACCTTATCTCAAGGTGACCATGAAGTTATGTGGCAAAGTGGCGCATGAAAACATGTATATTGTCTTGCAATTCAAAATGTTCAGAACCACAATGCTGATGGAAGTAATCTTTGACAGGTCTAGCAAGTTACAGTGATTGCTTGCATAACTATCAATGCAAACTTTCATTTCTTGACTCTATCTTAATGAATGTAGAATGTATAAAGGACCCACTAATGACCTCTGAGGAACCTCATCTCAGTGTAAAGCATAGAGCTACACTTACGAAAATTCAGACCAGCTTCTTAAAACCTAACGAGATAAATAGAGAGATAAAAAGCGGTTGATGGGAAAAAAAAGTTTTATCAATGTAATGTAAATTAAATAGTGAAAAAAGAATATATATATATATATATATATATATATATATATATATATATATATGTATATAGTTATTGTTATTCTTAAAATGACTATCCTATGACCATGTCCAATACTGATGTGTGAACATTTCAGTGAAAAAATCGTAGAAAAGACACTCTGATACCAGACCATCTTTTGTAAATGGTAGTTTAACTTGTGCTGCCAAGTGCTGTGGATGTACATGAATCTGTTTTACAAAGACTGGTTAGAGGAGAAATTGTGAAATGTAACAAATCCTCCTATGCCGATTTAAAAGGATGATCATTTTCAGAGAAATCAATAAAACTTTGAAATTCTGTATGACAAAGATTTATGATTACATTTCATTGAAAAGCTGTTATAATACAGAGACTGCATGTTTCTGTTTTATGGTTAATAGTTAATCTGAAAGTAAACTAGATTTAAAATTATACTTTAAACAAAGGTAATGTTAAGATCTGTCTTCTCAACTGTGAAGTGTAATGGTCCCTCTGCTGCTTGTAGGCCTACATATCAGCCTAGTACCATTAATTCATGAGTCGTGACTTTGGTTATTACTGATTTTGATGACTTAAACTGAAAACAGGCAGTTGAAAAGTTTTATGAACCCTATCATTAACAAATAACTTGTCTGTCCTCAGGTATGCGCTGTTCAAGTGAAAAACACAGGTCAAATGTATGCCTGCAAGAAGTTGTGTAAAAAACGACTGAAGAAGAAGGGTGGTGAGAAAATGGCCCTGTTGGAGAAGAAGATCTTGGAGAAGGTGAACAGCCTGTTTCTGGTCAACTTGGGATACGCTTATGACACCAAGACCCATCTGTGCCTTGTCATGACCCTGATGAATGGAGGAGATCTCAAGTATCACATTTACAACATAGGTTATGATGGAAAAGGTGTGGACAAGGGTATTGAGATGAAACGCGTCATCCACTACACTGCACAAATCACTACCGGCATTCTGCATCTGCACGCCATGGATATCGTATACCGAGATATGAAGCCAGAGAACGTGTTGCTGGATAGTCTAGGCCAGTGCCGACTTTCAGATTTGGGTCTGGCCATTGAGATTGCTCCGGAAAAGACAGTCACCCAGATGGTGAGTATATGTCCACAACACACTGTTAGTCTGGATAAAACTGTAACGAATCCAAAAGCAACATTATGTTGTCTTAAAACACAGAGTTGCATTAAGCAACCTAGCATCAATGAAGTTCTGAACCTAGCAGGATTTAGTTGTGTGATTTCAGTAACATCACATGATCTTACATCACAGTGACAGATGTCCATACTTGATGGTAATTCCATTTATGACTCAAGGTTTTTGAGGTTGTTTGGAGCAGAGGGCCGGCAGAGATCCTCAGTTAATTCTGTTCTGTGTAGCTGATCTTTGAATCAACAAGATCTTGTCCAAATGTTCATCGATATGGTTTTAAAGTAACAGACACAGACACATGACAATCAACAGCAAAAGAGAGAGAGAGAGAGAGACAGAGAGAGAGAGAGAGAGAGAGAGAGAGAGAGAGAGAGAGAGAGAGAGAGAGAGAGAGAGGGTGATAGGTGATCTAGTCTGGTCTACATCTTTACTTTCTAGTTCACTTATCTAAAGAGGAGGACCTGAGCTCATGCTATTGTACAAGCAGTCAGTCTTGGTGGGGTTTTTGCTTTAAATCCGGACAGGGATTACCACTTAAAGATCTGTGCAATGAACGACTTTGAATCCATTATGTAACTCAATTGATCCTTTAGTGACAGATTATAGCATGGCCAATAATAGGCCACCGTTTTGTAAAGGACTATGTCAGAGACATGGAGTTCCACTACCCTGTAAATCAATGGCTGCAGAGAATTAAAATAAAGTGTCCCCCAGCAACACGGCTGTAGAGATGTGGCTATTTCTGCAAAGGCGTTACCTGAGGAGAGTTCCCTTTCCTATGCTGCAGTTACTTCCTATGGCACACTATGAAGCCTGTTCACTGCTGTTCTTGTTCTGGACTTGAGTAACCATGTCATCAATAGGTTCAGCTTGTTATCATACTTATTTATATTATGATATATATGATATTAATTGATCATAATGGTCTGTTAGGTTAATCATTAAGCTCTGAAAAATGTGTTCAGTGCTGGCAAAAATGTTTTATACATGCAGAACATGAGCTGAAAATTGTAAAACCACAGATATGTAAGTGAACCAGTGTATAAAACAGCATATTTTAATATTCATTTCCACTTTTTGTCTTAAATTACCCAAAGTGTATTACCTATGTATGACACAAAATTACAAAACTAAGAACTGAAGAAGGGTTCCCTTCTTTGAGACTTGCTTGCAGTAGCAAAGAGTAAGCTCTCAGTTCCATGAAAGTCCAGTAAGCTCATTATCCAGTACTCTGATGCTCTTCAGTCAGCCAAAATGACTGGGCTAACCTCCTACAGGCAAGGCTGGCTTTGGTCCTCTAATCCTCTTAGTGGCATTACACAAGTCTGTCCCTGATTAGATTGACAGATTCAGGTAAAAACCTATGTTGAATATATTCAGACATGTTAGTTTGCAAACAAGGTGACTTAAACTGGGTTGACAAATGAGATCTGCTCCTTGTTTGAACCAAGATTAGATTAATTTAGGTGATAATTTTGTACCTGTGGGATTCTACATAACAGAGTTTGGCTGCTGTGACAGACCAGAGTGTGCAGGTGCTTTACCTGTGAGGTTAAACCTATTACCAACAGATACACAAATTGCAGTTGAACAAAATGTAGCTGCAAAAAGTCCCAAGAGGAGGTCAAAATTGCAGATGATAGAAATCTATGGATTTGCTTGTGAGGTAACATTGGACTGAATAATAACTATTGCATGCAAACCTGCATAAATTTCCAGGGTCATGTGGGCAAGTGTTGTCACTAAAGGTAACAACAACGTAACACCAAACAAGGGTTCAGTGATTACAATCTTTCAATCGAACAGAAAATAGTATGCATTGCTTGTTTTCAAACACTTTTATGGCTTAAACAGCCATAAAAGTTGTAGTACGCTTATAAAATACAGATCTTTCATAGAACTTTGAGTGAAATATGCAAAAAAAAAATCTGTTCCTGCAGAAGCTCAGCTCAATGCTAGTTTGCACTGCATGTACAGTGATAATACATTACAGGCATGACTGCGTGTAGTCCGGATGTTACGTATCTGTGCTGGTGACACAAGCTTCCAGAAATGTCCAGCCTTTATATAAGAGCCGGGACAACTCTGTCAGTGTGTAGACATACATGACTCTTGACAGGTAGTAGGCTTAGCATTAGGATTAAGCTGCTGGTCTGAGGCTGCAGTTTAGGTCAAAGAGGGTAAGGAGCAGGGAGAGAGTGAGCAAGGGAGGGAAAGGTGAAAGTTACACAGACAGACAATAAGGGAACACGCTAAAGGCTGGAGTGAAGCTTTAAGTAGCCTAGGTTACTGACCTTCAAGTTATACTTAAGCCATCTGTCCCCCCACAAAACCAACTTTATGTTTTCTGTCACTTCTGATTAAAACTAATAAATCTGTACATTTCCTTATGAATGTAAAGTCAGTAATTCCATCTGAAGAGCTGGTGGTAAAAAGAGAGTGATCTACATGTTTCTCAACACGTCAAAGACACGATTCCTTTTAGGTTTTTATATTAAAATCCCTTCCTCCGCTTCTCTCTCTCTCCAGGCTGGTACAGGAGCATACATGGCCCCTGAGCTTCTAAGCAAAACCCCCTACAGGACATCAGTGGACTGGTGGGCCCTGGGCTGCAGTATCTATGAGATGGTGGCCGGCTACACACCCTTCAAAGGCCCTGACAGCAAGAAGGAGAAAGTGGAGAAGGAGGAGGTACAGCGCCGCATTCTCAACGAGGAGCCCAAGTGGGAGCACAAGGGTTTTGATGCCCCAACCAAAGACATCATCCAGCAGTTCCTCAAGAAGAAAATTGAAGAGCGTCTGGGCATGAAGTAAGAGTTCCTCTATGTGTTTAAACTGGAAAATATCATGAATCTGGGCTTATTTAAACTTTCAAGATACATTTTTAGAAATTATCATAGAATTTAGTCCCTCACATTTCTTGGGAATTGTAAATGTTTGATTTATATCACTGGCACTATTGTAATGGATACAGTGAAAGTGAAAAAGCTTGTCAATTAAACTGTTTAGTATTGGCTACACACAACAGGGACAATTTCACCTTGACTGAAAGCAAACTGTTGCGTAAACCAGTGCCGACATTGACATCGACTGACATTGTAGAATTCAATCATTAACACTTGCCTTCTCCACAGGAACAACATGGAAGACCCCAGGAAGCACGTGTGGTTTAAGACCATCAACTTCCCCCGTCTCGAGGCCGGGCTGGTGGCTCCTCCCTGGGTACCCAAGCCCAACGTTGTCTACGCAAAGGACACTGGCGATATCGCTGAGTTCTCTGAGATCAAAGGCATTGAGTTTGACGCCAAGGACGATAAATTCTTCAAGGAGTTTAGCACAGGGGCCGTGCCCATTCAGTGGCAGCAGGAAATGGTTGACACTGGACTGTTTGATGAGCTCAATGATCCCAACAGGAAAGAGGGTGGCGGGGATCCTGATGATGAAAAGAAATCAGGCACATGTATATTGCTGTGAGAAGCCACATGTAAAAGATAATTTATAAGCAACAACACTCAATAATTTGTTTTCTTGGTCAGATGCACATTATTATTGTTGTAAAGGATGAATGGAGAGAGGTGAGCAACAGCATCTATGTTGAGATAGATGTACAGTCCCTCTCTTATAAAGAGTCTCATGGTCTAGAGATCGGCTGTTTCTGAGGCAAGGTTCAGTAAAATATCGAGGATGTGATGATGTATTTTAAACATCATAACTTTGGTTCACAGCTTGTCTTGTAAATATATACATATAATGATGGAGACAGACTAACTACATTGACCAAAAATAACAGTTTGGAGTAATTTTAAAGAGGACACAACTGCTAGATTAGTAAGAAAAAGGCGATTGAGTGAGAAATATTATGTAACTTGATAATGAACAAATCTAAAACCAAAGTGACTAGAAAGCACCAGCCCACCATCTTATTCCCTTTATTGATGCCATCAGAGGGTCTCAGTGCTCCTACGATGAAGAGTGCTATCTGAGCTCAGATGATCCTAGCACTGAACGTTTTACTCTGTGATCTTTAACCTGATCACTGCGATCTATTCAGGCGGTTTTCTTCCCGACCAACATTTTAGTCTTGTAAAGCTAGAAAAAGCAATTGTTGCTGTTGTATGTATTGTATATAATTACATTTAACTATGCACAGAGAGGAAAGCAGAGAGTTAAGTTATTTAAAGTTTAGTATTTATTTAAAAAGAAAGAAGAAAACTATAAGAAGACTAAAAACCTCTTCACTGAACCCCTCTACTGTTTGGTGCTATGAGGCTCAACTTAGTGAGAACTCTGTAGCCCTGGGATGCTGGGAGAGAGATGAGTTAGCAGTTATTTGCTGCATATGAAGGAGAAAAATTTTAGAGGAGTCGGGCAATAAATTCCTGTACCAGGATCACATAGGTTGCCCAGTTCATGACCCTGAAACACTGTGAAGCTTCAGGGCTCCTTTTAGTTTGAGATAAATGTAAATAACTCAAACTAGCCACATCCTGAAAAAAAAAAAAAGAAATGCCCCACTACTGTGGTTGTTGAAGTGTAGAGACTTGGGTTAGTTCAAAGGAAAGTCCTTGTTATATTTGTTGACTTGTCTCAGGGTAACTATTTGCTTAAGCTTTTGAATATCCAGATGTTGGGCAGAGTTGAGTTTTTACAGTTAATGTTAATACAATATAAATATATATATGACACATGTGTTTGTAAATATAACATGAGAGGAATTGCTACTATAGAAATCATTGGTTTAAAGCAGAAATTTCCTTAAATCTTGAATCATTTGAATAAATTAAAAGATGTCTTTTAAAACCTCTGCTTGATCTGTGATTATTTACGTCAATGTCATTGTCTTAATGTCTTTGTTGTGGTCTTAAGGTTCTGGAAGAACATCTACCACCAGCGTCAGAGAATTGTGCAATTAGACAGAAAGTCTTTGGACTATATATATCCACAGAGAAAGTGTTGCTGAGGACTGTGGAGTAAAACCTAAAAATATCGGCTGTATTAATCCTTTTCAGGATGCTGACTACAGCCAGGCTGTGCTCCAGGCAGCCGCAAATTAGCAAGTCCAACCCTTAGCTGATAAGGCGATAACCAATGTTATCCTTGCACCGTCTTTACTTAAATCAGCTTCAAATCCCCCTCTGGGTTTTGAAGCATCTCAATGTTACAGCTAAGTGACAAGTTGAGACAGAAAATAGCTGTAATCTTAATCTGAAAGAATTTATTTTAACACATTTTGACAAATTTGCTTTTTATATTCTGGAAATATTTTATTAAAGGGTTGATGGAGAAATCTCATGACTGGCCTTGAATGTAGAAAAGCGGTAAGTGACACCACCAATGCCTTATCAGTTTAAATTTTTACAGAATGTTTGTGAAAACACACACACAGATAGCTAATTTGTCATTTTCAAGCACTTCTGACATTGACATCTCCAACATTCCCAAATCTCAAGAAGTAGAAGGATGAAATTATCGATTGTGCATTTTATTTTGTGCATGTTCGTTGGTCTCCTTGTGACTCCTTGTGTCTTGTTTACAGTGCTGCAACTCAAGGACAGTAGGAGTTAAAAAGACGCTCAGGTGGATTCGTTCTCCAGCTAAACCCTGAGAGATTATCTGACATACAGCAGGACTTGGGGACAGGCGACTTGCTGACAGTGAAGGACAGAGCTGCTGCTTCAGGTGCTGCCTCAGGGCAATGTGGGAATTGTTGGATGGAGGTGAAGTGAAATTAGAGCAGTCAGGTATGATCAGACTCCTTATGGCACTGACCTGATGTCTTCTGACTTCTGGGCACAGTTGCAGGTGAATTCATGCACATAATGATTGGGCGAAGATTTGTGTTTCAGGAAATGTCGAAATAATTAGAGACATAGCAGGACTGTAGACAAGAATACCTGGTGCCACACACCAGACACAAATCCAAATGATCTTTTACCTGGGTCATTAAGAAGCCAAAAGCTTCGCTTCAGGCTTGACAGGTGGTTTTAAAAGATTAGAAATAGACCGAGGATCTGCAGCAGCTACACTCTAAGCTCATTTCCTAACAGCTCTCAGCTGATGTTATGTAAACTGTTGGCACATTCAATCATGTGGATTTGTTGTCATTGATTTGTCTGCTTAGAAAAACCTCAGGGTGCAGACAGGGGAATGTAAAATGCCACACTGACCTCCTCAGGCCCCAGGGCAGCTTTATGTCTGGACCACACTGTTAAGAGCTGCTCAGGCTGTCTGAGATGTTTCTGGCTCCCTCCTGTGGTTGCACTAACACTAAAAGTTCACCATGACACTCTTACCCAGCATTTGCACAGACTCTTTCCCTCAGTTGTTTAACATACCACAGAACCCTGGTTATTGAACCCTGGTTATATCTTTCCAATTACTCAAATGCTGTTTATATTTAGTGCTGAACTGTGAGGTAACTCCAGATTCTCTAAGTCGCCACTTAGAGCTTCTGCTCAGCTGCATTTTTTCTGACGTTACATGTGCTTGTATGCTGTTGCTCTGCCTTGGTTAAGATAATGATTGCATAAGCCATTCAACGTTTTTCTTTTAATTGATAAATGACTTTTACAGAAATCATGACCAACCCCTAATAAAGTTCCAATTTTCAAATAACTGTTGACATTTAAGGCTCATATACAGAAGTTGCTTTAACAAACAATTAAAGGTGTATTTGTTTACATATGGAGTGCCATGAATGAAGTTAAGTTCAGCTCCTCGCTCTGATGGATTAAGTTTTCTTGTTACCCCTAAGATAAGTTCTGTTTTTCTTTTTTGTCTCTTCACTTTTCTTTCTTCATCTTATTTTTGTATTAGTTTGTTTTTCAACAAACAATAGAGAATAAGAGCTACTGTATGAATGAAGTGTAGAATGAGTGTTATGTAAGTGTAAAGTCTCCAAGTATATAAGTTCAAAATATACAAAGGAAAAGAAGATTAGGACCCCAGAAAAAATAGTTACTGCATATCTTGTTGTAACTAATGGTGGATCCAAACAAACATTATACACTTTTTGCATTTTTAGGATTTTAACTGTTATCTCTAAGGTGTTTTATCCTTACTGCCCTTTACAAAAAGCAGCGTGTTGTCCCTTTAATGCATTAGGGAACCTTAGGAGTGACTTCCTTTTATACCTAAAAGATGTATGTGTAATAGATCACAAAACAGGCAAAGATTTTGGGAATAGGTTTGAAAGAAAAAGTGCTTATTATGGGTGTCTTAGGACTTTTGTTTCATCTTTTTGACCTCACCTATCATAAATGACCCCACAGTTCACCCCAAGCCCCTCCAGCTGGTTGTAGCTATGATTGTATCATACTGTGTGATAATATTTCTGCACCACTGTTGTTTTTCTGCAGAACCACAGTGTTTTGACGTCTGATGCTAAAGGTGTATTTGCAGCTGCATTAGCACTGATGTTAAATGTTGAATACCAGACTCTTACAGTTTTGCTCTGATGTCTTTTCTTAAGTGCAGGGCCTATAGGAACTTCCTCCAGCACAGGCCTCACCATAAACGATTACAAAGCAGGCACAAGAATATCTGTTTTTCTTCAAAATCACTTTTATTTCACAATTTATTTCATCAGGTCTTAAGGCACCCTGAAGAGATGTTACAAGTTGTTCTTTCAAATGCGGGTTCCTTTTAAGACTGTGTAAACATAGCTTTGAATAAGATAATTTCCTGTAAATCTTTGCTTAAATTATTTCTTTACAGTGCACAGACATTGTGTTTTGTGACAAAAATACAGTGTGAATTAAGTAAATATGGTAGATAGTGTATATATATACATTGAAGAGTAATAGATTGGCAGACAATCAGATCAACAGGCTGAAGAGCGAAAACTAACAAACAATCTTTGAGACCCAGATAGATATACAGATCACGTATAAGATATACAGTACATAGTTACAGTGAACTTTATATTTTTGCAACGCCTCCCCAGCGCCTCTCGGCCTTAAGAGCATTTTATACACTGTACCTTCTGTGTGTGTATGTGTGCGTGTATGTGTGTGCGTGTGTGTATGTGTCTCTTCAGCCACCATCGTTCCGCAGCACCCCGTGAGGTGGAGCGAGTCAACTCATCTAGTCCTGGACGGCTCACCCACATGTCAGCTATTGCTGTGGAGAGGTGAGTAAAAACAGGAAGACGGGCAGACGGACAAATAGACGGACATGCAGACAGACGGACAGAAAGACAAACGGCACAATACTGTTGTTGCAGCCATGCAGGCCACAACACAAAGATCTATCTATAATTCCCTAAATATGATAAGGATCACAATGTATTTATACGTAGAAAGGGACTTTGTAATTGGCATTTTCATATACAGGGATACGGTGGCTATACTTGATTATCAAGGTTCATACGTTCCTATGAAGTCTTTGTGATGTGA
The DNA here is from genome assembly GCA_962446985.1 of Xyrichtys novacula. NCBI lineage: Eukaryota > Metazoa > Chordata > Actinopteri > Labriformes > Labridae > Xyrichtys > Xyrichtys novacula. Next base: position 11,326,735 of record OY660877.1, read on the forward strand.
TAATGTGAATACTCTGGAGATATGTTTGGAAATGTTCTACCCTCTCACTTGTACTATACAGCAAGATAAAAATCCTCTCAACTCTGGCGATAATACAGTCATTCGAACATTGTGGAGAGATGAAAACAACACTCTCTTCCTGAAGCAGAAAGATCTAAAAAAAAAAAAAAAATTTACAAGAAAATGATATATCTGCAATTACACAACAGCTCCATGGCTTGGTTGCAATGGCTATAAGTTATCTAATCACACCTATTCTGAAAAACAAGAAGGATGAGGAATGAGCAGTGCAACGGGTGAAAGAAAGGGCAGACAAATGGATGGAGGAGCAGAGCTTGATGGATGTTCTGAGGATGTTTGCGGAGATCAGCAAGGAATCATGAAGGAAAGAAAGGTCAGAAATGTCCACAAAGCAACATTCAATATCTGTATCTACCTGGCTCTGGACTCATTTGCATCACACTGCTAATCCATACTTCACTAAAAATGCCACCTTTGTGACTTATTTGACGCTTTCTTCCCTTTATTTCAAATTTTAAACACAAATCCTTAGCAAACATTGGCAGCCTCTGCATTGGGGTTCTCCCTTTTATTGGCTTTCTCCTCTCTTTAATCGACCACCTTGATCCTGAAGGTGACACGGCCGAGGAACTTGTCCCTCTCGTCGTTGTTGCGGAGGTCAGAGCCCTCTACCCTGCACTCTATCGGCAGCTCCTTGTTGTAGTCCTCCTTGGTGAGCAGCAGCTTCACGGCCACCAGGGGCTGCACATAATCCTCCTGCAGCGAAGAAATAGATGCATGTCAATCAAACATTTACGCCAGGACATCAGCAAGTGCAAGCTGGGTAGTGGAAAATTACTTACATGGGCTTTCTTGCCGTAGTAGGGGAAGTACATTTTATCAATGCGCCCTTCACTGGGGTAATATATCATTTGAATTGGGTTTTCTCTCTGCAAAAAGGGGAAATATGTTAGTAAATGGGAGTTTTAAAAAAATAAAAAGCAATTTATTTTGTTAGTTTAGCTGCAGTTAAGACCATCTTTTTCAGGATCACATGAGACAGGACACAAAAAAGGAAAATTAATGACCCTAGGTTGTTAGCAAAGAGGTTTAAATAAAACATGATGTGTTCTACCTAAAATCTGCTATGAGACATCTGTAGTTGAAATTTATGCCTGTTAGATTATTACCGACTTTAAAATGGCACTGAGATGGGTTTAATGGCACTTGCATAATGAACTGTTACATAATAGAAAGTGTGTTAAGACTCCTACTGGCCTTATCATCCTGGTAATTTACATATAATCTTACCCTAAAGCCGTCAGTGACAGCATGCAGAAAGAAATCAGACACAAAAACAAAGAAAAAGAAGGAAGAAATGAAATCAACAGAAAGAAAATATTGAGACTGTTATGATCACCACAGCTATTTTTGTGAAGGAAATGAAAAACACAATACACACACAGGCAAGTCGCACATATATTACATCACAGAGAGGAAAAACATATTTACTTTTACTGTGCAGTTGATGTAAGGGTCTCCGCGGGGCTTCAGGCCAATAATCTGGGAGATGAGAAAAACAGAAGAGGGTGTTAGGAGGATTTTTAACCGTTCATGTGCTTAAACTGTGTTTCTCCAATATCTCAGATATTTTAGTGCTAGATTAGCGGTGCCATGGGTCTCAGGGAACCATCCTCAATGAGGACCTACTACATGTGTTCATCATTACTCAAGCTCCTGAAATATGCTGTGTTGTTGCTCTATGTGGACTCTTTCTATTTTCTGTAGGAGGTCAGCAGGATGTCTAACAGTGTGGACAGATACATATATCTGATCCACATCATACCAGTCCTTGTTGCCCTTATGGCATGCTAAAGATGTAACCTAGACCTGCAATCATGGACTTTGAATAGGCATCGTTACAAGGTGAAATGCTGCTAATGAATCAACTTAATGCCTCATTTTGGGAGCTGTCAGAAATGGAGATAAAAAGCTGTTAGGGAGGATTAAAAGGCTGACAACGTTTCCTTCTGTACTTCTCTTTCTTTAAGGTTTGGCTTTGTGGAAATGTCGTTACCCTGTTCATTTTGAGCAGCACGCAGGGTCGTCCCTCAGAATAGCCAAAGTTGGTGTCAGAGAGGCCGGAGCAGAGACTCAAAGAGCCCCTCTTGAAGCGACAAGCTTTCTTGGCTTCGTCCTCTGTGTCATCCTGCATGAAATAGTCTCCTCGGGGGCAGTCAAGGTTCTTCTCCTGCTCTGTGTCATTATACCCTGAGAATAAGAGCATGTTTTCGGATAAATGGAATGACTCATAGGAAAGGAGATCCAGGAAAGGAGAGCAGAATCTGTTTTAATATGCATTTATCTCTTCATCAGGGAGGAAAGACACTTACTCTGCAGGAAGGACTCCAGGTGTTGGACATACTGAAGATACTTCTGTGGGTCTGACTTGTTAAAATGGATGTCCAGGGAGTTTGGACGTATCACCAACCCTGACAGAAGCACAAAAAAACGATGTAAACATCGAATAGTGCTGCAAACAATCCAAACAGGAGAAACTAATGCACATCCAGCATTGGAGTTTGTCTCGAATTACAGCCGGAGAGAAAACATTCCTGGCTGCCTATGTCACACAGGAAGAGAATTTCAAAATAGATCGATACAAAAAGCAGCTGTTATGTTGCACATTATTGTGACAGCAGCACATTGGTGTGAGTATGAATAATGAATGTCTGAAAGAGAATTTATTGCAGCTGAAAGCTCCTTGTTCTCCTGCCTCTTTTTCTGAGTCTGGAGAGACACTAACCTGGACTGGGAACGCGGTCTCGGTACCTTGGCACGTTGTCATCTAGAGTGAGCAGGAGGACCCACATGGTGAGGGCAAACATACCAGCCAGGAAACAGTAGAAAACCAAGTAGAAGAGCAGGATGAGGGCTGGAGGAAGTTAGAGGAAATGGAATAGAAAGAGAGAGAGGAGACATAATGAGGAGAAAAGGGACATAAAAATGGGTCATGTATAATTAACTACATCTTTTCCACACAACCTGGAACAAAAGCCTTTTGATTTCCTCTGAAGAAAACTGTCATCTGAATGTCCAATCCGTAATAGAGAAACCATTTTGGATGAAGGGGAAATGCTACTCGCTGCTAACAGAGCTGAGCCTATTTTTCACTCAAATCACACCAGATTCAGCGATGCGATATCATGCACAACGCTTCTACAGCCTATTTCATTGAATTCAAGGGAGAGAGAGGAGACAGAGCCACAGTTTAGCAAACATCTGACTCAAAATGGTTCACCATCCAGCCTGCACACCACAGATGCCCTCTAAGTTGACAAGGAGGGGGGGGTGAAAAAAAAGAGATGGACCCCTCAGCTTCCTGCTGTACATTCCCCCTTTCTCTCATTCCCCCCCAACAGTATCCCACAATGCACCTGCCTAGTGCGTGAAAGAGAGAGAAAGAGGAGAGAGGGGAATCCCATTTGACCTTGACAGGCATGCTAATGTGGGCGGCCATGCAACTGCAATGGAGCATCCCACTGCACAGCAGCACAGGGGCCCAAGCAGCCCGACAGCACTGCGCGAGCCTATAGGAGCCTGCTGCTGGAGGGAGGGTAGGTGTTGTGTTACTACCTCAATGTGGAAGTGACCGGAGAATCATTACATAAAATAATGTATGACATGTTGAGCCATAGATTCACCTCAGGAATGCTGAAGCGCACTCCTCATGGATGATTAAGTAATGGGAGCTTTTCATCAGCTCGAGTCTCCTCTGTTATAATCTTGATAATCCTATTTATTCAGGTGATAAATATGGCTTAGAATCAATCCCTGCTGTTTCATTAGAGATCACCTGGATGAGTCTTTCTGCCTTTGCAGCAAAGACAGTGGAGCACACCTTTCCTAGCATCATTCATCTTCCTCTTGGTACAGGCTTCTCCTCTACACCTTCATGTAGGCCAATGATGGCTCCTTCACTGAAACAATATCCATATAGCTGTCACTGTAATCCATTCATGCACAGAAATTTGAAGTAGGTTTTTTGCTTCAAGAGGGACACATCTAAAAACCACTGATGATGGTAAATGGGAGGCGCCATATTAGATGACAGGAGCGTGAATGTCAAAGCAAATCTGGTAACTGAATGCTGAATAAATCGGGGGGGATTCTTACCCCAGCTGCTGGCCGTGCGACCCAGCACCTCCCCGGTCCTCGGGTTGTAAAAGGAGTCCTTCCAGCTGGACGTGTTCTCCTTGTTGGCCGGTTTATCCTCGGTGCTCGCCATGGTGATCTCTTTTCTCCCAGTTTGTTTGGTGCTTTTTTCTTGTGTATCTCTCTTTTTTTGGTCCCTGAAATGTGCTTTCTCTCCTTCTCCTTTAAAAAAAATGCAGAAAAGGGGGCAGCGGGCGATGTGGTGAGGCAGGCGAAGAAGAAGCCGGCGAGGCGGCGGTGAGTGGAGTGGGCGGTGTAGAGAGAGAAAGAGAGAGAGAAGAGAAGAGAAGAGAGCGAGAGCAAGAGAGGGGGGAGAGAGAAAGCAGAAGGAGAGAGATGCTCTACTGGAACAAAAAAAATCGAGAAAGGGGAAGGTGAGGAAAGAAGAGGAAGAAGAAGAAAAAAAAAATCTGTGACGCTCACACAAACCCGTGTCGGCTGATGCAGTATACGAGCAGATGGATGTACATTGGAGACGCACCGTTACGCGCACACATTATAAATAGAGCGCACAATATCTCCCTTATTATCAATTATAATATGATGGCTGCAAGCGTGGGGGGACAAGATGGGGTCTTGATTTTACAGAAAACGCTTGTAGAGACTGGAGATACTTCAAGAAACGCTGTAATTTCTCAAGAATTCAAAGATCTCCAAGGCCTCAGTGCATCTGCAGTACCTCAAAGCACACATATGACCATGGCATGTGGCCTAGTTGTACTTGATATCACGATATTATCATTTATTTTTCTGCGACATTATATGTAGATAGCTGCACATGAGTTGAGTCACTACATAACTGATCAAATAGGAAAGAGTGCGTCTTGACAGGCTTACATGAACGAATGCTGTTAAAAACTCGACGAGGGGCACACACGCACACACACACACACACACACACACACACACACACACACACACACACACACACACACACACACACACACACGCTTTTACTAATCTATAAGAACATAAATGCCAGTGATCAGCATATCTGAAGTCCACGAGGATGCTATTTGTGACAGACTGGTTGAGCATAGATATTTGGAGCATTTGCCAATCCTTGTTGCTATGGCAATTCAGCACGACTGAAACCAGAATCTCTCTGTGTGTGTGAGGGAGAGGGAGAGAGATTCTGTATAATATTTATTGTCGTGTCATTGCTAAAATTACAGTTTCTATTGATTTTTTTTATTGCGTGTCTAAATTTGGACCATTGTACTTTGATGCCTTGGCATTTTTATAAACTCTCCTGCCCGTGGAGCTTTTGGATTGAGGTTGAACTGCATTGAAAAGAGAGAGAGGGAGAGAGAGAGAATGAAAGAAAATGAAAGAGGGAGAGGGGGAGGGATAAGGGGGTGGGAGGGATAAGGAGGTGGTAATTTTAATATGGTTACAGTGCCCCTTCATCCCTCAGTAAACATGAACCATAAATTGTCACACACAAACTTAAAAACATAGGATATCATATCATATCATACAGATACGCATTGTGGAATATTTCATATTAATGTAATACTGCCCATGCCATCCAAATTTTTGTGCTCTTTGGCCGGATTGTTCTTCAAACTTCCATGCCAATAAAGTCCTTTGAGCTAAATTGGATTAAATTTAGGGGGAGGGGCAGATAAATAGAGAGAGAGAGAGAGAGAGAGAGAAAGAGAGAGAGAGCCTAGTAGGCACTGTAAACAGATGTGTCAAAGTTAACAGAGAATAACACTTTGCTCAAGGGGATAAGGAACTACAGCCATCCTCTCCCAGCTGTTATTTCACATTCATATAAATAAGTAAGCTGCATCTGCAGAGTAAATCTCTCATTTGATTCATACTCCATCCTCTGCTTTGCCACACTCTGCAGCACGTGTCCTGCATGTCGTGCCACTGACTGAAGTGAACTGAACTGAGAGAGATGGAGTTAGGTGCTCAGGCAGCAGGGGGAGAGGCTGAGACACTGACTGGAAGAAGAAAAAAAAAAGACAAAGCTTAACTTCCAACCCCTGACACTCCAGAGAACAATCCCAGAGTGTCACAGAGAGAGAGAAAGAGAGAAAGAGAGGGAGGGAGTTATATAATGACCCCTGATGCAGGGTTCAGCTTGCGTGGGGGGAGGGGGACCCGAGTGGTGGTCGCATTGCATCCAGTTCCTGCTGTCAGTTTGAATTTGTTGCAAGGCAGGGTCCACCACAACTCATACAATGCAGTTACCAAGAATAATACCAGCACGCACACACGTATTTAAACTCACACACACAGCCATTTTAACTGATTAGTGAGAGAGGCTGCAGCACTGATTCATGGGCTAGTCCTCTCTCTCACTCACTCCAGTACATTTTTCTCTGTAAAGGCATCCCACTGAAGCCAAGCCCACTGGAAGAAAAAAAAAAAAACACTGCCTGTGTTTGATTGACAAGAAGAGGAGGGGTTTATGCAGAAAAGCTTCACTGTACAGATCTGTGCAATGAACACACAACTCATTTCTGCTCTTCCTCTGAAGGGACAAACACACAATCCTCCCATTGTTTAGGGAATCCCCCTTTCTGTGCACTCAATTAGTGCCCTCTTCACCATACCAGCACCATGAGCAGGAAAACACACCCCATTTGTTCTCAGTCACTCCATCTGCGAGCTGCCATAGCAACCCTCAGAGCCAGATTGGTCACATCAATGAGAAGCAATCCTTGCACTCATCTGAGCAGCCTGTGTTTCTGATAATTCCCCAGGCACAAGACAAATGGAATTTCCCCAGAGTACAGGAGGTGAAATCCTTTAAACAGCATCTGTTCACTCACCATGTCAGTGACATCCACTGTACACACGACACACTCACATCCCTACAAATCCTTGCTGATCAATCAAGTTTTTAACACTCAGGTCATACAGAGAAGATGATACTTTAATCCAATTTGGTCACAAAATGATAAATTATCTCATATTTCCCTGCAGTTCGGGATAACATTTCCATTCAAGAACTGAATGAGTTACAAAGAGTTATAAAATGAATGCTGAGATGTTAGCAAATGCATTGAGCATGAACAAACCTTTTACATGTGAAAAAACACAGTGTTAAGAAAGGCTGAAAGTATGAACAACAAGAGCACTAACCCAAGAATGAGTTAACTCATCCTGAGAAATTATTAGAGTTTAATCATGACACAAAAAAGTGTTTTTAGTTTGTCAGTAAGTTCATCAGGTAAAAAAAAATACCTAAGTCATCACAAGACGACATCACGATTGAAACATCATCATCAACACAGAAAAGTTCACGAGATAACAGGTCATTACTTTTATACAAGACATTATTGTAAACATGTACACCTTCATGTTGTTCACAGGAAAATCTGAGATTTCTGTGACAGTTTATGACAGCAGCATAGCCAAGTTCCTCAAATGTCCAAAATCTGTCAAATCATCTCATAAAAATTCCCATCACAGTATTACCCTGTTCTTAAGGAGGGAGATGCGTGATGCATCGCAGGAGCAGATGATAAAGCTTTCTAATTCAGCAGGATTTCAAACAACATTCAGATTTTGTTCCAGTTAGAATAAAACAAAATAATGTAAAAATATTTAGTTAGAGTTAGCTGTGTTCAGTTAAAAGATGACAGATTTTTCCTCTGAATCAAGAAGAGGGGATTTATAGATCCATTCCTATTTAAAATTCCTATAGTTCTGAGGCATCATGAACAGAAGGCCTGTCTTCTTCCTAACAGAAGATCCATTATGAATGACATATCACTGATTTGACTCTGTGACCGCTTACTAGCATGTGGCGTGTGGTTGCTATGGCAGAGTTCATAAATTAAAAAGCTGTAAAAGTAGCCATTAGCGCCCCCACGTGGACAGATGCGCTGTTTTTCAATTGGATTAGATACTGTAAAATGCGGAGTTACTCGTGGCACCAGATGAAAATGAAATAAAAGGTCAGATCAGACTGCTGAGAGCAAAGAAACAAAGTGAAGAAGAGGGAGAGCTTTCTACGCATGTAAAAGACCGACAACACTTTAACCACAGTCAGACATGAAATGGACCTTTGGATTTTTTTTTTAAACTTAAGACATGTTCAAGTGCCAGACTTGTCCAAACCCTGAATCTTCCAGGCTCAAGTCTTGTTGTACCAGTTCATGGATCGCTTCAGAGCTCTCTCCCAGCTCTGGAGAACTGGGAGGTATTCTCCATTTCTGCTGCCAGGAAGATGGGAAAATTGAGGTGCTTCTCTGGGCACAAACACTTTGTCGGTGCTCTGCAGCTTCTTCAGCTCGTCCCTGGTTCTCCAGAAGCCTGCAAGACCGACAAAATTAGAGATCAAAGTATCAACACAATGTCTGTAGAGGTGTTTTACACAAAGGAAAATGCAGGATTGTGCCCATTTAGGTGCTAAAAACAAGTCTCTTCTCCCGGTTTGATCAGCATTCAACGGTCTGTACTGGTTACTGACCAAATGAAAATCAACCCTCCTCAAACACTTCATTCACATGAATATTCAGGCATTAGCACCTCCTGCTTTTGGCTCCATCTCGCTTGCATGTTTGATTTACTTAAGCCCTGACTAATGTACAATAATCTAATTACATAATGTGAATAATCAAATGGAAAACAGGTTACATAACGGAGAGCGGCGTCTCAGTTCCTTTTTCTCCCAGTTCCCAAAATAAAAATAGGACTTCTGATCACACCTTCTCAAAAGGATGCTTGATGTCATGACTGAGTATTTTTAAATATTTTATAGAACAGCAGTGAAAGTGACGGTAGACTGAAGTGTTTGACAAAGCTGCTTTTTCATCTTCACATTACACAGCGTTTCAGCGACAAGGCTGTTATCATCGAATATAAATTATAGATGACACCCGTTATGATCTTCATGCAGTGTGGAAAAGTGTGTCTGCGTACCGACTTCAAGTCCAGCGACAAACGCGGCCCCTAAACAGGACATTTCATGGTGCTGGGGTCTGGCCACCTTCCTGCCAAACAGGTCTGCAGTCAGCTGCATGACAAAGTCATTGGAGGAAACTCCTCCATCCATCCTGAGAGAAAAACCCAGCACTCAATTAGACTGCAACTCACTTACTGTAACAGCATCAGAGAGGAAACATACACCTATAATGCATTGCTGATAAAAAAAAAAGTTGGACTGCATTAGTAGAGGGAGTGTACACAAGAGTGCATGCAGTTACTCCCCTGTGTTGGCTAAAGTCCAAATCCTTCAATCATATCTTGAAGCTGGGCTACCACAGAGCAGTGAGGTGAAAGTGTTGGGTCTAATCACACACTTATAAACCTCAATCAGATTTCAAATACACACACAGGGTTTAGAAAAAAATCCTGATCCAATACCTGATCTTTGTGATAGGGATGTGAGTTTCCCTCAGCATCACCTCGTACAGCTGCTTGTTTCTGCAAAGATGGAGAAAACTAAGTGATAATGACATTATGTTTGACAGCTGAAGTCATTCTTACTGAAGGGATCTCACCTGAAAGCAACAGACTCCAGGATGGCTCGGACCAGGTGACTCTTGGTGGTTGAAGGTTTGAGGCCCATGAAAGAGGCACAGGCTTTGGGGTCATTCAAAGGAGCCTTTGGATAAATAGAGGTGATAAAAGTTTACATTTTCTTTTGTCTTTTTAAAATTACAATCAAATCTAAAGGTGTATAGTAATCTGCACTGCTAACATATTTTCTATACACACAACTACAGACTGTACAAACTCCACAGAACTGATGGTGTTACAACATCTTTATCTAGTTTATGAACTGTAAACATTGAGGACATGAACTTACAAACGCCAGATCACAATGGAGGGCAGAGAAATAAAAAAGACACAGAATCAAGTTATTAGGAGACAAAAGATGTTAAAACAATGAAAAGGATTCATGAGTTTTTAGCTTTGGGGGACAAAGTAGAGATGCCCCAGTCTAGTCTCAAGGATCTCTGTGAGCAAGCTGAGTGATAATGTGATAATGTTTGATGCAGCTGTCGCCAACTCGCCATCTCTAATCCACTCTACTGAGCTGCATGTGTGAAAGTGCAGGGGTGAGCAGGGTGAGCCTTGCTTATAGTAAAACACCACCGGGAATGGTGGTTTGGGCATATATACAAGGTTTGGTATTATAATTTTTTATAACTGTTAACAACAGTTGCGTTGCATTATCTATGTCACTTCGACCTCATGCCATCAGGCCGCAGATACAGGTGGAAGAGGGTTCAGTTCAGTAAGAGTTTCATCCCAACAGCCATCGCTGCAGTAAACAAGCTTAAACTGCCTCACCGCTAGGATGGTCTCTATGTATTCTGGGGGGGTTCTCATGGCCTGTCTTTGTAATATGTTTTGTGTCATATGGTATGTGTTGTCTGTACTCCTGTTTTGTGTTAGAATAAGACCTGTGAAAGCAAATTTCCCCCCTGGGGACAATAAAGATTATTATTATTATTATTATTATTATGTGGGCATTGTCACATTATAATACCTGACCTTGTAAGTCATAATAAAATGCTTTATATTGTGTTATGATTATTGCTGTAAAGCATTATGATCATTTATGAGTGTTTATAACTATAGTTATACAGTGCTATAACATGATTATAATGCACTATATGTATATTTATAATGCGTTATAGAGATAGGCGTCAAATAAAGTGTTTCCAAAGTTTAAATGAAATTCAAAAAAGAAAAGTATAATGTACTTTACCCCAGCCTCTGGCAGTGGGGGGTTGAAACAGCTACATTTCCGCATAAAATATGATCTTATCTAATGTCAAGCATGATTTCCTTCACGAGTTCCCTAAAACAAGAGTATTACTCATTCAAGAGACCTTTACTCAGAGAAAAATGGTTTAAAATATTCTTGGCCAAGGTTTATTTAGTCTGTCCTGTCACAGTAACTTTCAGCATATTGAGTGAAGTAAGAGATTTTGGACTGGAAATGGCCCAAACTCAGTCAGTTGGGTTTACAGTTTTCTCTGTGTAAATAGTCAATCTGCTGGCTGTCATGCAGTTGATAGAAAGCTTGTGTAGTTTCAGCACATTGTTCTGACTCAGTAACTGTTGCTATGTGAAATGTAGTTTTTGATGGAACAGTCCATGAGTGGGAAAAGAATTCAGACACGCAAACACAAAACTTTCTAAACGTTTTTTTGACAAACATAAACATGCACGTTGTTCCCATAATCATCATCTACCTGCAGGCCACTGAAGGAGGGAACAAAACACACTCCGTCTGAGTCACTGACGCTGTACGCCATGGCGCTGGTCCCCTGAACGTCAGAGAAGAGCTCTACAACAACCCACACATTCAGAGGTAATGTGTGTGTGAATCGGTTACTGAAATATTTAGGATGTCTACAAAAGATTCAGTTGGATATTTAATGTTAACTTGAAATTTTGAATCAGAAGCCACAAATTCATGCAGATCAGATGATAGAGAAGTTATCTTAATTATCTTAATGCATTCTTAATGTGCACTCACCAAGCTCCTGAGCCCATTTGATAGCAGTCCCTGTGTCTGCTGAATTTCCCTCTGCCAAATAAACCACCTCTGGGCCAATCTTCCATCCAACCAGAGGGTACAGACCTGCAAAGAAACATAGGCTACAAGTGTGCCTCTGGGAAAATCCTCTGATCTATGGAAAAACTCTAAGATGCATTCTTGTTTTACCTGCTACAGATGTATGGGGTTTGCTTCCGGTGTTGATGTCCATGAAGGTTCCTGTACCCATTGTAATTTTTACATCACCAACATCAAAGCAGCACTCTCCAAACATGGCTGCTTGCTGATCTGCCATCTATAGCATAAGGAAAGGAGAGTTCATCGACCAAGTGAAGTCTTCCAACACGTGTAGTGACTAGTAGCACCCTCCTTGCTACCATAACCTAAAACAACTTGTGATAAATGTCATTTTTACAACATAATTGCTTTGATATCAACTTGGACACGCTGGAATAGACATAATCATATGGTTACAATAGCTTTTGATCTTAACAACACAGATAAGAGGGTATGTGAGGTCGCAGACCTGGACAACTCACCACTGACATGATGGGAATAGAAACTCCAAAAATAGAGGGGTCAGTGGAGCCAAAGTCACAACTGCGGGAAAGACCACAACAGAGCATCACATCAGGGGCAAAAGTAAACAGTACTAAAGAAATAGAGGGCAAAAACACTTGTATAGAGTCTAGCATACTTTAGGCATCATTAAAGCTCCTGTGAGTGATTTTTAGCAGGTTGTAAAACAGGCTGAATTTGATACTAATGTCTCTACAGTTCCAACAAAAGCAAATCAGACAAACTCAAAGCGTTCTGGCATGCAGTGCAAGTGTACTTATTTTCCACCTGATGTACTTGTCACTTTTACACCCAGTGTATTGTGTATATAGCAAGGGAACTTGCTTACGCCCATGGGTGTGTCAGTTTTGTGATGTGTTGCTATCTTGAAAATCCAGACCAGGCATGAACCTTATGCAGTGTTCGAGCAACCCAGAAGACAGAAGTCCGAGCTGGGAATAACATCACACCCAAGTTACCAGTCTAAGTCGGAAAAATGCAAAATTGGAGGCAGAAACAAGATGGCTACATCTACGAAAGTTATTTTAGCGCTTGCCTTGTCCAAATATAAGCAAGGTCAAGGCAAGTGCTAAAATAACTTTCGTAGATGTAGCCATCTTGTTTCCGCCTTTGATTTAGCTTTTTTCCAAATTGGTAACTGCTGGTAACTCGGGTGTGTGATGTTGAGTGTGACATCATTCCCATCTCAGACATCTGACTTCTGAGGTAACTCGAACGTAGCAATAGACCAACAAAAACCTGGCTCAAAGTCTGAAGCCTGTGATTTGGCGTTCTCCTGCTATCTCAAAGACGCATAATCAAGATAACAGATGACCATAAGAGATCACAGAGACACACTGAGCTGCTCCCACTCATATCGAGATACATTTTTTGAATCTGAAACAGTGAAATTTTGTGTTTTCTGGAACAGGGAAACGGGAGACGCCGGTATTTCCCTCTTTTCTCCTTACACTTTTGGTTTGTGTTGATTTTAGTGCCCCCCCTGTGGAAAAGCTGCCTCTGCTGAATTTGTCTATTACTAGTATAAATAGTGCGTTTTGACACACATCTCATCCTGCTCTCTTTCAACTACTCATATTTCTTAATGGAGAATATTTGCTGTGAGGCTTGATAAAAGCTGTAACAGCAGGCTGCAGTTAATCACTTGGTTGGATCTGAACCCCCCAAAAACAAACCCCAAACTGTGGTGTGCGACATAGAAAATACCTATAGAGTTGCACAACAACCAGCCTAAAAACATAAAAAGGTCAAGACTAGATCTAAAAAGTAATGGTTAAAGGGAAATGGTTGACTCACCCTGTATTTTCTACTTTTGGAAAAATTGAAAGAGGCAGTGAGACAAGAGTGCTGAGAAACCCACTCCAACACATCTGTGAAAAAGTCACATGGGAGTATTAAAAAAATGAAAAAGCTCATGCAAAAAAAAAAGAAAATTCTGTAAACATCTCACCTGATAAGAGTCAAAAATTCCTGTGGTACTGGCGTTTGAGAAGTCTGTGGCATGGACACGTCCTGGAGAATAATCAATGATAAATGTATCAAATAACCTTCATCCAAAAGCAAAAAGAGTTTTTTTTTCACAGCTCCCCTCCCTCTTTTCTGCTCCCGCTGGAGTTAGCTGAAACATTTCTGAGGAATTTTATCCAATCAGTGATGCAACAGGACTGGAAACACAGAGAACATTCAGTCTGGCCCTTAAAGCCCTGTTGGACACTGCGAGAAATGTAATCCACTCGACTAATCATATGTTGCTGCTCTGTTTTCTCAGGAAAAAAAAAAAGTTGTTTGGTGAGGCCATTCACAGGAGATTAACAGAAGCTCCGCATGCCAAACACACCTTTAGTGAGTTTGAACAGCAGCCAGGAGTCGATCGTTCCAAAGCAGCAGTTTCCTTCAGTGATCGCTTGATGAACCTAAGAGAAAAAAAAACAAGGTGATGCTGAAAAACTAATGCATGATGGTTGAGCTGCTTGTTAAACCGTTTTTTTTTAAAGTAATAAATCCTGTCAAATTCACAGCAAGTGAGGGTTGTACACAGTTATACCCAGGAATATCTAAATGACAGGGACTGCTTAACCTAAATTCACCGCAAATGGGACGGTTATTATCTGACACTTAATAATATCACAGTGAGCTGACAGATTAGAGCATTAATCTCTAAATTTATTCACTGAGACTATGAGCTGAATAAGTATCTTATACATAAAGTTAAAAATTACAGCAAGGATTTTCATCATTACAGAGAAAAAGGATCATTTAAACCTTCTGCTCAGTGCACACATCACTGCACTGACTATCTGCTCCTGAGAGTAGATTATAATATCCTTTCACTTCTCTATAAAGCCATACATAATTTAACAACTTCTCATATCGCTGATTGCTTTTTGTATTACACCCAAACGTACACTTTTAGATGATTCATCGTGTGTCTCGGATGTTCAGAGAGCAAACAAAGACTTTTCATTTCAATCTGGCCGTTAACTAGAGTTAACCTTGCTAATATCTTTCCCTCTTTCTCTTTATCTGATTTTGTTGTTATGTTTGCTCATTATTGTGTATCATTTTACATTGGGTCTAATTCTGATCGTAGGTTTTTCTCAATCTACCCTGTCTTGTCAAGTAATCTGGGCATGTACTTTACAATAAATTATTGTTATTTTATAATGGTGGTGATGTTTTTTTAAACCAATATAGTAAATATTGACATGGCTGTCTTCTCAAGTGTAAGGATTATTTGCTAATGGGCTATTTACAGGATTAAAAAACTGAAAATTTGTGATCTGGACTGTTGGTTTAGTAAAATACAGAGTTTGAGCTTTAGGATGTTATGAGTAACACATGATGAATCAAGTTTTAAATGTTTTGATGGAGTGAATAACCCCTGGATTGAGTCAACAATAAAAAAAGTTTGTGATTAATTGTGACTCAAACATTATGTCAAGAAGTATGTCAGAAGTAAACACACATTTTACAAGAAAACATATGAGGTTTCCGGTATAAAGTTGTACATTTGCCTGAATGAAGCTGTAAATTAACGAGACAAAAAAGTTTAGGCTATGGTTTGTTTATGTTGTTTTGAAGGGGAAGCTAAGAGGAGCTGGCAGCTGCTTGTGCTTTATATAGTAACCTGGAGCAACTTGTGACGTAGAACTAGAGTATAGGTTTCATAGCAACCTTTGTGAACATATAACTGAATATTCAGCCTTTGAACACATCAGCACCATGTTATAAATATCAGGATCTTGAACAAACTGGGCAAGACATTAAGTCCACTATGAAGAAAGGCCGGCTAAAAGACTGCTGCTGCCTCTCAAATCTCTCTCTTGTATATGTTATTTACATAAAGATTGATCATAGATGTATACAACTTTGTTATAACTTCAAAATTGAATCCTTGTAATATTATGACTTTGTTTTAATACATATCGCTGCTGTATTTTCAAAATCTCTTCTTACGTTCTTAGTGTGGCCTCAATATTTCCTCAGGGCTCACTCCATCTATATTTATTTCTTGAGTGTTTTGCTGTAAAAATGCTTTTAAAAATGTTTTTATTCTTAAAGTTGAGCTAATTTATAATACAACAGAGGTGACCTGGGGTCATTGCAGCTGCTGTACACTTTGCTTTCTATCACTGATTAAGTTAACTTTCACACACTCACACACACACACCTGTTTGTAGTGTGTTAGAACCCAGACGAGGCGAAAGGTGACATGTTGGGTGGAGAAGATAATCAGACTTGCAGCGAGCGACCTCTTCTGTCTCGTCAGGAAGTAGAGGACCTTCATCAGCCCGTGGATGGCCTGAGATCGTCATGGAAACAAAACATAATGTAGACTGGACATCTAAAATATCATTCAGAACTCTTACTAGTTTTTGTGATGATTAAAAGCACCTTTTTTAAGCTGTTACCTGTTAAATGTGAACTCCTAAAAGCGAATGACAGGTGTTCACACTTACTTTCATTGTACAAGATCTGTTCCAGGACCTCACCAGGTCCGCAGCCCTCTGATCCTGCCAGGTGATAAAGTTATGAAACGGTACTCCAGTCGTCCTGTCACAAGTAAAGAGAATAAATAAACTGAAGTTTAGAGAAATAAGAAAAGTGAAAGCAGGTTGGACAGCTTTTCTAGGGTGCATCTTCTAAGTATGCCCCAAAATTCAGCATTTTTTTGAGTGGTAGCAGGAAATTTTATCTTAATAAATCTAATATGTCTAACCGATCCCATGTCGTGAAAGTTGCTCGCTGGGTGGAGATGCCAAGAGCCTCAATCTGACGCATCTGGACTCCTGCATCTACAACAGGAGGAAAAGTCATGTAAAATCTCAAAAAGAAACTGAAACTTCAACCTGAGAAACAGGAAGAGATTTGAGCTTTTGTAAAAGACTTTTTTTAAAAGTTTATATGCTTTGTAATGTGCTAACATGACTGATAATGAAACAAGTCAGTGATACATAAGTGGGAAAAATCCACTTGAAAGAGCTAGTTTCAAACAGTCAAATATCAGCACTGAGGATCAGTCTGTAGAGTAAATAAAGTTGAGTCAACACCTGAATTACATTCTGAACTCTACAAGAAAACCATAACAGCAGTGAGACTATTGTTTATTTCTTTATTGCTTCAGTGTGTTGCTTCATATTTCCTCTTTGTGGAAAAAAACAACAATAAAATTTTACAAGTTACTGTAGTGTTAACAACATGTGGTTTTACAGTTAATTTTAGGTCTGCCTTTCAACAGGTAAACAAAAGCACATCTAGTCCAGCTCCTTACAACTGAAGTGTGTGTTGTTTCTGTACCTTGAACAGCTCCTGTGACCACCGTGATAAACCCTTCCCACAGGGCATCTGGGTCCATCTCCACATGTCCCACCTCTGGATACAAGAGGTGAATCTGGACAAAGTATAATACCATAAGAAACATTGAATACAGAATTTGATAAACAAGAAAATTGTGAGTATGTTGAGGTCTGAACTTAAAACATAAGGGTTTCATACCTTGGCGCTGCATGATCCTCGGATTTTGGCCTCCTTATCATAAACATGACATCTGATCGATGTAGTCCCGACGTCCACTGACAGAATAAAGCTCTCCCTCCTCAAAACGTTTCTCTGACTGCCCATTTCAGCAAATCTTTCCCCAGAGAATCACAAACCAGTCCCCGGTCGGCCGTAGTCAGCTCACATTGGTCATGTTTACAGCCTGGTAGGATGGTGTGACCAGATAAAACCTTATCTGCTGTGGGTTAGCTGAAGAGTGGCGGCTGTAACACTGCCGACCTTCGGACACTTGACTTTTAGAGGACCAGGTAATTCTGCCAGAGTCGACACTGTGCCATGAACGTTGCACAATATGGGTAAAAACACCAGGTTCGCTTGTTTTGGTGGCAAGGAGCAGAGCAAACCATATGTCGATGGTTAATTTCCCCGCTCTGAGTGAGAGGAAAGAGCCGGAGCTGAGATAGTTTCGGAGTTTCCCATCTACAGAGTTGAGCTAATTGCTAATTTTGGGGGGTTAGCTACAAGCAAATTAAAAAAATAAGAAATTGTCAAAATATCTAACATTTCTTTTAATTCTTTAACTGGTTTTCACCAACATTTACCGAGTACGTGGTCAACAGCGGTGTCCAAACACTGGAGTATCTTTTACGGTAATTCCTTCATTGCTTGATGATGAAACACAAAATTCGGAATCCTTTAGGCACCCGTACTTGAGCAGGCGCATGCGCAGTGTGTGGTTTAAAGTAGTAGCATGTGGGTGTTTTTAGCCCAGCACACGTGTATTAACAGGAGACGACAACGCAACTTGTGACTGTCCGCTTTTCCAACTACATTATGGTAAAATCAATTTTATACGAACTTATATTTGTATTAAATATGCTTTAACGTGCACCATGAGTTTGCAACCGTAGTTTGGACCTGTTACGGCTGCTGCAAAGTGACAAGCTAACAGTGAAGTTAGCCGGTGGCAACACATTTGAAACTAGTCTAATCTAAACACACCTCTTAAGCAGTCGATCAACTTTGAATTTACGATCTTTTTAAAAACTCGTTGCTCTTCTTTTGAAATGTAATAAAAAAATTAAACATTTGTCGGACAATAAACGTTATCATCAAACGCACATAGTCAAGTAGGGTCATGTTTTTATCTCCTTCAGGCTACAAGACGAAGGAAAAGACAAAGTAAAGGAGTCATTGTCAACATCGGTAGGTTCATAGCTTTTATTATTTCTTGATACTTTTATAATCATAGTTGTATTGACTCAGAAGTAGTAACTTGTTGATGTCCTTTCTCTTTTAGAAGGAGAGACTGCCTCTGAAAGTGAAGAAACAGTCCAGCAGAGAGTTGAACAGACAGAGGAGGCTGAACCCACTGACAGCACAGATGGGAAAAAGGACGAGGACCAAGATGACAAGGGTACCACAAACGCAACACACACAGGGTGTTTGACTGTTATCATAAGCTGTGTCACTCATGAAGCTGCATGTTCAGACTCTCAGGTGGATATGGTCATCGAAGTGAAAGGAAGTGCATCCACTGTGACTGTGACCTGGGATGAGAAGAAAGATGGAAAGCTTGAGGATAAAGAAAAGGAAACTGGTGAAAGTGACCAGATAACGGATGCAGGAGGAGATGTTTGTGAGAAAGGTAAATTCATGATACAGGTTGAAATACCTGTAAGCTATTGCAACCTATTTATGGTTAGCGTTATAGTTATGATGTTGTTAATCCCAAAGTAGGCACACAGGTTTTTGTAGGCATCGGGGTTCTTGCATTATTTGTAGGCCTCTGTAGGATATCACCATGATGTAAATTGTAAACACATCCTCAACACTGCGTTCTGAATTCTTTTGTCTTTAAGTGTCATACAGGTTCTATTTTTGAAATCAGTCTCATTCACCTGTGATAATTAGTTTGTCAGGTGAGCCCAGGTAAAGGAAAAACTACTAAAGAAGGGCGTCCTACATTATTAAGCAGACCAACGTTTTCAAGCAATATGGGAAAGAAAAAGGGTCTCTCTGCTGCTGAAAGGGGTGAAATAGTTGAATGCCTTGGACAAGGTATGAAAAACGTAAATATTTCACGAAAACTTAAACATTATCATCGTACTGTTAAGAGATTTGTGGCTGATTCAGAGCACACACGGGTTTGTGCAGATAAAGCACAATGAAGAAGGTTTCTGCCAGACAAATACATCGGATTAAGAGAACAGCTGCTAAAATGCCATTATAAAGCAGCAGACAGATATTTGAAGCTGCAGATGCTCCAGGAGTCCTACGAACTTAAAGGTGTGGGGATATTCTCCAGAGGCTTGCAGTTGTGCATAGACCCTCTATTCGGCCACCCATAAACAATGCTCACAAGCAGAAACGGTTGCAGTGGGTCCAGAAATACATAAAGACTAATTTTCAAACAGCCTTGTTCTCTGATGAGTGCCGTGCAACCCTTGATGGTCCAGATAGATGGAGTAGTGGATGGCCAACATGTCCTAACAAGGCTGCGACGTCAGCAAGGAGGTGGCGGAGTCATGGGGAGAAAGCTTTTAGGGTCCTTGAAGGTGTGAAAATGACCTCGGCTAAGTATGTAGAGTCTGACTGAACACCTTCTTCCATGGTACAAATAGAAGAACCGTGCTCTCCGTAACAAAATCATCTTCATGTATGACAATGCACCATGTCATGCTGCAAGAAATACCTCTGCATCATTGGCTGCTATGGGCATAAAAGGAGAGAAACACATGTTTTGGCCCCCATCGTCCCCTGACCTCAACCCTAATGAGAACCTTTGAGGCATCCTCAAGCAAAAGATCTATTAGGGTTTGAGGCTGTTCACATCCAAGCAACAGCTCTGGGAGGCTATTCTGACATCCTGCAAACAAATCCAAGCTGAAACTCCCATAAAACTCACAAGTTCAATGGATGCAAGAATTTTGAAACTGCTGTCAAATAAGGGGTCCCATGTTAAAATGTAACTTGACCTGTTGAGATGTTTTTGATTGAAATAGCTTTTGATTTCAGTAAATAGGACCTCCTAATGCTGCAAATTCGACAAATGGCCATTTTCAGTTCCTTAGATCCTATAAAATGTTTTGAAACTCTCATGTGCATAATAATTTGGAACAGTTAATTTTAAGTTTTTTATCTTTGAATAAATTCTGTTATCATTGGGAGGTTTGTTCAATAACATTTAAATTATACTCCGACGGTTAATGACTTGAAAATTATGCAGACTGTCATTTGCGTTGACGATTTAGAAAATCTGAGAAAAAGATCATTTGCATAATAATTTTGAACACAGTGTATGGACAACAGCTGAATCAAAACTTCCTTCTAGAAAATTGTGTTACTATGATCTTTTTTCTGTTATAAAATTATTTATTTTGTCTAATTGAAGTTTGTTTAGTTTGACAGCCGTACTTCCCCGTAAATTCTGCATTCCTTGTGAAAAACTCCTGCTTTAGGTGAGCAACAGGACGTCTCTGTTGCTGATGAAGTTGGTTCCATGGAGGATGCTCCCACAGAGAGTAAAGGGACAAAAATCCAGCAAGAAGTAAAAGAACCTGGATCTGAACCTGAAGGTATTTAAAATTAAAAAAATATATACTGTACTAAGGACTGTAAGTGAATTTTGAGCCATGTAGTGAAGCTTTGTCTCTTTTAGAGGCTCTGATGGACACCACCACTGAGGAAAATGAAAGAACACCCATGGTGACTGACACCACGGAGATGGATGCAGAAGAAGGAGAGAGTAATGGTGTTGAAAAGGAAGCTGAAGAAGGTGGAGAGGTTGTTGTTAATAGAAAAGCAGGTATGATGTTACCAAGAGTGAAGGGTGCAGGGTTGATTTTAAACTGGTGTTTTAAGGGGATATCTTTCTAAGGTTTTCTCTCCTCGTCCAATAAAAATATTTCATAGCAATTCGTCTTAATTAATGTCAGATGTAGACAGCTCTCTGCTAGTATTTTGAATTTTTCATACAATTAATTATTTGGTGACAGTGAAGTTTATTGATCAGATTTCAACCAACACCAGAAACCAAAATGGCTTTCATTTTTTCATTAAAAAATTGTCAGAGGTGTTAAAAGGCAGTGCTAAAGAAATTCTTTTGATGTACCTTTCCTCTGACATTGTTCAAAATTTGACCCTTTTTTGATGCAGCTGAAATTGTTTAGGCAATATCTAACAAAGTATTTCATTCTCTTTGTGAGGTTATTTCAGATATGCAGATTAGTGTGTGAGATGACTTGCACACACTTACACACATGGCTTTGAATACAGCATGTATTTAGAACAACAGGACATGTAGGACACCAAAAAACAAGCGTGGGAATCAAACTCCAACATGGTTGTGTGCCATTGTTTGACACTAATCATTACTAGTGTCAAACTTTTTTCTCTTAAGTAAGACTTTTGTCAAGGTTTTGTGTGTGTGTGTGTGTGTCCTTTTTCTTATTGTTGATT
Organism: Xyrichtys novacula; assembly: GCA_962446985.1. Taxonomy (NCBI): domain Eukaryota; kingdom Metazoa; phylum Chordata; class Actinopteri; order Labriformes; family Labridae; genus Xyrichtys; species Xyrichtys novacula. The sequence goes on from OY660877.1 coordinate 11,348,471, forward strand.
TAATTAGCATTGCGAAGCATTTGCTTTGTGCCATGTGTTAACTGTGAATGATGATGGTTCACTTGATTACTAATGTTTTCCATTTGTTTCAGCAAAAAGAAAATTAAAACCACAACCAGTTCAGACCTCCCCATCCAAGAAAACCAAACTCATAAATGATGGTAAGAACTCACCAAAGAAACATACGTCTGTGATCTGTTTGTCTTTAAAGCGACTATTTTTTGCATACTTCAATCTCTGATTTCATTTTAAAGGTTATTGTCTGTTTGTTGGCAACCTGAACAACTCTAAAAAGTTTGACGAAGTCAAGGATTCATTAGCAAATTATTTCATGGCACAAAGTCTCCTGGTTCAAGACATCAGAGTAGATCCCTCAAAGTGAGTCTTCTTTCTTCTGAAGTTTTGACCATTAGGGTCGTATTATTACACAGCAACATGAGGCTACATCAGATACTAATGGTGTTTTGGTCTTGTAGAAAATATGCCCATGTAGATCTGGCTTCAGAGATGGATTTGAACAAAGCCCTGACATTAAACGGAGAGACGGTGCTCGATAAGCCCTTGAGGATTGCCAAAGCAAGAGTCATAAGTGCAGAAAGTGTGAGGAAGAAAATGTCACCAGAGGAGAAAAAAGGTAACCGCTAAAATGATTGTCAACTCAAGCAGGAGTGTAGCTTTTGTGGTAGTTTTATTTGGGGATGTAAATGTTTCTGTTTTCAGTCCACAGGTTTGATTTTTGGTGAAATTTATGAGCATAGATTTGTAATAGGAGAGTCATGAAAGTAAAAACACAAGTCTGTGGAGGATAGTAAAAAGACAGAAAGAGATGAATTTATCTAAATTGATGTTTAGACTTGTAAATCTTCTGTTTTTTAGCTGCCAAAGATGCTAGATCTTTGTTTTTGAAGAACATCCCTTATGATGCAACAAAGGAAGACATCATGAAAGTCTTTAGTGAAGCCATCAAAGTCTGGTTTCCTGATGGAGCACAAAGACCAGGGAAAGGGTGAGTTTCAAATGGCAACACTAATTTGAGAAGCCTTTGGAAACAATGGTGTCCAATTTGCAAAGTGTGCTGTTACTTTAATGATGCAGTAGCTGTGTTTTTTTCTCTTGTCATGCATGTCATGAATACTTTTAGAATCACTTTATGTATTTTCTCATTTTCAACAGTTTTGCCTTTGTTGAGTTTAAAAATGCAACCAGTGCGGAAAAAATCCGTCAAAGTAAACAAGTGTTTAAAATACAAGGCCAGGCTCTGATTGTGGACTCTCTACATGTGTATGAAGTCGCCAAAGAAAAGGAGAACAACAAACCTAAAGGTAAAATACTCTGACTCTTAAAAAAAAATTACCATTCATATTTGACATGACACTAGAGCTTTATAAATGATGTTTATATTTCTCTCTTTTTTTGCCTGGATATCAGTCATCACAGTTGAAATTTGGGCTTAAACTTTGTTTACAAAATACTTTTTCTTCCCACAGCTGAAATCCCTCCCAATAATGTGCTATATGTGAGCAGTTTTTCTAGCGAAGCAAAAGAGAAAGACTTTAAGAAAGTCTTCAAGAAAGCTGTTAGTATCACCGTCCCTCAAAGAGGAACCAAATCAAAAGGGTAAGTACAAATATACTCTCCCATGTCTTCCCCAAAGAAAAAAACCCCCTAAAAGTCTCATAAAAACTTCAACGATTTTTTGCAGATGTGCATTCATTGAGTTCGCGAGTGTGGCAGATGCTAAAAAAGCCTTGCAGTCATCCAAAAACATAAAAATCTGTGAAAAAGCGATCAAATTGCAATTCCTTGAAAAGCGGGATAACGTGGTGAAGAAGAAAGGTTTGTTCAATCCATTGTTCGTATCATATCCATGTTCATACACTTGCACATTCATTGGATTGTCATCTGATTTGTAACATATTCAATCATAAATTAAATTAAACATTAATTTCAGAAATTTCCAAAATCAGTTCATGTCATATAACTTGATGAAAACAATTAACCAAAGTTCCTTTTTCTCTTTTTAGTTGAATCAAAAACATTGGTGGTTTTTGACCTTTCTAAGAAAACAACAGCTGAAAGCCTAAAAAGTGCTTTTGAAGAAGCTCTCAGTGCAAGAGTCATTGTAGATAAAGAGACTGGAGTTTCCAAAAGGTTTGCAGCAGACATTTTTATTAAAGTGGCAGTAAAATGTCTATTATTCCAGTCGCTGTAGAAGTCTGCTCCACACTCAGTTTTTTTTAACATTCATTTTTTTCTCAGGTTTGGGTTTGTTGAATTTGAGAGTGAAGAAAAGTCCAAATCTGCCAAAGAGGCCGTGGAAGACTGCGAGATAGATGGCAGCAAAGTGACTGTGGCTTATTCCAAAAACAAGAGAGTAGTCCCTGTAGATGGCACACCAGACTCAGGGGAGGGCTGTGATGATCAGCCTGCAGATCAGGGGGCTGCCAAAGGAGGAAGAGCTCGCATCAGAGGTAACATTTATCATCTCCTCATTGAAGGTGCTTTTGTCACCCGAGAGGTTAACGAAGAGTAAGAATATTTGAAGGGTTGATTGAAAGCTAAACTGATCAAGTTAGCTAAACTTATTTCAGTAACAGTGAGTTGAAAGAGTTTGCTTGTGACTGCCTTCACAGAGAATTATAACTCAACTCAGCAGATGTCATCTTCAAAGAGACTTCAGCATCCCTCAGCTCATTGTGTTTAGTTTTTTTATCCTTCTGCTCTCCTCCTCAAACCAGCAGGCTCTGGTTGACCCTCTCCTATCTGGACTGTAATTGCTCAAGCGAAACTATAACAAGATCAAAATTGGGCTTTATTTAGGTGATTCTAATTTTTCTCAAATCAAAACACTTAGCACCATTTTATTAAATGATAACGTCTTTAAATGTTTTACTTTACATCAACTATTTGACAGAAAACACTCTGTCTTTAAGGTCTTTACTGATATGGTGATATTGTTCCCCAACACGGCAGCTTGTGTTCTGTGGTGGGACTACAGTCAGGATTGAAATTAAACATAAAGGGACACGTAACACATTCTTGCTTTATACACAGACATATTTAAACAACAGTGTTAGTCTAACAAACAGGGTCACGCCAAAAACCACAGTCTTACACAAGGTGTTCACTGGAGTAAAGTAATTGGTCAATTGGCCAGTCCAAAGCAACAGCCTGGAGGAGAGTAAATATTGGTATGATGTTGTTTAACCTCATAGGGAGACAAATTCAGTGCTGATGTTATTCTTGACGTTTTAATTTGTTTGTCAATGTTATGGTTACTTCTTTTCTGCAAACACAAATGGGCTTGTCCAACTTTAATTAAAAGCGCTTTTCCTTTGTCTGATCAGAAATGATTTCAAGCAGCTTTACTCAAGGTGATTTGCAACAAATATTAAGCTATTGATATTCTTTAAACAGATTTTCTGGATTGGAGGAACTCTTGTTCTATCACGTTTGTCTTTTTTATTTTACAGTTATCATCTTACTTTTATCCTCAAGGGTGTTGGTGAAGCACTTTAAAAGGTGCCTCGTGGATTCAGATTATTGTAATTTTTTAAATAAGAAAAAAAGTAAAGCGGCTAATTTCTTCATAATGATAAACAGGAAGAGTGTTGATGTGAGTGCACTATCTTCTTTGGTTTGTTTCAGCCCTTTTAAAGTAAAAATAATAATCAACTTCTCTTCTTCTTTTAGGTAAAGGAGCTGGAGCTGAAAAACAGCGTGCTGTTAGAAAAAGGAAAAATAAAGATTGACTTGACTGTGAAAGTTTTCTCCATCTCTGACCTGAACATGTATTTGCTCTTCTGATGTGGTTAAACAAAGAGATCATTTCAGGATTTCTACTCTGTTATTTGTCCTGTTATTTTAGGTCACATGAAACCTTATAATGTTGGAAGTCACACTTTGTAATTAAACCTCTGATTTCATAATTGTAATTACAGGATAAACCTGAATGTTTTTCTTAGTCGTAGTCGAACTACGTGAAAGTCATGTATTTTTTATTATTGTCAAGATAAAATGACCTAAAAGAAAAAAAAAAAAGCTGTCTTTTGAGTTTTTTGTTCTTCATTTGGCTTCGAACCCCCGCATTTTACTCAAGAACCACCTGAAATATCCGCCAGGGCATAGTGTATTTCTTCTCCACCACTGACCTGAAATAACACCACTCTCCCTGCTCCCACTTTCCCGCGAGTTCACTAAATCTGTTTTCCTCAAAGCTCCTCTCTTTAGCTGTAAAACCTCCTCCACCGTTAACACTCGACGTACTCCGTCTCCGTTGTTACTGCAGCTCCGACTTTTTACAACTTGGAGCCCAAATCGAGTGTCCTGTAATGACCTCACATCCTGTTTTCCCACTTCCTTCTGAATGGACCGGTTTGGGACGGTCCGGCCGGAGCGCAGCGTGGATCCCTGTTGTTAAGGCGCGTGTCTCCAAACACATGCGAAAAGACTGCTGCACGAGACGTCAGAGGAAAGATTTGATGCATCGGTTTACTCGCCTGACTATGCACCGTGTGATGCACTGACGAAGAGAGGAAAGGCACCGGTAAGTCGACGTTTATGCATGAGTTTGGTGAGTTTTGCACAAGTTTAGGAGTACGTGTCACCCCAGCTAAACTTCACTTACACCAAACAAACTCTGATGTGCTCTCACTCCTGAATGAGGATGCGATCAGCGACAAGTGTAACAACAATAATCATAAACCAGAGACGCAACAACCTGTAAGATGAAATTTTACTTGGTGGTACAGCGAATTTAATGTAATATTCAGCTTTAAAATGGCATGTCTCATTACAAGAGGAGTGGGTTGTTCATAGTCCACAATAATGCCATATCTTGGACTTTGATTTATTGTTTTACGGCTTGGAATTGGGTTGGGTTTGCAGTAGTTTGTAGGCACCTGCCAGTATGTTGTAAGCTGCTTTTAAAAAGAAAATCAGGAGAATAAACACCAAGTTTTGTGCTAGAAGTGAAGCTCCACGTGCACCTCACCCAGCTGTGAGGATCGCACATGTGGATTTGTTTTCACATCTGGACAGCTTCTTCCTTCTTCGATCTAAAAACTCGAGTCATGTCGCAAAGGTGACCCTTGCTTGAATAACAGCTTGATTCTCTGCCACAGATAAATTTGGGGCTGGACTGAAACCTTGGCTCTCGTTTGGCTGCGCCAGGAATTTATCTTTACTTGTTTCGAAGCCAGCCTTGTGCAGCTCTGGTTTTCTGTTTGGGGTCTTTGTCCTGCTGGAAGATAAAATAAATCTTACTTAGGGTTCTGGTTCACTTACAGACAGCAGCAGGGTTTCAAACAGGAATTCTATTTATTTCTACTGAATGGACCGGCAGAGAGTCATCCTCGCAGCTTGAGCTGAACTATGGTGCTCCTTTGTGGCGAGGACGATGCTCAGTGGTATGAAGTCTCTTGTTTGAATAGTTTTGTGAAGTGGATAAAAACTTGTCTTTGTTTCAGTAAACCATAACAGCCTCTCACACGCTCCTAAAATAACAGTGGATGTGGAAACTAAGGATATCAACACCTTGCGTATTATAAGTTTTCTTCTCTTTGAATGAATGTCAGGCTGCATCTCAGAAAAAATAAGGGAGTAAACTCTAGTTTCTGGAAATGTTGTGCCAAAATTGTACTATGAAGTTGTAAAATGGTTAAAAACAGACTGAATCGCAAGTAAAGTCTAAAAATGAATAATCAAAAGTTTTATTGAAATAACGCTTGGAAAGAGATGGATTAATACAATGGTACTTTTGGCAAGCGAGTAAAACAAGGATCGAACTTAAACTGATAAGACTATGGAAGGACTTACACTCCTGTGCTTCAAGCATCTGTGATTAACTTTCCATTTGTGTTGATTTTGTTGTTCATGTAAATCTTGTGGGTCAAGATGTACATCTTACAGCTGCTGATCTTACCCTGCACATACCACAATATATTTATCTGACAAAATTTGCTGTCTGTTTTCTTAAAATAGTCACTCACTGTGTTTTTTATTGAAAATGCTAAAGGCTGTCTCTTCAGCATACTCTAAATTTGCCTTTCTGACACTTAAAATATAGAAGTTGCTTGTCTAAATGATGGTCTTGTTTGCTTTTGAAAGAAAATTGTGGGATAACCCCTCACAGGTGTGGTAGCTGTAAGGGGTTATTACACATCTGGCCATCTGAGGAGACTGTTTTTGGAGTATTTCTAATTCATGACAGTTTAGGAGAATTAAGATTAGTTAAAAATGTAAGTGCTACATGTAACAAGTAGATCAGTCTGTCCCCAACAATATGGCTAAATATTATCACTAAGAGTCACTTGACTGAAGAGATAAAGACTGAGAGACTCTCTTGACCTTTACTTTACCCCAAACTAACTTAATACAAATTCACAGAGAGATCATTATAAGAGAGACAGGATCCCTCCTCTGATTTTACCTTCTCCTGCCCAGATATGTGAAGCCGCTTTAAGACCCTGAAAAGATATAATGAAAGATGAAAATAAAAAGGTATTTTAAAAGATGATTTCATATACACCATCACATAAACAGCTCAATATCAGAAAGAAAAAAAAAAGGTCCTGAAAATCCTGATGAAAAATGTTATGAGGGTCTTTAGGGCAGACTGTGGGCTCGTATATTGTGTTGAGGTTAAATACAAAGAAACCTCAAAAGATGGACATAAAGAAGGAAACAATCATGGAAAAAGGAAACTAATAAGTGCTACTTTCGAAAACCTGATCAAAACACTGTGGAAAGGAGAAAGAAAACAAAAAACTCAAGACAGCAATCATACCAATAGAAAATGGCATGGTATTATTAAGAAGTCTAATTTCTGACCTTTTTAGTTTTGAGAAAATCAAATTTTAGGAATGATGAGAAAAGTGGGAACCATTGACTTCCTCCAAACACCCTCCTTTTTGTTAAAGATATTCATCTAATGGAAAACAAATACACATGTCTCCTTTTCCATGGACAGAAAGACGCCTAATCTTCTGAACTCTTTGTTTTTTTTGTTCTCTGATACAATTACTGAAAAAAACTGAATAGATGGATGAGACAGAAAGTTATCTGACAAATCATCTGAGTTTATTTGATTTGAAATGAAATGAAGAAAGAACCAAAATATGATAGCGATGAAAATATAATAATAATTATAAGAATGACCTTGTGTTTGTTTTACTTTTATTACTTTGTTTTGAACGGTCAGGTCACATAGAAAGAACTGTGCTTTACTTTAGGTGTGACTGTTACTGAACATGAAAGGTTTGTATGGTACAAAGGTTATTGTATGTCAGCTTCAAACCCTTCTGTGTACAGTAACACTTTTTTTCTGCAAATACAACACATTACACATTCCTCAGGGAGTAGAGTCGGCAGGGAGTTGATGTGTTGATGGAGATTTTAACAGGTGTAGTAATAATACAGTGAAGTAGATCCTCCAAGAAAATTCAACAGAGGACTCAAAAAATCAGGAAATCAGCTAAAGAATAAAAAAGGGAACTATTTACAAATAGTGTCAAAATTAAACATTACTTTAGTTTCTGTCTCAGTAAATGTTTCAGGAAAATCTGTAAATTCAGACTGATGAGGACGATTCTCATGTAGCTGTTTTCTCCTATATGCAAACAGAGACTGTGAATGCACCACCATTAAATGAGGTTCAGTCTTCAAACAGCTCATTACTCATTGTGAAGGGAAGGATTTTCTGTGTTTCTGTCTGACACCAAACAAACATACTCCACATGTCCTGTTTGTCCACCATAAGAAACATTAACTCGACCAAGTGACCCCCCCCCCCCTCGGCTGTTTTTGCTTTATGACTTAAAATGGTGCTTTTTATGTCAGACCAAGTTTGAGGTTTTGATATTTTTGCTGAGCCAAGAGTCCCAGCAGACAGAAAGATTTGGTCGAAGGATATAGTGTCAAAAATGCACTATAGAATATAGAGTTGTATTAAATTGACTTTTTTTTTTTTTTTATAAACATTGATAATGAAGGAGCTCTTTCTGTGTCGTAGCTGCTGCAGCTCTGACAGAATGAAGACGAGGGAGATGAAGATAATAAACCAGGGCCTGGAAGATGAGATGGTAAATATAACTCCAGTCTGAATGCTTTATTCTTTATTTATCTGCTTTACTGCTTTACTCTACTGAATAATGCATCATTAAATTGGGAATTTTGTCATTTAAAAAATATTTTTGATGCTTCTCTTACTGAAACATATTGGAAATACACAACCCCAGTTGAAGGTGTTTAAAGGGTAGCTGTTGTTTTGTTCTGCACATGCACTACACTCACAAAAATTTCCTCGAACATTTGAAGTTGGCAGCTTGTGTTAATGTGATTTTTTTCAACCCATCCTTTCTGAGCATTTGTTTTAGATTTGCATGATTATTGAATTCTGGTTTATTTTTGATCTTGCTCTATTCTCTGGTTCATTATCACCACCTCGACCTACTGGGACAGTTAAACTGAACCATATTAACCATGTTTATTAGATTAGAATAGATTAGATTTTCCTTTATTCATCCCTCAGTGGGGAAATTAACAGCAGCGGTACACACAACATACACCCTTCATACTGGGTACAAAAAACAAATAAGATAAAGAACTATGGTATTAAAAAGGAAGAGGAGTGCAAGGGAATGTTATGTTTATTGCATCGTCTTAAATTACAGCCTGTCAAAAAATACAAAAAAAAGAAGCACCACATCTAATTTCCCCTCACATGCAGTGTATTAACCTGAGTTCCTGCCTGTACAGGAGGTGTGGGGGTATCAGCCCTGTCTGTGGAAGATGGTCCTGGTGGGTGTGGGTGCTGTATGCTCTGGGGGTCTCCTCCTCCTGCTGCTTTACTGGTTGCCTGAGTGGGGTGTCAAAGGCACATGCACACACAGCTCTCTGAGGGACGCGCACACACTTCTGCTCAGAACCACGGTAGGAAATGCCTAACCAGCAACAACAAAAACTTTATATTTATCCTTTTTTCTTTGATAAAACATTTGTAGTTTGCTCATTTATAAAAGTAACATGTGTGAAGTCAGTTCTTCATTCGTCCTATGCAACTGCTGTTGACATATAACCACCACATTCTTCAGCATGTACAAACTGTACTACACATCATACATTCAGGGTCTTCTTCCAGCAAATGAAAACATGTTGTTTTTATTTGATCATCACAGGATGAATTCAAGCAGTGGTTTCGAGCCAAAGTCCACGTGATGGTGGCTCCTGGGAGGAAACCATTCGACGGCCTGGATCTGCTGTCTTCAGACCAGCTTCCAAATGGAGACCACAGCATTGATGCTGTTCACGAGGAGCTTCATGGGAAATTTACCCATACGAAGAGTGCTCAGGTAGCTTCCTGAAGCTATGAATGTCTATCATTATCAACATTGGCTTATTATTTATTGTAGGACTAAAAAGCAGAAATGTGAGCTTGGTATTAGCTAAATGCAAGCATAAGCTGTTGCCTGACAGTGCACAAAAGTTTCAAACTTTAAATACTGTCTGATGTCATATCACATTTTCACTATTTGTTGATTTATTTCTCAGCTTCTCAGGTCAAAAGTTTGGACACACCTTCTCATTCAATGCATTTTCTTTTTTCTCATTACTATTTAAATTGTATATTCTCAGTAAAGGCATCAAAGCTATGAATGAACACATGTGGAATCATGTGCTTAAGAAAAAAGTGTGAAATAACTGAAAACATGTATAATATTTTAGATTCCTCAAAGTAGCCACCCTTTGCTTTTTTTGATAGCGCTGCAAACTTTTGCTGTTCTCTCAATGAGCTTCATGAGGTAGTCACCTGAAATGGTTTTTACTTCACAGGTGTGCCGTGTTTGCTTTGTGACTATCAGAGTCAGTCACTAAGTACTTCTGTCATCAAGAGCAAAGGGTGGCTACTTTAAAGAAACTAGAATATAAAACATGTTTTCAGTTATTTCACACTTTTATATAAGTACAAAATTTCATGTGTTCATTCATAGTTTTGATGCCTTCAGTGATAATCTACAATGTAAATAGTCATATAAAAAAATAAAGAAAAGACATTGAATGAGAAGGTGTGTCTAAACTTTTGGCCTGTACTGTATATGTCTGACTACTTCTTCTTCTGCCCTTTTAGATCCACTACTTCACACACCATAGCACCAAGTACTTCTGGAACGATGGGATACAGAACTTTGAACTGTTCAAGTAAGAGTACTCCTAGAAAAAAAATCTCTTCTTTTATTTAGAAACTAAATTTATTTTATTTACTTTACTAAATTTCAGTTATTGTTGGCAAAATGAGCCTTAAACATGCATGTATCTGCTGTTCTGCAGCAGTGACAGTAGAAATGACGCTGTGTTACTTTTTTAGAGGTTTAGAGGATTTAAATGTGAGCTGTGCAAACATCCACTCTGACCACAGCTCTGGGCTCTCGAAAACATTGCAGGAGTACAGGTACACAAACACGCATTTCAGTTTTAATGACTCTTGGTAAGTGTGGGGAAAGTGATGCTTCAAATTCTCTCTCACCAGGATGTTGTTTTTCGGTGAGAATGAAATTGCTGTACGAGTGCCCTCTCTGTTCAAGCTGCTCATAAAAGAAGTGAGTTTAAACCACATTTTCTTTTTTAAAATTAATTATCAAAATCTAAATGCTAACTCTTTTCTCTTCCTCCATCAGGTCTTAAATCCTTTCTACATCTTTCAGCTCTTCAGTGTTATTCTGTGGAGTTTTGAGGACTACTATTATTATGCTTCAGCCATTGTTTTCATGTCTGCTATCTCAATAGCTACCTCCTTGTATACAATCAAAAAGGTGAGTCACAGCATTGAGAAATGAGATGAAATACTGTTTGACCTTTGATGTAAATTGTTAGAAATGTACCTGCTCTGTACATCTTGTCCATTTGTGAGTTAACATGTGTGTGTTTTGCAGTGGTACTTGTCTTCTCTGTATGACGTTGTCTCTCTTGTTCCAGCAATATGTGATGCTGCATGACATGGTAGCAGCTCACAGTGTGGTCCGTGTTTCTGTGTGCAGAGGGAATAAAGGCATGTTTGACTTTCTGAAAATAACACTAATCTCACTGTAAACACAAATAACCTCATCGATGAATTTCATAGCTTCTAATTTTGTCAGTCTCGTTTCTAGACTGCCTGTGTTTTTTTTTTTATTGTGTGCATTAATGATATTAATCAACTCTTAGAGTAAAGTCCTGATTTCCAGCTGAGTGTTTGTGTTTTCTTATTTTCTCTGTTATCTTTCTTATTGATTAATCCCGGTAGATATTGAACAAGCCATGTCCACTGAGCTCGTGCCAGGTGATGTCATCGTTATTCCAGCCAATGGGATGATCATGCCATGCGATGCTGTGCTCATCCATGGATCCTGCATTGTGAATGAGAGCATGCTTACAGGTATATTAACCCTTAACTGCCCACCTCCTTGTATTTAGCAGTTTTATATCTTTGACACACAGAAACAAAATCTCCATGTGTTGTTATTTACTAAGTTTTTTTAAATAGACTTTCCAACTGCCTCCCAAGGTATTCTCCATTTTGAATTTTTGATGCTCTGGAGTTTTGTATTCAACATTCAGGGGAAAGCAATTATAGTTAATTGGCCTTAAGAATTGAGCTTCAGTTCAGAGTTCAGCTATTTCCTTGATATCATAAAATTAACAATGATTTTCCATGCTTGTTTATCTTCATGCTGACTTATCTTTAACACATTACACAGTATAACTTGTTTGTTTAAAAAGAAGTTGATATTTTAGTAGCATAGGCTTGAAATGCTGTTCAAATGTTGTCTCTTAGCTGTTGTGAAACTACCTGCCTTTAGCTGTGGCTCTGGTTAATGGCTACTGCCATAATGCTATAATGCTTTACTACCCGGATGTTAACAAGCACAGAGGATAGATGGTAACTCATGGTGCTGTTTGGTTGTATTTTGATCTAGAAAATTGAGATGTATTTGTATGTAGGGTTTGTCTTTATAAACTGGCCAACCTGAACATTTTGTAACAAGCAGGAGGAGGACTGAAGGCTGGTGATGCTAACTTTTCTAATGTTGGGCTGATGAGTCAGAAATTTAACTTCCATTCAGACTTTATAAAATTAGCTGCTTCAGATCATCAGAATCGTAACCAATGTAATTTACTTTGGTTGTTGGTTTTGGATTCTCTGCTGCTCACACTGTAAATTCAACTTCTACACATCACTTATATAACCAGCTGATCCTGTAGTAAAGTTTACACTACTACTACTATTTGGGATCAGAACCATAACAAGTTTGTTGATATTTTTGGGCTGAATTTAGGGATTAAAAAAAACAAAACTCTCTAAGTTTCCATGTAAAGACCCATCTGTCCTCTATGAGCAATCCAAATACAACCCATCATAACAGACGTGAATAGAGCCTCAGTTCTTTTATATAGAATTAAACCAAAACTATAACTTTTATATTAACACACAGCAGACTATTTTCTTAGTTTAGTTAAAAAACATGTTCTCTGCTGTGTTTCAGTCTGAAAAATACACTTATCGTGCATCGAGTCAAGTTTTATTTCTATTAGAACATATGTGTTTGATTCTTTATTTTCTCATCCTTTGGTTGATAAATTTGTTGAAGATTAGAGTTTTCTGACTTTATGCTAATGTTGAACACTATAGCTTAATGGTGTGTTACATTGCCTCCGTGTTTAGGAGAGAGTGTGCCGATCACAAAGACGGGTCTTCCCAGCTCGGGTGAGGAGGCAGCTGAAAGCTACAATATGGAGGAGCACAAGAGACACACCCTGTTCTGTGGTACTCGAGTTATCCAGACCCGCTTCTATGCAGGTGAACTGGTGAAAGCTGTTGTGGTGAGAACAGGTGAGACTGAGACAGAGTGAGAACAACAGGGCTTTGATAGTTTAGCTACAGACTGATCATCCTCATGGTTTTTCATATCAATCTAAATGAGTCCAAGACAGTAATGAGGTGTTGATATTCCCACAGGCTTCAGTACAGAGAAAGGCCAGCTGGTGCGCTCCATCCTCTACCCTAAACCTACAGACTTCAAACTGTACCGGGATGCGTACCTGTTCCTGCTGTGTTTGGTGGGAGTGGCAGGGATCGGTTTTATCTACACCATCGTCTTGAGTGTCATGAACAAGGTATCACTGCTGGTGTAGAGGGAAACAAACCTTTTCTCACGTTATTGTGTTTATTAATATCAAGATCGCACTGACATTTTACTACAAAACTCCATATGTCATATTGCTTTGAACATCAGTGTTGGGATTCAAATTTTATGTTCACAGTAAAAAAGAACAAAAATGATCAATTTTGATTAATGAATAATTCACTTGGCTTTCCAACACGACATTTCAACAGCTTGAGCATAACTGGAATATTGCTGTGCAGCACATCTGCTTTAACCTGCACACTTCAACCTTTACCATGTTTACGTCTACACTGGTCAATCATAGTGGAATTTCATTTTCTTTGAGGGAATATGTTGAATTTTCAGATACAATTTTTGACACAATCTGAAAAGAACATTTTTTTTTTGTTTTGATCCTGTTTCATTAGTTAAACTTATTCAGAGCAGCTAAAGGAAATACATTAATATTGTTAAAAGTCTCAGTGCTGTTCTATAGATACACACTGTCTTTAATATTTTATTCATGACATGACAGCCAAATTTTGTCATACTAGATTTAAAGTAGGTGTGTGTTTGACAGGCAACAATTCCATCCCATTCCATGACAAAGAGAAACCTGCACTCATCAAATAGGAGATCATCCTGCAAGTCTGTGATGGTACCATTTAAGTCCTGAGCCCCACTGTCCTCTGTTGGCAGTACTGCCAATCTGCTGAGTCTCTCCTGCCCCATGCTGCTCCTAAACACGATTTCATCATTTTGAGCTGAACACTCACCCTGTCGTCTCTCCTCCTTCCTTGTCTTTGGCAGATAACTGGCTGTCTGGTTAGTTTCTCCCCTAGCATCTTTATACAAGGTTGGGAGAAAAAGTTAGGTTTATACAAGTTATCTTGATGCGGCATCACAAAGACATTGGATGTACACATTAGCATTTAACAGCCATCAACCTGAGTGGATAGTCAATGTCAATCTCAATGTTAGCTTTATTTATATAGCACATTTAAAACAGCCAGTTGCCTACTAAAGTGCTTTACAGTAAAATAGCCAGAAACAATAAAAACAATAAACGTTAAAAAAACAATAAAAGTGTAAAACATATAACATCATAAAATAACAATACAGATTTAACATAGCAAATAAATAAAAGATCCAATAAAAGTAACTAGACTATCCCGAAGGCTACAGTGAACAGGTGCGTCTTTAGAAGTGTTTTAAAAGTCTAGACGTGGTCCTGCTGAAAGGTTTGGGACTGCTTGTTTAGGCAGCATACGACTATCATGTTCAGCCAACAGCTGCACAAAATATACTGTCACTAATCAGGTTACTTAATTGGAAGTTGCTGTTTGTTCAGCGGATGCAGAAATCTGTCTCTATATCTCGGATACTGCTCTCTTTTTTGATGGTTCTCCCTCTGTCTCATCCAGGTTCCAGCTAAAACCATTATCATTGAATCTCTGGACATTGTCACCATCACTGTGCCCCCGGCTTTACCAGCAGCCATGACAGCTGGCATTGTATACGCACAGCGGCGTCTGAAGCGTGTGGGCATCTTTTGCATAAGTCCTCAGAGGATCAATATGTGCGGTCAACTCAACCTGGTTTGTTTTGATAAGGTACTCTGAAGCACAGCTCTTATTTTTGTCTCCAGCGATGTTATGTTTTCTTGTTGATGCTGAATTTTTAGAAAACATAATGAAGTCATCATTTCCATGAGTCTTACATAATTTAGAGTAATAAAGTCCTCATTTAGGATGCATGGAAACTTGTTGTCACACATTCAAACCCACATCTGTCCCGAGAGGTTTTTAGTTCGAGGAATGACTTTTATGTTTGATGACCGTGTTCTGATGCGCTCCTATTTTTGAACAACAGTGATGTCAACAACATGATGTTTTTAAGCTTTGAGGTTATAAAATATGTTTTAAATTGATTTAGCTTGAAAGCATAACCAAAGCAATGTTATTAAACATGCTTTTTGAGAATAATTAATGTTTTTTTTTGTCTGTTTGCTCTTGTGACAAGAGTAAACCAAAAGTTAAATTTAGAAAAATCAGATAAGAAGAATGGTAAGTCAAAGGGTTGTTTGTAATTGTAGGGATAGTTAAATTCACTTTCAAAGCTGCGTCATGAGCTGTCAACTGAGCCCTTTTACTTTCCATTGATATCACACATTTTAGATGTCTGCAGTTGGATCAAATTGTGCTTTTCAAATGATTCATTGTGGATAAAGTCTTCTGAGTGGCTCTTTAGTCTTTGTTACAAATCCACACTTGTCAGAAAGTGTGTGCATGTTCCTGTGGGGCAGGTTGGACTCAGATTTGAATCAGACTTTTAATGTGTGTTTTTAAAAGATGTGGTCTAATGTGATCGATGTTGTCCTCTGAGGTGGGATTGAAACAGTTTGAACTCATTGTTAAATGTTTTTTGTTTGTTTCCGCAGACTGGTACTCTGACTGAGGACGGTTTGGACTTGTGGGGTATACAGAGAGCTGAAGGGGACAGGTAGGATCAGATTTGGGTTCTTTGTCTTTTTCCTGAGTGTAATTAAAAAAAACATAACAGTTGAAAGAACAGTGAGATGTGTGGATTTATGCCTCTTCTGTATTGTGACACTTTATCTGCTGCCAAACTAGTTTGAAATCAGTTTCATGGTTGGATAATGAGACAATTTGTCTTTTGAGTCAAATACATTGTACACTGTGAATTGTAATCAGGTTTCCTCTATGTTTTTGTGGAAAATAATACAAGGACAAAAGCAGATAAAAAATCAAAGAGCAGGACAAAAAGCTAAACCAAAAACAGTCAAGTAGCTAATATAGAAAAAAACTAAGTCAAGTTTATTTGGTACAGCACTTTTCAGTCAATTACAGTAATATAACAAATAGAACAGAAAGCACAGAAAAAAATAAGCTGTAACTGCACTAAAAATGAATCAGATGGTCAAAAGCCGGTTTGAAAGAATAAGCCTTAAGCAGGTTGGAAAAGCTTGAGTAGAAACTGCAGAGTGTAGTCACAAAGAAGGAGTACTCTGAGGACTCTGAGCCACAAATTCAAAGACAGAGGCCCACTCCCACTGAATTTCAGGCGTGTTCCTGCCAAGTCCGTACGGCTTAGGGCTGTCTCACCATCAAATCATAAAGTATTTACAGGATCTCCTGGAGCCTTTTGAGCACTCTATGCATCCTTTCCCTGAATGGCTATCTCTGCAGACTCAGCGTGAGGGAATTACCCATAGTTCATAGCACTGTGACACGAAACACACAATTCCCCGGAGAAGCTCACAAGCATAGAAAGGTTAATGAATTCCTTACCATGGAAATTTCAGTCAAAATGATGGAGGTGAAACACTGACACTTTTAAGGAGTCTATGTAGGTATATGAATAGGAAATATTGTTAAGGTGTACCTGTACCTGAGAAGCTCAACCATGACAAAATTAAACAGATTTTATCCCTATCTAAGAGGTTGCATCCACACTGCAGCATGAAAACTAACAATGAAGAGTGTTTGTGAAAGTAAAAATCTTAGATAAAAATCCTGAATGCTTCTACAGAGAAAAATACTGTCAGTGTTTTGTGAGAAGTTGCAAAGTGATGTTCAATTTCTGGTTATATCATTTCTGGGCCCTTGCGGCATCATGCATCTGATCACTTTCCAGGTGATGTCAATTTCAGGGCTCAGGGAGGAAATTGGGATTCAGCCAGAATGACTGTTTCCTGGCATTATAAAGCTGAAGCCGGTCAAAGTACACAGGTGCTTGCTCTTAATAAACCAGGACAAAAAATCAATCCTGAATTTGATCAGCAGTTAATGTATGCAAAATCAGATCAACTGTGGACAGCTGAGGGGGAATTTAATGAGGCAGATGAAAACCCGGTTTATAATGCAACAGATTTCAGTTTTAAATGTTTTGTTAAGTGAGAGATACAAACAGGGTAGAAGAGGATGTAACCATGTATCGGTTTAACATTTGCATCCACAAATATCTGCTGACATGGACGTATAATGGGCTGTGAACTGATGCCAGTAGCTGCCAATAAAGTCGGTCGTGTCAGTTGTAGTGCATCAATTTATTGCTGATCTGTTTGTAAACTGAACTGCTGATTCAGTAAAAGAGGCTTTTAAATGGGCCAAAGAAGTCACCTTGGACAAACTCTGGTGTGACATGAAAGGGCAACCAGCGCTGTGCAGACGTGTAGGATTGTTGACACGGCCAGATGAGAAACATAATGTCAGCAGTGTAGAAGGATCACACCGTCTTTGAGAAAAATCAGCAAAATGGAGATTATGACACATGTCCTCGTGACATTTCAGTTTTTACATTTGATTTTAGTGATGTTTAAACATGTTGATCAAATAGCAGAAAATGACTTCAAAAATCAATGCTCTTATCAAACTTGGCTGCGATGTTGTCATGGAGATTGATAAAGACCTCTTTCTTGTCAATGTTCAACTAAAGTGTGTTATCATTCATCTGTTTTTGGATGGCATCCAGACAGTTGTGGGAATTACTGAGTTTATCAGTGCAATCAGGCCTAAGATATGTACAACTGAGAATGATCAGCGTAACAGTGGTATGAGATGCCTCAAATGTTTCTTGTAACATTGGAGGCATAAATAGAAAGTATTTGGAAAGGACCCAAGACAGTTCCCTGAGGCACACCACACATCAAAGTGACAGTCTCAGACATTGATGGGCCATGTGACTCTAAAAAACACCTCTCTTAAGTCATATCAGACCATTTATGTATCCTGAAGGAGGCGGGGCTTGGTCTTGAGTGACAGCAGCCTCCTGTCAAAGTAAAAGAGTGTGTCTCCTGAGAGAGAGGGACCACATTACCTGCACACCCTAGGCTGCTGGTGGCGCTTGGATTTGAAAGAGAGAAAGTGGAGTGTTACCAGTTGTTAGGGTGATTTTCTTTAGCCAGTCATGTCAGCTTTTAGGGTGGTGGTGCTGTATCACTCAAATACCTCAGATACTTTGGTGCTAGATTTCTGGAGCCATGGGCCTCCGACAACCATCCTCAACAAGGACCTTGTACCCATGTTTAACATCAGTCGGGCTCCCAAAATATATTGTGCTTTGTTATTACCCTACATGGACTCTCCTTTAGGTCAAAATAGTATCAGACCAATCTTTGTTACACTTGTGTTACACTTGTGGCATGATGAAGCTGTAACCCAGATCTGCAACCAGTAAAGCTTGTCAAAATGATCATTCGTGTGGACCTTCCATTTTTTAAAGTGTGAACATGGGCTAGGCATCCTTACACCAGTCAGTTCCTCTAGTCACCTCTTTATCGTATTTGTGGTTTTATTTGAATACAGTGGAACTTTACAAATTATTAGACAGAAGTGCTTTATGTGTTTATTGGAAATTGTACAATGTACAGTGGCACCTTAATTTGTCAAGTTTAACATGAGTGTAAAACCAAAACAGAATTAGAAAACAAAAGAGAAAGAAAACATTTCCGCAGACTGAGTATTTGTGTGAAAGTCTCCTTCTGTGTTTCAGCTTCTCTCCTCCAGAGTCAGATGCCGCTAAAGAAAGTTTGGTCAACTCTGCGTTTGTGGCCTGCATGGCTTGCTGTCACTCACTGACTAAGATTGAAGGAGAGCTTTCAGGAGACCCTCTGGACCTCAAAATGTTCAGTGCTACAGGCTGGGTGAGTGAAGTTTTTGGAGTGTTTACGGCCAGTGTGCTCAGTCACTGGCACCACAGCCAGCAGAGATACCAGTCTGTTCATGAATTATGCAGCACCAGGCTTGTGTCTTTGGCAGAAAAAAGGTTCTTCTCAGCTAAAATGTTTCAACTGTGACACCATGGATACCCCGGCATGGACACGAGCAAGCTGGGACCTACTTTTTCATGTCCCACCAGCCTCAATGTAACGGCTCCTCTAACATGATCTAACGTTTACTTAGATCCTAGAAGAGCCCACAGAGGAAGAGACAGCTCTCCATAATCCCATCATGCCCACAGTTGTACGTCCTCCAAAGCACGTTGTCCCTGAGGCCAATCAGAATAACCCACTGACCCAGAACATGGTACAAAGTTTCTCTTCATCATTATTCAGTGATCAACATTTTCATTTGGGGTCATTTTCGCAAGATTTCTAAAGTACATGATCTTAAAATACTTTTGCTTTTTTGTTTTCCACAGGAGCTCTCTGAAACATCGGTAAGTTTTCTTTTTTTATGACATTTGAAAGAGATTGTTTATTCCTTTAGGTGGAGTTATGTGAGGTACTTGTCAAGATAAATATAGTACTTATTAGTCAGCTTTTGAAGTTATAGTAGTTTAGCATAGTTTAGCATAAAGATGGTAAAGGCTCTCTCCTGTCCAAAGTCAGCTCACTGATCAGCACAGTTCACCACATCTGGCTTGTTTCTCACGTTTGAAAACACTTAGTTTGATTTCATCCCAGCTATCTTCATTCATTTTTCAGCCTTCATGCTGAACTAAATTTAGCGACTGTTAGTTGGATCCTCATGTTAAAAATTAACCTTCTCTAGAGCTCACCAGTCAGGATTTTACAGACTCCACAGATGTGGTATCACAGGGGGATTATGCCTCAGTCCATCTCCTTTGTGACTCTCTGGAGTTTCTGCTGGTGACTACACAGTGATGACAGGACTCGACAGAGCCAGTGTCATTGCTCCCTTTTGTTTAGGTCTGTATACTAAGCTAAGTTAACTATCTGCTGGATGTTGTTTCATAACTCCAGAGTGAATAGTTTCACCATTTACCCAAATAAGTCCTCCAAAGGTGTTTAACTGCGGTCTTGAACCAGTCTTCTGAAGTTAATGTGAACTTTGAAACTGAACATGTACACAACATGCATGTCTTGTTCCTCAGTCCTGTGAAATCGGCATCGTGCGTCAGTTCCCCTTCTCATCAGCTCTGCAGAGGATGAGTGTGGTGGTCAGGAGGCTGGGGCAGAAACACATGGATGCTTACTTAAAGGGAGCACCAGAGGTTGTGGCAAACCTCTGCAAACAGCACACAGGTCTGACACTTTGTCTGTGTGGTTAAGATTGTGTAAATATCTTCTCCGTATATTCAGTATCTCTTAAAGAGTACTGACAGTTACTGACAGCAGAGTAATAACAAATCATCTTTTTTCTCTCTCATTGGATTTAGTCCCACAGAGTTTTACAGAGACTCTGGAGACCTACACCAGGCAGGGCTTCAGGGTCATCGCTCTGGCACATCGACAGCTGGAGTCCAAACTTTCCTGGCACAAAGTCCAGAGCCTCAGCAGGTATGGCTCCCTCCACAGAGAACACACTGTCCACAGTTCACAGAGAAGTCCTGCCGTAAAACGCTGGCACACAATCAAGTTTTGTGATTTTGTATTTACAGTAACTCACGACTTCTACCTTAATGTCTGAATGATGTAATTCTGCTGATAATGAGATAAACATGGGCCAGTGACACAATAAAGACTGATATTAATACCTTCAGCTAACAGACGTGAGCACATCACTCCTGTCCTTAGCCTAGGATAGGATTGATTTTAAACTTTTAATGCTTGTTTTTAAAGCTCTTAACGGCCTTGCCCACATCTTTTTATAAGCTAGGAATAAGCTCCCCACTGAAATGAGGCTTATTTCCTACCTGGGCCTTTTTTAAATCTGGATTGAAAACATATTTAATTATGCTGGCTTTTATTATCCAGTAGCGTGGTGACACTTTTTATTGCATTGTACAGATAAAGAACATTTACATTTACATTTACAGCAGTTTGAGTCAGGCAGGTCCACAGCAGCAGGTCATCTGCGGCAACTATCAAGAGGAACCTGTGAGTTTATGGGATTCTAGAAAGATCTATGGTCAGTAAAATCAAAGTTAGTGACATGCTGACAGACAGAGGAGCAAGAGGGAGAGATGTACTATACACTTAATCATCAAAAAGGAAAAGTTACCAGCTTACTCTTGAAAGTAGAAAGGATGTTTACCTCCTGGACTTCCTGGAATTAAAATCATGATTTTGCTTTTGGAGACTCTTGGTACAACTAAAAGATCTGTATGCTATGAGTGTACCATTCTGTGGTGTAGACAGAAGAGAATTGATAGAACTTGTTCCAGATTTTATGGGAAGCCAGAAATAATCTCCTTTCCTGGTTTCTGTGTGGTATGAGTTGCTGTTATCAGACATGGGCCTCGAGAATTAACTCTTTGAACTCTGTGATAGGAAAGTCATTAGTTAAAGGCTGATGTGAGTCACGTTTATTTAATGCACTTATGTAACTAAGGTGTAATAAATAGATAAAATAAGATTTACAGTAACAGGGATGTAATATAATAGTGTCATAAAATCATTCAAGTGGAGTTGATATTTGAATAGAGTGAATTATAAAGCTCAGGCTCTCTGTGGTAAGATCCAAGCTATTATGATATTATTAATTTATTATCTGAAATCAAAGTGTAATTTTATTTAATGAACTGTTTGCTAACTCTGAAGATGTCCTAAACCCCCATGGCCCTTTTAGTAAAAAACAACAACAAATTACATTATCCTGAAATTGTAGTTAACCATTAACCATGGTAAAGTAGATGAGGAAGGGAAACAGGAGGGTAGGATCAGGAAAATCCTGTTATGCAATCAGCATCAGACATTAATGTCTAATATTACAGAGCAGAAACATTGGTCTTTCAGAGTCCTCTACCTTCTCCTATGATATAGGAATCCTCCATACGTCTTAAAACATGAATTTGACACGGTCCTTGTTCATAATAGTTCACTTTTTTGACACCATTATTGTATGCTATGATATGTTGTGTTCAGGGACCTGATAGAAACCAATATGGAGTTCCTGGGTTTGATCATCATGCAGAACAAAAT
The DNA here is from genome assembly GCA_962446985.1 of Xyrichtys novacula. Classification (NCBI taxonomy): domain Eukaryota; kingdom Metazoa; phylum Chordata; class Actinopteri; order Labriformes; family Labridae; genus Xyrichtys; species Xyrichtys novacula. Next base: position 11,370,458 of record OY660877.1, read on the forward strand.
CAAGATGGAGACGGCCGGGGTTTTACAAGAATTACGAAAAGCTGACATCCGCACTCTGATGGTAACAGGTATTAATCTGTGTAATGTTCCCTTTTTTTAATTTAACTCAATATTGCACACAGAGTTGATGGGCTGTGTACTGTCTGTTAGGGGACAACATGCTGACAGCGATATCTGTGGCTCGGGATTGTGGGATGGTTCGTGCCCATGAGAAGGTCATTATTGCAGATGCTGTGCCTCCTAAAGAATCCCAACCTGCCAGCATCACCTGGCACCACACTGAGAACCATCAAACCGTCAAAGACTCGCAGGTGAGAGAGAGAGAGAGAGAGGCCAGGATCTGAATCCAAACTGAGCGTTCTCAAATGTCTGTACAATCCAAAGAAAAGGAGCTGACACTGCAGAGTTCATCCCAACATACTGTCAATGATGTGAAAGTCTTAAAAACAATTATTGTTGAGCCATTCAAGTATTTAATTTTTGGTTTTCCTTTTTTACACAAAAATACAAAAAATACTGAACAAATCAAGAAAATTCCAAAGCATGTGAAAGGCTGTGGTAAATATTATTATCATTGAATTACCTCAGTTAAAAAAAAATCTCTTGGCATAAAAAAGGGGATGAAAAACATGTGCACATTCTCTATCTGCTCACCATTTATAAGATATGGTTATTATAAAGTGTTACCGACAGCCCTTTTTGATTTTAACCCAAGGTTCTTTGCTCCATATCATCTCCCTTTTTCTCTCTTTTTCCTGTTTCCTCATCCATATATTGTCCTATCATTCATTTAGGGCATAAAAGCCCCAAAGTTAACTTAGTGAAATAGAACAATTTTGAGCAACAATTTCAAATAGTTCATGCTGTCAAGTTAAAAAAAATATTGACAAAAGAAAAAATGTAAGACTCTGTTAGTACAAAAGTAACAACTGAGGGAAATTTAAAACATAATTTTTAAAATAATTATCAACAGCAAACAGCTATGTTTGATCAAAAAGGCCAGGGGATGCTTTATGCTAAGATTTTTTTTATACTTTATCATTTTTTTTGCATTCACATGTCTCTCATTGGCAGATTTACATCATGTTTTTGTAAAATAATAATGTTTATTACCAAATGGAAGGTGAAATCTGTCCTCGTGTTTTCAAGATGTCTGTCATTGATGGACGTTTTCTTTGTCCTCAGACTCTGGAGATAAATCTGGAGGAGGGGTCAGAGGAACAAAACTATCACTTTGCCATCAGCGGTAGAGCCTTTGCTGTCATCATTGAGTACTTTCCTCAACTCATCCAGAAGGTACGGACTCATTTTGTGACACTGATACACAATTTGGGTCATCATTTGATTTAACTTGAAAGCCTCGTCGTGGGAAAAGTTGTAGTTCAGACTAGTATTCAAATGTTTCTGCAATTCTTTCTCTGTCCACATGGGGGTGCTGCAGCTTGCATTAAGAACTACAGTATTTGCTCGCATGGCTCCAGACCAGAAGACTCAGCTGGTGGAAGTCCTGCAGAGCATCGAGTGAGTCAGTCGTTTCTTTGTAGCCTGTGATTTGATGGATTTATATAGATAATTAGATCACAGATTCAAATGCACAACTTTGACTCACCTCATTTTTCCTGCAGCTACACTGTTGGGATGTGCGGTGATGGTGCAAACGACTGTGGAGTAAGTGACAAAATACAGTAAAAGTTTGTTCAATATACAAGATATTGGTTCTGTTGTATTTAATGATGCATCTGTCTTCGTCTATCACATGAGAATGTTTTAGGATATACACTGAAAATCAAATGTTGCTGTCATTCACATGTTGTATACCATTGCATTATATTTCCCCTCCTAAAATCAGCACACACACAGAAAACTCCTCATGGAAACTTTCAATAAATCAAAGCTCTTTCTCTCTTTGTGTGTCAGGCTTTAAAAAGAGCTCACAGTGGGATCTCTCTGTCTGAGCTTGAGGCTTCTGTTGCTTCACCTTTCACCTCCTCCACCTCCAACATCTCCTGCGTCCCAAACCTCATCAGGTGTACACTCATTACTCATGGTTTTTTAATGAATTGTTCATTTTAGATTTGAATCTTTGAACCCTGAATATAACAAATAGTCTACATCATATTTAAATCAGTTGTATCTATGAACACCTTTTACAGACATGAACTCATTTTGTGTCACAACAAAGGCCTCACACTTTGACTCTTCCTCCACATGTTTTCTGTTTGACTTGTAGATTTTATGTGTACAGGCTTCTCTCTCAAAAATAATAATTTTATATGAAACTACTTCTTATAATGCATCATAAGCATATTTATAAAACCTTTTAAATGCATCTAAAATACCAACGTTTATAAAGGGTTATAAGCAGTGACCATACTGCCTTATAAAGGTAAGGTTTATATTTTGCATTATGTCTTTATGAAAAGAAAAAAAAAAGAAAATTTGGATTTGATAATGCATTTAAAATTTAATAACTTTACCTGGTTATCAAGATTCATAAATAAATCATTCTTTGTGGTTCTTAATTTTAAAAAAGGTTTTATTAATACTCACAACATACTAAAGCATGGACTTTGGGTGTTTCAAGTAAAGTGACAGCACTACATGAAGTTATGAACAATTACATATTCCTATAAAATATTAGGTAACACTTCATTTGACGCCTAATAGTTATAACATATATAATACTTGACCTTGTAATTCATGATAAAATGCTTTATAATGTGTTATGATTATTGCTATAACGCATTATGATCATGTATGAGTGTTTATAACTATAGTTAGACAGTGCTATAACGTGATTATAACACATACGGAGCAACATACGTATATTTATAATGCGTTATAGAGATAAGCATCAAATAAAGTGTTACCCAGTATTCTGTGGCTCTAAGTAACGAGTCAGACAAAAATACCACAAAACAAGAACAAATATTTATGTTTTTATATTTTTTCCTTTTGCAATAAAATGTAATGAATTATAAATTATACCTTTTATAGAGCAGTACACTCACTGCTTATTATAACACTTATTATAAGCTGGTCTGAATGCTAATTATCACTCAGATGGGTTGCCATTAAGCCTTATAGACGCATTTAAAAGGCTTTTTAAATGAGTTTATGATTCTTTATAAGACGTAGGGTTGTATAAAGTGCTAGCCAAACCTGAGCTTCTATAGGTGTAACATTAAGCCATTACTGTTTCTGATTATCTCTACACTCCTGCTTTTAAAGGGAGGGCCGAGCTGCACTCATCACATCCTTCTGTGTGTTTAAGTTCATGGCTCTGTACAGCATCATCCAGTACCTGAGCGTGACGCTGCTCTACTCGGTAAACTCTCTTTACAAAGCACTCCATTTTAGCTAGTGAACGGCAGAAGCCTTATTTTCTGTACATTAGTTGTTTTTAACATTAGTAAACACCATTGACATGATCTATCTGTGTTATCATCATTTTCCAGCCACGTGTTAGAAGATGCAGCATTAGTGGGATTGGGTCAGAAAAACTGTTTTTGTTCACATGTGAGATACAGAGTCAGACGTGAAGAGCATGTAGACGAGAGTTTGGGCTTAAAAAAGACGTGGGAGTTTCCATCCAGTGGCAGTGACACAAAGGCAGCAACCACAAAGAGACATTGTTTTGGGCCTAAATAAGTTTTATCAGTTTGGACTTTTTCGACAAATTTCTCAGCTGCTGTGTGACTTTTTTCATATTTTAGATTCTCAGTAACTTGGGAGACTTCCAGTTCCTCTTCATTGACATCGCCATCATCCTCATTATTGCCTTTACCAGTGAGTAAAGCATCAAGAAAAACATGTTAAGCTTTGAAGGGGCATTACTTGGTAGATATAAAAACAGTAACTTATAATTTTCGGGGAATCAGCTCACTGATTGTTTTCTTTTTCAGTGAGTCTGAACCCAGCGTGGAAGGAGCTAGTGTGCCACCGCCCGCCATCCAGTCTGATCTCTGGCCCACTGCTCTTCTCAGTCCTGACTCAGATCCTCACATCAATGGTCTTCCAGGTCCTGGTTTTCCTTTTAGTGAAACAACAGAGCTGGTATGAGATATGGACACCTCAGTCAGAGTGAGTAATGTGTTTAAAAAAAAATGTTCTCAGACATAAAAGTTTACTGTACACCAAACATTTTGATTGATGCTCATAACTAAATTTAAAAAAAAGAGTACAATAGTTTTAATGAATTTCAGTAAACAAAAAACTCAGGCTGATGTCAGTATTAACAGCAAATAATGAATGTTGTTTCTGTGATGTACCAGTGATGGAAAGATGAGTCAAACTAAAAGGAAAGCAGAAAAAAAAAAAAACAAAGTGCAAAAAAAAAAAAGGCTTAACACTCTCAAATTTTTCACACTTTATTTGAACATTTTTGGGATCCTAACCTATGACTGCATTTTTTTCCCCTCAAATCAAAGTCAAACAAGCTGTTTTGGTGTCATTGTCTCAACACATTCCCGTTAGAGCAAGACATAAAGAACAACAAAACAAAAAAAGTCAGAAGTGTTGAATCATTTCTGTTCTGTTTCATCCTTTCCTCTCTGGCAGTGCCTGTAATGTCTCCAGCTCCAGTCTCTCTCAAAGCGTGAATGTAACAAGCCCTCATGATCACAAAAACATCAGAAACTACGAGAACACCACCCTCTTTTACGTCTCCGCCTTCCAGTATTTGACTGTGGCCATCGTCTTCTCCAAGGGGAAGCCCTTCAGACAACCCAGCTACAAGAACTGTGAGACTCATTCAGAGCTTTTTAAACACTTACTGACCATCAGAGTCAGCTGTTTGAGGATGATCATTGCAAGCAAAGAAAGAGTAAAACACTTTCAGGATATGTTTCAAATTTGTCGGCATGTACACAGCTGAAAAGAATCTCCTTTTTTAGGTTAGCTAGTTACTTTAGACACTTAACCCAGAGCTCTTAAAACAAATTTCCAGGTTTTTATTTTCCTAAAGTCAACTACTTTGTTTTTAATCCAGTGTGAGAAAAACACAAAAAAGTATTACAAACTGTGCTCTTCGTGTCCTCATTATTTCTAAACCTGACATATTCTTACATGTTTTAAAAAAACAGTGTTTCTGTTTTCTTTCTCTTTAGGGCCGTTCATGCTGTCCTGTGTTGCCCTGTATTCTTTCCTTCTCTTTATCATGCTGTATCCTATTCCTGCCATTGACAAATTCCTGGAGGTAAACGCTGATTTGATCAATTTCTCGTATAAGAAAAGAATTACGAAAAAATTTAAAATGTGTTTTTTAATTAAAAGTAGTCACGAAGGGAGCTTTGGCTTTTACAAGTTTGTAAGCCTGTTGTCTGGTCGTGCTCAGTTGGAAGCTTGTTCACCATCCAGTACATGACTCGTGGGTCAGAAAAGTTCCTCACAATTTAAAAACTGAAAAAACAAAACAAAAAACTCAGATTCATTCACAGGCTCTGTCAAAACATTTTCAGTTTCATGGGATACTTTATGTTTTAAGTTTGTGAACTCCCTGTCTCCAGATTCAGATGTGGATTTAAGATTATATATATGAGGTATATGTATGAGGTATATTTAATTTATTTTATTTAATTTTACTCAGTTCTCTATTACCTCATTGATCTTTTAATGGGACTGACTGTTTATATTTCTTTTTGTCCACACCTGACTCTGACCTAAATGACCCAGGTTGGTGGGAGGGAATGGTTTAGGTTTCTGACGTTCTTCTATAACTGCTCTTCATCTGCCAATGACTCACACTGGTGTTTGATGTTATATTGACAATGCTGAATTACAAAATTATGAAATCATTAAATTATGACATTACTCTTAGATCGAACATGAAATGACCCCTCTGTTTACGTATTTCTAAAACTTTTGAGTAACTCTGTCTGAGATATATCTTAGAGACTCTGATTATTCTGCACTCAGCCTCAGGTGAGATTCAGGAATGATTTGAGAAATTAAATGTGACAAAAATGTGACTTTGTTAGTAACACTTAATCTGATTAGGTGTAGTAAAAACATAATATAAGGATTCTGTTTCAGCTAAATAATCCCCAAATAGCTGCCAGAAAATTTGAACAACCAGAACCCCGGATTAGGTCATCCTATCAGGTTTTGAGAGGGTGGCACAATCGGATGTTGCTTTGAAAAACTGACACAGCCACTCAGACAGATTATCTCCTCCTGTATAGAAAACGATTGAGTCTTTAAATCATTTGGATTTGACCAAGATGAATCTCTTCAAAGTAGATTTGAACTGTTCATACTTCTGTATAAACTGTAGAGGCAGAAAAGGCTGATGTCCAGAGTAGGTATGATGGATGGGATGCTGCATTCACTGCATTCACCTGTTGCTCTGCCTTCACAGATCGTGTGTGTTCCTCATGACTGGCGCATCACCCTGGTCATCATTATCGCCGTGAACGCAACGGTTTCTTTCTTGTTGGAGGTACACTTTAGAGATATCACACCCTTTCAGCCTCTTGTCTCCTCTCTCCTTCATTTAATTAGAAATCCTTGATCTGCATGCATTGAGTTTTGCACATCCGTCTAATGAATATGTAATCCTTCAGTTTTTTCCAATTCAAGTTATTTCTTTGTGCATTTCTGCTTCTGCAACCCAATCATCATGATCAGCTGATTCTCAAATTGCGGCTGAAATCTCCCGTAGATTTTCATCCTTGACATCATCTTGTGGAGGCTTGTCTTCAGAGGGAATCAGGGAGTAAAACGACCCTCACAGCCCCCCTCTGCTGACACACCGCAGGTTGGCCGCTTCACTTTTTAAAGTTTTTTCTCTGCTTCCACTTAAAGAACAAAAGACCCACGCACATCCTGTTTTCTTATTGCCCTTTTCACTCTCTGACATGTTACCTGTAGTGTGTGCTGTGTAATCAAAAAAGACTAAATCTATAGGAAACTGAAATTATTGAGCTGGCCATTCATACATTTTATTTAAGGGTGTTTTTAAGCTACGAATTGATTTGACTCATCATATAGAACTATCAGCTCTTATGAGGTTTTTTGTGATTTTTGAAGTAACACATCCTCTTGAGTGCAAAAATATTATTTTTGTTTGAATGCAACAGACCTACCTCTCAATACCTGAAGAGTTTCAGTTTCCAGTTCCTGGAGTATCCTGCATTCAGTCCTATTTGAATTACTTTCAATCCTGATTCTTTACATCTTCTCAGGAAGCCAATGACTGCTGGGGCTCGGCCTTCCTTTCCTGGTTGTTCTGTAGGAGAAACAAGCCCCCTGGGGTGCGCTACATTCATGTGGCCCTCGAGATGCAGGATGATGCCAACTGGCCCCCCAAACCCTCCACGGTCACCTTTGCCAGCAACACACAATCCCAGAGCTCTGACCCGCTCTGACAACCAACAAGTTAACTACTGCACGGACTAAATTTAAACCTTCATCCTGAGTCCTTCAGGACTGAGCTGGAGTTGAGCTCAGACACATGATGTTCAGGCTGGGATAGAAAATAGGGAGCCTACTGGATGCCAGATATTAGTCCTCCTACTGCAACATTTTAGTTGCTCACTCATGAAGTTCTCCTGCTCTTTGATTCGTCTCCTCTGAATTAACAAACACTCCGCAGCAGGGATAGGGTTAGGGTTAAGTCACGTCTCAAAGCTGAAACTTCAGCTTTTCCTTGGCTCAATTTTCGTTTGTGTTTTTCGTTTGTGTTTTAGTCATGTTGAGAGTTTGATAATAATGAGACCAGGTACCTCCGAAGTTGATATGAAAGAAGTGGCTTGAACTGGTTAGCTTAGCTTAATTTGTACACACTGGAAATAACTTGCTTTTCCAGTTTATTTTGACTGGTTTTATCTTGACCTGGACTAAGCTAACTAAACCTTGCTATGGCTTTGTGAGAGCCCTGTTTACCTTCTCGTCAAACTCCCAACAAGATTATAAATAAGGAAATTACAACCACTTTTAAATTAGTTTTTTGCTGCTACCTAGATTACCTTTGCCGTACAGATTTACATGACTGGATACTGAGAGCAGTGTGAGCGTCACAAGAAGTTTAATTTTCTTCTGATCTAGTTTTTATGAAGCCCTCAAAGTCCAGATTAACTGATCATTTTTATCATGTGTGCACAAGTTATCTTGTCTGCAAGAATTATTATGCATGCAAGTTATTACAAGATATCAAAGTTATTTTCTCAAGAAAACTATCACAGTTATTTTCTTGTGGACACAAGATTACTATCCTGTGTGAACAATATAGTAATTTGTGTGCACAAAATAATAACTTGTGCCTGTTAGATAATTATTAAAATGATTATCTTATTCAACTTCAGGGGCTTCATAGTTTTATTATCTGACCCAGTATTTGAAAGAGTTTCTGTGGTTTCCTGGAAATTTAACATATAAACAAACAACACTCAGACAGATTTGATCCAAAAAGCACTGGATGGATCTTTGTCCTCTTTACTATCATAGAAAAAAAAAAAAGTTTTCCCTAACATTAGCTGCTGCTTTAATCTGAGCGTTTGAAAACACTGTGAGGTTGTTTTTATGGGTTCAGAGAAAGATGAGAGCCTTGTGTCTTTTTGCTGTTTTATGAACACAACTGGTACTGCTGTTTTTAAGACAGAAAACCTTCCTCTGCTGCGTTTCTGTCTCAGAGTTGGTACGGTTACATTCTTCCTGTGGAAGAGAGGAACAGAAACTTTGTGTCCCTTTTTTTCAAAGAAATTAGAGCCAGTGCTACCACTGTGTGTCTGTGTGTGAGTGTGTGTGTGTGTGAGTGTGTGTGAGTGTGTGTGAGTGTGTGTGTGTGTGTGTGTGTGTCTGTGTCTGTGTGAGTGTGTGTGAGTGTGTTTGTGGCTGAATGAAAAGGAGAGCATGAGTGTGTTAGTTCAAGCTCCTGTGAGGCATTTTTAACTGCTCATAAAACACACTAAACTTTGTACAGATGCTTTTGAATGACCTACAAAAACAAACCAGACCACCAGCAAAAAGACTGATCGTGTCTGTTTGGTGGTTTTTAATGTCTGTAGTTGTTGTAAGGGACTGATGAGGTGATTCATAGAGAAAGACTTAGTATACACTTACCACTAAAAACATTCAGAATAACACTGTGATATGATTCCTGTTTATGAACGCAGGATGCGTCTAACACGTACAGGACAAAACCAACAGAAAAATACTGTTTTGTCCACTGACGCCAATATCAACAAGTGCCAAATGTTCCTCATAGGAGTTTAAAAAAAAAGATTCAAAATGAGCCATTCCTGAGTCTCTTGAATGCATCATGAAGCATCTATTTTTTTTGTTTGTTTTGTTTCTAAAGACATTGAAACTTTATGGAGCGGGAGGTTTTTCACTTAGGATTACATTCTCCAATGTCTTCTCTTCTACTAAAGTATTGCACAGTACTAATGATGTTATAATGATTAAAGAAAATCAATCAGATTAATCAGATGAGTCAATGAGACACTTGCTGCTGTGAATTTTATAACAGTTGATTTTAACGTTTGATTCCTGAAAATGTAACTTTTTGTGTTATGAACATATTTTTATAGTTAATGATAATTTTAAATAAAATGTGAAAGAATAAAGAGTTTCATTGACCAAAGTGCTTTTTTTCTAATTGTGTAAAAGAGAGAAATGTTGTTTAGAGAGAGAAATCATTGTGTTTTCTTGTTTCTACAATTTTCCGAAATTTTCAGAGTCCGTCCACAAATCAGCCGGTGTTTGCTCTGAAGAACTCCCATTACATCTCCCAATAAATCTGGATATGAAGCTACTCTTGCGTGCTTCGTGGGGGGCTGACCTTGGTCACACTTTTTCAGCCAAGACTTACTGATCAATTATGGGCTTTCCCAGCCTCCTCGCTGCCTGGCATATGGGCGCTTAAAGGCTGCAAGAGTGGAGGAGAAAGAGGGGTATCATTTCATGTGGAGATCAGGGCCTATAGGCAGTGAATGGGTGGATTTAGGGGGGACTGTGAATGAGGGGAAGGGGGTCCTCGCTTGTACCACAGAGAAAAGAATCTCCCACAGATCAGGGAAGAGCCTTTTTGGGAATATTCATGATGAGGATGAGGAGGCATCATGAATTCATGTGTGTCTCCCTGACTTGCACGGATCATCTTTTCAGTAAACAGGGATGTGTGCAGAGCCGGGATGTCCTGCTTTACACTGTGTTTGCCATGTAGTTTGGTGGATAGTGTTGCCTCTCCACAAAGCAATATGGGTTTTTGTGTACTCTTGCTGTATTCCCTTTGTGTGGTTAGAGTAACAGATGGGGAGTGGTGGGAAAGACATAAAGAAGCTAAAACACACAGCCTTTCTTCTTCACAGTTAGCTACGAGCTCCAAAAGGTTTTCTCAAGCTTGAGCTCAGACGTGTGTGATTTTGAACATTTTGGACTTCGTCTCCTTTCTCAATGACCCATATGTTTTTTTTCTTTTTGTGTCTGTGTCAGATTTGGGCTTGTGCACACACTCTTTGTTTACTGTGTCTCACTCCGAAAAAAAAAACAGGTCGGCCCTGACTGCAATGAGAAACAGCCACTGAAACACACTTTTCTCCAGCAGGAGTTGTCATTTTAGCCGCTTTCTTGACGTCTCTATCAACACCCCTCTCCCACACATACTTTCTCTTATTATTTGCCTTCTTTGACGGTCGTTTGGCGCTCATTTAGCCCTCGTCTTGATTAATAGTCTGGACACAAGGCCAACCTGATGCTCACTTACGGTCGGCCTCATTTTACAGATGACACAAAGGCGCCCACGTCTGCTAAAAGGTCTGTGACCCACCAGACGGTCACAAAGCCTCTCTCCTCCCTCCTGTCCCCTAAGCATGGGCTCCTTCAGCAGGCCTTCACAGCATCCCTGTCCCTCTTCCTTTATCAGTCCACGCAGGCCTGAAAGGGCTCTGTGGTTGGTCAATAAATTCAGTGATTCAGGGGGTGGACAGTTGCAGCCGTGTTAACGTTTGTTCACAGGCTTGTTGGAGGGATGGGCCCCGCCCAGCCGCTCTTTGTCCTCTGTGGTCCCTCAACAGGTTAGAAGTCAATGGAGAGCCTTGTGCAGAGGTGGCGGGGGCATGGATGGAGCCGCCTCTCACATGGCGTTCACACAGGGGGTGGACCAGCTCAGGATCACTGTGACACTTGTTAGTGTGGGGGGCCTCTGCACAACATTGCCGGGTTGCCTCTCTCTCACTGTCCCCCAAGGGCCCTGTGTGATATTCAGTGCTTTAAACAAACTGATGGTCCGGGCAGTCCGGGTTTGCATCGTGGTAAGATGATCTGCACTCAGAGGCCTGCAGTGGCCGCCGAGAAAAGAGGTGCACAAGTGTATCTTACAAATCTCAGTTTACAGATCAGACTCACAATAAAAATGAGGTCAGGCCTTTATTTGGAGCACAATCTGTGGTGAAGGTCGGTCTTTAACTTTAAACCAGAGAAGCACTGAGAGGGAAATTTCTATTTATTAACCAAGGCCCTATTTTATGTGTGTAAATGACTTGTGGGTTCAAGTCTGTAACTGGTGTGTAATTTCTCTGTCAAGCTTCAGTTCAGCGCTGTTGTTGAAAAGCTTCTGCAGGTCGAGGACAATGACAACTTGAGTCTGAGTGCAGAGAAATGAAGTCGAGAAAATACTCTGTAGAACAGGATCAGAAGTCATTGCTGGTTCTTTCTGACTTGTTTCTGTCATTGAAAATGTTAAGATGCTCACCAGGGGTTTCATAAAGACAATTTTTGTGTAGTTACTGCTCGCTGTTGGTAGCCAGAGTTTCGTCCTGAGATCGCTACATATAGCTGACATGGTCTTGTTGCACTTCAGTACAGCCATATAAAACCAATATATGACTGTGGAGCTGGTGTCTTCTTCAGTGAAGTATTTCTTTACATATGAATGTCAGGCCTGTTAAGATGGAGCCTCATGTCAGAGTCAAGGTGAGTCCCTGCAGTATCTGCTCCTTAGTCTGTGTTGAAGCTGACTGTTGCCTATAACCATGGGTTCACGTAGGGTACATGAGGGTAACGTCCACCGCACTTCCAGTACCTTTGCCCCCAACACTTTTCTAGCCTGTTACTCCAAGTTGGATAACCCTACATTCATTTTAACAAGTTTCATTACGTATCGGCTACAGCACGATATGTCTTTCCATGAGAAGCATGCATAGACAGTGAGACAGGCGCTCTGACTCTGAATGCCACAGAGAAGATGCAAGCTAGATGAACCAAAGCAATATTAAAGGCCCACTGAAGTCAGTGGAGCTGTTTTGGTGCTTTATTACCAGAGTTCTTGCTTCATATCTCACCAACAGGAATTTATGAAGCCAAAAAAACAGCAAAAGGCTGTTTTTTTCATTACTTTAATCGTATTTTGCAGTTTGTTAACTTTCTGGAAACAAATCAAAAGTTTCGCCAGCTCATCCTGCACTCTGAAGAGACCATAGGATTATGACATTTTAGAGGTTTTGAGTGTTGTGAAGAGGTTTAGGTCAAATCATAAGACATTTTTTTGTCTTTAATTTTGCACATTTCATAAAATAGTCACTTTACTGCTTCCCCCCTGACTCATCAGGTGTTTTTATGATTTGGTGATTGGTGATGATATAATAAAAATCATTTTGCTCCTGAACAATCTGTCCCCCTCACTTCTGAGATAAGAGTTACGCCCCTGCCTACAACCGTGCCAGAAGATAAAATAGTCAACTAGTTGACGAGTTTATTAGTTAGTGAAACTCTTAATATTATCCTAAGCAAAAAACAACAAACTGCTCACTAGCATAGTAAGATCAAATGATTTCACATTCCCACTGCCATCCTCCCTGACAGTTTTCAAGCAACACTTCCACTTGTAGCAGAATGATTTTTCTCCTCTTGTACTCTCAGGGTCCTCTCTTTTCTGTGTCGACCATCTGAGCCTCTCTGTGACAAACATAAATCCTTGATGCTAGTAATTGTCCTTAAAAGATTACACTGCAGGGAAAACAGCCACTGTATGTCACAGCTGACTGAAGGAATCTGCAAACATTTTGAACTGACAGGTCTGAACATGTTAAAATAAGGTCCATGCTCAAGACCAGGAGTTCCCCTGTCACTCTGTGGTTCTTGATGGTGCCACGTGTTACTAAGCTATAGCTGGTTTTTAGGCCTCAGCTGGGCCAAAGCATGGGAAACACTGACCCTGGAGAAAAGAGACAGAGAGCCATAGATGGAGCAGCACACAAACAGAGGAGGGCTTTAGGAAAGCACAGAAAAAGACGCTCAGAGACTGAAGAGGGACTTAGAGCTATGACTGAAGCCTAACTGTCATGAGAAGATGAGAGTTGCCATGGCCACCCAGGAGCCACCCAGCAAGCATGCGAGCGAGGGGAGGCTACAGAAAGGGGGTGCAGGGTCCCGAGCTCGGGCTGGTGGATCACATGCACTAACCAGGGATTATGTGCATAAGAGATGAGCGCTAAGCCGGCAGGTGAAGAAGGGAGGCCCTGGGACAAGGAGCGAGTTGAGCCATCCCTCAGGACAGCTCCCCCCTGTAAGGAGCGGGGACTTTTTTCCCAAGTGAGGCTGATCTCCAGCGTGTGAAGGAGACTCAGCCAGAGGTCCTCGAGTGCTGAAAGGGCATCCCCCGGGCTGCTTTCACTGCGTAAGTGGCCAAAACGCTGGTCTTGTGAGTCATCTTGAGCTGCAAGAATGGGGCATCTTCAGTTTCATAAATCCCAATGCAAACACACTCATGGGTATAAACTGAGCATGGATGAGGATAAGCACCACATGGCGGGGCATCAGCGGGGAACTTGTTGAATGTTCTTGGCTTGGCGCTGACTTTTGAGGATCAACTCTACCTTCGCTTAAACACCAGAGAGAGAGAGAGAAAAAAAGAGACTGAATTCACACGCAGGCTGAGCTCACTCAACAGCGCATTTATGGACCAGAGCCTTATGTTTAGACCAGAATCAATAAGTTCACAGGTTGTTTTTCTGCAGGGAATCAGCGCTCATAATATCCATGGCCTTGAAGGAATGTGTTTGAACCTTGATGGCACAAAGAAATCACATTCCCGTGGTGCACACGGAGAAAACACACAGTTAACCAACCTCCCCCAACACCTTTTCAAGACGATAGTATCCCTGAACATATTAACATGTAAATACACTTAGATACTTTGACAATGCACTGAAATGCATATAATCTACATGCTAACTAGTCCTTTAAAGAGTTTCCATTGCTGAATGTGCTTTGGAAACACTTTCATGTCTGGGTTTTAAAAATTAAACGTGAGGCCTCTCTTAGAATCTCCAAAAGCGTTTTTCAATTTGATGAGGGATAAGGCGTTGACTGGGTTTCTGCTTTTCAAAGGAGGAGACCCAGAGTTCAATAAGACTTCAGTCTCATTGCCTTTGGCTCCAAGATGAAAATCTAAACGCTGTTTTTCTTCTTCTTCTTTTTTTTTTAAAGAAAGCACCCACCACGTTAGGTGACAGATGGCAGGTTGTTTTGCTAGAATACCAGTTGCTATGGCTCCAGCTTCACTCGGCACAGCTCAGCATCCTCTCTGCTGGTGTACTGACTTGGAATAAGTGGACTTGAAACTCCACAGGTTGTTGTTGACAAACATGAGCCCAGATGAGTCTGCTAATCTCCCGCTCCTTTATCCGCTCTTTATTGCCGTATAAACAGGCCTGAATGCGTTAAAAAAACTAAACCTCTGTTTTCAGCCTTCTCTTATCTCACGCAGGGTTTAATCTAATGCCCTCTACCCTTTTTACATCTCTGCCTCCGCTAAATACGACCATATTTTTGATTCACTACTTCACCATGACAACCAGTTATTTCCCATCCTTGAGCCTCCCCTCCGTCCGGCTCCTCTTCTGCATTGATACAGCTACCTCCCCCCAAGCCTTCTTTTTTTTGTCCAAATAAAACAAAGCAGGGAGTGAATGCACTCTGAGGTAGGTAAATGTATTCAGTGACATCAGCCAGGACGAGTCTATTCTGCTGGATTCCTGTACCACTTGTTTCCAGCCTTGTCTGGGGGCTGGACACTCTGTTGGGCCCATTGTCCCGCGTGTATTCCACACAGACCCGCAATTAATGGAGGCCTTGTCTAAGACTTCTGGAGCAGAAACTGCTGTTGGGGAGGGGGACAAAAGGAGGGCAGAGCTGAAGGGGGTGCTGGGAGTTGCTATGGGAGGGCCCCCCCCTTTCCCTTTTTAAGGGGGGATTCAAAGGAAGAAGGAGGAACAGAGAGCGAGCAGAGCGCTGGATGAGATCTTTAAGTGATCCCCTCTGTCTGTCCGGCCTGAGATGTTGTCATACAAGCCGCTGAAAGAGAACCTTGCACTATTTGATGATGAGGATGGTCATTTCACTGCCTGCATAGTGGTGGTGGTGGTCGAGCTAAGGAGGAGGCTAGGGGGCCACAGTTTTGAAAACAGGTAAAAAGAAAAACCGACAAATAACTATGTTGTGTAGGGACCCCCTCACCAATAGAAAAAAAAATTCTCATATAATTCCACTTTTTTTTTTGTACGACATAGAAATCAGGTACATTGCTCCTGAATACTCAGCACACAAAGTCTTAGGTAACATAAAAACGAACCTGCTCAAATTCTCTTATCCTACTTGCTCAGCAAATGGTTGTCCACCAGTGCCTCTGGTCCTGCTACAGGTATCTGCCCATGAATAGGAGGTCTTTCTTGACGTTGTTGCTCGGTGCTTACTCATTAGTAGATCAGTGTTTGGAGTCTGTGACTGATATAACCACAAGAAAGCAATCCTTGCCCACTGAGGGACAGCAGATAACCTTTGTGGTGATTTGGGGTATATTTTAAGATAAAATTGTTTGTATGGTTGAGTGATGAAGTTCTCTTCATAATGCCACATACTTGAAAAACACATACAGTAAGTGAAAAACTCAAGGATTAAGGACCTGTGTATCTGGAGATAGGCTTCTGCAACACTTTGGGCCTCTGAGGAGTCTGAAATACAGACTGGAGTATTGAATATAGTATCATGTCACAGTCAAACCAGGAGTTTGTACATTGCCGCTCTATTCACCAGTATTTTAAAATGAGAGATAATGTTGTTTTAAAAAAACCCAACCGTCCAGAAAACAAAACCAAATCTTTTCTGTTAAAAGCTAAGATCATTGATCAGGAACTTTAAGTTTGTGTTGTTTTTTCATGTCCCAAGTGAACAAAGTAGCACCTTTAAACACTTTATCATTACAGTCATTATAGTGATGTTTCGCCACAAAGTCTCTTCAATCGTTTGAACACTGAGAAAAATAATTTAATTATTTTCTTTATAAGAAATGAAATCTTCCTGACTGCAAGAAAAAGGCTAATCAATGACCACAGACACTGTTTCTTTATGATGTGGACATTTTTTATTTGTTTTTCTTCTTGAACTTTTCTTTTCTTTGACTCAAACTTTTTCAAAGCATTTGTTTTTTATGCAATGGGTCCTGTCAGCTTCAGCAAAACACTAACTCTTTTTTTTTCTCTACTCTACAAGTCTTACATCTGGTATTTTAACACCCAGAAAGACAGAGAGAAAGTGCCCATGTTTTTGATGTTTATCTTTTTTCTGATTATATCAGGATGCGGTCACTTAAACAAGTCAAGACTAATTGATATCCTCCCACCGGTTCCCCTCCTCTGATTATTGCTCTCATGCTGGACTGTGATAGCTTTCTAACCCTCCCCTCCCCTCTCTGGGTTCCCACACTGATACAGATCAGAGCCATGCTACAAACCTCACGTCTATATCACTGTCTGCACAATAAAGGGCTGTTTGTGTCGGAGCAGCAGGCTTCACTGAAACACGACTGATGGGATAAAATTTATTGTTGCACAGAGCCTTCTCCAGACATCCTGTTTTTTTTATCTGTGTTGAGCAGATTCTGACTATTTAAACATAAACT
Source organism: Xyrichtys novacula (assembly GCA_962446985.1). Taxonomy (NCBI): domain Eukaryota; kingdom Metazoa; phylum Chordata; class Actinopteri; order Labriformes; family Labridae; genus Xyrichtys; species Xyrichtys novacula. The sequence goes on from OY660877.1 coordinate 11,387,355, forward strand.
TAAGCTGTTTGTGTGATCTTTAAAAAAATCTAAGAAAATCTAAGCTGCACGTTGAAGTAAAGAATAAATCATAAACTATGTTGTAAACGGGTTATCCTCTATTCCTGTGTCATCATCCTTTGGCATTGTCAGATGTTGTAAATGGCTATGTAACACGTCAAACCTGGCTTGGCTGGTATTAACTCGAGGTCAGAGAGTTGACGGTGCTTGAAGTCTTCTTCACACAGATAAGGTCGGGGATGCAGAAAGTGACCGGCTTCTGGGGTCATTTCACTTCTGAGGGTTTAGGAGCTTTAAAGAGGGTGTTTGAAGTCTATCAGCGAGGATATAAACCTGTGCCGGACAGAGACATCTGTCAAGTGTTTGCATCAATTCGGGTGGATGGATCGTGATCTTTGGACAACTTTAACATCTAGGTCTAGCCTTGTGTAAACTCTGTCCCATACAATATCCACTGATTTAACTGTGTCTCATCAATCAGTGCTCTATTCTCAAGTTATTGACTTAAGTGTTTTGAGCAAAGAATTAATTGCTTTAGTTTTTTGTGAATCATAAGAAAAGCAGAGCTCATGTGCAAACCAGATTCTGACTTTCACCAATGCTTTTTCAATTTAGAAAACTCTGCTGCTATCAATGCATTACTAGTCTCCTTCTTGTCAGTCTTCAGATTAACCGTTCCATCTTAGCTCTATTTGGAGACAACAGAATTTGGAGACCTTGTTATGGCCCAGGCTGAGTAAGCCTCTGTTTTTCTTTTTCACGGGACGTCAGGCCTGAAGTGCTTCAGATGATCACTCTGAGCGTGAGTTTGTGTTTTTCAAACGAGAGAGACACACAAAGAAAAGAAATCAGTGCTTCTTTTATATGATAAACATTCAATTTTATGGTAAAATTTTTATGACCATGATGTCTGTTTGCTGCAAGTTTTTGTGGTTAAATACTCAGCATCAGTATCTGCTTAGCCTATCTGAGTGAAATAGTTTTTTGTTTATACATAAAATAACAAAATTAAATACATATAAACAAAAATAAAGGCCTTCATGATAAATGATGAGGATTATGTCAGTTTCTTTGGATTATTTAAAATGACAATTTTAAGGGATGCAATGCCTAAATGAAAAATATCATGTGAGTACACAACAGGGTAAAACAGCCTAAAAGTTATTTCTTGACTGAGTCTGGGTGAGAGCAGAATATTAAAACGATGCAACTATTTTTCTTAAACATATGATTATGTAGACTGTAGGTGGGTAGTTTTATGTTGCTAGGTAAATTTTATAGTTTGCTTAATTTCATATGGTGCACCTACCCAAAATTTTACCAGATTAAACCCAAAATCAGTGAATGTTTTTAACGTTAGTTTTATAGGTGTTGCTTTTTCCCTAATTAAGCGGACTTTTTTTCGGATAAACTTAATTAAAATTAGTATATTGTCAAAGACTTTATTGCAATATCTTAAACTTAACTTCGCTTTAACGAGTAAACATATCTTATCTCGGTGTGACCCAGCTTTCGTGATGCAGAACCATCACTTTCTCCTTAAACTTTAGAGGAACTTCTCTCTCTCTCTCTCTCTTTCTCAGCATCCTGACAGGTAGCCAATAGCAGCGGCTTGTCGCACGAGCCCGCCGCCTCCCCGGCACCGTGTCCCGCGCGCTCATTGGCCGGAGAGAGGAAACCCAGGAAACTCGCACACGAGCCGCTCGCGTGCAGGCTCGCGCCCTATAAATAGCACGTGAGGCACTAGAAAGAGGAGCGGAGTGGATGTTGGATTGTAGAGGAGGCAAAAGTCACTGCAGACATTCTTCTGCTGTAAACTGCACCGTGATTTGTTGAAGGAAGGCGGGACTCACCGAACTGGACTGGTTTTATTCTCATTCATCGGTCTGTTGTTTATAAACTTTTGAAGAAACTGTTTTTAAAAACTTCAAGATGCCAGCTGGAACTTTAGAGAGAACTTCTCCATCCTCTGTAGCTGCCACACCAGCCAGAGGGGACTCCACACCCGAGAAACCCCGCACTCTGACAGAGCACAGAAAGGTATGTGAACTCTTTGTTCCTAACAAAAAATTCATTTTCGTCAACTGTAGAAAATTGTCATCTCAATGGCGAAATTTCCTGTGTTCATTAAGTCCTCTAAACCAATCATGGAGAAGAGGAGACGCGCGCGCATCAACGAGAGTCTGGGCCAGCTGAAGACCCTCATTATGGACGCACTCAAGAAAGATGTAAGGCCAAACAATATGATTTTATTTATTCTAATTGACAACATTTAGAAAACAAAATATAACATTAAAAAATCTTTAATATGTTTAGAGCTCCAGACACTCTAAACTGGAAAAGGCAGACATCTTGGAGATGACTGTGAAACACCTCAGAAACCTGCAGAGACTTCAGATGGCTGGTAGGAAATTAAAACTCTAATTTGCTATTTTCATACAGTATGTCTGCAATAGAATAATTCTCAAGATTTTAGATTAGGTTTTTCCCCTTGGAAATTGATTTAAGGCCTCTACTGCACAAAAGGGCCTTTTCTCTACAGTATCTATCTATCTATCTATCTATCTATCTATTAATGTTAATGTGTTTATGTTTTCTTCTGCAGCATCAGTTCACTCAGATCCATCGATCCTGGGTAAATACAGAGCCGGCTTCAGTGAGTGTGTTGGCGAGGTCACTCGTTTCCTGTCCACATGTGAAGGGGTGAACACAGATGTGAGGACTCGCCTCCTCAGCCACCTGGCAGCATGCGTGACCCAAATCAACACAGTGAACTTCTACACACCTCACCCAGGTACTCTGGGGCTCGGACAGACTAGCACACAGGTCTCTCAGATGCCGTGCAAAAGCGACTCAGCGATGCCCGTCTCCTCAGGAGCAATGAAGATGTTCGGTGGATTCCAGGTCATGCCCATGCCGGATGGTCAGCTTGCTTTTGTTGTTCCCAGCGCAGCGCTTGTGCGTATGAGTGCACAGAATAGCCAGCACATGTCGCCTGTTGCACCTCCACTCACCTCAGACTCTGTGTGGAGACCATGGTAACTGATTTGCTGGAAAAAGACTATCTCACAACAAGAAAACCTACATTTTTGTACATTTTGTAAATGTTTGTGAAACCTTCTTTAGAGGGATGTTTAAACACGTATGTGTTTTTAAATGAGCATATTTTGTAGATACTCATGACTTTTTTACTTAAAGTGAAACTGGTTTGGCACAGAGAGTATGGAAAATCATTGAAAAGCTGTAAAAAGTACTCAATTTTTTGAGATGAATAAAATGTTTTTTATGATGTTTACAATTACATTCCTACGCTATGGCTTCTTTTTTCTTTGCCTTCCCACAAACATCCTAACAAGTGGGTGCTGTGGGCAGAGTTGAGGGGAGCTAATCTGAGATTTATAAGGTTCAGTTACTTGATCAATAAAGTCTCTTGTAATGCACGTTGTAACTGGTTTAAAAAGAGCGAAGTGGCAGGGATACATCCTTCAGGATGGAAACAGACTCCTTTCTAATGAGATAAAAAGCCTGATAGGTCATGTGAGCCAGTAATGTGTGCTGTCAATGAAAGGAGAGTGTTGAAAAGCACATGGACTTCTGTCTGTGGTTCTGCAGAGAAATAGGTGCTGAAATTGATAGGGGCTGATTGAGAAACATGCCATACTAAACAAGGACCTTTATGAATAAAAACTGAACCATCAAGTGTAATTTGTTGGTCCCCTCTGCATTATCTACCGCTGAAGAGCGACTGGTATTAGTGGTTCAGGTTTAGAAAGGCTGGCTGTTCAATTCTTAGCTTCTGCATTCGCCATGTGATCAGTAGTTGGAGTAGTCGGCTCTGCTGCTGGCGTATCAACGTGAAAGGGTGGTTATGACATGTGGTACAAAAGCCCTCTTAGTAATCAGAAGACTAAAAAAGCTCTGTTTATGTTCAGTCGATTTACAATGAGAGAAAAACCTCCTGACACTCTCGCAGATAAAATTGATTTAAAATGATGTGATGACATAAGTGTGTGATTGCACAAAAGCTCCTAAGCAGCAGCCCCACAGCCTTCAAGCCAATCTTTGTCCATTTAGTGGACAGTTGAAGAGCTGATGGTCTCAGCGTGTGTCCTGAGCGTGGTGCTCACACAGCGGGACACAGGCAGAGCATGGCCAGAGGTCACAGGTGCCCCTCATTCACTCTCAATAGACAACGCAGCTTCAGCAGCATGTTGCTCTGAAGCTGGCAACCCATCAACAGACCTGGCAGCCCATCACCAGAAGACAGGGCCTCCCTTTGACGGCATCACAGTGGCACCTCCACAGGCTTACACACACACACACACACACACACACACACACTCACACACACACACACACACACAAAATCCATGACCATTCGGTTGTTGCTGATTTAATATTCAAGGAATTTCAAGGATTAGGTCAGAACAAAAATAAGTGCAGTCTTAACCACTGTGTTTCTTCCAGTATTAAAATACAAGAGGACAGGTTTCTGAACTTTAGATGTATTTTTTATATACTGTAACAAACTCAGGATTGCTTTTTCATGAATATGTGAGGAACTCTGGTACCATATTGATTTTGGACCAAGTAAACATTTCAAGCTTGTGCTGACATATTCACAATTTAAAAAATTCTCACACATCTGTCTGTATAAACGACTGTTTGATGTAAAATACTGTCAATAATAAAGTTAGAGGAGCTTTTGAAACTTAAACTGTATATCACTTGACTGGAAACCAACATTGTGACATAAAGCATAAAAATAACCCACAGTCCTGACTCAGTGCTCTCACAACAGCACTAGTTGTACATAGAGGCATCAGTGTTGTACTTTATGCTCAACTGTGTTATTCATTTTTCATTGTTTGGTTGTTTTATCTTTGAAAAAAGGTGAGGTCCACTGGATAAGCCTGTTGGCTTCTCGACTTCTCCTGACACATTATATCTTTCACAAACTGAATCAAATTAAATAAGAATTTTAATTCCGTATTTAAACATAGAAATCAGGGTAAACGTGAATCGAATCCCCATCACGTCACTTTAAAACTTATTACAACTCCTCACTTTGTGTAAATGATACAGTCAATTAAGTTTACATCTCTGTTTTGGCACAGCAGAGAGAAGACTGGTCTTTAGGAGGACTTCAAGACAAAAATACACCCCCCCGTCTCTCAGAGCATCCTTTGAGAGGACCTTCCATAAGACAAAAACAAAGACGGGCCCCTCAGAGGCTCAATGGCTCCTCTCTTTGTGACCCTCTCCATCTTCATAAAGGGCCTTCCCCTTGTTTATCCAGGGAGAGGTTTAATGGTCAGGAGAAGGAGGAGGGGGGTCCATGCTGTCACTTTCACTGTGCTGAAGAAGGCTTATTGTTGCCCTCTCCCAAAGGTCCTGCTCTTAAAGGCTTTAGGACAACTCTTCGGACCATGCTGCTCTCTTCAGATAAGTGCTGACAGGTCGTTTCCGTCTTTACCTCTATGTGCAGGAGAACCTGGAGTGGATTTGATAAGGAGCTTCAAGGCAGCCAAGCTTTCACCGGTGTTTCCTCCTCCTTTGGATGCATATAGAATAGCTGTAGTGTCATCTAAAAAGTGGGTTACATCCTACACAGCCAACCCTACACCAGTGTAAAATACAGAGAATAGTCTTCTTTTGTGTTATGGTATCTTGCCCATAGGATGGCGCTCAAAGAAGTAAGTGATTTCCTCAGTGCGCAAAGCATGCCAGATACAAAGTAAAGCACACCAGCCTATAGCATCACTTTTTGCCTTTTCTCCCTCATAAGGTCACAGTTGTGCATTTAAAAGAAACTGTGTTTAGGAGTGCTGGTTTGATCATTGAGACTTTTCAAACCATGATAACAAGTAATCATACAGGACTGACGCAAGTCTTTGCGAATTTGTTGCAGACAGTGGGTCAGCGTAGGCTGAGCTCATGAAAGGTGTAAATACATGGTTCTAGAAATATTACACATCTACATATAAAAACAACACATTGCTGAACTCAACTGAAACATCTAAATTTCCCCCGTCAGCCTTCCAAAAAACAGACTTTCTTCTACTGTACAGTGGTGTCTTCTTTTTTACCTCCGCCAAGGAGGTTATGTTTTTGGTAGCGTTGGTTTGTTTGTTTGTTTGTTTGTCTGTTGGAAACTTTACAGAGAAAGTTACTGACGGATTGACCTGAAATTTTTACTGGAGGTGCGTCTCAGCCCCAGGAGGATCCCATTACATTTTGGTGGTGATCCGGATCGCCTTCTGGATCCAGGAATTTTTTGAAGGATTCTTTATCATTGTGAGATAGGGCAAATTTGGGAATTTTTGCATTTAACTCTATGAAAATGGCCAGAGTCTTTATTAAAAAATTACACAAAAGGATCTCAATGAGTTTTATGAGGTGTCAAAGGTGATCCTGATCCAGACAAAATTCCGGATACTGTGAGCTGCTTGGAGGAGGTCTGCGCTCTCAGAGTGCTTTTCTAGTTTCTTAAGGAGTTTACAGTACACCCCTAAACTCACGTCTTCAATACATTCATTTAGATTGTAAGTAGATCACACTGGCTGTAAGAAGGATAGACAATATCACTCTTTTTCCACCCATTATGAGCTTTAAAGCTGCTGTGAGGAACTTTTGGTCTGTGTTGGTTTTGGTATTCCCCCCTCTGATGCCTCTTATCTCTGTTCCTGTAAACGAAAAAGAAGTCTTTTAAGACAAATACCTAATCCTATAGTCTTTAAAAGTGATAAATAGCACTAAATGTGAGTGTTTGTCTTGTAAAAAGTGAAAATAAAGCTGCTTCTTCAGTCGGCTGTCTGACACCTACGCCCTCTCATTGGTTTCAGGCATCAAAACCTACAACTGAAAATATCCTCCTGGTCTAGTTTGCTTCTGAGGTCATAAAGAAGCCTTAGTATCAATTTTAGCCTGTTTCCTAACCATTTAAAACCTTGTCACAGTACCTTTAAAATCAGATATCATCTCCAAAATTCCACAACACATGTCCTATCATGTAGCTCTAATTTAAAATATTGTCTGTTGTTCCTCAAAATGTTGTCTTTTAATCGGCTTTCTGGTCACAAATCATTTAAGAGCCACTGAAAAGATAATTTGTCATGATCCCTAAATTTTTATAACTTGCAACCTTTAACACAGCAGTAAAACAATAATAAAACAGCATCTGAACTTCTTCTTCCCAGCGTGACACAAGGGTGAAATAGCTGCATTGTTAATATAGTCTATGGTAAACATTACGAGGGCAGGGCTTTACCCTTCACTTTGCTCGGTGATTGATGTCCTCCCTTCACAAACACTGTGACAACTCTGACAGGTTCCCCGCTTGTTTCCCCAAACACTCACCGGAAACCTCTGCTGCCTTTCCTCTGCAGGCAGATCAGCATAGTATTGTTCTGAGGGTTGTTATGGTGCTTGATGGGGGTGGAAGTAGTCAGCAGTGGTTCACATCAAGGCTAATGAATAGATTATACACTCGATATCAATGGTGAATGGACAATGCTCTTTGTGCCTTCACTTCAATTCAAACCTTTTTGATTTAGCTGCTTGTTTTTGAAGGAAAACTCAACAACATGCTGGTGGAAGTGCAGCTTCCGGGGGCGACTTTAGCATCAGGGTGACATTGAACACTGAAAGTGGAAAATTTATTACTAAGGACCCACACAGGAGGATGATAGTGTGACTGTTAAAGCCAAGTAATTCTACCATGAGTCTTTGTGTCTTTAAAGGAGATGTTGTGTTGAATGTTGAGGAGCAGGAGAGAAGGGCTTGTTTTCTCTCTGGTTATGGGCCATATGCTCATGAAGGCATCTAAAGAGGACTTTTACTGCAGGGGTCCTCATAAAGCTAACTAATGTTTTTGGTATAGCAAGGTTCACAAAACTGGTGAGAAGCATCAGCTGAGTCAAACTGACACAGTTAAAGGACCAAGACCAAGAGATTTGTTTTTTGCCTCTAACTTTTGAAAAGTGAGTGTATTCACAAGGAATTATGACATTTTCTCATCGTGTGAATCGACAACTCTGCTTCAGTGAAATGGAAAGAAGAGCAGTCAGATAAACGCACACAACAGTGATAAGCCAACGTTATGACCAAGGAGAAAAAGCTTGCTACCAAACCTATTAATTGTTAACGTTTGTTCCATTTTACAGGCTAACATCCTGGTTTTAACACAAACTTCAGCTTCAGATACTTTTACTCATTTAGTCCTTTAATAATCACTTTGTCTCATTGTCTCATAAAAGACAACATTTCATATATTTTTGACAGACTAACACCCAATATGCAAGACAAAAATTCAGAGATGTCAACAAGTTGAGGCTCCTGTGAGGAGTTTTCTGACATTGATGAAATCAGCTGAAATTCATACTGGTACTTAGTTATGACATGTAAAAGCAAAGAAGACCACTACCAGCAAGGTTGATGATTTTTATACTGTAATTTTCAACGACTGAAATTGGTACGAGAGGGTAGGTGTCCGCTGAGTAGATGAACAAACAGCTCTGTTTCTGTAACTTCCACATATAGTTTTAACATTTAATGACACATCTGACTGTCAAAAGTTGGCAGAGTGAGATTTGTTTGCCAAAAGACACAACCTTAGTATGAAGAGGACAAGATCAGGAGAGATTGCCTTGTTCACTGTGGGTTTCCAAATTAACACAAATTGAGAGTCCCTCAAGACAATTTTAGGATACCAGATTATAAAAAGCCTTTGAGCTGATGTCTTTTGAAAAACTTCATCATCAGCTCTAACTCTTTATTTGCTATTGGAACAGATCTCAGTACAGGCCAGTATTAAATATGTATAAACATTCACTGCAGAGTTTTGTTTTGCAGCACTTCTAGAGGACTCTACAGCATTATAGACTTAAAATCAAAGCAAGCCAGTGTTGTTCCTCTAGAACTTGATGGTACTCAAATGTTTCATGAATGAAGCTACTAAGGAGTTCTTTATGCAACCCTTATATGTCAAGTGCACTCATGCAACAACATAGTGTGTATTTCCATTGTGAAACAACAGCCTCTTCAGAAAATACTTCTGCTGCTGAAAACTGGAGAGCTGGAGATTTTTTTCCAATTGTCATGAAGCAACAAACAAACTGCTTGGATTCCTTGGTATACAATGAAAGGCTGGATGCATGCATAATAAAACCTCTAAATCTATGGTTCTGGAGACAAAACAAGTATAGCCGTATAAGAGCAGGCCCTGCACAGCCATATCTCCTAATTCATCCTCCATAATTGTAATGCAATGATAAGGAGCTTATAGCCTCTTGTTACGCTTCAATACGAACCAGGGAAGACAAAAGGCAGAGTACCAGCACCCTGAAAGTTTACCAGCCTGGAGACATCTCTGCATCCACTTAACATCACATCAGGTCAGCTGTTCTTAATTTGGTCCTCGGCACCAGTTTAGCCTCTAGGGGGTCTGAGTGCACTGAGGGGTAAAATATTGACCCTTGTTTGTAAGCAAGGCTCGCATTTTGGATGAGCAAAATGGCTCATTTGTGCTCTTGAGATGTTTAGGTCATGGTGTCATGGAGGATGTGTTTCGCCCTCTCACAGGCCAAGAGGGAAGAGCTAATAAGCACCTGCCCACATAATGGCAACTGGTGTTGGTTAGCATTTCATGACTGACTGAGCACATTTAGCTGAAAATGGAAAAAAGAAAACTTGAGCATGATGATTAAAGTTGCCATTAAATGTACTGTCTCATATTTTGGTCCTTCAGATTGAGAAATATACCTTTTGTTTTTTATACAGAATGACACAATTATTAATAAGGTGGAATTTTGTTTCGGTTACCTGAATGAAAATTAATTTAAACTTTATAATCAAAAACTCTCCTCTTGAGTTTTTGCTCCTGACATCGAGTCCTAGTTGACCCCGACCCTTTGTCCAGAGGACTCTGCCTTGCCCTCGTCTCCTCCCTCCTCACCAGCCACCCTAAACTCTGTGGGAACCCCCCCTCCCAGTGCTTTGTGTCATTTTGGACATTGGTGTCTCACAGGATCATGTCTGCACCCCTCTGTTTCTCTCCTCTCCCATCTGAGGAGCTGCTGTGTGGAGTGCGGTTTCCACCACTAACTGCCTACCAGGCAGGACAGAGGATCAGACCACAGGGGTTAAGACGAGCTTCTGATCAAACCCTGGTTCATCATTCAGACTGCTGCTGTCAGTTTGTCAGGCAGTGGCAGTGACTGACAGTGATGGATGCTGATGGGCGATTCAGAATCGGAAATGACACAACTAACCTCTGTGCAGTGCTTCACAAAAGTGAGGTCAGCAGATTACAAAGAACTTTGGGACAAATTTTCCAAAACAAACCTCCTTCAACATATTGAGTTTATTTCTGTGACTCAATGACACATTTTTCACAAAACCATTAATACTAAAACAGTCTAGTTTTGAAGCCATATTGAGTAAGATGTTGCTTTGAAAATACAGAATATCTTTAATAAAACAGATTTCAGTAGACATTTTTTTAATGCCATAAAAAATATTTAAAAAATAGGCAAATTTGTAATTTTGAAGTCGGTATACGTCTGAAAATACTGGTCAGAATATAACTTACTGTCATAATTGTTTAAAATTTCCAAGCAGCATAATAAAAAATGGTGCAGAGCAAAATGCTGTATACATGCTGCAGCCAATCAGAGAGGATTGCTGGTATTTATTCTTAAACTGATGATTAAGAAAGGGATTACACCTGTCCATTATTATGATTCCCAGTCCATCTTTAAAATGTCAAAATGTCAGATAAATTTTGGTCTTTAAAATGATTCAACACTGCGAAGCTAGTTTAAAAAAAGTATTTAATGAAGATAGACTTTTAAAAAAAGAAATCCTGATTCTTGAAATTTTAGGTACTCTGTCTTGAGTGGTTAGCTTGTTTTAATGAGCTGCATTTAAACCCCTTGGTCAGTAAGGACCCTCACTAACAACTTTAGCTAACAACCTGACTCATAAAATGTCAATTTTTTCCCACACCTTTGGTCAAGTGAGGATTACCTCCTACTTCAGGCCATCCCTCCACACTCTGGAAGTAAGACGGCCTCCACTTTTTGTTGTGTGAATTGTGATGTCATTCAGCTCGGACAGAGGACCCAATCGACCCCCTGGCCTTTGACCCTTATTAACCCCGGGTTAGAGTGCTGTATTCAAGGTGTAGCCATCTGTGTGCCTTGTGTTGAGGTTTCCCTCCGTCCTCTCTCTTTATCATCCCTCCCAGTGTTCAGGGGCAGTGGAGTGATAAGAGGAGGACTGGCCGGTCTCCATCAACTTTTAAAGCCCCGTAATGACAGGATGGTCACCACTACAATTCTGGATAACTTCAAATGTGTGCCAAGGCAGTAGTTAAACTGTTGCGGCACTGTAATATTATTTATCTGGTTTTCCAGAGCTTCACTTCATAATCGAGAGGTCACTAAAGAATCTAAGATATGATAAAACAAACCTTTATTTATCCCACAATGAGGAAATCTGCAGTTTTAACATCAGCAAAGGATCCGGATCAGCATAGCAAAATTTTCTTTCTTTATCGTTTTTTTTGTTTTATATCTCTCTATTAAACAACAACAGTAACAGGTCACTTTGTATATCGTGGGTAGATATATAAACTGGTGAAAGATCACTAAGTAACACATTTTTTTGGTTTGCTAACGGTGATGTTAGCAAACAGGTAGGCTAATGCTGCGTTCAAGTTACCCCGGAAGTCAGAAGTCCAAGCTGGGAATAACGTCACACCCACATGTTACCAGCGTTTCAGTTACCGAGTCAGAAAAAAGCAAAATCAGAGGCAAAAACAAGATGGCTACATCTACGAAAGTTATTTTAGCACTTGCCTTGTCCTTTAATATTAGCAAGGACAAGGCAAGCGCTAAAATAACTTTCGTAGATGTAGCCATCTTGTTTTTGCCTCTGATTTTGCATTTTTTCCCTACATGGCGCTGGTAACTCGGACATCGAACCTCCGAGCTAACTCGAACGCAGCAATACATGCAAGCTAGACGCAAGCTAACTAAAGCCAGCTAGTTAAAAGCGATGCAAGCTATGAGTTAAATGCTAAAATTATTTTAGTGGTAGTAGGCTTTTTACATTTTCAACTGTGGTTTAATTTCCTGTATGGTTTTAACCTGATGGTGAAAAACATTGTCTTTTGATGACCGATGAAACCAGACAAAATTAAAACAACTTTCAGATTTCGTTTATATGACAGAAAACCAAGACAACAGCAGTTATAGCAGCATTTCAACTCCCAAACCAGAGGTAAATGACGGCTATGGTTTGTGAATATGGTGATTTAGCCAACTATACACAGACACCACAGAAGACAGTAATGCATTTTCTTTCAATTCAAACTGATCATTTTTACGAATTAAATAATTTACTTTTAAAAACATTTTATAGGAGAAACTGTCAAATGAAAATAAAAAGCCTTCATAAGGGCATTCACCAGACACCTTATTTGGCTTCACTTCAACCTATTGATTTTCAAAGAGTCTAAAGACACTCAGATGCAGCCAGCGTACATAAATAAAACAAAAAGAGTTACCTGCATGAGATTCAACATATTAGCAGATGATTAACATGTCATTCAGTCCATTTAAGCGATGTCAGGGTCTGTACAAGTAGTGAGCTGAACTTTGAACTTTGTAGGAAATGGGTTCAAACACCCCTCTTATCATTCAGCATGTAAGCTGGTTATCAGCTGCTAAGTCAGAGGTTTGTTTACAGTATTGACCATCATGGATAGAACATGTAATGTAAAAGACTGCACAGATGAGTATTTGATTCCACAGAGAGAGATCAAGGTATTTCTCATGTCCGGCATTACTCGAGGGGGCTCTCGATTGTCATTTCATCACCACATTTAGAAGGTCCAGACTTATTGGTCACAATGTGCTCCTTAGTATGTCCATCCTCCTCCTCAAATTGAACCTTCACTGTCATCGTAGAGGATTTATCCACTTTACATTTGATAGTTACTGTGTCATTTGAGGCTTGAAGGCTGCAGTTGCTTAAATCAGGCATATTATCTTTGGACACCCGACACACCAGCTGGTCTTTGTCCACGGAGGCGATGGTCTGTCTTTTCAGGAAGCCTGGACTGTCACAGAGCACACTGTCCAACATCTCTATTTCCAGGCTGTTCTTCAGCACCCAGTCATGCAGATAAAACATGTGGCAGTCACATTTCCAGGGGTTTCCGTGCAGTCTCACGGTGTACTGCATGATAAAAGGGTCTAACAGGCCAAAGGGGATGGTTTTCAGCTGGTTATTGGACAGGTAGAGCTGCTGCATGAGCAGCTGGTCCTGAAACAAGCCGGCCTCCACTTTGCTCATGTTGTTTTCATTAAGAAAGATTGTTTTGATTGTAACTAGGTCATGAAAGATATTTTCAGGCAGAGAACTAAGCTGGTTTTCAGACAGGTCCAGGTTCTCCAGGGTTGTGAGGTTTCTAAAAGTGTTCTCAGGAAGGTAGGAAAGCCTGTTAGAGGACAAGATAAGGTCAGTAAGGGATGTCAAACTGCTAAGTGAGGACAGCTCTGCCAGTCTGTTGCCTTTTAGGTTCAGCTCCTTCAATTCTGGTGCCTGGAATCCAAAAACTCTGTCACTGAAAGTTGTGAGAAGGTTGCCACGAAGGTTGAGCACCTTAAGTTGGGTCAACATAAAAAAAATACCATCAGTGAGCTCTGAAATCTTATTCCCCTCTAGGTGAAGCTCAATCAACTGAGACATATTGTGAAATGTGTCTGTGCTTAGATTGCTGATGAGGTTGTGGTTAATCTTCAGCGTCTCAAGGTTTTCAAGTCCGGTGAACGTTTCCCTTTTCACTTCCATCAGCTTATTTTGTGACAAATCCAGGACACGCAGATTGTTGAGCTTGAAGAAAAGATATGCATGCAGATCTGATATGATGTTGCCCTTTATTTGAAGAGTCTCCAGCTGCTTGAGAGAGTCAAACATACCGGGTAGCACTGTCCTGAAACTGTTATAGTTAAGCAGCAGTTTAGTCAAGTTCTCCTGCTCTGAAAAAGTCCCCGGATACAAATGATCCAGAAGAGGGTTCCCGCTGATTTCCAGCTCCTGAAGGTTGGTCAGATGTACAAAAGCCAGAGAGTGAATACTTCTCAGGATATTATTCAGGAAGATTAGTTTGGTGAGTTGTGGGCTATCCTCTAGAGAGTTTTGGAACAAGTGTGCCACACTGGATGTCATCAGAATAAAGTCAGTGACCTGCCTGGACATGTTTCTGGGTAAAGTTGTAATCCACGTGTCGGCGCACAGAACTTGTACCGGAGTGAAACACTGACATCTGAACGGACATTTGGTGTGAAGCTCTGAGTTTCCTTTGTGACAGACAAGCAGCACCAGGAACAGAACCAGAGCCATTTCTTTACCCATGTTTCTCTGTCAAAACACAAATCAAACCTGACATGAACTAACAGACACCAAATCTCTGAAATAAGGCAGAATGCTTACATTTTACTGGAGTGTGTTTTAAAAGCTCTCATATATTCAAAGACAGAGGGAATAAAACACTTTCTTTTCTTTTCAATGAATGAAATCAAACATACCTCAGTTTTCGGGATCCTGCTGCATTGAAATGATTTTCTGTGTGGATCTACAAACCAGCTGACACAAAGTGCAAACAGCAACAAGTCAGGGTGAGGCAACACAAAAAAACCTTTGGCCAGCTTCTGCTGCTTTCATTACAACAAAATAAATGAATGATCCTGTTTTCAGGGAAACCAGCGTACAGAGTACAGTGAAGATGACTTTGATTTGTTGCCTCAATATGCAATACAGAAAAATAAATCAGAAAAGAATTAATAAGATCATGTAAAATCGGCCGGAGTTGAGTAACTTTTGAAAGCAAATAGATCCAGGAAAAATGTGCTGTCATTGGAAAAGTAGATAACCCCTCACTGGGTCTCTGGGTTGTCTTTAAATGGCCATCAGAAATAAAACAAAGCAGGCCACCATTACCACTGCTCATGATTTTATTCGTACAGAGTCAAATAAAAATTAATCTACATTATTACATTAATTCATCACACAATAAGACTAAAAATCAGAGAGGGAGCTTGATGAGTCAAAGTTCAGAAAGTCAGGCTGGGACACAACACATGCTGGGAGCTACACAACTTTGACAATTTGCAGCTTATAAAACTCTTTAAAAAAAAAAGTGAAAACCCTGATTACAGCACTTTTCAGCTTCTGCACGTGACACTCAGTTTTGGCTGCTTTTTTACTGATGTAGAATTAGACAAATCTTATGAGTGTTACTTTTTAACCCAGCTTTATAGTAATCAAATTACCTAAAAAAGTGCCTTAACAGAAAACATCTAAAGCAATATCATCACCCATATAATACACAGCGGTCTGAGGAGCCATGCGCAAACCTCAACCAAAAAGCCACTCTATAGCCACAAATAATGCTCAGAACAGCACCTAACTTGATCAACAGTACATATAGGGTCCAAGCCATAGTACTAGCCATCAAACATCTTTTTAACTTTGCCTAATTTCTTAAGCAAAGAGACTAAATACAACTTAATGACTCTCTTCCTGCAGTCACTTGTTTGTAGGGAGACCTCGGACGAGTCCATTACGGACTGCAACGGGGTGACACAGCTCAAGGAGGAACATTCATGATCATGTCTTCATGGAAATGCAATCAGACTGAGATGCTAAGGCAGAAGAACTTCCACGTCTGCAGTGTAAAATGATTAATATGATGATTATTACTTCAAGAAAATGATAAATAAATGATGGCAGTGATAGTAATGATGTGGCTCTTTGGTTGAGGTGTCGCGTGGATCTATAGACTGCTGTGTATTGCTATCGTGCGGTCGTTACTGAAGTTGGTATAACTAGAGAAGCAAGCAGTCGGCAACATTCATACCTCGAGGGGGGTGTCTAACTGGGTTTTACTGTGTGTTTGATCCTAACTTAATTTTATGCTGCATATTCCTTTAAGTATGGACATCCAACATTTTATGACTCCTAAAATACGGCTCAGCATAATAGATCTCCTCAAAGCTTTATTGCAATTGTTCCTGTAGTGTGCCAAACATCCATCATCTTCTTATAAGTGCAAAATGTAAAGAAAGAGTGAAATGTTCCTTGAACTATGTGTGATCAAATATTTTAGTAGACTGAGTAAGCAGAAGCTGGTACAACCTTAGAAAAAAACAGCTGAGCACTTTGACTGATGCAGGTTTTGTAGCCTCCACTAGAGGTCGTCCTGCTCCTCTCAACCTTCAGTTAAATTCCTGACTCTTGGAATTCCTGGATCCTCCCAGTCCTCCAGGGTGTTCAGAGGATGCACAGGTAGACATCAGCACTGTTTGGGATCAGATCCACAAACCGAAACCAGGAGCAACTGACTGCATTCAGGAAGCTTTTGAAACGACTTGGTTTCTTTATACCAATTTTATTTATTCTATATTTATTCATTTTTTGAAGTGATCCCATGGCCAATGCAGGTATCCAGCTGCTTGGCTTCGCGCTGGCCTTCATGGGCTTCATTGGCTCAATAGCATCCACAATCATGGTGGAGTGGAAAGCTTCATCGTATGCGGGAGACAACATCATCACGGCTCAGGCTCTGTATGAAGGCCTGTGGAAGTCCTGCGCTTCGCAGAGCACCGGGCAGATTCAGTGTAAAGTGTATGATTCACTTCTGCAACTACCAGGTGAGACTGTTTTACCTAAATTCTTTTCATATTACCTTGTTTAAATGATCCCAATGATTATTACATCTTAATAAGTAAAACAATGTACCATGAATTAATGGTTATCTCTTGTACAAAAAAAGCCTAGAGCTATGAATGGGACACAGAGATGGTGGTGCATCTTTACAAATATTTTATTGTTTTTCATGATGACTGTCGGTGGAATAAAGAAGTCTCAATTTACAACGTTTAATTTTCAGAGCTTAATCTCCTTGAAAAGGGAATGTGTAAATCTCTGTGGTCATTCAAACATCTCTGGTGGTTTCAGAAGAAGCCCTTTCTCCGCCCTGTAAGAAGTCCTGTTGCGTGCAGAGACATGTCAGTGAAATACCAGCATCTGAATCATCACAAAGAGACTCCCCTCTTCTTTTGAAACAAAGTCAAATGAACAAAATTTAATGATGGAGAAAATCTTTCCAGGTGTAAAGGTTTTTCATATCTGAGGATTTGCCATTTTATAACTTAAAAAGTTGATATAATTATTCTCAGAGTGAAAAAACATTGATGAAGTGAGTACGTCTCCTCGAGATGACTCATGCTGTCCTAACTCCCGCCTGATTTCTGCTTGTTGTCAACAAGAGACCCACTTACGCTGAACACAAATTTTCAACTATATATACAACAAATGCAGATGTTGTTCCAAAGAGTACAGGATTAAACTTTTTATGATGAAAGTCAAAGTGAAAAACATTAAGAAACTTGACATTATATAATCCTGTCACTGTGAATCATGTCTTTGTCTTTAGGGATCGTCCAGGGTACTCGAGGTCTGATGCTCAGCTCCATCCTGTTATGTTTTATTGCCATCTTGGTGGAGACAGTAGGCATGAGATGCACCACCTGTATGGCAGACTCCCCTCAGCAGAAGGACAAAGTGGCTCTGGCTGGAGGGATCCTCTTTATTTTTGGTGGTCAGTAACACATATGTAATGATCTCATGATGAGGATATTTAATATAAGGAAGATGCTGCACTACACTATTATTGTAAACAGGACTTAACGCATTATCTGATATGTGAAGATTATTTGACATGAAACATGACTCCACACTTCTACATGTTCAAAAGTTTTGAATGCTGTCATTTCAAATGTCTTATTTTGTGTTTTTAGGTTTACTTGCTCTGGTGGGAACATCTTGGTATGGACACAGAATAGCCAAAGACTTTTATAACCCATTCACACCGACTAACTCCAGGTGAGCTCATCCCCCTCTTCTCCTTACAGCTGCTTACTTTAGCTCAGCATAAGAACTGAAAACAGGTAAGTGGGGTTGTACGAGATACTTGATGGTATAAGAAGTAAATAAGCCTGATAACCTGAACAGAAGATTGGGGCACTTTCATGGGGCACATTTATTTTTGTTCTGTTTTTATATAAAAACATGTCCCTCTGCCTGTCCATGGTAGAGTCAACCCTGTCTGCATCTTCTAGTAGCCTTGCTTCTCTGTCAGTTCTGGCCAAGAGGACTGAGCTGACATTTCCTGTGGGTAACACATACTGTTGACAAGTACCTCAATCAACCCCACTTAAAAAGTCTCAGCAATCACAGCGTGAAAACAGATTTCAGTGAAAATGTGGAGCACTTTTCATATGTGCTAGTCAATAGTTCACTTAACAATGATTGCGACTTTATCTGAACTGAACAAGTGGCTCAGACTGGGTTAAAAATAAAGAACAGTTTGTTTTTAACTTGTAGGTTTTAATAATGAATAAACACAAGTGTTGGTCCTCATATATGTCTGTGTATTGTTTGCTCCATACTTAGGTTTGAGTTTGGAAGTGCCCTGTATGTTGGATGGGGAGCAGCCTGTCTCATCATGATCGGAGGAGGCTTCCTCTGCTGCAACTGCTCCAGTAAGAACTCAGGAAAATCCCCACGCTACCCTTCATCTGCCGGCCAGCCAGGCAGAGACTATGTCTAGGACACGACAAGAGAAACACTGCCTTCATCAGTTACAGAAAACTGACTTCAACGTGTCTTTTGGGTCTTTTGTATGTTTTATTTTTAAGATGTTGAGCTGTATTGGGTGGATGTTCATACTATGTTGATACTACTGTTCATAAAAGCAACAACAAGTTTTAGATTTTGAGATTTTGTTTGACTTGCAGTCATATTTGACCTCTTTAGTCATATTTTACCTCTTCCTCTGCTGAGTGTGACTTTTTTAATGTGCTTGTGCTTGGACTTCACAAACTTGTAATTCAGTCAAAAGCCAAATAAAATTCTCATTATTTTCATATTAACAAATGTTTTTCATTATTCTAGTGTAGTTAAAGGATAACATGGGTCATTACGAAAGGATAAAAAATGGCCTAAGAACAAATTTGTCCTATTCTTAATTAACTCCCAGACTAATAACAGTCTTATTAACTTAATCCTTTTGAATTTCTTGCTACGTCAACAAATTTACCACCTCCCCATAAGATAATCCATTCTTAAGAACAATCTAAACTTGCTGATCTGCAAGTATGTAAAACAGCTGTGGTGATATAGACATCAGGATCTACATGTGAGCAGATTTAACAGGGTTGGTTTGGGTCTTTTCATGGAGTTATTTTAAATACATTGAGTCTTTCTGGTTGTATTTTTAGGTACATTCTCACGTAACGAGAGGTTAAAAGGATCATAGTAACAGGAGGAGTCAGATGTTTTCTGAGACCAAAGTAAAAGGTGGTCTGATGTGGGGGAAGTCATCTGACTCCTCCCTAAAGCCTCAGTAAATGACGTCGTACAATGACAAGCATGTCCGCCCAAATCGAAACAACAGCGTGTATGTCTTTTAGAGAGTAAGGGGTGAAACTGATCTGATTTTTTCAGTATCATCAGATTCACACTTTTGAAACAGCCTTTTCTCAGTAAGTTTCTGTGTATTGGACTTCAAAGCTTCCATAAAACATGTCGAAAGCAGAGTTTTCTTTGACATATAACAGTGCGTGGAGCAGAAATGTGTAGCCTGAGGGAAGACTAAACTAGAGCAAACCTAGAGACATACCTCAGACCACAGGCTCGTGTCCCAACATGCCTTTCTGCAGGAGAAGAACAGTCATCTCAGTCCATGGAGCCCAGATTTAGAACAACTTAAACACACCTAAGACAGGCATGGTACGGTAAATAACACTCTGTGCTTTTTCTTTGAAATAATAACTGAAAAGTGAACCTCCTGGCCCATCAGTGCATGCACACATACAACATGATCTTATAAACTGCTTCTCTGGTTCTACCAGCTCAGTGTCTTAATGGTGTTACCCTTTAGTCATACTCTGCGCTGTAAGTTTGCATCAAAGAGCGCCTCCGTGTGGGGATCCTCTAGTTAACTTTTAGCCGCACACAAGCAAAGCCCCAATTAAGAACACAATGCTCTCAAGGATATAATTAATCCAATAGTGCAAAATAATTGTTCCAAATGATACAAAATGTGTGCAGTTATGTGAGGGGGAAGATGTCAGCCAAAACAGTTAAAAAAAACTCTTTCAATGTAAAATATTTCAATTCTTTTTTACATTTGACTGTTAAAAATCAGCAGGATAAGATGTTTGAAGGGGGTTGGAGCTTTAGAGCAGTCTTTTAACGATGTAACAATAGTTGTCCAACATATCAGAAGTGAAGCCCTAATCAGACATATCCATTCATTTTATTTAGTAAATGAAGCCTACGAACTAATTCAAGCAGGTGATTCAACCTGCACTGATTTCACACTCATTATTAGATTTCACACCGCTGCAGTCACATAAAATTTAATCTCCTCATTTGCGGTCTAATTAAGCTGACTGTGAGTGTTTTCTCTACCTGTGCGACAGTTATTGCCACTGTTACAGATCTCAAGAAAACAACTTAAAGCTCCTGTGAGGAATTTTTAGCTGGTTGTGGAAAACTGAAATCAACAGTGATGCCTCTTTATATGGGCTACAAAAGCGAAAAAAGACTGTCAGCCTATAGTTGAACTTTTACTACCCTGTAATTTTTAATAACTGTTCTCAGAGTGAGGGGGCAGATCAGCTGATTGATAGCACATCTTACATTGACAGCTGTAAATCTGTTTTTCTTCAGCAAATATTGTTAGTGAGTGATATGTGAGTGATATGATTGAGTGTCATAAGACAGTAGGAGGAGATTTTTGTCAGGAAACATTACTTACACATGAATATTGTTTTCTAATACATGCAACTAAAGGAGGTTGCTGTAAACATGTCTGTCTCCTTAGACTCAAATATGGTGAGAGATGCTTTAATCTTAAACAGAGGTGAATGAGACCTATTGATTTTAAAAAGTGACTCTTCTGAATCATTAACCACGTGTGGCTGACTCCACTGATGTTCCACTTTTAATTGTGCAACAAGTACATGAACTTTAATGTTGTTTCCTGTGAAGTCAGAGAAAATACCGTAAGAATCATTGAGTGATTAAAACCCGTCTTCCTCCAGAGCTTGCAGTGGTCTGATCTGAGGCAGAGCTTCCTGAAACCCAGAGCAGAAAACGAGAAGAGAAAGTTCACCCACAGTTCAAGTTGCAGCTGTGATAGCGGGAAGATATTAATTCATTGTTTTCTGGGACTTCCAGGAACTCTTTTTGTGACGCTGCTCTTTCAAAGTTGACTAATACAGTAGTCAATGCGCTTGTGAAACAGATTAATAAACTTACTGCATAAAAGAAAGATTTAGATGAAGTGAAAAATACCAGAAGAGGAACAGAGGTCAAATAACACTCAGTGTGTGACTCAATGTAACAGCGTACACTGTTAAGATTTGACGAAAGTGCAAAGTCTAAAAACGGTTAGTGATCTTAATGTTAATTTGTTGATCAGATTTGTTGATTCAATTAAATCACTAGTAAATGAAATGAAGTCCCTGTAGTACACCTGAGGCCTACATGAAAGGTTTAATGTGAGAGCAGTCTGGAGCTAAAGCAAGAGTATGAAATGAAACCACTAGAGGTCGTGAGAGGAGAAGTTTTGCTTCAGTTTCCATGACGATG
Source organism: Xyrichtys novacula (assembly GCA_962446985.1). Lineage (NCBI taxonomy): Eukaryota > Metazoa > Chordata > Actinopteri > Labriformes > Labridae > Xyrichtys > Xyrichtys novacula. Next base: position 11,409,087 of record OY660877.1, read on the forward strand.
CCTGACATGTCACTCTGCTGGAAATAAAAGCAACGATACCAGTGAAATACAGTTTCTCATTTAATCTCTTTAATGAGAGGGGCAAACATAAAATATCTTTTACAAGTTATATAATCACTCAGGCTTTTCAGTTTATTACTGTTTAAAAAAACAAGAATCACATGAGTAAAAATGACAACTACTATGGATATTGAGTTACGAGTTGTATTTTATTTTTCTTGGAAATTCTTTCAGTTTGATTTTTATTTCATCTCGACAAATATCAGTATATTTATAAAACAACACAATATAATCACAATCAAATACTTCACAATGAAACTAAATGGTATCATGAACTCTATAATGATTGGATGATGATCTTTTTGCAATAACTTTAACATTCAGGTCCAAAATGCACCCAAGCACCTACACACACACACATAGACACAGGGCAGAGAGGAGTTTATGAGTTATTTTAGAGCCACAGGTCTTCAGTATACAAAAAAATCAAACACTTGAATGTTGCAACTGTTGCTCTCCTACGTAAAGCATTTGCTTTCATGACATCCTTTGCATAGCTTTGACTCTTTCTCTACTTAAAGGAACATTTAAAACTCTTGTGACTTAAAAGACATATTATATTTCATGTTGCTAGTGTTTCAGACTGGATAGAGTGTTCAGAGGTTTTTTAATGTTTATTGTTTTGGGTACCTGTGTCAAAGCCTCAGAGGCACACACACATTAAAGCTCTGCGACCTACAACATGCTCTCAGATTAGACCTCTGATCTTCAGCACACCTAATCCCCAAACCTCCCCAACAATCGTCTTAATGAATATAAGCTAAGTCCTCAAATCCTATGTCTCAAAGTTACTAAAAGCACAGCTGCCCCCATGCAGTACACTCGAGTCATGTTTGCCCTCCTCCTCCAGTATCATTCAATTTGCATTTTAACAAATAGTCCTTGAAGTATGAGGATTTGATACAATAAAATAGAGTGACATTTTTTACGATCTTTGTAAAACAACTCGACGATTAAAGCTGATGAAGTGCATTGACACAGCAGCACTTAAATGGAGGGTTTCCCCGCCTCTCTAGTCCAGTTATAGGATTTGGATCGGGACCAAAGTCAAACTCAGACTGCCGCAATCAGCAGAGTGCATCTGACAGACAGGAGAAAATCAATGAGCGGCTACAAAATAAAATGGAAAACTAAATGGCTGCTAAAATCATTTCTGTCGTACCCTATAGTGAGTGGCCTTTTGAATATCACAAATCCACTCAGAAAGAAAAGAGGAACGTCCTGATACAGGCTGTCAGATACAGTTGACACACTTTAGCCGCAGGGATCTGAACCTGAACTACCGGAGACATTTGTAGATATCCTGGTTCTGTATCAAAGTTAGCACTTTATGAGGGAATATATATGTAAATATAAACACTTAAATTTCCTCTTTTGTCGACACATTTTGTTCTTTAATTTAATTCAATTTTGTGTTTTTCATTTGGACAGGGGTAATTTGCTGATTTTGTCGTATATATCCATGATCTCCATTTAGAGATTGTGCCCTGGTGTTGTTTTTCCCTCGTTAGAAAAGAGACAGGGGGTTTGAGTTTCAGAGTGTGAGGGACAACACGCAGCAAAGAGTCATGGTGCTTTAACTGCTAACCTGATGTGGCCCCTGGGAAGTGTTTTCTCATAAAACATCTGATCCTGCTTTCATTATGACTGAATTTGGGGGCTTTTTTTAATGTACTACAGTAAAGGACAGTGAATAGAGTCGGAAACATGTTGGACACTCTGTTTTAGTTTGTGTAGCCCCCTACCATGTAGCTGTAAAGATGACAGACAACTTTCTCAACAAACTTAAGTCTTTTAAGTTGCAATCCTACTTCCACAGTCCCAAATTGGAGACAAAGCTGGCTGAATTAGTGATAAGAAGCTGGTAAGCGTGGGAATTTAAGGCTGAATCCTATTTTCTCTAAACTGTTAAATGTATCAGTCATTAAAAAGTTTCCAAAAAGGACTGTTTTAGCCGTGTGAGCGCTGTTAATCACTTCCTACCCTGCTGCAGTGGTCTCAGACATTGATAACCACTTTATAGAAACAGTCGGCCTCATCTTTGATGGTTTTGTTTGCTTTTGTAGGTCATGTGGAGGTGTAAGTATTGATTTCAGTCTTTTTCATAACCAGCTTAAAACACCTCACAGGAGCTTAAATATACGTCCGCAGACATGTAATAAATTTATGGATCAAAAATATAACATTACCTGATAATTTTGGTGACGTTCCTCAACTTTAGTGGTTTTCATAAAGGGGAAAGGTTTCAAAAGGACATTTTTTAAAAATATACCGTATCTATAGATTTATTTGTCCGAGTTTGGACTTTGATATGTAGTGAATAGCTGGTTCATATCAGGGGTCCCACTGCCGGACAGACAGACAAACAACCTGCCTGCTGACACACTTGTTATGATAGTTAATGCTGTCCTGAGTGAGATATGAGCCCTCTGTGGGTTTATTTTTAAAAAGGACACGAGTTAATGACCCTCCATCAAGACGTTTCCTCTGCATTCATTCTCCTGATCACCCTCCTGCTCACTTTGATAAATTTTGTTCTTTTTAGCAGTTAAAGCAAAGTGAGTTTGATTGAGGAGATAAGGGTTCACACACAAACACACACTCTCTCTCTCTCTCTCTCTCACACACACACACACACACACACACACACACACACACACACACACACACACACACACACACACACACACACACACACACACACACACACAAGTACAAGTGAACTCAGGGACACACACACGTACAGAGGCTAGATGATCCTTGAAGCTTAACTAATGAGATCAGCTTGACGTTGAGATTTTTCATTCACCTCCGCAGGAAGTCTAAATCTTTAATGTGAGTGTCTCTGGCTGCATCCACGCTCCTGTGTGTAGCTGTGTGTGAGAACTAACTAATACCGTGTGTGTGTGTGTGCATGTGTTCGTCTTATTGACTTAATCAACTCTCATCACGTCTTAAAGCTCTTCTGTTCACCATTCATTATCACTTACTCAGACTGTGCTGACCTCCTCCTACACCTGGATCACTGTCTGATCAAAACAGATGAGCGTCTCCGTGGCAACCAGGGTCCTGCCCTCCGTATTTACCAGGAGCAAACACAAGCAGTGCTTTTAATGTCTCCATGCCCTGCACTACATGGAAAATGGGGTAGATGTACAAGTTCATGTGAAGAATGGTCCTTTTTTAGACGTTCAAATAAATAAACAAAACGTTGAAACACATATCAGACAGATATGATGAGGTGAAAGCAGGGCTCTTGCTGTTTGTATGTGCAACATTAAAATTCTCACCAAAAAATCATCAGTGGTTAAAAAACGACTTCAGGCTGAATTAGCATTTCACTGATCTCTGCCATGAAGCTGTGAGAACAATAACCGACTTCTTTCAGCTCATCAATAACAAATTCAAGGCTTTATTAGCTTCAGTTTCACAGAGTCCTTTTTTGCACGAAATCCAAACCAAGTAACTGGAAGCCGCTGGACATGTGTGTTTGAATTTTAAGATTTGTTTTTTCTTCATGGGTGAGGGTATGACAGGACTTTTTGAGACTGATGTGGCCAAACCGAGGCACTTGGGGTTATAAAAACTTTTTATTTACTTTTAAACTTTGAAAAGCCACAAGACAGTTTGATTTATTAAAATTCTCTCACTTAAGGACTCTTAATAAAATATGTCCAAAGTCACGCTTTAAAGTACTCCCAGGAGAAAATGGATCACACTGAAATGCAACAAAGCTTCACATGGCCTGCTAAATCACTGTCCAAATAGCTGTTTTGAACATGCCGTGTAATCCACTCTATCCCGAGTTCTGACAGACCTGGGGTAACTCACCTTGCTCATAAAATAATCCTTGAAGAAAAAAAAAAGGGGGACACAGTCACATCTAGGTCACATTTAGCTCTATCCATGGATGAAGTCTTGAAGTGTTTGTCACTCTGTATGGCTGCTACCTTGACCAAGTCTGTCTTGCAAAAGAGATCTTAAATCTCAGTGGGAACTCCTGGTTAAATAAAGGTTAATTAATTAAAAAAAAAAACGCCTCTGACGAGATAAGGAGCTAAGTTTATATCTGAAGTGACTCATCAGGTTTAACAGGGGCTAGACCTGTAACCTCTCTGGATTCACCTCTTTACATGATGAGAGCACTCAAGATCTATACCCAAAAGGTTGTTTTGAGACATGTATGAAAAACTCCACAGAGGGGAGCAGATCTGACAAAATAGAAGAGTGTTTTTTTTTCATGGTTAAGTGAGATCAGGAGAGAGAGAAGTGATTCTGGTGGTCCTGGTGGTGTTCTGTTAAATTATGTTTTAGCTGGAAGTTATAATCAACATCTGAAACTGAGGGTATTTAGTACAGTGTTTTAGAAACCAATGAAGAGAGGCTAGTCCAGGGGTGGCTGCTTAGATTTGAACCCCCACCCCTGTGAGCACCTCTGGGCAGGTACAAATAAAGGATCAAGGACCCCTGCAAAGTCTCCATAATGTCCAAATCAGCACAGTGGATGAAGGCAATGTGAAGACAGAGACACTAACCCTTGTCTGAGGAAGAGTTAAATTCAAAACCTCTTGTCTAGAGGATGAGTCAAAGTTTCTGAAGTAATATTCCATAAAGACGTACTGTTTGTATCGCCTGAAGTTAAAATTTCATCCCTGGGAAAAATAAGAGCATTTGATCGTCTTCATCTCGGGGCTCAGAAAGTATCTGAACAAACTGTTGCTTATTTCTTTCACCCGGAGCTGCAAACACAAAAAAAGCTTTTCAAATCAAACTAAGATTATGTAACAGAGTATTAATTTGAACAATTGAAACTTTCTATAAAACATGAAACACTTCTATAAAACACTTTCTACAAAACAACTGCAGTATATTATCAATCTGATTTCTTATTCTACTGGGGTTTTAGTTATCTATTTATTTATGTCCTCACAAAAACGCTACGATTATTTTAACATTTCTGTTTCAAAACATCCATTTTCTTGCATGCATGTGTCGGTCATTACTGAACACTTTAATATGAAGCGTTAATCATACCTAAAATGGCTGTAATCTCACTCCTCTGCCCTCTGTCTTCAGAGAGTCATTAAAGTTTCCTCCTTATATAAATCCACTGAACCCTCCACGTGGCAGACACATGGTTCTGATCATGAGACATGAACAGCCAGAAAATAATTTTCTGTTCTTGACACTGACTTCACCGCTTGCCCTTGAAAGAGCTGTCAGGTCAAAAGCTTTTAAACTGCAAACAAGTTTGATTTGAATCATGGGATAAAATCATGCTTATTGATTTTGAATGATGATCTTTGCTTCATTGTTTTGATAATTGGACACAGCAGTGACAAAATACATGCCAGTGTTTGAAGGAGGGGAACTAGACCAGGATGTTTACCCTGTGTACTCCAACCTAATATTCCTAATATGAGGGGTCTTTTGGCCAAAGACAGACCCTAAATGTGACTGTCTTTGACTGATCAAACCTGGTCCTGGGCTGATCTTGGATGAAGCCTAAGTTAATTTTCCTTGAGTTATTTGGTTAAACCTTGCTTCTCTGATACCGGCAAAAAGAGACAGAGTTCATTCATTCAAGAACTGTTTGTCTCCTCATTTTCCAGTAAAATACTGTGTTACTGTCAGAGAAAACTGCCTGAAAAAGGATGTCTGAAATGTAAAAGGTTGTTCCTCATCCTCAGAAAGCCAACAGAGGGAGTCCTCCATAACAGGCACATAATCAGATTTCTTGTCCTTCCTCTACAGTCATTTGAAATTCATTCATTCCTCCAAATCATTTATTTAGTCTGCTAAACATACCGGGCAACACAGGGGCCAGAAATGAATTCTGCATGTCTCTTAATTACTGAGGGCCTCTTTTTAGATCAGCGTCTTCTCTTCATTGTCAGATGACAAAGCGCAGACAGTGGTCTGTTCAGCTCATGGGGGATAAGGTATGTGTATTATGACACAAACAGCATTCCTGCACAGACATTTCAAGTAAGTGATATTAATTGACTACTGAGTGACAATGATAGTTTTCTGTCTGGAATACAGTTTAGAAACTGAAAAAGACATCAAGAACCCTGACAAGTTCATCAGAACATTGAGGCATATGTTTTCTTACTACCAACAACTTCAACCTGTTTGGAGCAGAATTTTGAAAACTAAAAACAAAACAACAAAAAAATTCATTTTTAGGAAAATACCAGCCTTGAGTTCCTCAAAATAAGAATCAGATAGTTTGTTTCCAAGTGTTGCTTTTGCGTTTCAGATGCGATGAGAAAACTGGTTTGCTAACAAAGGGGTGAATGGTGCATGTAATGACCTGACCTGCCCTATAGCATAACTCTTTGCTATCTGACTGTCATGAACAGACCCAGTGTACCAAAAGCATGAACAAGCCCTCCCCCTCCTCCTTTATGAAACTCTATGCAGAGCAGAGGTCCCCTGAGGTACTTGCGTTATATAACCTGAATAGTATTGCTATATATATTAAGAGTTCTTCCTTTCTTTCTTGCTGCCTTTCTGGCATCTGAAAAAGAAATTTTATCCAGTTACGCAGCCAGATTTCCTCTACTTGTTGAATTTAGACTGATCTAATTTGCCCTGTTTTTGCCAGTCGCATATGCTTAGAGTACAAGCAGGCTCTTCAGAGAGCAAGATGAAGCAGATAATGCACTGATAAGAGGAAAAACGACTGTCATGCACCTTGACCAGGCTTCTCCATTTATAGGGTTCAACAGATTTTTCTAAGGACAAATGTAAACGATAGCTACAAAGTCATTTATGCAAGAAATATGCTTTTATATTACCTTAACTTTTGAGGCATAAAAGATAAGAGAAGATACACTTGTCTTACATCACACATAATTCATGCCAACAATATCACAATGTACAGGCCTAAAAGATGAGCACGACTGATAAAACCAGGCAATCAAACAGGACAGCTAATACAGTGTCTACAAAACTTGTCTAAAGGGATATTCCAGTGTACAATTAACTTGGGGTCAAACACACCGTAACTCTGAGTTAGACACCCCGTCAAGAGACGAATGCCGCTCGCTTCTCTAGTTATACCAACTTCAATGGACTCGCCTGAGGTCTCCCTACAAACAAGCGGCTGCTGGAAGAGAGTAGGTGAGTTGTGTTTAGTCTCTTTGCTTAAGAAATTAGGCAAAATTAAAAAGATGTTTGGTGGCTAGCACTATGGCTGGGACCCTATATGTACTGCTGATGAAGTTAGGTGCAGTTCTGAGCATTATTTGTGGCTATAGAGTGGCGTTTTGGTTGAGGTTTGTGCTGGCTCCTGTGTATTGCTATCGTGCGGTCATTACTAAAGGTGGTATAACTTGAGAAGCAAGTGATCGGCAACATTCATCTCTCGTGGGGGTGTCTAACTTGGTGTTATGGTGTGCTTGATCCTAACTTAATTTTATGCCGGAATATCCCTTTAAGAAGTCATAAATATTCCAGTAACTGATCCTGTCTGGCATTTTGGACCTGAAGACTGACAGTCATGGTACCAAGTTATTATTATGGCAGGATAACCGACATCCACACTCGAGCACCCTGGATGTACTGAGTTGGAATAACGTCATCAACAGATGGATTCAGCTAGGCTGGCTACCTGTTTGTGGATGCTAAATGGTAAATGAACTTTAATTCAACAGCTTTTTTGTTTCAGCAATCACTCAACCACTCAAAGTCCTCAACCATGATCAGGAAACATTCCCACAAGATTGGCAAACAGTCCCTGGAAGTTCGGACGATGTTTTTGGTCAAAGGAAACACAGTTCATGCTACATGTTAGCTCAAGAGATGCACAATCTGAGGTGTGCACATGGAGGTTAATTGTTTTCAAATTTCCTGTGGCAGAAAACTACAGGTTGATTTTCGATGAAAGTTCACACGAAGAAACACAAGAAGTCCTCCTTTTAAAGTTCAATCAAAAGCCTTCAGGCTCTGGCACTGGAAAGCAATGAATGGAAACTGCTGAAGTGTCAGCACGGAGTACCTTGGGCTCTATCGTTGCACTTTTATTCAAGTTGAAAATGTTTGGGTTATTATTCCACTTTGGTACACTGCCAAAGAGGACACCGTAATAACAATGAGTGTATTCATGTAAAATCTCATTAATGGCAATGACATCAATGGACACATTTCTGCACGCTCTCCCTGATTAATGCTCATGTGGTTTTCACTCTTATAATACAAACTGTATATACAACACATACATTTCTATGGTATTAATCAAAAGTATTCATCAGATACCTTCAAAGGTAATTTATTTCAAGCACGTAAAACAGAGAAAAAAACTAAGATAAAATCATTTTTTAGTTCTTGGCAGACTCGTGGAAATACGAAAGAACGAAATGGAGGAACAGCAAAAGTGTTATCAGTCACATCAGTCGCAACACATGCTGCTCAGTACAGATTACATCACCCTGAAAACTGAGTAAGTTACCCAGTTAATCTACAAAGGAGCATAATTTGGTGTTTAAATCAATATTTTCCATGAAGATTTGCAAAAAAAAAAAAAGAACTGACGTGTGATCACACAGACTTGAAGAAAGCTGCTGCTTATGAAATCTAACTTCAGACAAAACCATCAATTGCAATTAGTCCTACAGTAGTCATGGGAAGCTAGTAGCATCCAGATTCAAGCACAGTGTGTACACAGTGTTCCCATCTGATTCAATTTGCAAGGAACATGTGAGTGTCACTCAGAGGACAAGCAGAGAAGTGGAGGGAGTTGACAACAGGAAGCTGTGAGTGCCCTGCTGTTGTTATTTCAGTCATTTGGCCGAAGTGTACCATTCACATCTGATGCTTTTACTGGACTCCCTCCAACACAATTACATACGCTCAGACAGATATTCAGTGGTACGAGTTCATTCGATCTGTTCTCCTCTCTCAAAGACCACAGAGGACAATTCATTGAATAATTCAAAAACAATCAACATATTAGTGTATGTGTTATATTTGTTATATTTTTTGCTATATTTCCCCAAATGAATTTTCCTTTGGGGATCAATAAAGTTCTTGTATTGGATTGTATCTTGTACAGAGTTTGGGATCAATGTCATGTTCCATGTGTGAACGAAATCTCACACTTCAATTACAGATAAAACAAAAAAAGCTCCCTCAGGTCAACAAAGTTCACCGCAGAGCAGATTTTTGTGTTCATTTGAAGCAAACACTTATTGTTATGAAAATTTAAATGACTCTTGTTTTTGGGTTTGTTGTGTTTTCTCTTCTTCACCAAAGACACTGCACGGGGCCCAGCATAGTTCAAGACTTAGAATAGTTTAACAGGTAAAGAAAAAAATCAATCCCACAAAGAAGTGTCATGACCAGAGCTATAAGCCAATGAGACCTACACATTTTGTATACCAGGCTGTTTGAGTGTGAGCTGAGTTTGATGAGGGGACTTAATGGGGACTGACCTGTTTTGGAGGAAGCCACAAGTGACCACTTGAAACGCTGCGGTTTTACCACTTAGACATTGGTTCCATCTCTTAGCCATGGAGGCTGACTCTTCTTAAACAATTTACTTCCTCTTGATATGGACTACCACACAAGACTCAAGTGACATCAGTTATTACTAAGAAATCTACAATGATCTACAGATTTTCTACAGCAGTGGTTTTTTTTGCTGAGTCTCCTGAGCAATGTTTTTTTCTCCTGTTTACTTCTTTTAATGAAAATGAAGGTGATCTGTTGAATCTAGAGACAGATATGAGATATGAGTCAAAGTTTATCACACACAGCCAAAAAGAACCAAATTGGTGTTGGTCTGAATAGCTCAGAGCACCCATGGTACCCACTGTTAATGTGTAGGTTTTTACGGTTACAAGATTGGTGAATCAAGGCAAAGTGACTTGACAGGTGAGCACGCTGGAAACATTTGTAAGGAGGCTAAAAGCCCACCTCTAGTAGGTTGACCAGAAGTTAGGTCGAACCAATATGGCAACTGCTGCCAATGGGCTTCAAAACCGAGCTTCACAAACAAATGCAGGACTTCAGTAATATAACATCCAGTTATGACAGAGTCTGTAAATAGGATACTGTATAAAATGTTTATATAAGCAGAATTTGATGGTTGGAAAATCATTTCAAAGTCCCTTACATAATTGAAAATTTAGCATGACAAAATAACTTTGATCAGAGAAGTACTAAGAATTATTATCAAGAACTTTATTTGTCCCCTAAGGACAATTAAAAGCCCATGGAGCTGTGATTTTAACTGCAGAACAAACGAAGCATAGATAATTTCAGATTTAGTGCCATCAACATGTCTGAACAAGTTCTACTGTAGTGTTACACGCCTCTCCTTATAACAGCCCTCTGTAAAAATCTGGGAACCCTGTAAACCAGGAAACCAGTTTTTGGAGTTTTAAAAGAGAAATGTCCTGGTATTACTTAATACAGGGTTTCAGCTTCAGGGCCTTTGATGAATCTGTTTTTTTTTTTTATAAACTGCCTCTCTTCTGCTCTTTAACTAGAGAGCCATGCTGTTGTAATACATGCAGAACGAGGTCTGGTATTGTCCTCCTGAAATATGGAAGGCTTCCTCTGAAAGCCTTGTCTGGATGGCAGTATATATTGCTCTAAAAACCTTCAGTATTTAACATGTCTAATCTTTAAAACTTGCTGCTGGCATTATTAACCTAATATTTCTCACCACACAATCATATATTGCAGTTTCATCACTTGATGTCTTTGAACTATTTTAAGTTAAATATAGACTAAAAATGTTTGCAAACCCTTAAAATGTGTCTTCTTTATCGGTCTCAGAGACAGCAAAAAAAATTCTGCCAATTATCTTCATGATTATTTCATGGGTAAAATTGATAAGAGGGGAATTCAAAATTGCTTAGAACTTGTGAAAGTGAACCACTTGCTGGGGACAGTCTTGAGAGTAAGTGTCTAAAAACTTTAGGTACTTTGTTGGCTCTGCTATTTGTCATATCATAAACTGGATTGCCAGTGAGGGCATATGTCCACAAGAATAAAAAAACTGCTAAAATCATTTACAACAACTTGCCATTCTCTGGAAAGAATCATAAAAGTGTATCATGCCTGACAAAGTGTTTTATAACTTTTTGTGCAGCCGTCTTGCTGGGTAATCATGATCTTAGAATTGGGGTTGAAACAAGCAGCACATTTCAGGTTTCAGGTTCATATCATATCATATATCATATTATATCATATCATACCATATCAAGAAATAAATACAGTACATGAAGCCTCAACGGTAGAGTAAAAATGTTTCCAACCCAAAATATCAACATTTTCAGTCGGTGTTCGGTTGTCCTGGGTTCATCTGAATGTTGTGATGGTTCCTTCCCGGTCTCACCGTCCCTGCTGTGACTCAAATAGGACGACCAGGGGAGAGAGCTCAGGTAAACAGCAGGATGCTCAGCCCCAGCATCGATTATGAACCCCAGTGAGCTTTGGTTGCCAGGGCTAATCTTGGCCTTCAAGCCATGGGTCACTAAGTGTTCATCCGGGAGTGAATCATCCGTCTATGGAAAAATCAAAGCGGCAGCTGCTGTGATGGCAGTCTGTCCTGCTGGTTTGACAGAGCCAGTGGAGATATCACATTAAGAGACCACACACACACACACACACACACACACACACACACACACACACACACACACACACACACACACACACACACACACACACACACACACACACACACAGCAGGACACACTGACTGACCACAAATTGAGCTTGCATCACCTGCAATTATTTGGGGTTCAAAGCCAACAGCTCAGTTCGAGGGGGGTTCACTGAGAATCTCTGCATCTGTTGAGATATATCAGAGTCACTGACACTGGTCGTACCGGAAACATGGACATAGTCTAACTGGAGTTACTGATATATGCTTTTTATTTCTCAGTTATAGCCACTTTATAAGGTACACCTGTTCAATTCCTTGTTTACACAAATTGCCAATCATATGGCAGCAAGTAAATTAATCAAAATACATAGACATTTATTATTTAAACATTTTATAATTTAGTCAATTTAATTTTTTTACTTTTATTTTGTTGAAATAGAGGTTCCTGACAAAGTCAAAAAGTCTTGATGCAAAAAAACTTATTTAAGTGGTTCTTTTAAGCATTTACAATCAAAAACGAAGTGACTCTGAACATGACATGGTTGTTGGTGCCAGACGGGCTGGTCTGAGTATTTCAGAAACAGCTGATTTCCTGGGATCGTGTTATTGATGTTAGAGTTCAGAGGAGAGTGGGCAGACTGGTCCGAGGTGATAGAAAAGCAAAAGTTAGTCAAACCAAAGTAATGCAATGTTGTAACTGTAGAGGGACTGCTCAACTTAAGAAGGGAGTTGAGAGTTTTTGAAAATAAATTTTTGGGATGATGACAGATGATAAATTACACTGGACATCTCACATTAAGTATTTACAGGCCAAAATATCAAAGAGCATTTTAATATTGAACAAAGCCAAACAGGTTTTTGGTTATAAATCACTCCAATCTCTGTACTGTTCTTTAGTTGTACTATATTCTAGCTCCTGTGCAGAAAATGCTGTATATTTAGTGGCATTAATTCCAGTTTGGTCATTTAAAAAATATATATATATATATTATTCTTTTTTAATCTACAAGAGTGCTGTTAAAAAGCTGTCAGATTTTTGAAATCTATTGAAATACTTGAAATACAACTTTGTATGAAATACCGTATGTGATTCAAGATCATTTGCGAGATCACTCATTTACTTTAACCTACAATTTTGATTTCTTAAAAGAGTTAAATAATGTAAAATATTGTGCTTATATTGGGAGTCATTCTATTTATATTCAAGGTTGGAGAGACATACTGAAGAAAACAAACCCAAGAACTGAAAGTACTTTTTACTTGTTATACATTTTTAAAGTTTACTGTCAACTGTTGGGTCTAAACTACTGTGATATGAAAGGTTCAATTTACAGTGAAGAACAGAGGTTACTATCATTAGTTTCACCTTTCAGCTCATCATAATCCTTAATCCTTTTAACAGGCATGTTCCAGCTATAGGAGGAAACTGATTTACTCACCACCTGCCCTGCATCAGTCTGCAGACAAACATTCAGTGACCACTTGTGGAATAAAATGGGGCATTATACCCCTCAGAGGTCAGAGGAAACCTGACTGACAGTGTATTTTTTTAAGGTTAAACAAAAAAACACCAGACTTTTCTTCAAAGACTTGAAATTTCAGGTCACTCATCCTATCGCTTTCTAACCATCAGGGTGGTTATTGTTGCAGTATACATAGTTGTAATGTATATCACAAGTTTTATGATACAGTCTGCCAGGGTGGCAGTATAAAAGTCAAGCATGTAGGATGTCTGAACAAACTGGTGATTCCTTGTTTGGAATCAAGTTCAAGGACTCACTGGAGGATCTAATGAAGAGATGTACTCTGAGGAAGATGGATGCTACTCTAAAGAACATGAATCATCCACTTCATAAAACCTTGATGGACCAAAGGGCCAATGGTGGTGATCGGCTGCTCTCACTTCACTGCAGGGCAAGGATTCAGAAGATCTTTTGAACCCACAGTCACCAGACTGTTACAAACAACTGAACTTCCCTTATCTTATCTTATCTTATCTTATCTTATCTTATCTTTTCTTTTCTTATCTTTTCTTATGATAACATGACTGTTCTTATTAAAAACATTTTTAATGGATTATATACATACTTAAATATGTGTGACAAAAGGTTTTGTTGTGTATCTAACAGTCTTTTCACTGTACAGAGTTTGACATTTGATCACATTTGAGTGACTGTGTGACATCAGGGAGCCTGACAAAATCCCAAAGACAAACTTAAGGTCAGAAAAACAAAAAAAGAGAAACTCTTTCACCAAAAGCTGCTTCATCAAATATCCAGTGATGACTATTAACTATGTGACATGTTACATTTAGGGATATTACAAAGCTAAATGTTAACGTCAGCCTAAGAAGAACAAGTCAGAACACTTGATGCGTTGAATATCTAATTATTTTGCATTATCAGCCACTCACTTTACATAATCATGATTGTTGCCACATCCAGGGTGACACCAAGTATTAATCTAAAGTTGATTTTTAATGTTGTTTACAGGTGCTATGGACAGAGACGTTTTACTACATTGTCAATTGAGAATTAATTTGATATGAGGTGTGATCATGTCATCCCTGATACTCTTGCTATTTTGGACTAAATACCTTTGTGAGGAGTTTTTGACGAATCAGTATCAAGTATTTGACACAGCTGGGTAATAACTGAGAGAGCTTACGCAACAATAATACAATGCATATTTGTGTTTGTACATTATGTCCCATCAGCTCCCAAAAAAGCAGATTAGGAGCTGTAGCTCAAAGTCAGGATGGTGCTGTGTAATAAGACTTTATGAACAGGAAATGAGAACACCTTTCGTTGCCAAAGGGTGTTCTTGATTTAAAGGAGCACCAGTATGTGTCCTGGCTATGAATTGCGCAATAGCCTTAAGTGATCACACACTGCTGGTAACTGCACTTTCTTTATAGATGTGATGTTCAGGAGAGTGTCATTTCACAAGTATTTGATGATGAAAAGTGTGAGATGTTAATAAATTACACAGTTTTTTTTCTTAAGAACCAAATTAAATCATGAAGGAAGTGCAGCAGACTGACTTGTCTGAGAGTTATCCTGCACAGTGTCAAAGGTCACCACTGAACGTGTCATTAGTGTAAACACTTATGTAGCTTTTGTAATAAAAGTCTTCATTAATTCATTTCAGTTATTTATGTTACACTCAGTTCACTGATATCTGAGCGCATGAGTGAACAGGCTGTACAGAAAAACATACTGAATAATATGGAGTGTTTTGTTTAATTTTCTCCCCGAGACTGAGTTGAAAGTAACAGTATGAACCCAGATGAATAACATTCAGATGATTTTGTCCTCTGATAAAAGTTGGATCTGTATGTTCAATACATTTTGACTGCACTCATTCTTTGGGGAGGTCTTGCAAAAGTTTATTTTTCCCAGATTTGGACTCCTTATAGACCACATGTGTCTTTTTTTCCCCCTTCATCCCAAGTCCTTTTTATTTGTACTCCTACACTGTAACAAAGGCACTTATATTAAAATGATTTTCTTATTCAGCAGTGAGATAGCGTTACATGTCATATGCATTTAGAATTAATATAAATTAATTAAAAGTGTGTTTTGAACCACATTGTTAAAGGAAGCAGAGCTTTTTGTGATGCTTTCTCTCCCCCTGTGTCCTGGCACAGGAATGTGATCTCTCAATCCACCCGCATCTCCTGCGGCAGACTGTGAACTGTGTGTGAACTGGCTGACCTGGATGAGAATCATCAGCCCCAACAGGTCTCACAGGACATGAATCAAGACCAGACCCAAAAATAAAGACCTATATTTTATCCAGAAAGTGAGAAATCATGCTGTTACATATATTGGAAAAAAGATGTAAATCTAATTTGAAGTTATGTCATTTTGAACATGAAGTTTGGGTCCACATTTTTAGATACATTTAGACGTAGAGGGTTAAAAACTGATGCATTAAAGTTGCTGCTTCTGCGGCACCCTCAATCATCCTGTAACAAGCCTGCAAGCACAGCAATTAACAGTGTGGATTACAGCCAAATCCAGCAGACGTGTGATCTTATTAAGTTCCCTCTTTCTTGTCTCCTGTACGCGCTCTTACACCTCTGAGCAAGCTAAACCTGGTAGAGGACACGGGCTGCTCCTGGAAATCTGTCACCTGTAGGTGTCAAATGCAGAGCAGAGGTAGCAGCTCCCTCCTCCTACGATATGGCCGGTACCCAAATAACCCCGATGATTTGTCCCATGTTCAGCTCTGCCCTTCTTTCACACCACCCCGTCATCGCAGTTGTTTACCTCCGGCTCTGGTTACACTTGTGGTTGTGCCTTGGCGAGTCTTGTGAAACCGTAGAGATGACCTGGAATTCGATCCTTTGACCCCTGTGTGAAAGGTATGCTTGTGACAAGGCTGGGCTCACATGATTGGGTCCTTTCTTTCTTAAAATACCAGACATGTTAAGTAGTATTTGAATCCATTTCTGGGCTAAAAGAAGCCATGCTATTTCAGTGGCCTCTCAAAATAAAGGGACTCCTACAATATTCAACATCTGAAGCATCCCTGTAAAAAAGGTTAGAAGTCCTGCATTTAATCCAGGACAAAACACGGCTTCACTTCGGACCAAAGATCATATTTCAGGTCACACTCCCCAAACTGGATTTACCATCTTAGTGTATGGTTTGACCCTGAGTGGTGGGAATGTGAGCCATAGTTGACACAAGGCAAACAAAGCTCCTATCATGAGAAAGGTGGTGGACTTGGAGCACAGACTTTTAGCATTTCATAAAAAGCTTGTTTAAATCACTTCAAACTGTCCACTGCATAGAAAGAGAATATTACAGGTTACAAAAATAATCAAATAATTTGTAAATCCTTGATAGTAAAAGTGCAATGTAAGCTTCTTGCAGTGACTTCACTGAGAAATAAAAATAGCATCATTGCTCTGTGTGTCAGTGTGTGTACGGCAGCTGCAGCGTGAACACAGAGCCTGGAACAAAAAGTTAAAGGACACAAGGTTGTGCTACCCCATGTCCAGACGGTGCTGACGCAAAAAAGAAAATTTGTTTTGACATATGTTGAAGTTAATAATTGATTTTGGTTTGCTGAAGGCTTGAGTAAAGCAGCACAAAGTAAATTTCATGTCAGACTAAACAGTTACTTGACGGGCCAAGCTCCTGAACCACAACATGAAACCACAGCCTGCAGGCTGCTGTTCTGAGTTCAGTGTTTTTGTTTGGCTTCAGCTTCTTTGAGGCTTTTGGATCCAGTTCCTCAAAGCACCATGTTGTTCTGCACGGCTCAAATCTTTTCAGCTTTCTATAAATCATATGGACCTCGCTTTGATTTTTATCGCTTTTGGAAACAAAAACAGACTCACCCGTAACTGCAGATCAAGTTCAACCCTGAAACTCTGATGACAGTTTGTGGGAAAGTAATATGTTGCTTATGGTGTTCACTAAAACACAATAACACAGAGATTCCTTGGAGCTGATTGGAGCCTTAAAGTGACTTTGAAATGTTTTTAAGCATGGCTTCACATTCAGGAAAACACACCTAACATTCTCCTCGTGGGATTTAAATGAAGAAGAGTGATGCAGCCCAGTGAGCACTGAGCATGATTTTGATGTTCACAAATTCAGTTCAAATCATGGATGCGTGAAAAGATTGTCATACAAAGCAAGGCTGGCCAAGACAGTAGCAAAAACACAAAGTTGCAGACACGGACTCACACAGAGAACCACACTACAGTTTATATTAGCATTTAAAAAGAGAAACTATTTCAGAGTATGTTGTGCAATTAGGTACACTAAAAACATCAGCATTGTAAAGAACCTTCAATTTCTTTGCTCTTAAGTTTCAGGTCATTCTCTAAATTGTTCCTGGCTGAGAATGTAAAACTCCAAAGCCCATTTATCAATTTGTGTTTGAGTTTTCGGGACAGAAAGAACAAAAAAGTCCAGAAGTGCCATTAATGTTGTTCAGCACTTTTCTGTGTGATAAAAACACAGTGGGAGAATTGCCTTAAAAATGATGTACCAGATGGCGTCCAAGATATTTGCCCCAGATGATTCACATAAATAGTAAACAAAAGTGGGCCTAAAACAGAGCCCTGAGGCACATCGCTATAGCTCAAATATCAGTGCATGGACTATCATGGCCAATGCACCGAGACTCTTTAATACTTGCAGCACATGTTTTCAAATTGCAATCATATTATTGTCTTCTGAAAGAGTAAAAAATATCTACACTGTTGATGCCACTTTCACTTGTTCTTCACTTTATGTGTGGGTCACATATCCCCACCTCCAGCGTCAGGATGTGTGAGTCTGTTTAAAGGGAATGAAAGCAACAATTAGTATTGCTTTTTCATCAGATAAATGATTTTGTCAGAGTAAAAGATGATAGTAAAATCAATCAACTGAATGTATTAGGTGAATACATATTGTGCCTTCCTACTTGGATTCATCTTAAAGACACAGTATTTTCATCAATAGCTAACAATGACTTTTAAAATCTTTAATGAAAATGAATTTATGTCTGTTAGAAGCTAGCTAACATAATGTAAAAGAAGGAAACAATGACAGTTTTTTTGACAAACTTTGGGCAATAGTTTGGCTCTTTGTTGTTTTTTTGTACAATACTCCTGCAGATGTGAGACAAATATAACAAGAAAGCAAAAGAATCTACTCCTAGGACACTAACTGGCCTAATGTGCAACCCATGTAGAGAGGCTATAGTTGCTGGTTTGAATCCTGGCCACCAGTCTTTGTTGCATGTCTTCATTTCTCTTCTCTCCTCTTTTCCTGTCTCCAGCTTCAGTCCTATCAAATAAAGGCAAAACTGCCCCACCCCTTATTGAATGTTTCAATAGTTGGTTCTGCAAAGAAACACAGCAGAGGAAACCTTTAATAGAATTAAGGCTGAACAAATTACAAAAACAGACACACTGGATTTTTTGAACAGCACATCAAGAAACAATTTCTTAAAAACCAAAAGGCTGAGCTCGATGAAAACCATCAGAGTAGCATTATACTTGATTAAAAATGTACTTTGAAAAGCATCTACTCTCGGTTTTCCCTGTTGTTCCTCAAAACAAGCTCGATGTTGAAAAATTAATGGCATTTGGTGTTTGAAGAAGAATCCAAGCAGTAAAACATCAAAAGCTTTGGTGCAATATGGATGATAAAAGCACAACATCTGTTTTGAGTGATACTAGACAGCATTCCTGAAAGAAACAGCACATATATTTTAGCTGTCAGACACAAAAATAGCCGTGTGAATCTCCCACACAGCCCAGCTGAGAGGGCCAGACATTCGCGACTGGCAGCGGTAAAATATTCAAGGACAGCCATTTGTTTGACATTAATGTGGGTTAAACAGTAACCCACTACTTGAATACCTCCTCTCCAGAGGCAGTTTAGAAGAAGCTCTACATGCATGTTCCCTCACCTGTTCCTTCTTTTTAGGGCAGATGTTTCTCTTTTTTAGGACAGGTAATAAATCGTACACTTTTTGGAGCTGCTAAAAAGGCTAAAAACCAAATAAAATATATTCCAAACATGCTTCAGTGAGAGGATAATGCACAACCTTGTTCGTGAGACGGCTCCACAGACACATAAGGAAAGGAATCAAAGCTTGTTGACGTCTTAGCATGAAATAAAGCTGCCACAAGGAGAGAGGTGTGGGTGAAAAAAGACATGGTTTCATCTGTTTCAAAAACGAAACTGTCATTTTGAACCAGCTTAGCATCTGTTGCTCAGGCCACACAGTAAAAACCACAAACAGGGTAAAGAGGCAGTGTCAATGAGGCACTTGTTGTTCCTGAGTGTGCTGCAGGGCTGATCTCCTGGAGTTGTGCAGTGACAGTCACTGGATAGCTGGCATATTTACAGCGTGTGCTCCGTGCTTCAAATGCAAACCTCAGTTTAAGGTCGAGGACGGATCTGTGACATGAACATTCTGTAAGGAATGTTTTACCTCCTGGAAGAGGAACATGGGAGACATCTCTCTAATCCTAAAAGTGGAAATGTGAGGAAACTGATACTGAGGAAACACTGGGTGAACGTTCTTCAGTCATGATGCAATCGAGTTATTTCTCTCTTGCCTTGAATCAAAATCTCAAAAGAAATCTGATCACAATTTAGTGGCTACAGTTTTTTTTATTCTATTACCAGGATTTGTCATCAGTGCAATACTTTAATATGTTTATGACAAATTTTCACGTTTTATACACTATTTCTTTAACACAGAGACCTAGATTTGTTGGACCGTGTATGAGGAACTGCGCACAAGTGAAAGGAGGCGAGGGGAAGCAAAAGTGCACTGAGTAAAGTAGGAAAGGTAGCATCTGGTTTTCAAGGAGGGAGATTCTTTTTTCAGAGAGCTTGTTATTTGGCACTATCCCCTTAAACACTGCGTGGCAGTACCTGCATCCAAATGGACTTGAAGCATTTTGTGGCTCTTACTGTTTTTCTTTCTTCTCGTCTTGATCTTTGCTTGTATTGCTCTTGCACTTGAATATATGTAGCTTTGGATAACATTATAACATTATAACAATGGGGTCCTGCCTTCTTAAAGACTTTTTCACAGGACAAAGTAAAAAGGTAAATGGATCATTTCTATTAATAATAGCTCCTTTGAAGAGTTTTATGACTTTATGAAAGTGACTGAAATTCATATTGATGTCATTTTTAGCAAACAACACCATCAGTGGCAAGATTGACAGTCTCTATGTTGAAGTTTTTATGCTCAAAAGTTGTGCAGGAAGGTAGGTGTCTTCCTGTTTATATGTTTAAAATCTGATATATATCTGATATATATGTTGATAAAACTGCCAAAAGTCTGACTGATGGGTCAAAACATACTACTTAAGCATACATAGGACAAAATAAGCAAAGAGTACACTGTCCATTAGGAGCACCAATCTTGAAACAAACCAAAAGTTTCTCATGGGAGCTTTAAAAGGCTGTTATAATTTTCACATTTTTATAATTTTGCAAATTTTCAGAGTGCAAAAAGGATTTCCACAGTCCGTAAATTTTTGGTCAATGACACATAGTTGTGGTCCGGTATTTCTCATGAGCAGAGTCTCTTAGTAGAGGGGACTCTTGGGTGATAAAGTGGAGCTAAATGAGGACACAAATATCAACATACATATTCCTACTGAAGTCCTTGGCAGCATGTCAAACATAATTTCAGTGTAAATGTTTAGATAATATTGAATTATAACAAAAAGTAGTTGTTTTTTTTTTAAACTTAATAAAATTTGTTGTGGAAGTTAATTTGTGTCTCAAAGAGGGTGAGAATAATCTGCTGCCATGGAAATAGATTTGACTGCAGAATTTAGGGGTTAGTTTTTGCAAATGTTTATTTAGACCATTTTTAAAAATATTGACTCAACCTCTTTTTCTTTGTAGATATGATCATAGATACAGCTTTAGGGACACTTATTGTGACTACTATTCATATTTCATACACCTCGTCTTTTTTAATTATATTTAGAAGTTTGTTTTGCATGAAAACAAAACAAGAAATGTGCAATGTGTGCAAATTCACTTGGAAATTAATCCCAATTTTTATACTTACAGTTTGAAATTAAATCTGACGATTTAATCAAAGCATATTAGGAGAGGAGTTGTTTCTGTGATCCACCTAAGTATTTTTTTTATGTGGTAGCTAAGTTCAAACAATCTGCCGACACATTTGTTTTTCCCAATAAAAGCAAAAATAGCAGTTGAAATGTCAGTTGTATAACCTTAGCAAACTAGCTACATTGTTCTCTGTCCTTAGAGCTCTGTGTTCCTGAGTCCCCTCTCTGAGGTATGCAGACCTCTGGCTTCTTCAGTCCACCCTCCCTGCTGCCAGCTCAACTCAGACCATTAGCTTTGTACGGCTGTATTTTTATTTTTTTTTACCAAGCATGGGACAAGATGAACCTATAGCTTTCTTATAAGGTTACTGAGTTACGTAATTCACACATTACCTCTGAATTAGCTGCTAATAAACATGCTGGTCACATGACACGTCTGTTAATGACTGAATCCGGCAGCCAGACCTCACATAATTGTATTACTGCAGCTCTTTGCTCTCTGTGAGCCTTATCTATCTTATCTGAGCTTAAGGTGCCACCAGCTGCTCCACCACAGGTTCAAATGCACTCACTTCTATTACATAACTTCACTCTGGAAACAAAGGTAACATACTATATGGAAAAATAATGCAACTTAAATATGCATGTGGTCCATGATGTCTAAATCTCCTTGACAGTACATGGGGGGCAACAATCTGATGTGAATGGATCATTGCACTGGAAGAACTGAGGCTCCTGTTTGCACGATAAAAACATCCAAATAAAATCAGTCAGGAAATACAATCCTTCCTCTGTGAGGCTGAAAACACAGAGGAGTTGTTCAGCCCTAAATTTTTCCTGTTCTAGTTTCATTTTTTCTATCAAATCCACCGCTTGTTCCATCCAAAAACATCTTTGAATTCATATTATTGTCCATGCGCTGAAAACATTCAAGCCGCTTTAAAGATCTGATCACTTTGTTCATCTTTGATTTCATGGCCTCATCTCATGTTTTGGTGGGAGATAAACATCAAAATTTTGACCTTGTTAACGTGACCGTGAAGGGAATTTCCAGCATATTTATTAGGAATGTCTAATCAATGTTGAATGGAGTCAATAAAAGCATCAAAATCCTCAATATTTGCTACACTGAGGAAATGGGTTTTCCTGATGGCGAAATGGGGCAGACAGTGTTGAAATTTCCTGTTACTCCTTCTCTGTTTATTTGGTATCATCTTCATCTGGTCTTTCTCCTTTTCTTGTCTTGTCCCCCCTCTTACCTCTTTCTTTAACCTTCCTCCAAAATATGACTAAATTGACTGTGCTCTGCAGTTGTTTTACACGACTCTACATGACACTTGAGTATGTTCACACCCAACGATTAAGTCAGATTAAAGTCCTGTCTTCTCCTCTGCACTTTGGAGAAATATGATTTAAGTTAAAACCGGTGAGGATATGTTTACTTTTTGAATCCCACGTCATAAACATAGTTCAGTAGGTTGGTGGAAAACTCATCTTGGCACATTTAGCAAGTCCAAATACTTTGTAGTTTGGCACTAACAAATGACAGCGTTCGCAGGATTGACCCAAACATTATCATGGGTGGTCTGTAGTTTGCAGCAGGGTCTGTGTACTCTCTTCTCTAACTGAATTTAAACATACCAGTGCGTAAACGAAACACAATGTACACTGCATTTCAGTGCATGTGCATCATCTAGGCTCCATAACTTTGTAGCTTTACACAGGAAGGCTCCTGCTGGGATCAGAATTCAGGGTCTACTCCCAGAGACCATCTGTGCTAATGAACTGCCATGCAGGGCATACTTGTCTTAACTTGTTTACTTAGTGTATGAATTTCCTGTACTATATGGTCGTTTAAAAGCATGGCTCAAGTCCTGTGCACTGTAGCTTTGCAAGGGAAGTCTCCTGCTGGGATTCAAACCTGGAACCAACGATCTATGAGGCGTCAGGTGCTTTACTCTACTTTTCCTTTCTGTCTTTTCCCTTTTATGTCATTTATTTAGACAAAATCTTCAGAGAGGAAAAAATCAAACCAGATTTTCAAATATTCATGTTGAGTAATAAAGTCCACTGTGAAAAGGCACAGTACTACATGGTCAAGATGAGGCAGCAACAATAAAAGGGGTTACCTCTTTGTCCACATGGGGCATCAAAATCAACACAGACATAAACATCCTCACAGGAGCTTTAAACTGTTGACTGAGATAACACACAAATGAATTTACAATCACATAAAATACATTTTCAAACTCCTCTACAGCCTCCAGGTTCACAGCAGTGCTATCTTGTCATATGGAGGTGAATTAAATGGCTTTGCTACTCTGTGGGTGTTTGCTAGCACTTCCTTACTGCTTCATTATGTAGCCGTTAAAGACAGTGTGTTGTGGTTTAGTGTGCATAAAACCCTCGACTGCTCAGACCATGGTGCAGTCTCAAAGACATCACTCATTGGTTTCTGATGCCTAACAACAGCGGTTGCCTTATTAGAAATGCTGACTCACTCTAACTTCCAGCCAATCGACCAAGAGGCGAAGAGGTGGAGTTGATGCGGGCCTTAAGCCTCATCCCTCACAGCTATAGAGCACCCACCTGTCAGTCAAGACAGCCACGTTCCAATTTATACACAGTTTGTAACTTCACTGATTGGATAGAGAAATGAGCAGCTCAGACCAAAACTGTTGGTTCACTGTAACCATTATCATTTCTGCTGTAAAGGTGGGCTCTGGGTGTGCATGGTACTGCTGGTGCTTTTACAGCCAGCCTAAAGTGGGCATGAAAAACCTATTTTCTTCTATCTGCTGATCAGTTTGATGACGTCTGTACAAATAAGTACTTTTTTGTCTTTTATTACATGCAGTTTGTTGCATATTTCTCAGTTCCTTCAAATCTTCTTACTATGAGCATATTCAGCTTTTTGTTTGATATACTGAAACTTTTTTGTTTTACTCAATGTCTTCAAAGCATTTGTCTCAAGTAATACAATAAACAGTGAAAAAAAAGGACTGCAATTTCCATTGAAATCCATATTGATGACTGGGAGCTTCTTCTGCTGTGGTTGTATCTGTGGCGTTTTCAGGACACCCTGAAGAGACCTGCTGAGATGGAAAACAACGCTCCTTGCTCATGTTCTTTGTCCAAGTTTTTCTGGCTGCTTCATTTTGAAAGTATATTTCAAACAGAGACTCCCAGGATTACATTAATAACGTTCCTAATTCTCTCCCATGCATACACAGACACACAAACACACATACACACACACCATACCTCTTGTCTCTGTGCAAGCCCCCCTCCTGTGCTCTCCCCCTAAGGCTTTGCCATAAAACAACAAGGGAATCTGCCATGGTGACACGGTGTACTCTGGTACTTTTCCACAGATAACACACATTGAGAGTGTTGCAATACTTGTTTATATTGAGTCTGCACATATAGAGTCCCTCCCTTTTCATATAGGCAAGGAAGATTTAGCTTTCAGCTCTCTCCACTCAGACACTTTTGAAGTTTTTTTTTTGGTACATCATGACCTTCTTTTCAGTTTTATGTTCAATCGCTGACTTGAAAGTTAGAGGCTTAAAATGTGATTAAATGAAACAGGACAAAATAAAAACAGAAATGGAACAAGTAATGGAAACTGTTCAATGCGTGAAAATTTTACAAAAGGCTGAACAAGTTTAAAGGAGGTAGGTCAGATCTCATCGTTGCACATGTTATTGATGGTAAATAATCTTTGTCTGTCCATCATTTACTTTTCAATAAACTCCCTACTAGTGTTGTTTGTTGTCTACAGAGGTGTCCCACAGTGAAACATCACTGTTTTTATGTCTGGATGCACCGAGAGCTCCTCACAGCTGACCTTTCATCTGCGTGTACAATCCATTTAGCCACTTATGACTGAGGATGCATTCTTTGCTTTGGTGCAACAAAGCACCCATTCATGTGTTTGCCTCTAAGCATTTATACGGGGCTAGACTACGAGGAAACAAGTCCTCAGATGACCTCAAGCAAATGATATGATCCAAATTTGGGGATTTATAAATTGGCTTGTGTGAAACAACTTTGCAAATTCGGCCTTAGTTTGGCTTCAAGAGATGCCTTCAAGGTCTTTTTGCTTTGTAGTGTGGGAATAAACAATTTCATTAATTCTCTTTATTTTAATTATTACCTCTGCATATTAACTTATCAGTGCCATAATTCACTTCACTTTGCTCTTGTGGTCTTGAGCTTGTTTGTGTAATGGGGTGATGACTACATTTCATACTCTCTTCAAGGCTCTCAATGCCTCATTTATTTGTGGGTTACATAAAAACCAGCGCTCCTCGTGAAGTGTTTCTCAATTACAGAATTATTTTGGTAAATTAGAAACTGATGGTGCATCATTAAAACAGGATTTTTTTGACCTGAAATATTCCTGGCTGCTCTGGGGGCTTCCTAGCTGAACGTTTTACAAAGAGGGCTACATTATAACAACAAAAAAAAAGAAAAAAAAAAAGCTTGTTTCACTTTACACGTTTATTACCTCCCATTTCCTCTGAGTGTGGAAGATCTCACTCAGTTTTTCCTACCCTTTGAAACCCCCAGCTCTAAATAAGAAAAAAAAAGAAGTGGACTCTGTCAACAACATAAAATATAGCTATTAAAGGAATTCATAACATTTCTAAGATTTATATGCATCTAAGGGGAATGTAATGGTCTAACATGAAACTCTGCGGCGGATCGTCCCTGCTCTGTTGCTGAGCCTGGCTGTGAAACCACAGATATGAAAGTCATGAAGAGCAGAGTTCCTGTTCGATGTCGAAGTTGCAAACCATTTTTTTTCTCTCGCTCACATGTGAAACTCATCAACAGGCCTTTTTTTTCACCATATCACAGGACGTGCAGACAAAATTTGATCTGAAATAACGAGACACAAAGTTAAGACGATTTAGTTGATGAATAGCCAAGGCCGATCTGATAAAATGCATAAGACAAGATACACATCTGCAAAAAGAGTCCTGAGGAAGATACTGCCTTTTAAACCGTCATCAGCTTTAATGGTGGCAGACTGAGCAGCACTCACATGATAGTATGAGTTATGTTTACTCATGTTTGATAGGAGGGTAAGTTTGTTTTTTTCAGAACAAATATATTAAGTTTGTCCGAATAGGGAGTTTGTTACCCTCAGAGGATCCTGGTCAGCCTAAAACTTTGGCTAACTTCAAGAAACTCAAACCCAAACACAGAAAAAAATGCCATGAGAAAAGCTTGTTTGTTTTTGCACTATTGGCTTTATCAAGTCAACCATGTAAAGGGTCAAAAGGTGTGCTTTTGTGTCTACAGTGGACAGCAAACCATCAACACTGTAAGAATGAAACATTGTTTGGTTTGGTTGTTTTAGTTTTTCTTTTCAGACCCAGACAGCTGATCAGTGCATAACACAAAAACAAATGGACTTTCTCATGGTAAAGTTGGGGCGCTGATGGCCTCAGGGTCTAATGCTGCGATCCAGTTGTACTCAGAAGTCGGAATTTCCGAGCTCCGAGTCAGAAATTCATCTGGAACGCCCCCCTGAAGTCGGATTTCCAACTTGGAAAGTTGGATGACCCTCACCAACCCCGAATTGACGACAACGTCATAATCTAGATGGCAGCGCAGTTCATCAACAGTATTATGCATCAATGTATTATTTGTTAGCACTTCTGTTTTGTTTTTGTGAAATGAAATAAGTGGTTTATGTTGAACTGCCCAACATCTAACTGTGAACACAGTGCTATGGTGTTTGTAAGAGTAAAATATAATATAAATATATAAACAAATAAAAAATAAAAAATATATAAATAATATACTTTCAATATGTTATGCATTGTTTACAACTGGTAAAGCTAACAACCACTGACCACGGCTAACGACAACTGACAACAGTTAATGACAGCTGATAATTGTAAACAACAGCTAACAACAGGCGTCCATCTTGGTTTCCGACTTGTTTACTGGAACGCCGTCAACTCGGGTGTAACATCATTCCCAGCTTATCAATATTTTGTTTAGAGAGCGTGAAGTCACAGCAAATGTAATCTCAAGATGCTTACCGAAAAGAGCAGGTCTGGAACATGCTCATCATGTTTACCAAGACCCAACATAAATACTGGCTATGATTGAGTCCCACCTCGTAATATCAGACCTACTCCCATCTTATCTTCATTTAAGTGAAACACTTTGCACCATTTGGCAAGTTACAGTGGAGAGAAAAAACTTCCTTTAACAGGCAGAAACCTTGAGCAGAACCAGACTCATGTCAGACAATCCTTTGCTGAGACTGCATTGGGTTTAGAGAGAATAGAGGGAGATGCAGAAAGAGAGGGATGGACAGAGAATGACAATAACAACAATGATAGTGCTTACAGATGAATGGTTTCAGTGCCAGAGGTAATAGAACAAGCATGTGTACTATTTACAGAAACAGCACATTGACTATAATAAACTAATCTTATTTCAATTTATGGCAAATTTAAAGTCCTTAAAGCGGCGGTCGCTGTTTCAATATTCTGACCACGATCTTTTTGCAGCATGCCTCCCCCACTGCTTCCTGCATTTCCTGTCTCTCCTCAGATGTCCTCTCTTACAAAGGCAAAAAGACCCAAAAGTCTAACTTACAAAAATTTTTTTATAATAATCGCGATAAAGCTGACTGCATTTGCAGCAGCTGATACCATGGCTTCCATCCTGGTTCTTTAGCTGGTTACTTAACAAAGGAGCTGAGCTGATTGGTATCCCCTGTGGCTAGTACAGTTCTTCATAAGAACCTCTTACAACCCCACCAAAATTAAAAAAAAATGCTATCTGTTTGAGCCAAGTGTCTGAAAACAGCAATATTAGTTGATGGAGCAGTTGCAAGGCCCAATGTTTACTTTTTCATATGCTTATTTGGTCTGCTCTGCGCTTAAATAAAACATCCCATACATATGGATTTGAAATGTAAAGAATGTTTGGTATGTTTGCTTTGAAATCCACTCCTCTGAACAGAGTCTTGGCTGTGTTCAATATCAGATTGTCCACACTTTTGTTTGATTAGCTCCTCTTATAGCGATCGAGACATGAGGACAAAAATAAACCATAGTCAGACATCTGGCCCACACATTCACACACTTAAGGTGACTGACAGTCAAAGTGAAACATTATCTGGTAAGACAAAGAAACACAATGACCTGCCTTATCTATGCAGAACAACATGTTATTGGCAGTCTGACACCATAGTCGATTCAGGTTCAAGTGAAGTTCAATGATTATACAAAGAAAGCAAATCACCTGCAGTTTAAAAATAAACTCCTCTGTTCATCTCTCACACACACACACACACACACACACACACACACACACACACACACACACACACACACACACACACACACACACACACACACACACACACACACACATACTCTTCATGAAAGTAGTTCAAAGACCTCTGTTT
The DNA here is from genome assembly GCA_962446985.1 of Xyrichtys novacula. Taxonomy (NCBI): domain Eukaryota; kingdom Metazoa; phylum Chordata; class Actinopteri; order Labriformes; family Labridae; genus Xyrichtys; species Xyrichtys novacula. Next base: position 11,437,779 of record OY660877.1, read on the forward strand.
AGCATATACATGTTTCATATTGAGTGTTTCATGGGCTGTGTGCATTTACATCATCTGAAAATACCTCTGAACTTGACGCTAAGAATACACAAACAATTTCTTGCATATATGTGCAGCTTGAAGTATGTATATTTGCATGACACGATAGTTTTGGGGTTGTGTTTTTTGTTTTCCTGACGTGTGGGCTGCTCGACAAATTCAAGTGCACACTCCTGCATGAACAGAAACATACACTTTCCTCCCTCCCCTCAGGGTAGATGTGTGCAAAGATGGAGCTTGTTTTAGAGTCATATTTTACTGACATGACCTTTGATCCCCTGTCAGGCAACCATGTGCCTGGGTCGTGTTTTGGGATAGGCACGTTGATATCCGTCTGTGTCTGAGCCCCCGGGGTCAGGGGAGTTCATGAGAGGGGGAGGGGAGGAAAAGAAGGAAAAACAGAAACAAATGTGTTCCAGGGCTGGCTGGCAAAATCCCAAGAAGTTATGTTTTTAATAACATGTATTCTTCAGATAGGCAGCTGTAAAGATGTTAAACAGTACATCTGTGACAATGTGAAGGAAACAGGCACTCTTAATTTCAGACCTGCTATTAAAAACATTGTTTCAGGGGGCACTCCCCCAATTACACCAGTTGCACTTTCCTCGTCACGGCCTGTGCCTCTCTCTTAGTGAAAACAGTATAAAAATCATTCCTCTGAGGATTTGGAGGAGCTTTCTGAAGTTTAGGGAAATAACCCTGATGATGTCATGGTGATGTCACCATCGGGGTTATTTTGAGCAGGCTTAGAGACTGATATTTCACAAGAAACTTGGAAAGTGAAACAAGAGAAATTCGTCATGCAAGCAGGTTCCCTAAGGACCAATGGTATCGAGTTGCAGAATAGGAAATATTGGATCTTGTGTGATTAAAACTTTGAGCAGAGGAAGACTGAAAACCCCAGCCTGAGTCGCCTTTATTCAAATTGATTTTTATTTTATTTTTCAAATATCTATCTTTTAAAATGACAGAAATGGACAGGACAAATCAAGAGAGATCCCAGTTGATAACTAGTTATGAGTCTGAACCATTTGCTACTTTCCAACAATCAAAATTCAACTTTATAGATTTTTAAACATATATTTAAAATCCTATTTCAAAATGTTTTATTGACCTTTCACTTAAACCCCCACGATTAGTTTTTTGACATTTATGAAATAGACTGAAATTCATATTGATGCCTTTTCATGTTAGTCAGAGGCAAAAAAAACCCACTAGCAACAAGACTGTCCATCTGTATAGTCATTTTTAATACCCAAAACTGGTGCGAGAGGTAGCTGTCAGCTGAGCAGCTGAGGAAGCTGAAGAAACAACTCTGGATTTACAATTTCCACATAAGCAAAGACTCCACAGGGGACGCCAAAATTGGCACAACCCAAAAGTTCCTCACAGGAGCTTTAAACAAAGCCAAGAAATAATCACAAATGAAATATTATTAAGAAAAAGTGAGTAAAAATGTCAGGAGAACTCTGTTTTCTTTGTGCAGCACTTTAATATGATGCTATACATATCTTACATACTTTGTACCTCAGATATGCATTTACAATTACAGAACGATTCATAACTGGAGGCAAACCAGGCAACAGCTAGAAAGAGTGAAGAGCACCGAGAGAGTGGGTGAGGAGGTAGAAGAGGGAGATGAGCAGGGATACTGATCTAGAGTGCTGGCTCCAGATTTGTTTGTATAAAAATCTACGAAGCACTGCCAAGATTTTTGAAATCTATTCAATGAGCCCGGATTTTTTTTTTCTAGTTTGAGAACTCACATGACCTTGTGAATCCCTGTGAGTCAGAGGGAGGTGAACTCCAGCTAAAAAGAATGAACCTGTGGGCTAATAATGCTGAGGTTGTTATTAAATCTGATTGATGTTCAGAAATCCCACAGCTGGTGAGGGGAATAGCATCAATTTTCCTTCAACATATGTACAAGAATATGCTAAAAAATGTCAGTCCAGAATGTGTTTAACTTTGGGCTTGACCAAAACACATACCCACAAGTCACTGGGGTCTGTTGGCATCTGGTACAAGTCAGCTCTGTACCAGGAAATATTGGGGCCAATTTACTTTTACAGTCATGGATATGAGCTCATATCCATGTATGAGCTCTTTTAATAGTCAGAGTTCCTCAGAAAGTGCATGTCCAAGTCCTCCTCCCACTGTGTTTTTGAGTTCCACAGAAAAGAGCTTTCCTTTTTCTGAATAGCTCTTTATAAATGAGTCATGTAACCTGATAAATAGGGCTTGACCTCTGGACACTCATCAAGTGGAGAAGCTGGTGGTTTGGATAGGAATGGTGGAAAGTGTGTACATGTTTGAAACCATAGATCCCTAAGTTCCTGAAGACGTGGACAGGGGATCCCCCTAAAACCACACCTTCAAAGAAAAAAAAAATATTACATAGGGCTTAAAAAGAGGGTTTGAAGCAAATGCTGTGTATGAAACTGGGTGCATTTTACATAGGGTGTCCCCAATGACAGTGTTATGGACCTCCAGAGACAGAAAGCCATGCAACCCAGAGACTGCTCCATTAGGGCCCTGCGTGGATCCACCCTATTGATTAAGTTATAGTAAAAATTGTTGGTGGGTCTTGGCAGTCAAGTAATAACACATTAAGTCAATATGACCTGCTAGGGGCAAAGGTAGAGTTGACCAGTGCCTGTCTTTGCTATTTTTGTCCATTATGACTCCCAGATATGTAAAATAAAAGGTTGTCTACATTTGATGGAACTTCAAGGGCAAAATAAGCGGGGTGGTTATGAGAGGAAGAGAGAGAGCATGAGACTTCAATGTATGCTGACGACACTCTATTAAACTTAAACTCATTGATCACTCTGCAGAGTGTTACTGACACTTCAAGTCATTTCTCTACCAATAAAATAAATTAGTAGAATCGTAAGGTCCTCGATATCTAGTTCAAGTCCCCCTCCCTCTGGATCTGTATAGCTGTCAAGATCAAATCCAAAATTACATGTTTGGGGGTTACCACAGATGTGGGCCTGGGTAATCCAGTTAATTTGAAACTAAATACCATTGTTGGAGAATCTCAGTTAGATATGACAACATGGATGGACTTACCCATTTTACTTATGAGGACAATTGATGTCGTTAAGATGACAATTCTGCCCAGACTACTGTGTCTGTTTCAGTCCATACCTACTGGACACCCTAAATCCTTTTTTGAAAATTGAATTCATTAGATAGTACATTCTGCGGAATAGTAAGATGCCAAGAGCTAAAAGAGGCATCCTAGTACTGACCTTTGAAAAAAGAGGATTAGGTCTACTGGACCCAGGGTTATATTTACTCAAGATACTCAACTTGTCTTACATCTCTTAATGTTTCACGACTAAAAATCTTGGAACATTCAAAACTAGCCCCCTTCTTAGCCACTCAGTGAAGGTATGGGAGGACATATAAGTATATCAGTCAACCAATCTTCCTCTCTCCAAAAAATGTATTACATTTAACACTGCTATATCACCAGCCAGGTCCTAAGAGTCCAGGCCTTTAAGATATGGGCACAGAAAGGTATTACAAGGATAGAAGACTTATACCGTCACACATTTTTGGATTACCTCAGAACTTCCCACATTATTCTTTAATAACTGAGGACAATCTGAAGAAACATTTAACACCAATACATAGCTTACTATATCTCTATCTCATGTGATTGCAGTGCTGGGACACTTCAATGATCTGACGCTCGCCAAAGGACAAAGGGCTTTGTGAGCATAACCATTACAGCTGCCAAAGAAATGCATTTCTCTTTGTCATAATATGAACGTGAAAAACTAATAAACTGAGTTTAATCATGGTGGTATGGTGCTTCTTAAGTTCTCACTGATGCCTGTGACAAAGTGTTCAGTGCTCGAATCCAAGAGATAAAGGTCTGGCCAAATCCAGATTTGTGAAGGGATTTAAAGAGATGTCTATATTTGACCTGGTCAAAAGTTTTGGTTGCACCCAATGAGATCACCCTTTGTGGGGATTATGACGAGTGCAGCATTATCTATATTAAAGAGGCAGACACTCTACCCTCTATAAGGCCTGTAAGATGAGGGTATACTTTTATGTTTCACTTAGGTTTAATATGTCTGAGGTGAGCAGGTTTGATGAAAAAGATCAGAAAGTCCACAAAGTTCTTGTCTGACAACAGAATTGGTTTAAGTCATCAATCACACCACGTGTTTGATTAGAGCCGAAAACCCACAGGATGCGTCATCGTCCACCGGAAGTGTGTTTGGAGTGTAGCAGCAGTGTAGCGCAGCCCCGGGCAGCTGGACTCAGAAAACATACTCACAACAGTTTGCTTTGCCTTTCTGTTGTCAATTTTCTGCAAATTAAAATGTTATTCTGTGACTGTTGTACTTCATCTGCATGTGAAAAAGCAATGTGATTTTAAAGTTTGGATTTTTTGTAGGTTTACACATGTTCAGTAAAGTAAACTATGTTCTACTTTGATGTACTGTTACCTTCAGACAGAGTTACCAGCTAAAAGCCCTGTTGTGGTCTATACAGATTGCCAAGGGATTGTTTTGTGTTAATGATAAAGTCATAACCCCAAAGTATTTTTCATCTATACAAACTGATAAACAGCCTGGAGTCCAAATATTGTTTTATTTATTGGAATTTACTGGATGGTATGCGCCTCTACTGTACGTGACATCTTGTCTAGGATGATTTTCTCTGTGCAGATTGACGCGTGCTAGGCATATGCTTCATTGAAAATAGACTTGACACGTATCTTTAGAGGAGCAGTGTGTAGAGACTCTTCTGAGATGTGACTTGTCACATCCTGTATGCGATGCCGTGTTGGTTAGAATAAGAACGTGTTTGCTGGTTAGCAACCGACGACGACAGAACACACTCATCACGCATCCTGTGGGTTTAGGGCTTTATTCTGAAGCCCAAGGTCCATGGAGGTTAATCGTTCCAATACTATCATAATGACTACAATATCTTAAAATTATTCAAGGCATTTTTTATTTTCTTAAAGACCTTAACAATACTGTTAGCAGGTTTAGAAAAAGGCCTGCCTCAGCTCTGCCTCTTACAAGGTGGACAGTGTTTGGTTGGCTTCAAAAGTCTGCTTCAGAACCCCATGGGTGGCAACACTGCCTTACTCAGTCTATAAGCAGACTTCAGGTTTATTTCTGTTGATTAATTTGGCTGTGGCCTGGCTCATTGATACTTAATACAGTATACTAGCTAATTAAGAGTGGTTCGTGTGAGGCTAAAGTATCACTGTACAGAACAGCAGTCTTATTCAATCGGAGCAGCACCATAACACGCCTCCTCTTTCACAATCCCTGAACTTGAACCACAGCTTGTCTGTCATAGAAAGCATGTACTTTACTGTGTTTGAGTTCTATCAAGTAACTCACACACAGAAGGCGGGGCTCACTTTTTAAAGTCACCTTGCCATAGTACATCCATCCTAATATTAAGGGATGATCTTCTTAAGAGGGAGGGCTCAATCAGGAACACTGCTCCTGGATAGAGTTTGAGGCTTTTTTTTCTGCAACTAACTGACCTAATTAAAAAAAAATTCGGATGGTTACTTGGAGGAAATCTTGGTAGACATGGGATAAAAGTTAGCGCCCCCCCTAAAAGGTCCCACATAAGTTATTTTTTAAAAATGTTGGTTTACATCTGTAAAAAAAGGAACGGAGACCACTTTTTTTTCTGAATCAACATGTTGTGTTTGTGAAACACTTACTGATAAGACATGTTTTTTTTTTTTCAAAAGTAAGCAGGAAAAAAAAAAAAAGCATGTTTGTGAGATCATTTTGATCAGCCTCTTAAATGTAAAGATAGCTCTCCCACACACAGCAGTACGTGTTCGTGCTTATCTGCTTTTGCACAGCAGCTGACCTCTGGCTTGAAAATGTTAAAAACCCTGCACTGATAAATGCAAGGAAAGAGCTGCTTGTTTAAATCTATGCATCCTCTTGCACTGAATAAACATCTTAACAGGAAATCAGATGTTTACTTTCTACTGTGGCTCATTTAATGGCTGAGAAAGCCTCGTCTCTACACACACTGAGCAGAAAATATCACTTCTTTCAGAGGATGTGATGGTGAACAACCCACAGACAGTTAGAACACTAAAGATAACCGCAGGGGAAAAACAGAGTATAAAAACATTAACCAGAAATAGAGCTCTTTGTACCCATTGCACCTGAAGAGCTCCATTTTGGACCTATGGAGCAGCACAGTTCATTTCAGATTTAGTCTGAGAGCTAATCAATAAGAATGACGTAAAATAAGAATAAGGATATATTTGTTCATACTGTTCACCTTTTTCAAAGTAAACTCAAGACCTACCATTTTAGTCTGGCTTTTAGTTGAATTCTGTTTTAATCTCTTAATCAGCATTATGTGATTTCACCCTATTTTAGTTCTAGAGTTACTATTTTGTGTTTTATTACCTCTTTTTTATGTACTTTATTTTATGGTTTGATTTAAAGACAAGGTTTAATTGATTGATTGATATGTTTACAGTATTTGCTTCTGGATAGATACCTTAAATGAAAAATAAAAACCTGACCCAGTTCCAACCTAATGATTTGGCAATTTTGCGTTTAGTTTGTTGAAGGATGTTTGCAATGCCAGTATGACTGCAGTTGAAAAGTATATGTAAAAGTCTGTGCATGTGCTGTGTATAGTCAAAGTTGGTTCTCAATTACAGCAGCTCTGTTTGTTCTATCATAAATGTTTATCACCGCACATCGAAGAGTGATAGGTAGTGCTATCAAATGTTTTTTTTCATCTATCGAAACAGCCATTTTTTCTCATCATTGGATTTGAATGTGTTGACAAAGTACAACTAAATTCCCTCCTGTTTACCAGTATTTTAATATATAACACTTACATTATTTCAATTTTAGAAAATACTGTGCTAATCAAAAAGTAATACAAAACATACAGGTTGTACTTTATGTCTGGCTATATACAGTGTGGTCACATGCTTTTGGCTTTGCAGAGGTAACACTTCAAGGAATTTACTGGACTTTTTTCTGACAGGACACAAAAATACAGTTATAAGTGGGTAAAAACAATCCTGCAGCTGATCTGAAGGCACTGATCCAAAAACCACTGTTCACTTTTTCATAGTTTACTCTTAATTCTCACATCATTATTTTATCTAATTCCCTTTAATACAAACATTAGCTCAGGATATTGTTGACATTTGACTTTGAAAGTGCAGTAAGCCCCTGACTTTTTCTTGACTCATCCATCAGTAAGTACCTATAACTTTGTGTTACATTAGCTCACAGCCGTTTAAGCAGTTTAACACATCGCAGACACACTTGTGGTTGTTTGGGGGAATTTGAGGCTTAACAGCACATTTTTTCTGAGTGTGTGTCTGTGACTTTAAAAATTTAATAGCAACTCCTACATCCAAAACAGAGATACATACTTTGTCCTGTGACTGTCCTGAGTTGTTTTGTCAGACTACTTTTTAAAGTGTGTGTAATTTTCCAAATGGGCGAAAAAGTTTTCAGAGCTAACTTGTATAAAATGCTCTTGAAATAGTTTACCATTAAATATTTACATTAATAAACTGAACAAATTCGCAGAAAAATCAAATTCTTAAATCCTTTTCGTCTGATAAGGCTCCTAGCTTTTACACTCCAATCAACTGAACAACTTCTACTGGCTGATGAAAGCACTTCCAAAGAGAGAGCAGCGTGTAAAATCAAAGGTACAATCCTAACAGCGGTGTGGGAGTTCCCTTTAAAATATCCAGAGGGGAAAAAAGAGTATTATAATCAAATTGTTAGAAGATAAAGATGACTTTCCTGAATTCTTTTCTGTATGTCGGGCAGGTTTACAGCTACACCAGCCACCATGCGCTCATGTTCCTCACAGTATTTATAACTTGGTCAGCTGACCTTGCACTTGGACACATCCACTACACAGGGAGATGAAGCGACTTCAAAGCAAAGAAATTTACTAAAACTTTTAAACTCAAACTGCTCATAAATCCTTCAAAGACGTTAGAATAATAGTAATAATATGGTACGAATAAGTTAAAGTGTCTAGCACAGACAGTACAGAGTTGAAATACTCGAGTTAAGAACATGGAGCTCCCCCGCCCCGTGGTGAATGGTACGGTCCTCTGTTGAAATTCCGAGAATTGGGCTGTTCTGTTTCTTAGAACTGGATTCTCAGAACTGGTGATGCACAGAGTTTCGAGGAAACTTTTACAAGGTGACTTTTTTTCCTTCCTATTTCTCAGCATTAGGTCAGAAGTGTAGTGAAGCAGCGGCCGCTATCTCGGCAGCTCCCAGCCTGGATTTTTATATCAAATATTGACTTTATTCTGCGCTTTCTTTAAACAGCAGCGAACTAAAAGTCGGAACTGTGAAAGTTTATAGTTAGAGTTGCTCTGTCTGTGGTTGTTTTACACAGGTGCAGCTGTAGTCTGTGTGGATGTAATTTCAGCGACTGTGTTTGAAATCGTCTGAAAACAAGCAGCAGTTTGGCAGTATGAGCCTCCGGTTGAGGCTTCTTTTCCCAGAGCTTATAGTAACCTGTCTGTTTTGCTGATATGTGCTATACGTGTATTTTAAATGCTGTTTTGGAAGTTGTGGCAACGTATGAGACTCGTAAAAGTTGCGCAACTGGATCGGTCGGTCCGCTTCAGTCACATCTTGTTTTCTCTGCGCATTTGTCTAGTCGACAAACAATCTTACAACTCCACTTAGTGCCTCCAACATTGAGCCGAACACTTGTTAATATGATCTTTAACCGAGGAAATGGCTTAAAAACACATTAAAAACATCTGAGAAGCCCCAATCATGACAGAATAACATCATTTTGTAACTTAAATGGACTTGGGTCGGCCTGCTCGGCGAGCAATAACAAACTAACCACTCCTTAAAAATCACATCTTACGAAGTTTTATCGTCTCAGTTCAGTCTAATTGGTTTAGAAGTATCTGGAGCGATTAGCATGGGGAGTAAATAGTAATGGGTTAAATGAGTTGAGTTCTACTTATATCGGGGAACAGGAAACCTCTCTGTGTACTGGCAACCTAATCTGAGCAGTCAGGACGGAATGTGCTCAACGTCAAACACGTTTACAGGCTGCAGGCTGCCAGCACTGCGCTGCCTGTTACATTGTGTACATCTGCGACAGATAGCACAAAGACATGGAGTATCATACCATTTTACAACTTTTTCACTTTTAATGATGTGTTTGCTCTTACATTCATCGTCCTTGTGAAAGTTTTTAATAATTCAAAATGATTAAAATAAAAAAATCTCAAAAGTTATAGGGGGGACTTGAGCCACTGTGAATTTTAATTTTGATCGCAAATTCTTTATAAATTATTTTTATGTAACAACACCGTGAATAAAGCCACTTAAAAGAGAGATATTTAAGGTTGAGTAAACTTACTGTCTGCTTTTTTTTCTTTGCAATGACGCCTCCTCCTGATAAAACACAGTCAGGACACTTGTTCTGTTGTAATGTCCTCTGGTGAAGAAGAAGAAGCCTGCAGGCAGGTGGCCTGTTTCAGCTCACAGCACTGAGTCTCAGGCGATGATGAAATGCGATTTACTTTCTAGTTTGATAACCGTGTGTGTTTGTGTTAATTTGAGCAATTATGATTTTCTGGGATTATAATTAGCCCCCTAAGAACTTGAATTTGGCTTGAAATTGGAATTTTAAGTGGATTGCCTGGGTGTATTAAATGCAGGAAAGCCCCTGTAAAATGCAAAAAAACTTACCCTCAACAGTAGAAACTTGGTCTGAATAACTAATGACATTTTTCAGAGAATATGGTCAGTTTATGATCAAACCAGGGTCAATTTTTTCACTGTCCCTGCTTAGCTTTGATCATATTTACCTGTCTGTTCTTAGCAGTGGGTCACTTTCAGAGTTGTAGGTTTTTAAAACGTGCCATTTTTGTCTTTGTTCAGATTTTGACAGCATGGCCACGACTGCAGATGGCTGCATTCAGTTCACCCGCCATGCAGGTGACGTCTTGCTCAACTTTAATCGCCTTCGTAGCAGGAACATCCTCACAGATGTCACCATACAGGTGGATGGGCAGCAGTTTCATGCACACAAGGCGATCTTGGTGGCCTGCAGGTATGCCACGTCATGAAATCCAACACAGTGTCAACAGCTCATGATCCTCATCAGTGCATATGTATAACAATGGTGTCTTTTGTTCTTTTTTTAGTGGCTTCTTTTATTCAGTATTCATGGATCCCCAGAATGCAAACCTCAGTGCCATCAGCTTAGATCCAAAAGTGGACCCCAAGGGTTTCTCAATCCTGTTGGACTTCATGTACACGTCCTGTCTGAACCTGAAGGAAAGTCTGGTTGTTGCTACCATGAACACAGCCGTCTACCTCCAGATGGAGCATGTGGCTGACACCTGCCACAGGTTCATCAAGTCCAGGTAAAGGAAGAAGAAAAATCTCACAGATCCACATGACTGTGTGGGTTAAAGGGGAGGGGTCTGAGTTTATAACTTTATGTTGAATCTGTTTTTTTTTTTTTTTGCAGGAATCAATCTATGAATCCGCTAAATGAAGAAGTGCAGATCAACTCCTTGCATTTGACGGAGGACAGGCCTGCCGAGGACTTTAGAGGCAACCACACATCAGCCTCCTCTTACACACCCAATGTTTTCAGGGGGATTAACACCTCTGGCTCCTACCATGTTTATGGAGACCCCCATGTCCCTGCTGGTCAGATGGAAGGTTCCCCAAGCAATCATCCCAGACAAGGAGCTTTGTCTCAGAAAAGATGCTCCGAGGTGGCTCCCAGTGAGTCCCCATCCACCATCTCCCACCATGTGCCATCTCACCCTAGTTTTTCCACTACCATTGTGAGACCAGGAAGAACACAAGGGAGCCACCCAAGACCTGCCACACCCATGGATGAAGACAGCGTTCAGCACCCACAGAGCAGCTGCCTCAGACTGTCTCCAGGTTTTGTTAAAGGTGTGATCTGCAGCCCTCAGAGCCCCCTCAGGTCTGACTGCCAGCCCAACTCGCCAACTGAGTCCAACAGCAGCAAAAACGCCATGCTGAGCCTCAAACAACAGTCTGACTGCCCCAGTGACACCAAGGCCCGCAACTGGAAGAAGTACAAGCTGATCGTTCTGAACCAAACGCCCGACGAGAATGAGAAAGAGACACAGGGAGGCGGCACTGAAACCACAGCCATGTCCCCCACTCTGAACTCATATGATAGCAGTGAAACAAGCGGACACAGCGAGGCCCAGGCAGAAGATGGTGCCAGTGAGAACAGAGAGGAGATCTTCATGTCTCAGAGTGTGGACAGCTGCAGCAGCATCAGGTAATGACAATGATTTTGAGCTTGATATAAACTTGTGAGAGGAATGAAGACTTTTTCTAACTCTGTGGTTGTCATGCTGTGTGCAGTCAGCGCAGATGCTCATCCTGTGGCTGCGACAGCCCCCGCTGTATGGAGATGGGTCACCTGTCTTCTGACTCATATAGCAGAGATGAAGCCACCAAACTAAACTTAGAGTATTCTTCCTCCAGCTGTGGTAAGTCTCCACTCAACATCTTGAGTTTAACGACAAGAATAACAGAATTATTTTGATATAATATGATATTAAAAATGTGTTTGTTCCTCTCTTCAGAAAACAACACTTATTTCTGCAATGGTTGTGACTCCAAGTTTATGGAGGAGGATTCCCTTAAAGACCACATGGTCCAAGTCCACAGTGATAAGCCATACAAGTGTGACTGCTGCCAGGCTGCCTTCCGCTATAAGGGCAACTTGGCTAGCCACAAGACTGTTCACACTGGTAAGAGCGGCCAATCCAGCTCTGCTATTTAAAACTGCGATCCAACAGCCTTAGCACAACAGATTTACATCAGGTCTTCCTTAACCTTTTTGTTCTTTACGTCTAGGTGCAAAGCCGTACCACTGCAACATATGCGGTGCTCAGTTCAACAGACCAGCCAACCTCAAGACGCACACACGCATCCACTCTGGAGAGAAGCCATACAAGTGTGAGACCTGCGGCTCCAGATTTGTTCAGGTGAGGAGCAAAGTAAACACAAAAGCTGTACAAAGTTCACCTGCTGCCCTTGTATGTGTGTATTAAATATAAGCCTTAATTTCCCCTCCAGGTGGCCCATCTTCGAGCTCATGTGTTGATCCATACAGGAGAAAAGCCATACCCTTGTGAGATTTGTGGCACACACTTCCGCCACCTTCAGACGCTCAAGAGCCACATGCGTATTCATACGGGAGAAAAGCCTTATCATGTAAGCTTCCTACTCTTTATCCTCTGTGTCTGCTGGCTGAGAGTAATCCCTCTGCCCCTGTGATCCATGTGCCTATCAATAGTTATATGTCCCGAGTGGTAATCTCACTAAAGCAATGAACTGTGGCTGACTTGATGACACTGTCCATTTATATTGATTCCCTAAATGACTGGACTTTGTTTTCCACAGTGTGAAAAATGTGACCTCCACTTCAGACACAAAAGTCAGCTGAGGCTTCACCTGCGGCAGAAACACGGGGCCGTCACCAACACCAAGGCCCAGTATCGCAGGACTCCCAGTAACATCCTCACTGGTCTGATGAGCTCCTGCTGAGACTTCTGTTTGTCGGTTTCCTTTCGCATCGACAACCATGTTGTCAAAAGATTTAAATTTTTTTACACACAGATATTATGTGATGTGTATGCTCTTTATGCATTTGTATATGATGCACATGACTTTATGTAAGCTCTTTGGTATTTCAAAGATGGTAGAAGTTGATGCTTTCTTTATGAATGTCTAACATCAGAGTGCACATTATGAATGTGGATTTGAGCAGGTATTTGTTTGGCCAATTACTCATCAGTGCATCAGCATTGAAGGACAGTCCTCTTCCTCATTCGGATAGAGCTTCACTGTTACACATTTGCTTTAGCTGCTGGTGTGATAAAAGCCCAGTTATGTGCTCACTGTTCATGTTTCATTAGTTTATTTTGTAAATAAGATAATATATATTTTCAGATTGCCATCTGCTGGCAGAGCACAGATATATTTACGCTAATTTGTTTTTCTTATGTGCTGTCAATAACACAAGGGCTTGTTATTTTGCCATTTCATAAATTGTGGTACGTATTGAAATATGTACAGATTTTCACCTGTAAAAAAAAATGCTATGTACATTTCTTTTCAGTCATTTCACTCGCTATATTCTTATTTATGTTCCTTTCTTTGCTGTATTCTAACCCATTCTGGTGCTGCAGTGATCCATCCATAGGATTGTCAAAGTTGGATTGTATTTGATCAAACCAGATGTATTATAGTGCACTCGTACAAACCAGTATACTCACAGTGCCTTACATTCAAACTTCTTTAGTAACTTCCCTTCATGCATTTAGCTTTGAAACTGTCGATGTGATCTCTCTCACATTTGGTACATTGCCTTCTTGTCGAACAAGGCATGTCAAGTACTATTGCTTATGTAGCTGATTATCTGTTGTGTGTAGCTCTTGAAATGTAGATACACCAGGCCCCAAGCTAAAGAAAAAAAAAGTGCTCAGGAATATGAAAAATATGTCAGCAAATTTCTTTGTACCTGCAGATTATAAAAAAGTATATATAAAATATATATGACATGAAAATAAATGTACAGTATGTAGCACTTGTTGTGTTTTTGTGTTTATTTCAAGTGACAGAATGAATAAAACCCAACTTTGTCTTATAAAACTACAAACTATAGTTTACACACAAAGAATTCTCTCTTTCTGTTTGTATGTATAAATATATACATATATATAAATACACACACACACAGATGACTTAATGAACTTCTTGATGAACTTGTAATGAATTGGGCCCTGTGAATTAGGGTTGAAGTTTTCACAAAAGACATGCAAACAGAGACTCCATGTTTGGGATAAGACCTGATTTTATAAACAGCTGAGCAACAAGGGCTCTTAAAAATGTAAGAACTCATTTATTCCAAAAATAACTTACCTTACATCTTAAGGCAAAAAAAGCCATCACTTTTCCTAGGGAAAATGAAAGTGTGACTTTTTAAGTGTTGGCAAAACCCTCAGATGGTTCCTCATCATAACAGGAAAGTCAACAGTACGTGAGTCCATTTACTCAAGAAAAGAGTGGTTTAGTCCAGTTGGTGTGGCTACATGCTTTTGTTTGTGTCTTTTCTGGTGTACTACATGGAAAAGACATCAGTGTAAGTGTCATTTTTCAGAAGGGTTCTATAAATTATAATTATTTGTAACGGTTCACTCTTAAAAAACATGAAAAGTAGTTGGATATAAGAAATAAATATCACACAATGTTTCTGAAATAAGGTAGATAAGGAAAACAGACATTTAATTTTGACTGAGTACTTTTTAATGTCTTATCTCTGTATCTTAGTCAGCATGAGGCCCCTGTATTTACTCGAGAAAAAAAAAAAAAAAAGCTCAATTAGTTCATGATAGATGAGATGTTTTTGAACCAATTTAGACTCAAACAGTGTGCAATGAATTTTGGAATAACAAGACTCTATGAAACTTACTCTTGTCATACAGTGATATCAGGCGCCCTCTCCTGGCTGGCTTAGTTGATGACAGTGTGAGATTTTATCGACTCATAAAACTACATGATGAGGTGTCTATGTGAACAACTTTGTATAAAAATGTAGGTAATGGATAACGGCTATATTTCGATGTTAACATGTTCTCAGGAACCTTTTTTCTCTTAAGGGACTACTGAATTTAAAAGAGATTTAACTATCATCGACTACAAAACATAGAAAGTACACAGAGTGAAACTTGTTAGTTAGGGATTGTAGAGTAAATAAAACACAACAAAGAAAAGGTCAGTGCTAATTTTTCTATTTTATCCCTCCTCCTTCAGGGAGATACAGTACATCAGATTAACAAATCTTTCTTTTCATGTTTCTAATCCAAAGGGTCAACGCTGTGAAGCACATTCACGAGTTGACAGAGTCAATCACACAAACACAGACGTGATACTTCTACATGTCACAATAGCAACCTGTCATGTCCCTGTAGTGCTGTCCGTTCAAGATGACACAAATGTTCTATGTGTTTCTAAAGGATAGTTCCTTATCTGTCAAGTTTTACAATCGATTCAAGTCTGTCATCATCAGGTCAAACTATTTGGTCTGAAGCATCCTGCTGCTTCCAATGACATGATACTCTGAAGACATTTGTGATATATTCCATTTTTGTTGACATTTTGACCACAACATGTGCTGCTGATTAACATAAAGAAGCTGCTCGAAGCTAATGATCCATTTTTGAACCTATGGGAAGGCCTCAGACTATGATGAAAAACAGTGATCCTATGATCAAATGAAGCTGTTAAGCATCTCTGCTTCTCATTCATACTGCCACACATTTCATACAACCCCTCAAACACACACACGCACATATCCAAACAAACAGTGCACATTTACAAAAGAGATGGAAAACAAAAACAAAGGTAACGAAAAGTAAAAAGTCATATGGATGGACATTTAAACTTATTTTAGAGTACTTAAAGTTGATAAAAATAAAAACTAAAAAGATAAATGAATGTTGTTGGCAGCAGGAGAACTTCAGCCCTCTTTGTCCAGGATGGCTTTCACATCAGCAAACACCTGAAAGAGAAAACATGCCGAATTTACCAACCAGATACAAACAGGGGCTGGATATTTAACATGTCGTTTCTGTCCATTCACTTTCTTTCATTATTTTTGAACAAACTTCCATCAGAGGAACACTGCCTGAATCATGGCCAAACTAAGACCAATGCTATCTCATAAAAATCTCAGAAAATTGGGCTTTAAGATTTTTCCTGCCCTAAGCTGACAGCCTGCCAAAAACAAAAAACAAATGACTGAAAATGGAAGAAATAAGCATGCTGACAGTTTTCCATCATTTTTTTTAATCACCTGGTTATTTACCTCTGACAAAGTGATCAATTATCTTCTCCTCCTCACACCTAATTTATTTTCATCCTAATTGTTTTTCTAAGTTACATTTTGGGTCATTTTTGCCTTCCTTAGGACAGCTAATGTGCAGAGAGCAGGGGACATGCAGCAAAGAGTCATAGTCAGGAATCAAACCAGAAACTGATGCAGCAAAGACTTAAGGCTTTGATACGTGGAGTTCCTAGACCGCTAGGCCACCTGAGTTGTTTATTTTGAAGTGAAAATTCTTGCATATACACCAAAGGATACGTCCCTGTTATGTGTCAGCATGAGATTGACTCTGACCTTTGGCTCTTTGCTGTATGTTATTCTCCCACTTTCTATTATCCTCCTCTTACCACTCTTTCTACTTTCAAGACATACATTCTCTCTTCTATTTGGTTTAAAGTTGAAGTGTTAATAAAAGAGATGTCAAGATGTCTTCTACACTTCTAATGACATTTCTCTGAGTGAATGTAGTGAAGGTATGAAGTGTCCGACTGGTCTCATTTCAGTTAACAGCTGAACTTTGGTGTCAAAACTAGATATGATATTATTAAAGCAGCAATTAGGTTCACATCTGAAACTCTAATTCTCTGAGCAATTCTTTTGATTGACAGTTTTTTGTCATCTCCTCTCTGTGTTTACTCATTAAAGTAAGCACTGGGTGATGTTCACAGATGTTTTCCTTCAGCAGACACCATCTCCTCACCTCATCCACAGAGCGAGCAGCATCTACAGTGTGCACCTTGCCAAGTTTCTGGTACTGTGTAATGATTGGTCGTGTAGACTGCAGATAGGTTTGGATTCTGCAGGAAAGAAAAATATGCTTAGTTATTGAGGTCGGATGACACCGGGGACTTGAAGGAGACATGAATTAGGTCAAAAACATATGCAGGTATCTAAGCGCAGACTAAATGGGTCAGACAAATCTATGCTGATCAAATACGCTTGTTGATAGAGACAAAAGCAAACCAGAGCACAGAGTCAGTTAATAGCCAAAGGCAGTGGCTCATACTCAGGGGATTGACACTCACTAAAACTGAGAAGTCCTGACTTTGTTGGTGTTTGAAGTCAAAGTTTTTTATTTTGTATGCTGCAGGACTGTACCTTTTCTCCAAACTTTCTCTGTTGTCATCCGTGCGCCCGCTGTTCTTCCCTCTTTCAAGACATCTGTTGATGCAAGTCTGTTAAAAAAAAACAACACAGAGCAGAAATCTCATGCTGAGTATGGTTTAACTCGGAGGATATCAGCTCAGTTCTCTGTGTGTATTTGAAAACAGCAACAGAGGTTCAAGCTCAGTTTCCATGACGTACCTCATTACTGCAGTCAAAGAAAAGCACAAACTTGACATCTGCTTCGCCATCCATGACGGTGTTCCAGCCCGTCAGGTTGTCCTCATTACGGGGAAAACCATCTATGAGGAAACGGAACTTTTGCTCATCTTCCTTCATGGTCTCTTCCATCGCCTGACAAAAAAACATGACTCATTTAATATTCTTTAATGTGTGAATGTGAATTCATTTGAAAATCTGTGTACTCAAAGGAGCTCAGAAATATCCACAGGCTTTGTTTTTTATAGGGGTATTTAACTGTAAAATATCTAATCTGTTTCAAAACAAAGATATAATCATGTAGATGTGGTCTGAAGTGGAGCCAAAAAGTCTTACCTAGGAGTGCCTGCTCTCTGACTCATTGATCAGAATCTAACTCCTGCTCTACAATCACTTGATTTACAGCCTGCATTTGATGCATACCTTCTGGAGTAAGTTGATGGTGATCTCCACAGGGACTATTTTCCCCTCTTTGATGAAGCTGTCAATGAGCTGTCCATACTGAGACCCCTCTCTGGCTCGCTCTGCCCTTAGCAAGTCTCCAGCTGACAGATGGGTGTAGTTGTAATTCTGATAGACAAAAATACTTTCTTTAATATGTTATGTGAAGACATACTGTTTAAAACAAATCATAAAGAGATGTCAGTGAAATTACTCCTTTTTGCTTACAATATCACTCAATTTTAAATACAGCCCTCGCTGGTTAAATGCCTTTCATTCTTAGGCCAGAAGTAAGTCAGTCCTTATCCATCATGAAAGGAGCCTTTATGCATAGCTGTCAGTCAGGCCAAACCGGCATACTTAGAGCACAGCAGTCAACGCCCAGATACAGTCATGAACAGAAGTAGTTATAGTCTCTCTTAAAGCAGCCCTCTTTCAGCCAAAAACACACATCAAAGAATCCAGGCTGGCCCCCAGCAGAGCCGCAGACTTATGAGTCTGACTTTGAGCTAAACTTCAAAGTAGCTTCCTTAAGCAGAGTTCAGGATTTTCAAACTTTTTAGGTTTTTCTTGTAAGAAATAAAGTCTCATTAAAGCCATGCTGCTTCTCTGAAATAGTGTATGATGAAGTTATGAATTATATAGTCAGTTGCAGTGCATGATGTGCTTGCCTTCTTTCACTCTATATAGATCATCAACACATATTTAAGTTGTATCAATAGTAGCCGTATAGTGTACCCAGACAATCTATGATTAAAGGAAAAATTCAAACATTAAGAAAGTGTACAAGTCAGTACTCTAGATCTATTTGTTGATGATGAAAAAGCCAGTGCAGTGCAGTCTCATAGTAACCATTACATAAGCTGAGCAGAAGATAAGTCACTGATAAGGTTAAATCAAAGAGCAAATGTCAACACTCTATGTCCTGGTCACTCTATTTACCTAGTGATTAAGTAAGAAAGTAAATAACGACGCAGGTAACTAAGTTGTAAAAGTTTTTTCCATAAAGTGGCTTTGTAAAGCAGGGTCTGACTTTGACAATAAGAGATGAGAAAAGCCTGTGAAAAAGTGCAGACACAGGACTTCATACAGACAAGCACAAATTCAATGAGGCTGCTCAAACAAGTGGTTCCTCAGCTGGTCGAAAAAATATCCAACATTCTCAGACAGATTCAGAGTCGAGAGGTCTCAGCTATGAAGTTCCGTTTTGGCACGTTTTAATTTATGTAAATCTACAAAGCAGTAATTAATCAAATCACTTCACTGAGGCGTTCAACTGAAAAAACATTGGACAGAGGACTTAATACCCGGAAACCTCGTTTTAATAAATGCCGTAAAGTTTCGAAAGGATTACAAATGTTGAAATTGGGCACTAAATGTCATATATATCATTAAAACCTTATATATAAGCATATGAACTGTGTTATCCTGTATGGCTAAATAGCTAGCTAGTTGTCCGGTGTTTCGGTGTAAAATGTGACCCTGCTAACCGGAGACATGACGAATACGTCCGCAGTTGTCGTAGAAACGGCGGATGTTGAAACGGAAGAAGGAAACACAGCCATTTTCGAGACGATTATACAAACAAGCGAACAAGACTCGAATGATATATCTGAAAAGTTGACTATGTTTCACAATAAGTTAAGTTTCGTGACAAAAAACACAGAGACAGCACACAAAACAAATGCAAATCCTCCCACGGCCATTTTTTGGTGTCTACGTCAACCTCGGACGCATTCGGCCAAGTCTCTCGTTAACAGGGTGACACGTTTCACCATAACACCTGCTAGCGCATCGGTTCATTTTAGAGGACAACCGGAAGTACATGTAGTTCTGACATAGAGAGGTATTAAATACTCTTTTAAAAGACGAGCCTATCATTTTCACCCCAGCATGTCCTGTCCCAACCATCTAAATCAATTGTGCTCCTTTCTCTCGTTGTCTCTCGTACCTCCACGATTCTGGAGCACTGAGTCCCTTTGCCGGCTCCAGGCCCGCCCAGCACGAACACAACCTGCGGCTTCATCATCAGCGACACACGGTACAGCACTCTCGGCACCCTCTGAGCCACGTATCCAAACAAACGACCGATCATAAACCAGCAGCGGCAGGGGTGGACCGGCGGGGTGGAGACAATTAATATACGCCGAGCTGAATGCGTGTCAGTGTCGGAGGGTAGGAAGTGGATGAGCGAAACGACACCACTTCCGCTGTTGATTCTAGCTACCAATAGGGTTGCACGCAGGGTAGACGCAGCGGTGTAGCCACGCCTCTTTGCACTTGTTATTTTTTTCAATGCAGAGGTCGGGTGACGCCCCTCCCCTGACTCTCCAGCATCAGCACCTCCACACCGAGCGAGGCGAACCCGCGGCGGGGAAAGGATGCTCTCCGGTCCCTGATGCTCACCGGCGCGAGGACACATAACGATGAGAACCGAGAGACGCTCGCGCCGCTGGGTATAGTCACTGTTTTCTGCACGTTTATGCCGCCTCGCTGCCTCCATTCATGATGCACCATTCATGCATCCCTAAGAATGGAAGCACACTGGGAGGAAAACATTAAAATAGCCCGCTTTAGCCCCGTTGTCTGGCCTTTGTAGGCTAAAGAATCGCTCATTTGATGAAGCTTCCTTTCATGTAGGTCAAGGTGATGAAGAGCCCGGTTTTGTTTTTTGAGGGCGCCGCGCGAATGTAGGGCTAATAACGAGAAAAGCCAAGCAAACAAAAGGCATCCGGCACCCCCTCCTCTGACGCACCTGGCTGCCCTGTCGCTTCTTGACATGACAGCGCGGAGCCGGGCGCAGAGCAGCAGGATCAAGGGGCACCGACGTGCAGCCGGACGTGTGGACTTGACGAGGAGCAGAGGAGCCTCCGGACGCACGGCGGAGGAGCAGCAGCAGCAGCCCAGGGGAGGCCGGATTGCAGTTTCTGGGGACGAGCGCCAAGGGCAGTGCGGCAGTCAGCAGGCAGACCGGGGGGAGGAGGCTGCAGAGATCTGTGATACTTCCCCCCCAGGCCCCACTTTCTCCCTCTCACCAACATATCATCCTGAAAATATGCTGGTGAATGATTTCAAGTCTCATCAATGGTGACTGAGACACTCTCCATCATTTTTCTATCCTGTTTTCTTTTTAGACCAATCAGTCATGATGAGCAATTAAAGGATTAGATCTACTCTTCAGGCAAGGGTGGAATCTGGAGGGGACTGATGTGCATACTGGCCAGGAATCATTTGCTCCCTTCTTCTCTGGTTTTGCTCATTCTGCTTGTAGCCTGCACTATGGGCTGTATTCAGAGCATTGCATGTAAGCCCCGCATCAGACGGGAGAACATTGTGGTGTATGAGGTGTCAGCCTCTATTGACCAGTGTCCCACCATCATTGAGGAGAATTCACCGATTGTGCTCCGCTATAAGACACCTTACTTTAGGGCCTCAGCGGGGGTGGTGATGCCTCCAGTGCCCCGCAACGAGACCTGGGTGGTGGGCTGGATCCAAGCCTGTACTCAGATGGAGTTTTACAACACATATGGGGATATTGGCATGTAAGTTTTTGCCTCAGCTGGCGTGGTGTTTCACGTGCACACCTCTTTCTACTTCTTTTAAACCCTCATAAAACATCTCACCAAAACCTTGAATCTCCCATCCATTAACATCCTTTAAACTTTTGTTTCTGTCCTTTTCTGTTTCCTGTCTGCAGGTCCAGCTGGGAGCTACCAGAGCTGCGAGAGGGTCGGGTCAAGGCCATCAGCGACTCAGACGGAGTCAGCTACCCCTGGTACGGTAACACCACTGAGACAGTCACTCTAACCGGGCCCACATCCAAACCATCCCGTCTGACGGTCAGCATGAACGACAACTTCTACCCCAGCGTGACCTGGGCGGTGCCCATCAGCAACAGCAACACACCCATGCTGACCCACATCACCCGGGATCAGAGCTTTATCACCTGGCTGGTGGCCATGAACTCTGTCACGAAGGTGAGAGCAGAGGAAGAAAAAATGGTCTTGCACTGAAGGTGAAACAATTTTCAAAATCATCTCTTAATAGTGAACTGAAATGGCGGTGTTATTTGTCCTGCAGTTTGAATGCTGAATACACATCTTTAGAAACGGCTCTTTCATTGCACTCGGACTGACTGTGATGTAATCAGCTTCCACTGCTCTTTCCTGCCTGGTGTTAAGTTACAAAGTCCATCATTGTTGTCTTCAGCTGAGGCCTGTCAGTCTAACTCAAAAATAAAACTCAGAATACCAGCATGCTTTCAAAGTTCTTGGCAGATGGCTGTCCGCTTACGAGTCTGATTCTGCTCAAGTTTTCTGCCTGTCGAGAGAAGGCTGTGTTCGCTCAGCGGCTGATAAACTTTGAGTGTCTGTAATTGTAGATAAATAAGTACAGCCCAGACCTACTTTAAACGTAAAGTGTCATGAGATAATCTAATGTGATCCAATCACTTTGATTGATTGATCAATTTGTCAGTGAGAGTCAAAAGGCTATTGTAAAGAGGGTGATCAGGTTGTAAAGAAGAAGATGGGATGAAGTTCTCTAATTGATCTTTTATCTATGTCAGATAATTTACAATGCTTGAGTAGCATTCATTTAATCAGGATGCACTCAACAAGTCTCGACAGCAGGAGACGTAATGATCCATCATGCATTTCAGCCGTACTTAAAATGTCTCGGACCATGAATAAGCGTAATGTAATGACCATTTCGACTCCTTTCCTTCTCCAGGAGCGCATCGTGTTGCAAACAGTGCGGTGGCGGATGCGGGTGGACATTGCAGTCGACCCTGACATGCCTCTGGGCTCCCGGGCCTCATTGATAGGTCGCCCTTACCAGGAGCAGCCGCACATCCTCAACTACCAGGAGCCCATCCCTCCCAACGCACTGGGGAGGCCAAATGCCAATGATGCCCAAGTGCTCATGTGGAGGCCGAGGAGAGGGGCGCCACTTGTAGTCATACCGCCAAAATAAGAGACTTGAGAGGTTGCATAGACTTAAATATAATTAAATCTTTTTGAATAAAAAGAGGGTTATGAGGGCGAGGATGTCCTGACGCTGATCAGTGAAGAGAGCACTGATGGTTTCCCTGAGCTCAAGATGCCAGCGGCTCATTAATCCTGGAAGATTTAAGAGGACCATTATAACAAGCCAGAGTGGATATTACATCCTGGATCTGACACAATATAGTGTCAGCGCTGAGATTTTTTTCAAGCTTATTTGACACACGACCAGTGTTGGACTGCTTCTAAGAGTTTTGCCTGCTTTTTGATGAAGACAGAACTCTGTTTTTTAGAAATACCACAGAGGTATTGGACCCCAACAAGAACTGCATCCTGCATCCTTATGTAGATCTTATTGCATGAGCGAAAGAGAGAGATACAACAAACTGTCCTTGAGAAGTTTAAGAATAGCATTTGTTTTGTATAACTTGATACCTAAAGACATTTTGATTGAAAAATCAGCCAAAAAGCAACAAAAAAAAACCAAAACCTCGCAGGCTGGTTTAAACCTCGTCAGTGCCAACAACGGCCTTCCTCAGCACACTCAGTAATTATGAAAGGATGTATTCAGAACATTTTAAAGAGACAGAGTATTATATAAATCTTTTTAGTTTAAGATTATCTCATGCATCAGTCAGATTGTACTAAGAGCACTCACCTTGCATAAAAAGTCTGGAAAAAGAAAAACAACTCAGCTGTAGTTTTCTCTGGAGTTTTGCTAACACACCAAATTTATGCTCTGACATATTTTCAGCTCACATGACAAGCTGATATTGTATTCAGGTGGGTTACAAGTGATCAGATAGATGAGCTGGTGTTACCACAGTGAATAAATAATACCAGCATTGCTTTGAATAGTACAGAGTACATGACTTGGATTAGTGCCATACAACAGATTTAAAACAAAAGGCTGATAGCAGGCAATTGATCATCGCTGGAATGGGGCCGATTTGTTCTCAGACCCAAGGTCGATTTGGCAGTAATCAGGCCATGGTGCACTACCAAGTTACATAAATATTACAACAATCAGGGAATCTGAATGTACTTTTAACTCTCCCCTTCATGTGGAATTAAATGAGACTACATTTTCAAAGTGATTTATTTGAACTTGTGCCATTCTTCTGCAGGTTATTTGAGGTAATGTCACAGTTTTAGGTCTTATAACATTCTGCACCAGGTTTCTGCGGGATAATAACACATAAAAAAAAACCCTTTCTGTGTCATGGCTGTGGTCTGTCCAGTGGCTCGGTCCAAGTCCCTGCCTGCCACTCCATGCACGGATCACATGACTCATCCTCCATCTGTGCTTCTCTCCAGGTTCATGCCTCACCTTCCCATCTGCCTGCTTCTTTCCTCTCCTGTCCATCCACCTCATCAAACACACAATATCTCAAGTCGATTCAGCTCTGGAGACGAATGCAAAGATTTTACAAGCTGAAGACAGACAAGATAAAAACAGAGGGGGAAAAAAGGCAAAAGAGATGAGCATCAATTCTGTTATCATTCAGGGACACTGTAGAGTAAAAATATCTGTTTCTACTGTGTAAAACACTCTGAGAGGTTGACATAGGTTAGATTAATTCAGTGTGTCTACAGTTGTCACAGCACAGCAGCCCATTCAGCCATCTGTTGCTATAGAGACTGGTTTGGGTTTATAGAGTGCACTGCAACTGGAACTAGAAAAAAACTGATCAAAATATTCATGGGTGTGCCCCACTATGTGTGTATGTACGGCTGTGTGTGTGTGTGCGTGTGTGTCTGAGAGAGTGTGTGCTCCAATACACACTGCAAGCTTCTCTTTGAAGTAAAAAAAAAGAGGGACGCAGAGCTGGTTGTTTCAGCATAAAAGATGCCATAATTTATTCATTTGTTCTTACATAAAAACCCTCATTTTTACATTTAAAAGACAGTAGAAAGAGTGCTTTCATACAAATACTCAGACTCTCAGCAACAAGGTCAAAGCAGTCATATCATCTTATCTCATCTCATATAAAAAAAGACATTCAGCATCTTTGAACAGAGGCAACACCTCCTTTTGCAGCAAGTGTGTTCCTCATTCCACCACTAGATGGAAGCTCTGCAAAGAATTTTATCTTTCCAAGCACTATTAAATACCCTTTTTATTTTGTACATTTATA
Organism: Xyrichtys novacula; assembly: GCA_962446985.1. Taxonomy (NCBI): domain Eukaryota; kingdom Metazoa; phylum Chordata; class Actinopteri; order Labriformes; family Labridae; genus Xyrichtys; species Xyrichtys novacula. The sequence continues at coordinate 11,462,665 of OY660877.1, forward strand.
AACTTTCCCCATATCCCACTGCCCATAAATACATTACTTAACACTGTACTAAAGAATACAAAATTGGAAATATCTGGACCTGTCCTCGTACCATTAGAGCATTAATGCTATGAGACTTCAGAGACTAATACTACTATCAAATTTGGAAGATAAAAAATATATCTTATTGTCAATATTGTAGCAGCCTCAATGGACCAGTGGATCTGTTCAAAACTCAATAGCCATGCATACTTGTACAGCAGACAGTGTTGAGAGTTTTTAAAAGAACCATATCTGAGCATAATCTAAGGGGAGGACATTTCTTCCACAACCTAAAGGTGGTTTTCTCCAACATTCACTCAGTTGAAAAGTTTTCACATTGTCATGTATAAATAAACTTACAGACTATGTTAATTTAAATATACTTGTGATAGACCTGTCTATCACCTGTCTAATTCATCAACCTAAATAAGCTCTAATTTTCACAAGATAAATTCAGTCAAACTGCAGAGTAATTTATCTGCAACCACGTCTATTTACATTTCAAGGTCAGGTAGATTTAGTGTACTCCTGAGAGTGTGTCATAAGACAAAACTTATAAAAATCCATTCATAAAATCAAATGTGTCCCACAATATTGACCTCCATCTTTGGTGCAAAGCAGTATTATCTCAGAAAGGTGATATGTCTCAACAGTCTCCACTGAAGTTTGGCAGAAACTTCCTTCGTTCATTTCTGTGTACCAAACTCATCGTCACGGCTCATGGAGTCTTACTTCCTTGACTCCACTCCAGGTAAATAGCACAGCTCACTTAAGTCTCTGTTTACACTTTGATGGTGCTGCTATTGGCAGGTTTACACTCATAGCTGTACAGAAATGTGGCAACAATGACCAGCACTGCACCTGGAAAAAACCCACTGAGAGGAAGAGGAGAAAGGAAAAGAGAAAGAAAAAGACATTAGTAAACTGTTTGTTCAATAACCACATGTCAGGAAAAAAAACTCTTAACATATTTCAGGCTGGTGTCTTTGAAACCCTCAACATCTGTCTGAAACACTCCATCTCAGCTGCTGTTTCAGGAATCAAGAAGTCAAATTATGCAACATCTTTCACAACTTGAAACTTTGCCCATGTGTATTTCTGACACACAATATCTTAACTCGATATTTATTTGTGAAATATGAACAAAACATGACACTACCTCTTTAAGCTATGTGCTTGGGTAGCATTTCAATGTGCTCATAATGAAAATGTAATGGTAAATTAAAACAATATTTATGGTGCAACATTTGACATGTTGAACTATTTCGCAATGTATTTAATTGAGCTTTTATTTATTTATTTATTTATTTATTAGCACAAAAAAGAAGAAAAGCTGATTCTTGGTAAAAAAAAAAAAAAAAAAATGTGCAAAGAGGTGGGTATCTTTTTTTGATAAAATGGTGTCTATGGAGGAAAATTAAGAAAATCTCCTCAATTCTATATCCAAATTTGAATTTGATAATTTATATTAATTTAAGGCTGAACCACATCATGCACCCCCTAGTCAATCCAAGCAAAAGTTGTTGAAACTTTTCATTCAAAATTATGCATTTTAACCCCATAGAGGCCCTCAATGGATCACCCAAACCCCAAGCATACTTTATGGAGCCATGATATTTAACTAACGGTCTTGAGCCGAATCGATATGTGTAAGGACATATCAGTGTGACCTGTCTGAAGATATACTGACTGACACGTGGCTAACACAGCTTTCTTTATGAACAACTGCTGTTATGCAAATTGAGCTGCACTGACTGTTCAGGAGCACGTGTGTTTACCTAGTCGGGTTAAAGTCCTCAAGCAGGAAGTATGAAATGAGAGCAGACACAATGATGGACAGAGAGGTAGCAAATCCTTTGAGGATGTTGTCTGCATATTTGATAACCACTGCTACGACCAGTCCACCTACAGCCTGCAGAGAGAGAAAACAGTGTCTTGAAAATAGGACTGCACTCAAACAAACACAAAAATTCTACCAACCCTCTTAAATGACTGTTAGATTCAAAGGAGGATCACCTGTAAGCCAACGACTATGCAGGTGATGCTGTTGTAGCCCTGAAATAATCCCAGCTGTCTCACCCTCTGACCGTCGTACACTATCACTCCTACTAATCCAAACACGAAGCCGAACATTCCTGGAGGACACAAGAAGAAACAGAGAGGTGAGGTTACATATAAGGCACATACCATTTAATGATGATGCTGGTTGATTGTGAGTGTGTTTCTTGACACTCAGTTGTTCAATCACCCTATCACACCACTAGAGGTCACTGTAATCAAGATTATGGCTAAAAATTTACAACACAAGGTTCAATTGTTTTACACATGAAAAGCATAAGGTGCAACTGTCAATATACTGTATGGATAATTAAAAACAGTATAAGTTTATTTGGAAAAATAGGCAGTTAGTTTTCTGTGGGATTTCAAAGATTTGTTGAAAGCCAACACTGTCAAAATGTCACTTTTTATCCAAACTGACAGATTAAAGAACAAGAACAATACAAGCAAAGATGGAAACAAGACCAGTAAGAGCCACAAAGTGCTTCAAGTCCATTTGGACACAGGTACTGCCAAGGCAATGCACAAAGTGAATAAAGGATTTTTTATTTTTATTTTTTTGAAGAAGAAGTAACCAATCACCAATGTAAGACCTTCTATCATCACCATTAATTGAATTGGCTTCGCCACAATAATGACCAAAGTACCAAGTGCTGGGTCACTCACAAAGAGCTGGGCACAAAATCCCAGAAGTAGAGCAGGACAGTGTGAGCTAACTGTAGCTGAGAGACTCATTCGACCACTGGGAACAACAGTGGAGGTGGGTCTATCTAAGTGCATAGTGTTCTCTAAAGAGCTGGGTCTTAGGAGAGGAAAAGAGGAATGATCAGACTGTCTATGACCTTTAACCCCTGACCTTGTCTTCCTCATCAGGAAAAGACAATCTGATTCAGAGCAACCTCTCATTAGTGAGTGAAAGCACCAATTAAGTAAGCTTTTGTTGTTCGGACTCTTCACAAATCTCTTTTAAAACCTGGTTGAGAAAGTTGTAAACTGTTCAACCAGGTGGACCAAATTACAGGTCGTTTTCAGAGAAAGCTCTGCCGAGAGGAAGTGAGAAAAATTCACTTGTTGTCTAAAGGCAGCCAGATTTCCACCTTTGTCAAACATTATCTGTCAAGATATCCTGAGACATGCTTTTGAAACTTAGAATTTCATGATATCTGTGTTCAGGCTTGAGGATATTTTATTAACTTCAGTCTCTCTGTTTTGCAACCCAAAAGAATCAGTGGCATTACCTGGTGTTACATTTATACATTTCAGATTTGTTGTAAATTTGCCATAAATAAGAAAAAAAAACATATTTTTTGAACTTCAGTGTTGGCAAACATCCAACATCAACTTCCTCTTATTGTAAATCACCTCCTTTTTTGTGCATAAAGAATGAATACATATAACATGAATTGTAAGCAGTGTCTTCTTGACTTAGCCTTAAAATCCTACACCATTGTAACACACACATACAAACAAAAAGAGTATATCCAGCCACGAGAGCCTTTCTGACACTGATTAACTTTCCCTTTTTGAGGTTCATGGACTTCAAGAGGTTCTTGTCAGATGACAAGTGGGCTCGGGTGAAGTAAGTGTTCAGTTTCTCTGTTACATGAGGGTTTAGGTGTTTTTTGGCTTAAAAATATACAGTATATTATGACCTAAAGACCAATGCCAAGACATAGTTAACACAAAAAACTGGTTCTAATCCAAAAAGCTGAGTGTCATTAGCATAACAATGTAATGTGTAGCTGGAGAACAGTATGGAGCTTCACGTAGAGTCTTGTTGGATCCCACAAAATACATCAACTGGATAGGATGTAAAACTGTCTTTGTTTCCTGACGACTAATAAGTAATTGGTTCATCCTTCAAAATGTTAAACATTTACAACTCATGTACAGTTCAGCACTGACACAAATGCTGTTCCAGGACAGAGGTTCCCATACGGACAAAAGTTGCTCTCTTTTTCTCCACAGTCAAGACCATCATAACTTTCACAGAGAGATTCAACTCATGACTCCAGCACTGGATTGTATTGACATTAGGTAAGCCCATCTGACAATATTTTTACATTGTAATACAAACATCAAATAATTTCTCTGTCAATAGATTTAAGTTTTTACAAGGCAGTGATCACAACAGCAATGTGAAGTGTCATCTATGTTTAATGTGCTCGCAGTGTCGTAACCTGTTAGCAATGACACTTGGAAATGGAACTCTTAGGTGGGAGAATACTATTGCTGTGAAAAATAAAGTTAAATATGCAAAGACATCTCAATATTGAGTTCTTGTTTAAGTACAGCTCGACAAACGATATGATCAGGGTCATTTTTACAACCACAAGTACCTGTTTGACAGGCTGAGCAGTACTTGTAATGCCAGGTTCAGTGAGGAACAGTATAATTTTGATAAAGGTCAAAACTAAACAAATATCAAAGGCGAATGTATGTACCATAGCTAATTAGTACTTAGGGTGACTGAGGCAACTCAGCAGTTAGATGTGTTGTAAGTGTACACACAGAAAGATGATAAAGGCTTTCATATCTAACTGAAGCCTCTAGAATAACGTAGCACTTTTGTCAAAAATCAGACCAAGTTTTGAGTTGCAAGGCTGCAAAGGAATTTCCAGTTTCATACTCTGTCCAAAAGTGCTTTGATGGTTCAGCATTTCAGAAAAAGGGAGAAGGCACAGAAAAAACAGGTTTTAAGACGAGCCGTCTCTCCCATATTGGCTGGTTACTCACCCAGCTGTATGTTTCGGACCCAAACACTCTGTTTAGTCTCTTTGAGGATTTTCTCAAAGTAGACTCCTGCAAAGCCGCTGGACACACAGGCCATCAGCACAGCCATCAGCCCCACAAAGTGAAAACCTGCAGACAGGACCTTCTGCTCAGAGTCTCCCTCCGAGTTTGCGGGCCACTGTGGAGGTTAAAACACTGAGAATCACATGCAGGGACAGGCAGAGCACTTGAAACCTGCAGAGTAATGTAACTCATTTTCAAGTGAACTGCATGATAATGATAAATCATATTAACATCACTGAAACAGACCACATACAGTATATGTAAGAGAATTCAGTACCTGTACTAGAGTGACCCCCGCCATCAGGAGGAGCAAAGAGAGCCACTGGTAGAGACCCAACTTCTTCCCCAGCATGGAGACTGAAAACAGTGCTGTGGTGAGGATCTTCAGCTGGTACGTGACCTGTGAAGAGCAGAAAATGATGAACATTATTTGCTAAAATTTGAAGTTAAAATAGTTAGTACTGTTAGGAAACATTGTTTTTCATAAAACAGTCCAACAGTCAGAGTTAAACTTTTAAAAAGTGCTTAAAGAAGTGTTTAAAGAAAAGCATTGTAAATGATACAAAGTCTTTATAAGTTCTTTTAAAAATCATTAAAAATGTTGTTTTTGGATGTTTTTGGTTTTGCTCGCCAAATTTCTTGAAAGCTGTTTCACATTACATCCGTTTCAACTTAGACTGCACACAGTCATCTTTCATTTTGAGGCTCAACTGTTAACATTTTTCGCAGGCCTCACTCTCGTTTACTTAATAAGTAGTTGTGAATTACTTGCAATTAACAGGTTTTAAACTTTCTGAATGAACAACATCATGATTGTGTAAGAAAAACATATTCAAATACCAGGTCATGTAAAGAGGGTCGATGGCTAGTTCAGGTTAGTTTCAGAGAAAGATGGTCACGCTAAGCTCTAGAAAACCTCTCAGATCAGAATTGGGGTTGATCGAGATTAGATCCAGGATTGGAGGAAGCAAAAAGTCTCCGCTAAAGTTCTTAGCTAATTTGATGAAAATAGTTGACAATAATTCATCATAAAAGACAAGACACAGCCACTGTGAGAGGAAAAGATGGGTGAGCCAATCTGTTTACATTCTATTTATGTAGATTCATGAAAAAGTACAAATAACTGCTTTTGTTTTCCAGAGAAGATTTTTTTTTTTTTGAGCGAAGATGAAATCAAACATTTTCATAACTGTCCTTAGAAGTTAGAAAATCTTAATGCTGGTTAGCTTTCATAACATGGCAGAAAACAAATTTGAATCTTCCAATACTAAAATGAAGACTCCTGCAGAAAAAAAATACAATTTCATGAATATTTCCTAAAAAGACAGTGTTTAGGTCCAATTGTAGATATAATTCTGACTGTGTGTTTTCATCATAACCAAAAAACAAACACTATGGTCACAATTTATTCTATCAAAAAAGACTGGGGTCCAAGAACTGAGCCTAGAGATATCCCACAAGTGATACCTGTCCACTTCCTGAGGTGATTAGTTGAAAATATTAGTATCATAGGCTGAATCAACTAAAAATGAACAACACAGAAATATGATGAAGACAGGAAAGTGGTAAAGACTGTAAACTGTAAATATGAAAAGAGTAAATCAGCTGGGTTAATTCCTCTGCGAGATCCCCCAAAAAATGGTCACGACAGTCAAAGACCTGGACACCTTAAAAGGCACTGAAAAACTCTGAAATTAACTTGAGTATCTCTGTGGGTTTGAATACAGTGGGAATTGCCTAAGGTACTGTAAGATTTTTATGTTATTACAGATCCAATATTGTATGATTTTTAATTTCTCTGTTGAGATATTACTTATACCTTTAAAAAATTTAAATTTCCAGAAATCAATTAAATTGCAAACACACACACACAGATATTTTTCAGTGAGATTGAGTTTGCAGAGTCCTGAGTCACCTGATACGTGGCTGCATCCAGGTTGGATAAGGCAACATAGAGCAGATTGTTCTGCAGCGTGTAGATCCCTGCAGGAATGGCAAGCTTCAGGGTCTCTCGAGGCTTGTTCACAATCTCCTCCTTAAGCAGCTGGTTCATCGCCCGCACACTGAAACCTGACAGAGATACGGGGTGTGCTGACAGTAATTTAACCGAGACCACACATGGAGTCAAGACACAAAGTCTATAACTGTAAAGAGACCCCCCTTCCTCCTCTCACCCAGCCCTGTTACTCACTGTTCTCCCTGAAGACGAGGAAAATGCAGGCAAGAATCTTGAGCGCCTCGGCTGACACCACAGCGGATGAGGCTAGGTAAAGCGGGCCGTCTTCCTTCAGGGTGCGGGAATAGCGCATGGTGAGCACCAGAGAAGTGGTCTGCAGCACCAGCACCCCTAAAGACACATACTTTAGCCTGGAAGAGTGTGACGAGGGCAGGACCATGGTGGGGACCTCTGAGTCTGAGTCTGCAAGTGATGATGGAGGCTGCTGGATAAATAGGAAGAAAAGAGACAGAATGAAAGAGTGTTTTTTGGGGGCAAAGATAGAGAAAAACTGTAAAAGGAGGGAGAAGAAAACAGAGGTCTACAGAGGGGGTAAACTTCAGAGGAGTTACAGAGTCGGGACAGGAATGCTGGTTAGTGGTAAAAGGGTAGTTAAAGAGAAATCTGCAGCCTGAGGCAGTGTCCTGAGTGAAGGGCATTCCCTCCCACATAAAACAGCTTTAAGACAAGTAAAAGGAAAAACAGGTACTTCAGAAAGAAACTTGAGGAAAAATAACTGTCACTGTCTCTATTCTTGGCCTAGATGTCACACCAGTACACAAGCTGCTGATTCAGGAATGGTGAATCATTGGTGAATCTGAGGCTGAATGTGAGCAGCACTTAGTCAGCAAAACACAGTTCCTCTTCACTTTAGACTTTTGTTTAAACTCCTGGTTTAGGACGTGCAGGATTTGAGTTTTTTTTCTGCACATTAAAGCCCCTGTGAAAAGTTTGGAGCTGATTTTCAAAGACATCTCATAGAAAGTGACATCAAAAGGATAATTTTAATTTCCTCTGGAAAAATCATCAAAATGTTTTAATCCACATAGAAAATAATTTGTCTGGTCAGAGCTTCTACCTCAGACTTACAGTTTCAATGTCCTACTTGTGTTTTTTTTTTATTCACTTTTCAGTACATGAATCAAGGGGTGGAAAGTAACTGATTAAATTTACTCACATGACAGTGAGAGAGATTTTTTTGTGTGCTTCCGCTTTTCTTGTAGTTCTTATAAGCAGTACTTTCACTTTTACTTTATGTATTTTCAGGAGAAAGAACTGCATTGTGATACCTTTTACATGGCATCACTTACTGAGTTAAAAATGGTTCCCCAACGTACAACTCTCCATGGACTGCAAGCGGACAGTTAAAATAACGTTTACACTGGAAAAATTCAAATCTTTTTCAAGCCTAGTACTAACCAAATTATTTCATTACACTACATTTATACTTACAGGTCCAAATTTAAGTAATTTAAAGCAGAGGTCGACTGATTACAGTTTTTCATGGCTGATGGCAACACCGATTACGAGAGAGCAGGTTGTCTGATGGCCGATATATAACGCTGATATCACAATATAAGTCAATCTACTGTGTTTGACAAAATACAACAATTTAATGACACACACAACGAAAAACCAAATGACTGAACTTGAGTCAACATGTTATCAAAAAAAATTATGTAGATAGAAGAATCTGTCAAAAATTGCCACAAGGAACTTTTAGATTTCTGTCTGGAAATCAGAATTTTTTAAGGAAGAAAAATATTGTGAGGTAAATATTTAAGTCCAAATTTAAAAAAAGAAAGCCATAGACAGATTCAACATTGCATACATATAAAAATCTTCAGTAGCCTAAGTAACATAATTTGGATAGATTTTAAAGAACCAACGGACAGACAAACACTTTGTGTTGTGTTAAAGATGTCAAATGCTTTTAACACTAAACTGCATTATTTTATTTTACACATAACAGGATTCAAATTAAAACATCAGCCAGTGATGTTTTAGATATGCTCTGTGGTTAATGGGTGATGAGAAAAAGACCTTTTAAATGAAAAAAGTAAAGTTGTATCAGTCTTGTGAGGACCGATGCTGATATGATGCAGAATATGTCAAGCTGCCATTAATCTGCCCAATCAATTGGCCGACTAATTTCTCATTTAAAGGCAATGTTTGATTAATTTGTTCCTTGAATTAAGTATAACAATATCTTGTTTCAAAATAAATGTTCTTATAATATTTGCAGCTGTTTTCAATAGCATCTCTATTCTTGGCTTGTAATAACAATCCTCCCACAATGGTCCTGTTTATTAAGCCTTAAGGTGAGTGTGCAGGGACCATCTTCAAAGTGTAGTACTGATAAAAAGATGCTGCAAAAATACTCAGTAATTTGACCCTTGTTAGGTGCAGAGTAAAATCAAATCAAAGCCACTCAAATTTGGATGACATATCCCGTCTTCAACTTCAAATTTATTTGAATACAGTATTTCTCTTTGTTTGGTTCCTTCTGTAAATCTCAAAAGAGTCTCTGACAGGGTGACAAGTTTCTCAGATAAATATTGAACATCAAATACACAGAGATAAGTTTACAAACCAAAACATGTTGTGAGAGGTGTAAATGGAGGTTCAACACATGTTTTGGTAAGCTACTACAAATTAGTGTCCGGTTTAACAAGGAAAAAACCTGTTATACACTTCTTTCTGAGCAGACTTCATTATTTTTAAAGTTTTCATTTGCTGTTTTGGTTGTTTGTTAATTGAAATCTGTTCTCTACTTGTGTACTTTAACTTAAGAAGTGTGTCAATTGTAGGCATTCGACCTCAAACTGTGTATTTAATAGATAGTCACAGCCTATCATGCATTAATGGTTTGGCTTTGGAGATACCGGTTACCAAAATCTACAGCACCCTGTAGGCTTGCTGATGGATATTTTTCTCTGTTTTTTTTTCCATTTAAAATGTTAATCAGCACATCATCAAAATGCTTCAAAACTTAAAGGTAGAAAAGTTGTGAAATTCAAGAGGAAAAACTTTGCTGCAACTAAGCCTCTGCAGCCTCTTCGAACAGGAGGGAGAAAATGGGATCTTTTTTCTCCTACCAGAGTAGACCTGAGAGTGCAAAGGGTTCAGGTGGACTGTTGCACTTTTCTGTGTTAGGTTTTCCACAACTTTAAGAGGAGAGACTTTTTTAGGTTGTTTGATTATTAAACAAAAGTAACACGTGTGGGAATGTGTGAATCCAACCATACTGAGAGACAGAGTTCATTTAGCCATATTATATACACGACTTTGGTGAATTGGGTATGCTGTTCCAGAGGATGTGTGACGAGTCACAGAGGCCAGAGGAGTGCTGACAGAACAGGAGGTGTGGTGTGTTCAACACACTGACCTCCTTATGCAGCTGCTCGGCTGAGCAGAGGGGCACTGTTGCACAATCCTGCTCTGTTAGTGTGTGTATATATATGTGTGTGTGTCTACACACACAGCAAACTTCGCTCCCTCCTTCTAAGAATATGGTTGATTTTGATTTTTAGCTGCAGGCCATGCAAGGAGCTCCTCACTTGTTTATCTTTATTCAAACAAGTCAGGACAAACATCTGCTGATTATGGCAGATGTGAATAATCTTCTTCATATGCAGAATCTTTGTACAACTTAAATCATACCCATCTCAATTTCCCCCCTCTCTAATCATCTCAAACAAATAAAACAGATAATAAAAAAAAAGGACTGAGCTCACTTGGAAGGAAGTGACATGAAATGCTGCTAAGCACTGATCACAGACACATGTTTTAAGTAGTTCTTTGCAAAAAGCAATTACTGCTCTGGAAACCAAAAGTAAAAATATTTTAACCCATCCTATCCAGTTATAAAAAGTGACTAATAATCTACACAATACTTTAAAAAGTATACACCCAATATATGGCCCACAAAACAGTTGAATGACTATACAGCAGGTCTGTGAATAATGATGAAATGCATCGTGACTAAGAAATGTAAAATAATTGTGTTTTGCAATAGCAATGTATTGACTGCATTGTTTATTAGTGTATCTTTATTTTGGCTCAGCAGGAAGAGTTAATGAGGGGTGGGCCCTCCTTAACAGACTAAAATGAAAGGTTACATTACATTACTACTGATGACCAAAGAAGTAATTAAATTAGAGCTGCACGCAGCACAGACTGGCTCCTCACATCTTGCTGTGTATGTATTTGGCACAGCTGCAGACTGTGTAGCTGCTCTATATTAGACAAAGGACAGTCAGTGCTGGAGATCCTTTAGGTTGGTACATTTACCAGCAGAACAGAGTCTTGTGTTGATTTAAAGCAGGCACTCCTGGCTCAATAAAAATATTGTTTGTGGTGGTTTCCCTACCCTTGAGTGAACCTTCCCAAAAGGACAAATAAAGTTGTATCTAATCTAAGCTTGATAGTTCCATGTCTCAAAGCTTCAGTGTATAAGAACACTGGAGAAGCAGATCCAAGTATCATTTAAAGAAATAGCTGAGAATTAGTCTTTTTTGTCAAAATGTGAGGGGCTGCTGTGGCCACGTTGTTTGAGTTTTGCATAGAAGCTGCACACCAAATTTTAGTGAAACAGGTGAATGGATGTAGGAGTTAATCTGAAAAGGACTGGGAAATGTCTTGTTTTAAGATGAAATTCCAGATGGAGGACTACCTGTTTGGACTTCACAAAATGTTTTATTTTGTTTTTTACTCACATACAGAAACACAAAGCAGTGAAGGATACAGCAAGAAGACAAAGAGATTTTTATCGGTGATAAGAGATGAGTGTATGTTTCCCTCTCCATACATCAATATCAAGGGTGGATCAGTGTGTATCAAATGATCTGTGTAAGCAAACAGCGGCCCTGTTGACAGATGTTGGCATATCAGCAAATAATGTGTCACACGCCAATGACCGTAGCCTATTATTATCTGTACCCTATATCTTATCTTTATCTTTGCCACACTGATGTGAAACTGGAAAGCCATTACACCTTACTACTGACTAATAGAAGTTGTTCTTAATGAAAAGGAGAAGTCCCCTCTGGACAAACTGATTAATCTTCATGATCAAATGTGAAAAAAATATATGCGTTGTGGGAAAATTACACAGCATCTGAAAAAGAACAGCCACATGAAGTTTGTAAGACATGTTCCAGGGACATTTAAGCAGGACGGTAGATGAGGTACCCGAAACGATTAGCTCGTTCACGACATCAGATACAAAAATTTCAAAGAGGTAATGGAAAAAACATCTGTATCATCTATCAACTTCAGCACATCTCTATTTACAGTACCTCTTTTCCTATAGCACTGAACTGAGGATGCCAGAAGACGAGGACATCCTCATCTCAGCCCAGCGAAGGCTAAAAACAAGCCTGAGATGTCACCGTCATGTTTCTTCAGGTGCAATCTCTTGAATACATGCAGAAACAGACACACACTCACACACACACACACACACACACAACTAAAGGGTAATTTTAACCCTTAGTGCCACTGACAGCGGTGCCCCTAGATATTCATTGAAAGCCAACTATCCATTATGTACACACTACATAATAGAGCCATGTGATAAGAAGCAAAAAGAAGTAATTTAAGATGAACAGCTTACCTGTCCCTCATCTTCAGCACTCACTGCATCAGTTTCCATAAGAGCATTCAAATGTGCCAGATCAAGCCGGCTGTATTAAAGTAAAAAGACTGAAATCTGCCTTTTAAATCCCAACGCGCCTGCTGTGAAGCGCAACTGATTCCGATATGAATGAAAGATGACACTCTGGTTTGATACATGTTCAAAACACACCCCTAAATAACCAAGGGACCATAGTACATCCTCTTTGCGCCCTACACTCTCTCAGATCGTGCACTGCGTAACCAGCCAAATGTGGTCAGACCTGCACAGATCATTTATACAGGGCTCCTTGACTCTGAAAACATGTTCATTTAAGGAGCAGCATGTAAGCAGCACGTAGAGACAAATGTAAAACGGTCCCTTCTTTGGTAAAACAAAGATGTGAACATCTCTGGCAGGCACATGTTTCGTGTTAAAACTCCACACAAAATCACCAAGCAACCTTTCAGATCAAAACTGAACCCAGTCCTGCCCAACACCTCTAAATCTGTCGCACACAATGAGTGTGCCACTTTAACACAGATGTTATACAGAGAGCCCTCCCCCAGATATTTCAGACATGACTGGTCGAGTTGGTTCAAAGGGGTCTCTGAAATTCCAACCCTTTTATAAAGTAATAAAACTCTATAAACAAACAAATAAATTTTTATTTGTAACCAGACATCTTTAAAAAATACTTTCCTGTAAGCCAACAGACCCTCTTTGGCCTGCAACAAGACCTCTGTCAAGGTACTCTATCTTACCACTATGTCAGAGCAGATGTAGCATCAGATAACAGCAACCCCCCTAAGGTCAGAGAAAGCAGTGTGTGTGTGTGTGTGTGTGTGTGTGTGTGTGTGTGTGTGTGTGTGTTTGCAGTGCTCCACCTTTGTAAACATTTAGGACAAGTATAATTATGGCTCTTTGAAACTAAGACATACAGGACAGGGTATAACACAACAGTGGAGTGGCAAACAGGTCAGACTGCAGATTGCCTCTGAAAACCTGGGTCCGGTGCGGTTATTTGTTGTACGATCAGAACTAATTGCAGAGTAATCTTCTGGACGGATTCATTCTTTTGTTTGGATGGGTGTGAACCTGATTAAATATTGGAATTCACACAGACATAAGGATGTGGATCCGTCACAGGGTAAACCGGAGAGAAAAAACAAAGTCAAAGAACAATTTCCGATTCCTCACGTGAATATTGTCCAAGAGTCGCTGACTTGCTTATTTGTGTTGCTAAATAACAAATTGACCCTGACAGATGAAGAGAAAGCTGCAGGAGGAAGTGCTCAAACAGAATGAATACTAAGTCCTTTGTTTGGAGTTCAATCTGCCTCTATGAATGGTCTAACTACATTACGGTTTCTCCATCTCACTGTCACTTACCTGTCAGGGGTCTCAGCTCAGGACGAGGCTGCTGACAGGTCCCACAGACTCCTCCGCTGAACAGTCCTCTACTTTTGGATCTTTTAAACGCTCGTAAAGCTCAGAAATAAAGGTGACTCCGGCTGATATTTCTCCCAGAAAGACTCTCTCTGTGAGATGAAGACGGCACTAGTCAGTGTACACTCAGCATACCTTCAGTGTGAGGAGTAACACCTCGCCCACCCCCTCTCTCTCTCCAGGATGAATAGACCGATGTTTGGACCACGGGCTGTAAAGCTTTAGGGACACCTGCTGGAGGAAATTTACACCGACAAAGCGATGTTTGAGGTGAGGCAGGGTCACAGATGAGATTGCTTGGAAATGGTAAAAGAAATTGATCATGTGACCAAATATTTCGGGATGGGCATCAATTTATGGAGTCTGAAGGTTAGAAGCACATGGGTGAAGGGGTTAGACATTTATTTAAAAAAAACCAAACATTTTTTACAGAATTTATTCTGTCATAAGTTTTATTAGAATTGTGTTCAGACCAAAAGAAGATCATTTTAAATTTGTTTTATACATCAATTGTGGTATCTATGAGCTACAACATGAGGTTATAAACCTAGCATAAAAGTCCACCATTTTAGCTTAGAGGACTAATAAAGTCATGATAGTAGTTTTGGGGTAAATTGAGCCAGTGACTCGACTGAGAAAGTAAAGGAGTCTAATGGGAGGATCAGAGTTTCAGTTCAGATTGTTGAAATGTGTTACTTTTTCTTTTAATAAATACAGCTGTGAATGTTCTGAATCACTTAAAGACATTCTCATGTTAAAATGGCTTTTTACAAAACAGCTTTTATTGTTTTTTTCTTTTATGTTATTTAGGGAGAGAGAAGGTGAGGGAGGGCTGGGGTGAAGAGTGTGTGTGTGTGTGTGTGTGTGTGTGTGTGTGGGGGGGGGGGGGGGGGGGTAGGGATACGGCTCAACTTACCCCATACACAAGGAGACCACTTTTTTCTGGCATGCTATATTATAAAGATAGTTTTTGTTTATACTCATTTTGTTGGTTTGCAGGAATGCACAACATTTAATTCTGATATTTAGAAAATTAGAAGAGTTTATTATGACGTATCCAGGTGGTGAAAATGTAGGTATCAATGAGGTGCACTAGGTGGCGCTGTGGCTTTGTCCACTTCAGTCTGGACCATAAATTATCGCCGACGAAGAAGAAAAAACAAACACGTGTTTCCCGTGTTTCCACCTCCTCAGTGCATGGGAAAAAGGAGTCTTGTAAATTGAGTGGATTTGAATAGAAGTAAGTGTAAAGATGGTTCGTAAATTAAAGTTTCATGAGCAGAAGCTGCTGAAAAAGGTTGACTTCATCAACTGGGAGGTGGATAATAACCTGCACGAGGTCAAAGTGCTGCGGAAGTATCGCATCGAAAAGAGGGAGGACTATACCAAGTGAGTGGAGAAAAGCTACAGTGTGGCTAAAATCAGTGAATACCATCATGTTACGATTATGTTTATGCTTTAGCGTGAGTAATCAAAGTTTGATACGCTTAAATAGGTTTAGAAATTAAAAAAATCACTGCTAACCGTGTAGAAATGAAATCTTAAGACAACATTCATATTAGTAATACACTGACAGCCACGCCACCAAATAATACTGCAAATATTCATTTAAATTTGTACAATTTCAGTGGAATAAATCATCGAATACCGGTGGATTTAAGCACACTCGTATAAAGTACGCTGTTATTCTCAGTTCAGTTGTACCTTATCTAAGGTTTCCAGTGACTCTTTGGTGACAGTATATTTCTCTGTGTTTTCAGGTACAACAAGCTCAGTCGAAACATCAGGGAACTGACTCAGAAAATCCGAGACCTGGATGAAAAAGATGGCTTCAGAGCTCAGAGTTCACACCATCTGCTTGAAAAACTGTGAGTTTGTGTTCTGCTCACAATCATCCGTGTGCTGACAATCAGTGGGCTTTATTGTTTGTTTGTTTGTTTGTTTTTTTACAGTTTGTTGATGTTAAAAGATTTCCAGTTGTCTGTAATGATTTTTTTGTCTCCTTACATTCAGGTACAGCATTGGTCTTATCCCGACAAGACAGAACTTATCTCTAACGGAGAAAGTCACAGCTTCCTCATTCTGCAGGTAAAAAAATCCCAGAAACATGTCTGATTTGAACACTTCACACTGCTTTGTTTGTACTTTTATTTTATTCCCCCCTTCTGTCTCCTGCAGGAGAAGGCTGCCCAGCATCATGCTTAACCTGCGTATGGCTCAGAATTTAAAAACAGCCATCACATTCATCGAACAAGGACGTATCCTTTAGCACGGTGTTATTTCAAGAGTTTATTCCTGCACAATCTCTTGTTTGTTTTGAGTATTCTCCTGAAGAAAGGGCAGAACTTCTTTTGTTGTTTAAAACTTGACTCACTTGCAGATGTGCGTGTTGGTCCAGAAATCATCACAGACCCTGCATTTCTAGTCACAAGGTTAGTGTCCATTTTTCTCTTTCATCATCTTAGCATGTGTCCTTCTCACCTGCTGTACACGGCCTTCACACACATGCTGCCTGCTGTGCAAAAACAATCTTATTTCACAGTTTCAACTTTGTGCAAAAGCATCTTAAATAATCAAACTTTGGCTCTCACTTCTTCAGAAACATGGAGGATTTTGTCACGTGGGTGGACTCTTCAAAGATCAAGCAACACGTCATGAATTATAATGAAGAGGTGAGTAAATGTTGAAGATCGGATTATACATCCGCTCTCTTATAAATGTTGAAATTAAAATGCAATTATGCCTCAAAAGCTTTGAAGGTCTTTGGTAGTTTTCTGAATAAACCCTTTGTTTTGCACATGACCATAAAATGAACTGGAGTCTGATCATTTTTCTGTAATGCGCTGTAATGCACATATTTACTACAATTATTATTGGTATCTTTCTACAGAGGGACGACTTTGATCTGGTGGTGTAAATCAGAAACATTGACATCCATTCATCATCCAGTTTGACAGAGAAAGGACATGAACTGGGTTCCCATAACAGTGGGAGGACTCTAGGACCCAGGAGAAAACTGTTAGACTATCCTTTGAATTTTTAATTGGCAAGAGAAGCGAACAAAGTTTGAGCTGATCTGGGAGAGAAGAAACAACTTCAGGACTTTTCCTCTTCAAGATTACACTTTTCCAAAAACATCAAATCTAAACTTCCACCTGGACACCCATTGACAAAATTCATCCAGGAGGTAGAGACGAGTCATCTGGTTGTGTTTTTGTCGAAATCAAATTCTGAACCACTCGGATTGCAGAAACCAAGAATGATTGGTATGTTTGGTATAAAGATGCAGAATTCACCACGAAGGAGCTGCCTCTCTGTTCGCATGACTGGATCACCATGGTGATGTTCACTGCACAGCTTCCTCCAGCAGAGGGATCTTCATGCTGTTGCCTTGGATGTGATTCAGCTTCAGGTCAATAAACTGTCACTATTTTTTCCTGACTAGATTCTTCATGAGGAGTGACAATTCTCCACTGAGAGAATAGCTGTATGATAATTTGTTGAATCATTAAATTGACAAAGTTACAGTTTGAAATTTTGCACCTGCAGCAGCATAAATTATACCATTGAGTCAGGTTGGTCTCTTGATCATTTTTCTGTATTACTGAAACACTGACATGCAAATGAACATAAAAATTGAATAATGTTTATCTGGATTTATTTGTGAAGCATTTTTGATTCTTTGTTGTCATCTTGTCATAAATCCAATCCCTAAGCCCTCACTGACTTCAGTAACATCAGGTGTGCAGTCTGTGATAACTTGAAATGGTGCAAAAATGATCAATGGAGCACATCCTCATGATATCACGCCACACCGATAAAAGATTGGCAGTTAAATGATTCCAGCATTAATCTCTAACATGGATTTGTGTCCATATTTAGGGCATTCATGTATCCACTGAGAATATTAAACTGAATCACGATCAACAATCGGAGTAACAGCAAAAGTGATCTAATATGTAGTGTGTGGAAAACTCATTTCATACCTGCTTCATGAGGTTGGTTTCACTTTAGAGACCTAGGCCCAGATCTGAGTACACTGGTTCATTTAATCAGAAAACAAAAGTACAATCACACAGGTCCACTCAAAGAGGGACACAGCTCGTTTAATCTGGCACAGTCCACAAGAGGTGTGTAGATGCAGAAAAGCAGGCTGCTGTATGGTGTCATAATTAAACAAACAAAAATGTTTAAAATAATGTACCTGAGCTGTATAGACCCAAGAGATTTGGGTCGTTTGAAAAGATTAAATCATGTGTAATTCTTCTCATACTTCATTGAATGCTCCTACATACAAACTTTGTTTACATGTTGTTAGAACTAATCTTGATTTCATCTTGCACACCGCTGAGTTCACAATGGATGCTGGTTAAATCTTGGAATTAAGTCTGCAGAAATGCTGACTCAAGAAACTGCCTAACTTGGCGCTGGCAAGTCTGCACTGGGGAGCTCACACTCCTGATGATGTGGTTGTAGGACAGGGCCAGGGGCGCATGCGGAAGGGTGGCGTTGGCACCCCTTGAAATCTCAGTGTCCACCCCACTGCAGCTGCAAACTCCTCAAGTATGATTGGTCATTTTCAAAGGGGATACTATAAAACTACTCTTTTCGGCAGTGTGCACATTGCCTAAATATCAAGAATACATTTACTGGAAATGTTTTGTTATGCTGTAATGTGTCACTTTAAGATGTTCATGTTGTAATAGGAATACAACAGACATTAAAATACCTCAAAGTTGTTAGCTTAGGAAGAAAAAGTAAATCTGTGCTGTTTATCAGAGTATTCCTACCTTTGTGAGACCATTTATCTCAGACTTGGGCCTGAGGTTCTGATGAGCCGGCTTGTGCAAAGACACTCTTATTTTGCTGAATTTGCTTCATAGACCAGATTTCTGGATGTATGTGCAGCTAAAATGAGCAAAGCTTGTACCCCAGTAAGCGGTGACACACTTTGAGGTCGAAAAACCCCATGCTAGTCCTGCAGCTAACCTCAGGTTTGTCTTCATTTTTTTAGCCCTCTCCATCATCTACCACCATCACACAGTCAGTAAAGAGCAGCATGTAGAAACTGTGTGAGGGGGAAACTTTGGCTCCACCTTGTTTGCTCTCTATAGTGTGTTCTTTCTGTGAACAACAACAGCTCACAGTGTTGACAAGTAAGAAACTATATAAACACTGATTTACAAGTGTGTGTTTATACTATGAGAAGAACAACTGACACTGACAAATGTCACACATGCAGCTGTAAACAGAGTATTTGATAAATATTTAATCTTTTTAAGAAGACTTTTGTTTTTTTTTTACAATGTAAACTTTAAACAGCAAACATTCATTCATCACAATATTAAGACTCTTTTCATACAAGCCTCTCCAAATCCAAACAGGTTTTCTCCTTAATGCTCCAACTGAGGAGAACCCTTTAACAGTGTGTAAACATCATCCAACAATCAACACGCTGCTCTTTGTATTCCAGTCAACAGGACCATGAACGCACCATGTTTAAGAATTAAGACCTACAGCTTAATATATATACTGTTCACATTAAGTAATTCACAGATGAATCAAGCAAAGGAAGAGTTTCCATCAGAGAAAGAGTGAATGTGACCTCTTTAAGGCACCTGGTTAGTAACAGAGATTTAACAGGATCACTTTAACTTCTTGTTGTGAACTCTGTACTCCTCCCAAGAGTGAAAGTGCTCATTGAAAGTCCCTCACAGCCACCAGAATCGCACATAGATGATGAGTGTGAGGAAGAACACTGACACAGCAGCCACCTTGGCGTATGTGGAGCGGGTGTTCAGGTACTTTGCATCACTGCGGTATTTCTGTGACATGCCGAATAGATTGCTGGCTTTGTTGTCTAGATCTGAAGAAAGAGAGAAAATTGAGAGTTTGCAGTGGATGCACATATGGAAAGTTGTAAAATTTGTATAATAAAGTAAGAAAACAGATTACAGGGGTTGCAGGGACCTTTAATACCCTACAATTGATCATTTTAAAATTCATTAAACTCAAGATTTTGGGAAAACGAAGTAGGACTGAGTGCTAGCTGAGGACAATATTGGTTAAACGTGTATTTGAATTTTGTTACAAAGGATTTGTATGCAATTATAATTGACTGTGTCCCATTCTTAGTATTTTCTGTGGTGATGTGTGCTGGCATGCTATGCTACTACGTACCAGAAAGAGCCTCCCCTCTTTGCAGAACTTCTTCAATGTTTGCCACCATGATCCTCTGCACATCCTGCAGCTCAGTGCTTATGCTGCTCAAGTTCTTCCTGGCTCTGCTGTCAATGTACGACTTCTTTGTTTTCTGGATGTACGTGTCTGGGATTATGAAATGGATCATTAAGTTTTAAAACCTTCATCAAGGAGGACACAGTGTTTCCTTATAGTACTGTATGAATATCAGTCTTACCAAACTCAATGAAAGAGTATGGCCTTGTTATTGTAGGCACTTTTTTTCCATACTGCTCATAAAACTCAGAGTGGAGGTCTTCTAGGTACGCAAAGGCCATCTTTTTTGGAAATGCAGAGTCACAGAGGCAGAGGTAGCAAACACCCTGTGCTATGACGTAGCTGGAAACAAAAGACCTTCAGTTAAACTCAGTGGTGATTTTTGGTGATAGATGCATCATAATAAAACTCATAAATTTAACTGTGCATTATCACAGAGGTGACTCAACTTTCTTAAAATACCCCAGCAAACGTCAGTGCTAGTTTCGTCTGGTGACTTACTGGAAGTTCATGTCCCCAGCCTCCAGGGTGCAGCGGTCTGGACTCTGAGCGTTAAGTTTGCGGAAAAGCTGTTTGGCTTGACTTTGAAACTGCTGGAGGTCTCTTCCTGACTGTAAAAAAAGAGCAGAGGACAGCTTAAGGTCAAAACTGCTAAATCTGAAACTATTCAGTTAATGTTCAATCAAGATTAACACCGGTGTGACATGTTGTCTCTATGGTAGCCCTTGGCAGACATGCATCCACACATTTAGTTCACTTCATTTTATCGCAATAATGTTTTAATTTCAGGAGTTCTTTTGAGATCTTGATGTTACAGCAGAAAATCTTTATTAATATCCCAACAGTTGCAAAAGCACAAACAAACAAACAAACACAGAAAAAGGCTTAATGTGGCTCATTAGTATAGGCAATGGTGGCATGGCACACTCAGACAATTATCCTATTATTATGAGGAAACAAGCTTTGTTTACCTCAGGCTTTGTTCATAAATAGATATTCTAATCCTTATTGATAAGGGATTTCAGGATGGAATTGCTCACCTTATTGGCTGTACTGGGAACTTAAAACAGTAAAAAAATGTTAGTAATGTCATCTCAAGAAAAATACGTTAAAATCGTAAAAAAACAAACAAACAAACAAAAAAAACAGATATTCATCCATGAGATAAATCTAATGATTTCAGATGAAAACTACAAAGCTGGTATACAAAGCCAAAAACCTAGCCCTACTGCAACATGTCCAGAACCTGTTTAAACTAAAGGACTCTAATAACAACCTAAGAGAAACCGTGTATTATTTGAGAAACCGAAAGCGCAAACAAATGTCAAAATTTTTTGTGTGTCTGTAAAAGGGGTGAAAACATGGAACTATATGGAAATATGGAGTGTATCTGTATAATGTACTCGATGTATGGTACAAGGGGTAGGTCTTTATACAGCCTTTCAGTCATATTATACCGAAATAAAATCCTAAATCCTAAATATATAAAAGTACATACATCTGTCAAATACAGGCTTTTACATGTTACCTTTCTGTGTAGAAAACTGGGAAAAAAGTAATGTCCTAAATTTCACATCTGCTCCAGACAGAGCTTTTTGTTTTAAATTTTTGACGCCCCCTATAGGCTAAGCCACACCTCCTATTTCTTTACTTCTTTTCTCTCGCATGTGTCAATCATGTTCACTTCTTAAACGAATCGGATCCTGCATCCTTTAGTAGTCAAAAGTTTCCCACATTGTGAGTACTTGCTGTGGAAAAAGAGTTTTTCATGGTTGTGCAGCAAAGTGAATCATCTAACACCTACCGCCCTCACACTCACTACAGGAATTCAAACTGTTACTTTACAGAAATTGATAAAACCGTTTGCTGATGGTCTAGTTGTCTGTTTTGTCTGTTCATCAGTTTTAAATTCAGTCTGTTTCACAAATAGGGGAGAGTGGGGTAAGTTGAGCCAACCCCTGTTGCTTGGAAATGGTAAAAGAAATTGATCATGTGACCAAATATTTAGGAGATGGGCATCAATTCATGGAGTCTGTGAAGGTTAGAAGCACCTAACATAAAAGGACATAAAAGTCCACTATTTTAGCTTAGAGGACTAATAAATTCTTAATAGTAGTTCTGGGGTAAGTTGAGCCAGTGGCTCAACAGAGAAAGTAAAGGAGTCTGATGAGAGGATCAGAGTTTCAGTTCAGATTGTTGAAATGTGTTACTTTTTCTTTTCAAAAATACAGCTGTGAATGTTCTGAATCACTTAAAGACATTCTCATGTTAAAATGGCTTTTTATAAAACAACTTTTTAGCAGTTATATGCAATATTAATGAGAAGAATTATTGTACCAGTTGAATTGCGTATAATAGATAAAAATACACATGGATATGAAGAAGTGACTGTTATTTATGGAGAGAGAAGGTGAGGGAGGGCTGGGGTGGAGAGTGGGGTGGTGGTAGGGATACGACTTAACTTACCCACTCCTATGGTCAACTTACCCCATTAACTGTAGACTGTAAAATTAATTTAGGGTCAAACACACCCTAACACCAAGTTAGACACCCCCTCGAGAGATTAATGTTGCTTGCTTCTCTAGTTATACCAACTTTAGTAACAATTACACGATAGCAAAACACAACAGGCCCAGGAGCCACACGCTCAACCAAAAACGCCACTCTATAGCCACAAATAATGCTCAGAACAGCACCTAACTTCATCAACAGTACATATAGGGTCCAAGCCACAGCACTAGCCACCAAACATCTTTTAAACTTTGCCTAATTTCTTAAGCAGAGAGACTAAACACAACTCACCTACGCTTGTTTGTAGCGAGATCTCGGGAGAGTCCATTACGGACTGATGCGGGGTGACGCAGCTCAAGGTAGAACATTAATGACCATTACTTTATCATTTCCTTGAAGTTATAATCATCATATCAAAACAGTGTGGTTAGCTCTTTTACTTTCTTAGGATGAAAGAGAGAAAACTGCAGACTGGCTGTTTCTCAGATGTTTGCTCTAGAGGAAACTTTGGTCAACTTACCCTGGTTGACCATAGGAGACCACTTTTTTTTGGCATATTATCAAGACAGTTATGTTTACACTCATTCTGTTGGTTTGCAGGGATGCACAACATCTTGAAATATATACAGATACACTAGTTAGAGACAAAACTATGATTGTCTTGATGTAGCGATCCGAAATATGAAACATGGCTCATTTTATCCCACTCTCCCCTACTTCAAAACTTCCTCACAGGAGCTTTAAGTAAACAGCTGTTCACATCTAGTCATTGTTGTTTTCCTATCAAAACACACAAAGCAAACTGGGCGTTTTCCTGTTTTTGAGAGGTTCACCGCTGCTGCCGCACAGTCTGTAAACATCCATTCATTAAAGGTGACACTTTCATAGAGTAATAATCCAGTTTTCATTCATACCTGTTCATCCTCTTGAATGGACGCAGCCAGCGCCAGCCCGTCCGCAACACGAGCGATCATTGTCAGAGCGATCATATCGATGCAGATCAATAATCAGCTACGTCTGCTGCTGGTTTTTATGAGACAAGAGGAGACTCACAAACTTTGTATGTTCAGTTTTTGGCTGTCAACTTTGATGATGCAGGAAAAGTGAGCTGGGCGGAAGTTCACTGTGCGCAGGCTAATTGGGGCCGAGTGGAAACTGGTGAAACGCAGCTTCGTAGTCAAATTTCCACCGCCCAACGAGGTAAGGGAAAGAGAGAAACTCGTCTGGAAAATAATGATACAGTTTTATATTTTAAACCAAAAATATCAGTCACTCGTGATGGTCGATTCCTTATCTTGAATCCGCTCTTTTTATTGTTGGACTCGCTCTCATGTTTTCTCCTTTCTCTCTCTAAACAGAGAGAATCCGGCCATGAGCTCCAGCAGTCCGAGCAGACAGCTGGCAGCAGACGGACTGACTGCATCTCCACTGCTGATGCCTGGATCAAGCCGAGAGCTGCAGATGCAGCCTGTCTGGCTCCTCTGTCTGGATTGAATCCGATCTCTTCCAGAACCAGGAAAGGGTTTCCAAACCATGGTCAAAACAGAGAGGTAAATCTCCTGCAGTTTATTTCACATTTATTCATGCTGAGTTTGTGTGGCTCGGTTTTTTTTTCGCTATCGTGTCGGTGTTTCCTGCTGGTCGAGGAATGGCTGCTCTTTTCTCATCACCTTTTGTTATTAGTTGTTGAAGGGTCCTGATCGATCACTCAGATTTACTAAAATAACACTTTGATCAAAATGTGCAATATTTTAAGGGCGCACGTTTCTCTCCCCGTCTCTTTCTCTTTAATATTTTCTTGCGTAAAATTGGATGAATAGCGTAGAAATGCTCCACAGTGGGCTTCCTCTGGTATTTTAAACGGTATTATCAGAAAGCAAAGCAAACAGGAGGACAGTGATGTGCGATGCGTGCGGAGCAGCTGACTCTGCAGCTGGATGGATCAATCATAACACAGGGATTAATCGATATCTCCCCGAGCTGGATGCAAGGCACACACAATCTTCTCATTCAATCATTTTTGATTCATGATATGGCTGCGGGTGCATTTTGCTGCTGTTCCCACTAAGAAGGACATTCTGCATTAGCACAGTTTAATCCCCTGATCGCCGCAGCAGACCCCCCTCCCTTTACTCCCTTTACTGAGGACCCGGCAGCTTGGCACGGTGGCATCCCAACAGCTTGAAAGGCCTCATTGTTGCAGTGCAGCTGGCACCGCCGCGCGCACCTTCTGATTGGTGATTTCCCAGACCGGCGTGTGCGTGACTCACTATCAGGCTCGATCTATTTTAGTCAATTTTATTGTTTTTCAGGAGAGGAGAGGAGAGGGATGCCCGCATGTTTTTATTCCAGGGTGGGGCGCTTCATGACTAATTGATTATGGAAAATTAGTGATTCCCAAACTGGAGTCCACTGGATTTTTCCACCAGCGAGATTAACCCTCATGTTGTGTTCGTTTCATGTTTAACATTTTTATATTCCCGGTCAAAAATGACAGTAACATTAAGACTCATCATAAAACAGGTAATAATAGGGGAGATCGGGGCTTGTTGTCACACTTATTACACTCATATATCTTGAAATCAGTACATTATATATTAACAAAATGTGAACCAAATGAAAGACCAAAGTCTCAGGTTTATATTTCGTAATTATGCCATTATTATATCTTGTGTCAGTGCAGAGTTATAAACAATCAAATAGAGATTGTGAACATGTGACATGTTGCCCCACCATCGGGTAAGTTGTCTCACTACATGGGGTAAGATGTCACAGTGAATTTTGCAGCTAATAAAACAAGGACAACATTATTGTTGTTCTCATTGTTTTACTTTAAAGTGAACATTAAAGTCAGGCACAGAAAATGTTTATCATTGAGCTAGAAAAAGTCATTGAACAAACATTAACATAAACAACATGCTCTGGAGTTTGGAGAGTTTTCTGACTCTGTATTTCGGCTGGGATGAATGTTTTGCAGTACCTGTTTTGCGCCTTATAGTGCGAAGAATACGGTACTACTTGTTGTGTGTTTTATTTTTATCAACACTTGTTGTGAACATTTCAAGTTTTGAAGTTCTATTTGTTAATTATGGCCTTTAGGCCTCATTGATCCGGGCTTATACATCTTGAATTTCAGTTGTAAAAGACATCATTTCCAGATTATTTTGATTGTAGGTTTTTTTTTTTTTTTTTAAACACAGACTACTTTGGGTCAAAGTTAAAACAACAATTGTTTTGAAACCATGTAGAGGCTTTATGTAATCACATGAAGTGACACGTGTTTCGGTCAGAAGTGATCGGGAATATTTTATCAGTACACAAAGGGAACTCTTCATAAATTGCTCTTCACAACTTCACAATACTCAAAGATCAGTGTCTTCAGACCACAAATAATAACATTACATCAGTTTTTCAGGTGTTTTTTGCCTGATATCAGAATGAAAACTTTTAAAGGGGTATACCGGCGTAAAATTCAGTTGGAGTCAGACACACAGTAACACCGAGTTAGAGACCCCCTCAAGAGATGAATGTTGCAGACCGCTTGCTTTTCTAGTTATACCAACTTTAGTAACGAACGCACGTTAGCAGTACACAGTGGTCTCAGGAGCCACACGCTCAACCAAAAAGCCACTCTATATCCACAAATAATGCTCAGAACAGCACCTAACTTCATCAACAGTACATATAGGGTCCTAGCCACAGCACTATAGCCACCAAACATCTTTTTAGCTTTGCCCGATTTCTTTAGCAAAGAGACTAAACACAACTCACCCACTCTCTTCCAGCAGCCGCTTGTTTGTAGCGAGATCTCGGGCCAGTCCATTATGGACTGCTGCGGGGTGACGCAGCTCAAGGAAAGACATTTATGACCATTACTTTATCATTTCTTTGAAGTAATAATCATCATATTATACAACGTGGTTAACTCTTTGACTTTCTTAGGATGAAAGAGAGAAAACTGTAGACTGGCTGTTTCTCAGATGTTTTGTCTAGTGGAGAACCCTTTTTTATGATCTGAAGCTGTCTGTGCTCATGAAGTAGGTGTGTAAATTCCCTGATGTCTTCTTGTACTGCTCTACAAGTCCATCTTACCTGCTGCCCGCAGGTGTGCCTGTGATGCTCAGGAGTGAGGAGCAGAGCGGCTGAGGAGGAGATGGGCTGCACCTCTGCCAAGCAGGTATCTGCTGTGCCCGGTGGTGAGGAGGGTCAGAATAAATCACACAGCAACGGGGACCTCCTCTCAGGTTAGTCTGTTTTCAGCACATTTCTTATGATGCACCTCCATATTCAGGTGGTATTCCCTTTGTCCGAAATTAGGGTCACACTGGCCTAAAAATGTGTTTGCTCCCATTTATCTTCATCAGTCATTGCTGATGTAGGAACCTGTAGGAATAAAAGTTTCCTATCTAAAGATCTTGACACATTTACACCAACCATATTTAGATACACAATAACAATAATACATCATGTAGGTGACAAAGTCAAAGCAAATATTTTGAATCACTCTGTCACTGCATCTGCAAATGCCGGTTTAAAGTGCACCAAGCAAAGAAACTATTTGCAAACAAAGTACCAGCAACTTCTCTGGGCACAAGCCTGTTTAAGAGGCAAAGTGGTCTCAAAATTTGACACGTTTCTAGGAAATCATGGATGGAACATCATCCACTCTAAAGTGGAGAGGGTTCATCTGATTTGTTATCAGCATACACTTCAAAAACTGGCAATATCAGGTTCTGGACTAACATATATTGCCGTCCAGATAATACCTTTTTAGCCTTTTTTACAGCAAGAAGATGCCAATTTACACTCTGCATGTTTTACAACAGCATGGCTCTATGGTCAGTCCGACTGTAGCCGTGACTTCTTATCTGCTGAAACATTTGGTGTATCATGACACAAAAAAGTATGACAAAGAAGACCCTGGACTGTTGAATGACTGACATTAGAGATAAGGCAATAATGGGACAACATTTCACTTGGTGATGAGGTGATGCAACACAATGATGAACATGTCCCTGACACCAAATTTAAAATGAGAGTATAGATTTCATTAAATACTTCAATTTTCAATTTCCGTTTTAAATAAATATAGTTTTTGTACCATTTCAAAATAAAAGGAGGGTTTAGATGAGGGTTTGGAAACTATCCAAATCTGTTTTTGACATTTCAAGTTTTAAAGATAGTTGTGATTTTCCTCCAAAAAACCTTTAATGATAAAAACGATACCTATGCATAAATGCAAATACAAAATCCTTGTGCAGTCCTTACAGTCGCTTTGTGAACTACAAGTGTACACAGCGCTAATGTCAACTGTCAAGGATGAGTCTCTTTTGGAGCCTCTGTAAATACAGGCTAATATACAGTATATAATAGGATTTAAAGCTGCAGCAGATTTCTAGTATACAGTATCTTTCATAAAACTCCAGTATCTACTGTGTTCACCATGCCTTGGTACTGTGCATGGTTGCTAAGTTGTTTTTTTTTATCTCATCTTTCTAAAAGCGTAGAAGCGTGAAAGAGGAGGGGGCTGTGCATGTGTGAGAGAAAAGATGGAGAAGCTGAGAGGAGGGATGGATCAGGCTGACAGCTCATGTGTTTGACGCTTGCCAACCATTGTTAAGAGGGATTTAGTTTTAGTGTGAGAATTGAAGCGCATAATTACTTTGCCAAGTAGTGAACTGCTAGATCTATTAACCCAGAGGATTGTGCTGATCGTCTGCTGTCTTGTATTAATAAGAGGAGACGTGTTTCTCTCTGCCTCTCCGTCTCTCACCCCGTCACAGATGAGTACAAGATGAAAGGAGTGGAGAAAGTGAAGTACATCAGCGGAGAGGAGGGAGGAGAGGATGGCCAGGAGAGCACAGTGCGTGGATTTTTTTAATAAGAAATTGTCTATTCTGTTTATTATTTACAAATCTACTGTATTGGGTTTTTTTAAAGGTAAATTTATCATCAAAACAAGTCATGATGTAAACTTTTCACTCAGACCTGTGTGGGCAGCACTGTTAAACCTTCACATCCACATATGAAGAACAAAAAATCTGATTAATTTTAGGACAACAGAGAATTTCCTAACTTTTATCTTGTGCAAAAAATGTTATAACTCTGTGAAAACAAGGTAATTATCTTTTAGACTAATTATAGTAACTGGCTTGACTGTTGCAAAACAAAGGTCCCTATGTAGCCATTGTTCATAGTGTTTTCAAATTTGCATTATCTGGACCATGTGAGAAAAATGATAACTTCTTCTGCACTGTAGGACATTTTTAAAACTTAATCTTAGTTTAATGTTTGACATGTTTTACCATTTCCTTATAGTACACAGGTGTTTGAAGCTAGCTGAAGTTATGTGATTTTGTCTACAGTATTCAATAATCAATATATTTGGCAAGTCTTCTCTCTAAGAAGTTTCTAGGAAGCATGTAAAGATGCAGAATGAAGAAGCACTCCAGTAATGCCATCATGGAGACTTTAAATTCACAAATTTATCTTCTGATTGCTTTTATATACAAATACTGTCTTTTAGACTGTACTTGAAAGCTGAATGGAGGTGTTTAAGGATATGTGTGTTTTGATGTCCCACAGGAGAAGAGTGCGCTCCTGGGTAAAGGTCAACACACTGATGAAACAGGGTCAAATGGAAATGGAAATGGAAAGATTCTGTAAGTTTTACTGACTGATGTGTGTGTTTTATTCTTGTTTTTCATATATTTTCATGCTGTCTGATTGTGATGGGCGACTTAAGCTCAGAGCTGTACTGCATTGCTGTGAAATTGCTGTACCTCTTGTGCCCGCAGGAGCATCCACTCCTCAGAGAGCCAGCAGGAATTCTTCAGGATGCTGGATGAGAAAATTGAAAAAGTAAGGACCCTCTCCTAGAGTGTTGCGTTCTGGTTATCATGTTTTTTTCTACAATAAGCCCTCGCTAAATAACATCATGGAGGTTAATCCTTTCAGTGCTACAAATCTGAACGCAGCAGATGACACGATGATACCACCAAACAGCCACAATCTGTCTGGTCCAGTGATTCTGCTGATGAGGTTATTTAAGGTGGAATTGTGGAAAACATGTTGTGCAGACAGAGCTGCTGTGTGATGAAATCTGGTCATAAGGGAGAGTGGATTAGTAAAAACTCAAATAGATTAAGAATAATGTATTTCAAAAAATAGCCGCTCCATGGAAAAAAACAACAACTGTAAGTTAAATCAGTATTTTAGCATCATTATTTAAAATATTGTGGGACACTAGTTGTTACAATCTATATCAGGCACATGGCAGATAAAAAAAAAAAACACACATCTATTTGCAAATGTCTGGGTTGAGTCAGCATGTCCAACATGACAACCATCGCTGGGCTTCAGACCGCCTCTCCAGAAACTGGGCCAATGTTACAGAGACTACATGCTTCATACATCCCATGATCTTTTCCTGCAAATTTAGCACCTCTGTCAGAGAACATGTTTTTTATTCCCTGTTAACACTCATCTTTAGCTAGAGATCTCCAGCTCTGTCATTTTTAAAACTACATTCTTGTGGTGTTTTATCAGATCATTTAGGTTTCCTACAATATATCCGTCCTTTTGTTCTTTTCGAAATAGGAGCAGTGTGGCAAGTCTTAAAATACATATTCGGAGTTTAGAATATAGAACAAAAACATGGAGATGTCTGGAAAATGATCATATTGGTTTTATGTCTCATGAAAGTAGAGAACAGAATCTCTTTATCAAATTTAGTAGTTCATTATTTCTTAGTTTGCTGGGTGTTTCATGCTTGTATTGCACCTTGTTGAAGGTGTTTGAGTGTTAAAATAATTGGGTTTGCTGAGTATCTACCATCTTTTGAATTATTACTTTATTTGTTTTCCAGGGGCGGGACTACTGCTCAGAAGAGGAGGATATGACATAGCACTGTGGTCCCTGTTCCTGATGTGATAGAGCTGTCACTCCAGTGTTATGGATGGACCCCACCATGCGTTCAAATGTCCGGGGGGCCCCGTCTTCTTTGACTGTCCCTTGTATCTACACGCCTAAAGAAAATGGATTACTGACTTGAATGAAGCACCTTTTTGCCCTCCTGCTCACAACTTTAGTTCCTGCTGGTCACCACTCTGGTGGAGAGAAATGACCTCCAGAGTTAAAGACGGTTCAGTATTTATAAGATTTCCCCAAAGGGAGAGAAGTTATAGGTTCAATTCCTTAAAGAAGCCATCACAGGGTGATGAAGATCCTGGGACTTATGTACGCCTAATCTTCTACTGCTTGGACAAACCCTGACAAACAGGAGACTTCCTGTGAACATTTGAAACATTATTTTCAACCGCAGAAGGAACTAGCGCTTTTACAGACTGATTCAAAGTGAAAGTACTGTCCTCACCTGCATCATTTTGAACATGTCATCCTTGAACGCCTCGCTGAAAAGTCATGGGGTTGAAACTTCCTGCATTCCAAGACACAGTATGAACCTCTTTTCTACAGTACGTTGGCCAGTACAGTGTATTTGTCTGTCCATGTCTGTTTCTGAGATGATGTAGAGTATTTATGTTCAATAAGGCTCAGGGTTGAAGTGTT
Source organism: Xyrichtys novacula (assembly GCA_962446985.1). Lineage (NCBI taxonomy): Eukaryota > Metazoa > Chordata > Actinopteri > Labriformes > Labridae > Xyrichtys > Xyrichtys novacula. The sequence goes on from OY660877.1 coordinate 11,493,918, forward strand.
GTAATCTCTGTCTCATCTAGTCAGTCCCTCCTTTCATTAAGACACTGTTGCACCATTAAACAGACACTCATGCACTCACACAGCGGGGTTACTTACGTCCCCCCGCTCCAGTTTGTTTCCATGTTAACCAACAGGTGAACACCCCACGAAGAAATCTCATTATGTGTCTCACCAGTGTTATGTCGTTGTGTTCAGTTTCTATGTTGAACTTTTGTTTTTTTAAGAAAATAAAAAAGTGTTTCCAGTAACTTATTCTTATGGCTGAAGTTACTTTGGAGCAAAGGAGTGAAAAAGTGAGTGCAAAGCCAACAGAACTGCCTGATTCTTTTATTTAAAAATAGACTCATTACATTAATCATTAACATTTTGTCAAATGAAATGTAGTTAAAATGGTGGACCATATTAATGGCGAACATAACTAATACACTGTTGCTTTAAAAAAACTCATTATGAGTCAGTTCAAATGCATTCCTTATGCTACACTGCTTTGTTGACTATTATTTGGCAATAACAGCTTTAAAGTAATACTGGTGTGCAACATGGCTGTTTAATAAGAAATACCATTACAAAGGGCAGGACACAGTGTTCTCATTTTACCATTGTTATATATAGTTTTCATACTGCAAGTGACAAGTTTATTCTCCAGCTTTAGGATATCACTTTAGAATCACAACTCTCTGAGCAATGATTGGTTCATTTTAGTTTGATAAACAACTTTATTGTAGAGAGTGCAGAAGCCCTGAGCGAACACGCATCAAGACGTTTTATTCTGTTTACCTGTCACAATGAGTTGATTTAAGATGATTATTACTCATCTCCAGAGCTCCAAAAACAAACAAACAAACAAACAAACAAACAAACAAATCTCTTATCTCATTGGTGATGACAGTGGCAGCATGGCATGTCATGGTCTCATCTGCCACCATAACTAGTCTTTTGTTGTGTAGAGCATTACACCAGAAAGAATTCAACATGAGATAAACGAGTCCATTATAATGGACAAACCTATTCTGTTACGCCAAGATGTCAGGAAAAATAAGTTGAGATCTTGAGAAAACAGAGTGAATCAAATATATGGATGCATGTCCACTTTGGGTTCCTGCAGAAGAGATACACAGAGAAGTTCACAGTCAGAGACAGGAATAGTGGGCTCGTAGTTACCCTCACAGTGTTGTCCTCTTTTGACTGCATTATTCCAGAAATGTGGATTGGATGCATCAGGCTTGTGTCACAGGTTTTCACCAGAGCTTTTGAAATCAACTTTGTAGCGAGCAAACAGACAACTATAAAAGTGATTTCAAAGTCAGGATTCTCATGAGCAATAACAAATAAAGACAGCAAAAAGACAAATGCATTTATACACAAAATCATTCCTTTTCCCTCTTGTAAGTCAGCAAATAATGTAACATCTTCTTTTCATTTGTAGAACGCTCAAAATAAAATTCTCTCTATGGTTGATCTCTTCACAGCCCACTGAGTTTGGCAGCCATTGAAATTGCAAAAGTCTGGGCATTTGGGAGCTCAAACTTCACAGGTTAGGCGAGGTCATCAGTATCTCACTCCGAATATTCAGAGGGCGCTCTGTGGTCATGTCCATCTGCTCCTGCTGCTCATGTTCTCAGTGTATCTTTCTCTTCATTTCAGGTGCAGCCCATGGAGACAGACAAAGTGACCAATAATAGCTCATCTACTGACCATTTCTGCTCCTTTATGTTTGGCCTATAACACCAAAGCGTAGTCTCTCTCTCTCTACTTGCTCAGTTCTGTTGTCGTCTCTTGCGGTGCTTTCGACGGCCGACATCCTGGAAGGGTCCAACAGGAGGGTCAGGGGTCACCAGCCCGTCAGTCAGCCTCTGGTAGACCAGGGTGGAGTCAGCAGCAACAGCACACAGCAGCATGGGGAAGCCTCTGTCCATCACTTGTCGAATGCTGAATAAAGAGGAGAAAAACAAAAGTTGGCAAAATTTGAGAGCTACTGGTAGTCTTTAAAAGAAGGAGGTTACAGTTAGATTTTAAACCTGTTGTGGGTCAGAGATCTGTGAACAGGCAGAGGCAGGACTGTCTGCACTGGTGTGTCTTCCTTTTCTTTCCCCTCAAGCAAAACCAGCTGCAGCTCTGGACTCTTGACACAAGACACCTCCTTCCACCTCCGCACTGCAGAAAAACAGCATAAGAATGGTGGTAACTTTGGTGGTCATTAAGGCCTGCAGCAGGGGCTCTGACTAAATGTAATCATTGATGTATTTCCTTTGACACAATTACTTTTGTAGTCAATAAAAAGGCATCATTGTTTATTTTCATCTGTTTAATCATCAGCTGTTACTGGTTCATATCTCTCTGAATGTCTGAAAAACAGTCATTCTAATAGTGATTCACACACCTTCAGTTAGGTCCATGTACACCAGGAAAGCAGCATGAATCTGTTCGCTGTCTTCAACCTCCAATTTCTGCATTTGCTGGTACTAGAAAAGAAAAAACACTAATTATTGCACGATTTAACATCAGACACATGAACACACACGGTGATAAAACTTACAGCTGGATGCACGAGGATCCAGTTTTGAGGAGATTTCTCTGACATTACTTTTTAAAGCTAAACGTTTCTTAAGACTGACAAATACCAGCGCTTATTACTGCTGCTGCTGGTACTGCATGTGTTTGTGAGTTACCGGCGTGCTACATCGTAAAATGTCCGACTGGAAAACGTTTCCAGCACAGCCTGTCAGAAACAGGAACCGCTTCTACCTGACAAACTGAAATAAGAGAGGTAAAAATCCAAGCGCTGCTAAAAGATATGTTATTGTATCTTTCTCTGTGTGTTTTATAGTTTATTGTTAATATTTTGGTCTATTTCAAATGACAAGGAGTAAGAAGATATCGTTTATTAAGGATACACGCGAGGAAAGAAACATAAATTAGCTTACATAATTGTAAAGGACATTGTTTATTATTTGTATTTATTTTATTTCTATGAACTCACAGTCACAGCTGAAAATTAAATGATTTGATTTACAGAGCTATCCTGACACAGAGTAGGAAATATGTGAAAATTATAGTCCTCATATAAAGGGATAATGTAGGCTATAGTTAGCTGGTGGTTACCCCCTCAGGGTGGTCAAAAGCTCTCATTTTCAGAGTTAAACATAGATAATAAAAAGAGGTGGAGAAGTTGGTGTTCAGTGATGTTATCTGTTATCTCACTGCTGCCTGAGACTGCAGAGAGTGGATAAGAAAGAAGACCACCAGTCAACCTGCAACAAGGTTCTTAAAAATCTGGAAATATTGGCATCCATGCTTGACCAACAAATGAGCAAGAAAAAAAATATTGTTTCAGAAAATGTTGACTCATGTAATTAATCGACAGAAGAGGCAATTTTCTAATTTGTTAATATCAGAGGCCTTTTGGCAGATAGTGAGGTTGCCCCCTGCTGGATATTAAGAAGAATACCACATACTGAGATCCATTAGAAACATCCCCGTATCTCATAAAAGGGACTCTCTTCGTTTCAGTGTACATTTATGTTGTACAAATCTCTAAAAAAAAACACACACAAAATAATCTTTTATGGAGAGAAATCTTTAAACAAAGACAAACTTTTTTTAAACAGTCAAAAAAAAGAATTATTGTGGTGGTCATGATGATCTGTGCAGTAGGAGTGGCTGTATCAATTTGAGGAAAAACTTACCTAAAATATTTCATTCATACAGTTGAAATAGTTGTAGTAAACTCATTTGTTTCATGTATGCTGAATCTGATCATAAGATATTCGTTTCATCTGCTAAAATGAGAAGAGTCTCCAACACTCCGACAAACTCTTGGTTTACTCACTTGTTGCAGCTGAACCTGCAGCACTCGCAGCAGCCTGGTGACTCTGAATTGACTGCATTTTGTTCACAATTGTTAAAAAAAAAAGCATTATGTAAGATTATGCCATTTAAGAATATTTTCTGTAAGACGTTTCTATCATGATATCCACTCTTCCATTTGTTTAACCTTTTCTGATCTTGGTTTATGGAAAGAAATAGCCTAATTCAGTGTTTTTGAACCTTTTTTGAGCCATGGTACATTTTTTCATTAAAAAAAATTATGAGGCAAACCACCAACCAAAAATGTTACTAAATGACACTTGGTAATACAGTTTATACAATGACAATATAGTCTCTCAATTTATTCATACTCACCCAGTGTGAAACCTGGGGCTGTAGTGTACAGCACAAACACTTAAGAATTGCATATTTTTAACAGATAATACGTTATTTAAAAAAAAAAAAATAGACTAATAAAGTGAAATTGGATAATTTCTCAGGGTACACCTGACTATCTGTCATGACACACTGGTTGAAAAACACTGGCCTAACTCACAGAGGATCAGCCAAGTAAGTGCTATCAGATATGGAAGCAGAAAATATTGTAGGCTGATGAATCTTCTGGCCAACCCCATGGACTGAGTAAAAGAGGAGGATGCAGCAAGCTAAGGTATTAGGATTGCCTTGTTCTAGCCTTAGTCTGGCCCTTGATCTGTATCCGTGTTGAGCCAGAAGTGGCCATGAGTGAAGAAGAAGATATGTTCCAGCAGATCCATCAGATGATGATTTTACTCCAACTTGGGACACATTTTATAAAGTGGACACCACCCTGTGTCGACACACGCTCAATCAGTGTGCAAATGTTTCCTGTGGTGATAAACTAGATTCATGTCTGATTTCATTCATTTAGACCTGCTCTGCAATCAAAGTGGTCGCCCCCTGCTGATCATTATAAAGACTGCAGTCTAATGGAGCTTTTGTTTAAGCTTAACTTTAAAAGCAGAGGTTCTTACACAGTCTTTGCTCACCACTGTCTCATCAAGCTGTAGGAAACTTGCATGCCTGCTGTGATCGGTAATATTCTTCAGCTAAGTACACAACACTAAATAAAACCAAGTGTGAAGCATATCTCTAAGTTCAGAAGTTACATGAACACCCTTGTCTAATCACAACTTTGTATTTACTGCTGTTAATTTAAGACAACCAATGTTAACAAGCACCAATCACAAAACTAGTTTTTGTGTGTGTGTGTGTGTGTGTGTGTGTGTGTGTGTGTGTGTGTGTGTGTGTGTGTGTGTGTGTGTGTGTGTGAACACCACTGTAAGATTTAAAAATGATACTACAGATAAGTACATTTTAATGTGTGTCTAATATGAATGATCACTGATGATACATGAAAGATATCACTTTATTTTCACCAGTAGTATCTTATGAATATCACTTTTAACCTGTGGATGGTCTCTGAATTGTGTGTTCATAATTTCCTTGTCAAACAGATATCTGCCAAAGGAAAAATCTATGATCATATGTTTAAACGTAGTTTATGAGGAGCTCTTGACTGCTTTAAAATGATGTCTTCTTCCCTGCAGAGGTTCAGATGCATGTTTGCACCAAAAATCTATTAAGCATGTTTACCAGTTCCCTCTAAACCAGCCCAGACTCAGGAGAAAGAAGAGAAGCGTTTCACCCACACACTGACAGAATCACTCAACAGACTCTTCCTGTAATTATACACTGACTGAACTTGACTCTGTAATTGACATTTTCAAAGCTCTCCATCTTAACTCAGTGTATTTCCATGCAGTGTATGAGCATATTTTTCGCTCTCACTGTCCTGTCACATGTCACACTCCTCTGCTGAAGCCCACTGCCTCTCTTTTGCTCTCCACCAACTCTTATTTGACCATGTCGCATCAGTTAGGTGTTAGACTGATGTAATAAATAAGATACACAGAAGGTTAAAGTTACAGGAGAAGGACTTCAGCCCATGAAACATCAGGGAGACTCAATCCAGCACCCAGAATCCACCTTCTTTGTCAGAATGTTAGAAACAGAACAGGGCAAGTGCATTTTTGAACCAAATTAAACTTCATGTCATGTAAATTTCCAACCCTGAATATTTCTTTTTTTTTTTTTTTAATTCAAAAACAGTTTTTCGGCCTATGTGAAAATGTTCAGCAATTCTCAATAGTGTTCTTCTAAAGTGAGCAGCTACTGAAACACTGAAAACAGAAACAGATCGTTTTGTTCCACCATAAGCTGTGATGAAATACATGATCATTTTTGAAATGTCACTACCTTTATAAGATTATAAATATGTTAACTGTATGAGCCAGATATAACTCACCTCGAATTTAACTTTTTTGTTTTGTTATCTGTGTATGTCTACAGTTTAAGTAATACTCTGTTTTAAAATGAAACTCATAGATAGCATAGGAACAAAGTCAAACTAGCATACAGTATAATCTTCATGGGGACCTGAGTTTATTAAATAATCCCTTAATTTGGATAAGGATAATGTTATAGTTTAAAAACAGCCTCAGATTAACCTTAACATTTGAGATAAATCCAAAAATGGCATTTTGTAATAATCAGCATTAGACTGGCAAGGTCCCTCACAAGGTGGATTCACAAAGGTCTTTCAAAAACACTTTTACCTCACCCCCAATGACAGCAAATCCAATCAAAAACAGTAACAGTAACTAATGATGTATATAATGATACTAGTTGATATTGCTCCCGATATAAGTACTCTGAAATTTACAGCTTAACTCCACATATTTCTCTGTTTACCAGTGTATTAAAAATGTAACATATTACTGACTCAGACAACCATGTATATTACATTTTAATGTGCTTTAGGGACAACTGAATGAATTTATACACCACTTTCTTTTGCATTTTAACCACAAAGTTTATTTTGTTAATTGAAAAACTGCAATTGGTCAAACACTACTTAACATGTTTGTTAAGCCTAAATCTCAACTATGCCAAATTATACTGCGTCCGTGAGTTTGTTGTTGATCACAGCCGTAAAACTCATGTTTCTGGTTTCCCAGTTAAATACAGTCCATCAGAGAGGAATACTTTCTCTTTAGATAGGCCTGTATCTGTTGATATGCCGTCATGTAATTAAATCTTTATGTGTAGTACACATTTGCTGGTCAGAGGCAAAAAAACCAAATGAAATAACAGACACAACAATCAACTTAAGATTTTTATTCTTTAAAAAAAAAAAAGCAATGGTATTTTCATGTCAAGCAAACAATGGAACCATTTAATATTAGTACTGTTCCATTTCACAAAATGAGTTATGAAAGAATAATTAAACCACACAAATGATACACTTTTTTGGAATAAATTAATCAAAAAGGAAAATAAAACATGCTTGTACTTAGGTGTTGAACAGGAAATATTGAAAGTCCAATGCTCAAAAATTGAAGACACCTGAGAATATAAATATCAAAACAGCTTGTTGCAGCAGGTATTTAGTTCCACAGATCCTCCTCTTTACCTCGACTAAAGCTTTGATAAGAGGAGTTTTAAAAATTACATTAATGTAAAAATTAGGCATCAATTTAAAAAACATCCATCTCTGTACAATGTGCATATCTGACTTAGTGTGGTGATCGTTGCAGTATTTTTTTTTCTCAGCGAGGCAGCGAAAAAAAATGAAATCCAAAGTGGATAACGCTCGTCTGACATCAAACCACATTCAGTGATATGAACAAAAAGATTTGGACTGAGCTCTTAATTGAATCTGCAGTGAGGTGACAGCCTGTAGGTATTATTTTTTTACTTTAATACCCATTTTAAGCCTCTGCCTGAGCCCACACTGACTTTCCCATGGTGCCTCAACTCCTGATGGGCTCGAGAGACAGAGGCTGATTTATCCAGGAGACCATTTGCTACTGTCTACTGACAAGACTTTACAGAGGCAGGGAGAAGGAAGTTCTGCTGCTACACAGGTAGTAGTGATCTTGCATATAGAGACATGAGGAAGATACGGATATACAACAGACCATCTAGGTGATAAAAACACATTTCTGAAATCCAAGGCTCAGTGGCTTTATATTTCTGAGAGACAGTATGGATGGATTCTGTACAGACTCTGCAAACAAAATGAGTGAGGTATGTTCTTATTGTGATTTTATAGCTTTGAGACCCGGACAGAGTCTGTGTGAGGAGAAGCTCCTGTCCAAGAGAGGAGACAAGAGAGGATATGTCCATTTGAAGACAGACCGGAAAAAAAAAAAAGAAAGAGTGTCCCTTTCGTTAAGCAGTCCAAGCGTTCCAGATTACTGCCAGCAGCAACCCCGAAACTGTAAACAGATCAAAATCCTGAAGAAAATTGTGTACAAGAAAAGCTCCTTTCAGAAATGTTAAGGTGGATGTTGATGAATACAGACTTTCTACTGGAGGAGACAAACAAAAGATCTGGAAAGACAAATGAAGCATTTTACCTTTGAGAAAACAAAAGAGAACACATTCCACAATAAGAGATGGCCTGGATGACTAAGCAAATACTAAAATAATCAAAATAAAAAGAAGACTAGCCAGTTCTTTTATCACGCCCTCTAAAGCACTTGGACAAAAAAAAGGCAGTTTTACAAACCATTGGTTATCAACACACTAGCAAAGTTCCACAGTGCTCGCTTGAAGAAGCATAGTAACAGTGCAAGCCAATACACTATTCAGCCAAACACAACTGTAAGAAAAAAAGTGCTGCATTGCATAATGAGTATCTGTAATGAGCCCACAGGTAGGCATATAAACCTATACAATGATCCAACTGTAAACATGGTGCAAAGTAGTAATGACATAGTTTAAGGCTTTCAGATTTTTCCTGAAGAAGAAGTGTTTTTCTCTGAGATAAAGGAAAGTGTCCGTGTCCTGGACAAACAGTGTGGAAACACAGAAAATAACAATTCAAGCTCTCTACAACCAGACCCCGACACTGTGTGTACTCAAATGCAGATTAAACATCTAGATTGCTGAGTTTTCTGTAGCAACACAAACAGATTTTTGAACATTTTGGCTGACAGAATATTTTGATACCAACATATTAACATTTCTTTATCAGAATGGACATGTTGACTCAAACACAGGCATAATGAATAGTGTTTATACTGACCGTATTGTCTCTAAAGTGTCTATCACCTTTATATTGTTTAAACTGCTGGTTTATTTACGCACCTACAGAGAAATGAGCCATTATTCCTAGTATTAATTTTACCTGTGGTTTGGCAATATATCCACTACTTTAAAGATTACCAATGCTATATTTCCTGAATTTCCTCCATATAATTATTTTCTTAAACTTATCTTGTTTCCTACATAAGAGTCAAACTTCAGTTTTATCGATGCCTATAATCCCTGATCTGAAATGCACTCTACTGTCCTGATAAGTGGAATGAACACTTTTATTCTGAAGGCAGTAGACTGAAAGTCTATTTTCCCTAGAGTATTTTGATACCATTGCATACACACTTCCTCCAGACCAGTAAAAAAAAAAAAAAAAAAAAAAAGGTAAATAAAAGCACATACACACCGACACTCACAAGCAATGCCATCCTATCAAGCGTATACTCTTACCCCTAATATAAGGACTACAATTCATCACATGTATTAATTCTCCTGCTAGTAGCATTGCCATTTTTCTACATTAAAAGCTTAAAGCTTATATACATTTGCATCAGTATTAGACATAATACTACTGCGTATTATGTGTCAGCATTTCTGAATAACAACTGATCTAGACTTAAGGTTGCCGTACAAACAGCTCTTCTACAGTGAAGTTTGAGCCACCTTCAGGTAATTGATATTTGATCTACAGTTAAATTGAATACACACGCACAAAAAAAAAAAAAAAACAATTTGCGTCATTGATGGTTACTAAAGCAATAAAAATAAGGGAATGTATCACCACTAAAATGTCTACATGGAATCAGCAAAGCCTAAGAGTAATAATTTAAAAAAAAGTCAAAAGACTTCTAGTCACTGCCTCGCTACTGAACATCACATTGTGCTACTCATGGTAAAGAAATGGTACTCAAGAGCACAACAACAATCTACAAATTGGACAAGAAAACAGGGGAGTTTTGGCTGATGATGGTGTGCAGATTACAGATAATGTGAAAAATCCCTGCAATTTGTGAAAGTGTTTCAGTATGAGATAGTGAGGTTATATAGGGCTGGGCTTCTTTTTAGTGATGAAATCTGCTTTAAGATTCCTTATCCAATCAAATCCTGAGCAAGAAATAAAAAGCAACTATGTTGAAATGCAAAAACACATTTATTCTCATACGTTGTAGGCTGCCATCAACAGGTAATCGATGACAAACTACTTTATATTCTGTTTTTGGTTAAAAAAGAAAATGTTCTGAGCTGCGCCTCATTGTCAGACTCAGATTTTCAAGATATTGTAATCGTAGGTAATGTTACCAATCATCAGGACTGCATTATGGCGTTTACAGCTTTACAGAATTATTTGCATCAATGTGATGTAGTACTTTAATCTGTCCAGTTTTCAAGAGAGCCATTGAAAATATTCCCATCCGTCTATTTGAATTATAAAAAATATCCCCTGTTCATTTCATTTCATCATGTCTTCATATAAGGCTTCAAAATGCTGCATTCTGACATAATTTTACAATGTGTGGTCATATCAGACTGGCTCTTTTCATTGGCTTGCATATATCAATTATTGTGCAGCAATTGCATCTCACTGCATCGTTACTGTCTTAATAGAAGCATAGCCACACATTTTAAAGCTGGCTCCAGTCAGTCCTGCATTTTGTAAACATTACACACCTGCTTTTAAACACATGCAACCGGCATAGTAAATGAAGAGAAGTAGGTCCAAAATTTACCTTCAGGAATTGATAAGTGGAATCTAAAAGCACATTTCTTAACAATCACCAGGTCTTCTCAGAACTGTCCTGAGACCCAACCCTAGTTATGTTGAGTCGGTGGATAGTGGTCAAGACTCATCCATGTGGATAAAGAGATGAGGCTACATCCCCTCACATCCAGCTGTGTGTGTGTGTTGGCCTGTGTACATGTGGTGTGTGCACTTTTTTTTTTTTTTGTTCAGTACAGACATACTAAACCCTAATCATTGGATCTGATTGTAGCTGGTTAACTTGAAACCACTGTGACCATCTGTGCTCCTTGGCCCAAACCATTTTAATGGTGCATGTTGAGGCCTGAAGAGGAGCCCTTGTTGCGCCCCAACATGGAGGGCTGGAAGTCTGGATGACGGCGGGCGTGCTTGATCAGGTGGTCGCTGCGCATGAAGCGCTTGTCGCACAGTGGGCACAGGAAGCGTTTCTCCCCTGTGTGGGTGCGGGTGTGGCGAGCAAGCTCATCGGAGCGAGCGAACTTCTTCTTGCAGTCGGGCCAGGTGCACGGGAAGGGCCTCTCACCTGACAGAGAAGTGAGAATAAAACAGTTTAGTATTATGTAAATTCAACATCAACAAATCATTATTAACTCAAGGAGGGTTTGAAAGTTGTACAATTATATTAACATTTATATAGGGAAATTCTACCTTGAGTTTATACCAAATCATTTTCTATGTATTCAATCCCAGCTTGTTGTACTGTTGTGGATTGCTAATATTACCATTTTTCAGTTATTCTTGAACATCTTATTCTTTCTCTGTATTTTGTCTTACTAATATTGTTACCTGTCTTCAAATCAATTACAAAAAACAAGTTCTAAAGCAGGTTGATTTCCTTGTGCTTGTCTTTGTTCAGCTGATGTCTTAAATGTATTGATTTTTGATGACTTTATTTCACACAGGTTTACACCAAAAGTGTTAAATACCCAGATGAGAGATTAATCTTCTGCCTGGATTACTTCTATCAAACGAGGTTCAATCAAAAATACTCATCTCTAGATTGTTAAATACGTGACAAAACATATATCCAGGATTTAGATGGTTCAGATTAGTCGCCCTAAACTACTACTAGCCTTAATCTCTGACAGGCACCATGAGTAAAATCAGGATAAGAGAGCAGGATACTCGGTGCCATTTTCAAGATCACAAAGCCAGGCCACGTTGTTGTTGCAGAACTCGCTGGGGGCGTTCCCACCACAGTTTCTTTCAGCCGTTTCCTGTCCTTAATCCGTTTGCGCCTGCTCAGTGACCCTGAACGCACCAATTCTCCTCTTTCTGAGCAAAATCACATGCACATTTTTAGAGAATGGTAGAGCTCCGCCAACAGGTGGGCGTATTATCAACCGACACATGCAGCCTGTGGGGTCGGCGTACTGCAAAACTTGCGAATCGTGTTATTGTAAAGCAAAGAAGGTGCATCAGACAAAAAGGGGCGACGCATTTACAATCATTCTCCCGCGATTTTTCTAACATGTTATCGATCATTCCTTCTTTGTAGATACTAACAATGGCTGTAACGGGTGAGAAAAGTGGTTGTACCTAAAGAAAAACTTCAGTATAACAGCGAGTAGAAGCTACTACTGCTGCCATCAACAGGACAGGCTTCGACCGACAATGAACTCTTTGCTCCCGACGCGAAGGTTTCGTCTTACGTTCATTTCATATGCAAATCCAGTCGGGAGGAAGACCTTCGTCACCGGTTTTAACGTCCAGCCCAGTTCTTTTGTTAGTTTACTTCTTTGTCAGAGCCTCGGAAGGGGAGTCTTTCTGTCTCTCCCTCTTTGTTTGACCACGTTTTTACAGGGATAAATGTGAAAGAACAAGCGTACTATCACTGAGCTGATATCTGTTCACTCTGTAAAGTACAAAGACAGCACTTTCCATATTTGTCAGTTATGGTGTGATAACAGCGTGGGCGTGTGAGCACAAGTTGTGGAGACTTAGCAGAGAACTGTTGTTGTCCTCGTACCTGTGTGTGTCCGGATGTGTGCCTTCAGGTGGGACGATTTCCCATAAACTCTGTCGCATCCGTCAAAAGTGCACTGGTGTCGCTTCACCGGGGAGCGCGGGACCCCCACGCCTCCTCCTCCTCCTCCCCCCCTCAGCTGCTGCTGCTGTCCGGGCACCGGCGTGGCGGAGGGGGTCATGGTGGGGGTGGTTGGGTCGGACAACGTGGTGTAGCCGCTCTCCCCTCCGCACGAGGAGTTGCTGCTCTCGGAGTAGGCCGACATAGGGCGGAACTTACCATGCAGGTCGGTGAGGATACCGGCCACCGCCATCATGTTCGCCCCCTCCAGCCTAAGCGTCTCGCGCACTTCCCTGTCCTCATTCGACCCATCGGGCTCCCCGGGGAGCAGGCCCACCGTGGCAGGCTGGCTGGCGGGGGCGACCGGGGTGGGTCTGTGCAGGACAGGACCGGTGGATATCGACACCAGGCACTCAGCAGCGAAATAATCAGACGAAGCAGTCAACGACATTGTTATCTGCCTTGTTTTGTTTGCTTGGTAAGAAAAAATAACGACGAAAATCCACCAGGAGGGGCTAACGGTTGTCTGATCCAGACCTCGTTTTCATCAAACTCGACGAAGCAACCGTTTCCAGTTGAGCCTTTTCACCGCCATACAGAGTGTTAGTAGTTAGAAAAACGCCAAGTACATCAAAGAAAAGGCACAAATTAGAGAGGTGATGTGCTAAAAGTGTGCCAGTGTCCTTAGCCAAACAAGCGTGCCTCTTACCGTCTGACGGTTCATTGTGTCTGGGCTCCGAGAAGCCGGTCAAACCTACGCCCCCTGGTCCGGACTAGGGGTGCGTTCAAGTCTCATCCTGTGAAACGTGTTAGAAGTGTTCATGTGAACACATCTAACAGAAATTAACCTCAATTACTGAATATTTACTGTCATACATCTAAAATTATTCATGTAACGATTCGACGGCTTTAACATTAAACTAGGTGATTTTGAATAACACTTCGCAATAGCACACTCAAACAACAGCCTTCATTTTAGTTTTGTTCTGTAAGAATATTTCACATGTATTTACACCACAAGTATATCATTTTTTTAATAACACTGAAGCACAAAACGAGACAAACTGCACAATTTCGTTTTTTTTCATGCCATGAAGCCCAAAGTCTAGGCAGGTTATCGGCTTTTTCGCAAAGGAGGTACAAATATACAATTTTCTCCGTGTACTTAAACGCAGCGTCAACCAGTAGCGCGCAGTGACTGACGTCGCAGCACGGGCGTGGACCGCGGCGGCGGGTGCATCGTGGAAAGTAGGTGGCAGGCAGCTTGGGTAATGATGGGGGAAGGAGATGGGGATGAAAGGCGTGTTGGGTAAATTAGTCTGAGCTCTGTCGGCGGCATAAAATGTGGCTGAGGGGAGAGGGCTTTCGCGGGGATAACTGCTCTACAAAGAGCTATAAAAGCCACACGAAAGCTCTACGTTTCAACTGTTTTTGAACCTTAAGACACATAAACTACACTAGAGGTCTCTCTTCTATCAGCATGCTTCCCTTGACTGTATTTATTCTCCAGACAAGTTTATGAAACGGCTGCTGACAGATTAGAGCCCACACTGGTGGTTTGGTGTATTGATTATGGTCGAATTGACTTTGTGTATTATTATATTGTGTAGACCTATTGTAAAAATGTGGTTGAATTATATATATTTAAAAAGTCTAGTATAAACACCAGACTAAGTGATTTTTTTTTTTTTTTACATAGCTACTTAAATGTACCACTTAGATATTCTTTTATTTACCTACACCCCTGTATAAAGCTACATGCATCTCAAATTACATGACCAGATCACTTGAATATCAATCTTTAAACTAATCTTGAAATAAACAATTTTCCTCTTCTATATGTGACTCCTGTCTTATGTAGCCTATCTGAATATGCAGTCAAAAAATCTTTCTTTTTTTCCTAAGTCTGCTGCTAAGTGATTGGCTCACCGTGTGTTTGTAGCTCCAGTCCTGGAGGTATTTCCTGATTGGTTGCTGTGAGCACTATGGGTCACTGTGGAAGCCCAAATACAAGCGTGGTCATTCAGTGGCCTTGAACACTGCTTGGTTTTCATCTTGCTTACATGTGGAGGCTCAGAGTCAGAGACCTGCAGTGACTTGGGGTTGCTATGGCTATGAACTTGTTACTGCCAAGTTGTCTGCATGTTATACTGATTTTTCTCCTGCTATACGGTAAGTTTTTTGTTGTTCTTCTTGGTGCGTCTTTAGTTTCTTTAGTGAAATCTTGAATTGACTAAGAGTTCAGTTGGCGTCTATGAGTGTTCAGTATGACAGGTTGGTATGTTTTATCTAAAAAAGTTTTTCTTTAATTTTTTAAATATTGCTTACTTTATTTTATGCAGTGGGTGATTGCTTTCAGGCAGAACCAAATCCCTGTGATTCAAGTTGTAATGGTGAGACTAAAGCTTTTTGATCATATCTAGTTTCTTTTATGACAGATGTTTACCTCTCTAACAAAATTTGCCATATTTGCCTATTGTCATTTTTATTTTAATAGGTTTCTCTAGCACTGACTTGTCCTTTGAGAGAGGAGTACGGTACACTTACAGATATAGGACCACAATAACTACAACACTTTATGGCTCCAGTGCTGGCAGGAATGGACTGGCTTTGGACTGCGTGGTTGATATTGATGTTGTTTCCAGGTGTCACCTAATGATGCAGGTCAGCTTTAAGAAAAGTGTCAGAGAAAAATACATGTCAAGTTTTGCAAAATGTCCATTATTCATGCACATGCTTTTCCAATAGATTAGGAATCCACAGATAAAGCGCCTGTCTCCTCAGAAGGAACACTCAGTGCAGCGTTTGAAGAGCTTGAGGTAACAAGGCGAAGGTTTTGCACAGTTTTGGTGCATTTTTACAAAGAAAAGTTACCATGTTTAAGGCCTTATTCTGTCTGTTCTTTGTCTGCATTGTTCAAAGTGTGAGTCCAGATCTTTTTGGAATGCTAAAACTGTTTTTCTATGTGTGTGATACTCAGTTCAAACGTCCCACTTGTCTGTTTCTGGGTCCCAGGGGAATTCATCTGCTGTTTTTATTTCCCAGGGATTCACTAGAGAGAACGCGCCTCAAGTTCTCCCTCCAGGGGGGAAAGGTCACGGCCCTCTGTCTCCAGGAGGGGGAGCAGGTGTGGGCCCTCAACATTAAGAGGGCTCTATTGAGCATGCTCCAGACCTCCCGCACCGCCTCCAAACAGGAATTAGAAAAGGAGGTGAGGGTTGATGAGCTTTCTGTTGCTCTGTGTAAAACAGGCCCCATGCAGGAGCCTCAAGTCTTTTGAAAATAAAGCAAATACAACAATTACATATTCTAGTCCGACAAATACCACCTCTATTCCTGCTACATAGCAATAACCATAGTTATTGTAAACAAGCCATGATTAAGTGCGTTCACAGGGTGATCATAAGACTTTTCTCTAATGACTCTTTCTCAGACCGATGTTTATGGGACATGCACCAGCAGGTATGAGAGGCGAGGACCTGTACTGCTGAAGAGCAGGGATTTGAAACAGTGCCACCAGTCCAGACTGGCAAACTTCTGGCCTCATTCAAAACCAGTAACGGAAGATACAGTGAGTTTTTCTGTCCTTTGCAGATATGATGGCTGTGATAAAGGCTGCTTTGAAGTTTATTACTTACTTCAGTCTGTTTTTATTCTTTAGGCCCAATAAATGATTTTAGTAATAAATGGTTCTCTTTGAAATTCATCAGTGTGTTGCATATGAAACAGCAGGAAGACAAAAAACCCAGGATGTCATATAAACATAGTGATTTACTTTTGAAACCCTGATCATGGTCCTGGTTTTGCCTGTTTATCGGAAAGGATTCAATGATATAGAGCTCTATAGAGGGGTTACAAGTCAAATTGTTGTAAAATTCTTCTTCAAAGTTAGCAGTGCAGGGAATGTGGATTTTTTTATATCAATTAAAAAACCTGCTGTAGTATAAAGGAAAGGTTATCACAGAGATAAATCTGTAAAATAGAATATTGGATTTAATGAAAAAAGAGATAGTTGAGTCATGTTGGTCACGGTCTTTATATATTTTTTTAAAGCTTGTAGCACATTTGTCATTTTTCACTAGTCATTGCAGTCCGAGCTGCACTGTGTTCAGAAGTTTGGCTCCAGAGTGATGGAGGAGGTAAACTGCACTGAAGTTGTGTCTGTGGCAACATGGTCCAGAAATCAGGGACCGGTGAAGACACAAACTACGTCCACTCTGCTCCTGCTCAGGGCCCAGCCAGGGACCCCTTTAAATGCAGGTAAGGAGTAGCACCAACACATCTGTGGTTAAGTAATGTTTTGCTGATACAGGTGCTAAAATCTGCACTGATAATTGTTAATGCAGATACCTTAGATCACGGAGTGCTTACTGGCCTGCAGTTTGAAGATGAAGGAGCTTCAGGGAAAAGTAGAGCATCAACACCCCAGCAAGCTGGTCAGACGGTCAGGATGTTATGCAGTCTCACCTCAGACACACAACAGGTAAGTCACAACAGGATCCAGATTTAAAATGCATTAATTTGCCAAAATAAATAAAAAAGAAGAAAACGCAGATTCATGTATCTTAGCAGTAAAATATGCCCTGTAATATAAATCGCTTTGAAGTAGCTGAGCCCTGCCAGACACTCTGTTGGCTTATTTGTGTTTCTAATTTGTAGCTTAACTCACTCTGAGGTTCTGCTCTATATGAGCCAGGCATTTTAAGTTTTTCCCTACACAGGAGAGCAGTTAAACTTCATCTGGCAACCTCCATCAAAGTCTGTTTACATGGGAGGTGTTCGAAAGAGGCAATCACAGAGAAAGCCAGACACACTCTGACGTTAAATCACTGTGTGGGGGATCAGGTGATTGATGGAGTCGAAGTGTATTCACAGTTATACTGATGGTTACTATTTTTAAAAAGAGACAAATAATTTAAAATGATGTTAATATGACTTCTTATGTGTTTGGATTTTATGCCCACAGGTATCACAAGAGTTCCTTCAACTGGCTTTCCAGCTAAGAGATCTGACTCTTTCTCAACTCCAGACACTTTGGCAAGAAGCCTCTTTCAAGTGCCGCAATGACTGGTCAGTATTTTCCTTGTGTTTAGTAACATGATGATAATAATTTTACTAATTAATCTGTTTCATTTTCTTCAGTTCTTGATTTCATTGGGGTTGTTTATGATGCACATTGTCACTCTTAGCATTGGGATGAATCAACTAGCATAAAACATAATAAACATCCAGCCAAGCAAAGGTCTATTCTGTTTCAAACTGACCCAAAGAAAGAGAGCAGAGGTAACTTTAAAGAAATACATCAGTAATTTATTATGTTTGGTTCCATTTAAATATCTTTCAGCTGAATAAAGTTTGCAGTCTAACCTAGCATACAAGTGGAAAACAGCTAATCTGGATTTTACAGCGCCCTATAGCACCCTATAAAACTAGTCAGTGTGGTTTGCATGACCTCTTTATGTAGGCTATAAAACAGAAAAGATAGCCTACAACATTTGTCCTCTACAATTAGCTAACTGGCTTAGTTAATTAGCTAGTTTTAGTTTTAAGTGTTGACAAGCATGCTTTGCCAGACAAGCCGTTTCCCTCTCTCCAATTCTTTGTGTTAAGCTAACACAGCTGCAGGCAGTAGCTTCATAGTCACACATGTGAGCTGTCTTAATCTTACTGTGTTACTCTCAGCAAGGAAGTGAATCTACAAAAATACCCTCCTGAAACCTTCATTTTCCAGGTTCAAACTTCTGCTAAAATGAAACTTTTAGGTGAAGTGAACAACAGTCTCATACTCTGTACTTAAATAGAGTCAGTATTTAGGGTTTTCTTATTTCTTAGCTTTTGTGTTATGTAATATGATGTTATGTGATAGTACTAAACTGTTCTCATGCAAAGAGAGGTTAATGTTGTTGAATAACTCTTTGGACAGGCAGCCTTTGTTGGACGCATTACCAGCTTGTGGATCTGAAAACTGTATCTTACTACTAACCAACCTCATGATGACCAAAGAGCTGGAGGAGGAGCAGGCTCATGCTTTTCTCACCACCATAGTCCTCATCCCTAATCCATCACCACAAATCATCAACTCCATCAACGTAGGATCCTTGGGGTGACATTAATGATGACCCAAATCTCTCTCATCTAAGATATTTCCTGGTTTTGCTCCTGAGATGTTTAAAAAAGATTCACTGCATGTATCCATACAAATATATGCTCTTATTATTTGCTGAGGATCCAGATGTTCAGCACATACTAAATCTCTGCTTTCTGTGTCAGGTCTTACTGCAGGTGCCAGAGCTGAGGTCCAAGGCGCTGTTATCTGGATCAGCTCTGGTCTATCAGTTGTGCCAAAAGTCTCAAACCCCCTGCAGTGAACTTTTAGAGGTTCAGACCTTCGTACAAACACTGGAGGAGACATTAAAAGAGGGCTGTGAAGGAGAACAACTCACTCATGATAAGGTGCTTCCAAACAGACACTTACATCCACTGTACTCCATATTGTGCTCCTACTAGACCTAATGATTTGATGTAATTATTCTAAGCATGGATCAAACACAAAAAATGTATGCGTAACATTTTTTCATGCATTTTGTCCAACAGGTTTTTTATGCATTGAAATCAGTGGGAAACGTTGGTCTTTCTGCTCCGGTCTTCATTCCTTTGATGAACTGCATCATGCAAAGCCACTCTGCTGCACTGGAGCTGAGACTTGCTGCCATCCAGGCCTTCAGACGCTTTTCTTGCTCAGCTGATGTGAGTCGAGTTATAGTTGAGACAGTAATATATGAAAAATGGAGAAAACTCTAAATAGCATACAGCAAAAAAAAAGAAAAAGGAAATTCAAACAAACACTGTTTCAGTGTGAGCAAATGTTGACTTTGACAAAACATCACTTAAAAGTAAATAAAAGTCTTCAAAGAAGATGCTTGCTTTCACAATGAGATGTTAATTGGTTCATGATGAGTGGAGGTGACGGTGAGGAGATGAGTGACAGTGGAGCTTCAGTGACTGACAGCAGTTTCCTTCCTTCAGAGATCGGTGCTGTTGCAGCTGTACTGCTCCTCCCGGGAGGATTCAGAGGTTAGAATCGCTGCATACCAGCAGCTCATGCGCTGCCCTGATCAGGCCGTGTTTGAAGCAGTGAAGACGACCCTGAGGAATGAGAACTCCAGCCAAGGTTTGACCACACCTTCTGTTGGTTTGTTGAAGTAACTCTTATAAAAGTGTCAGCCAAAGAATGAAATGTTTGATGGTTGAAAACAGTGATTAACTTTGTGAGTTTTGTGTTGTTGAAGGATATATTTAGTGATCAGGAGAAATTGTATAATTTTAGGCAACATTCAACAGATGTTCTCTATTTCTGAATATTGGGGAAGGAGGCTACATTCACTTCTGACTTTTCCTTTTACATTGTGCAAAGTAAACAATTTATTTTCTAAATATAGACATTTCATTTCTACCATGTTTCTCCTCAGTGATTGTAAAAGTGTGAATGAAATGGCTGACTGACACTGCAATTTTGTTTCAAAAAAATTAATTCACAGAGTCAAAATGATTTGTAAACTGTAAACTGCATCATCATGGTAAATTTAAGCAACGTAGATATTAGTGATAGAGTAAAAGCTGCTTGAGAAGCAAAGTTGCCGCCCACACAGAGCACAGTTTGATGTGGCGTCCTCCAGAGCTATATCCTCGGGCTTCTTTTCTTCTGTATTGATTTTAGTTATTTATCAAATGTGTCCAGGAAGATGGCCAAATAGTTTTCTCTTTGATTTGCAAATATTATGGAGTCAATGTAACTCTTTAGAGGCAAGAAAATAGTTCTTTGTGTAACAGAGCTGAATTTAGTTATACAACACATCTTTTTCTGTTGACAAAAGTGAATCAACTTTTTCTCCTCTTCTGTAGTGGGTTCATATGTGTGGAGTCATCTCACTAATGTCCTGAGGAGTGAGGACCCCATGAAACAGGCTCTGATCGAGTCCCTGCCTGATGACATTGTCAGCAGAGACTTTGAGGCTGAGTTTATTAAATACTCCTCCTACTCTGACTACACTGTTTCATCAGGTAATGATCACTTTACTTGAACTTTAAGCAAAAATGTCTATTAAAGTCGTTTAAATTTCCTACCAAAGAAACTATTTCACTTAACAAAATAGGATGAGTTCTCTGATGAGCACCGATTTTTCCTCCTTCTTTATGTGTTTCAGACATGGGAACTACAAACATGGAAACATCTCTGATTTTCTCCCCAAAATCATTTCTGCCGAGATCTGCCTCTGCAAACTTGACCGTATATTTCCAGGGTAGAGCTCAAAACCTTCTGGAGGTGACTTTATTTGAATTTTTACAATTTCAAGTACTTTTTTAATAATTTGAAATTCATTCATCTAGTAAATACTGCATAAAATTATAGACACATAATAAATAGTAAAATGATGAAAACAACCATAAAACTGTGTTAAATCCATGTATTATGTCTCCTCATGAAGGTGGACCTTCACGTTGAAAACGCTGAACCACTGTTGAAGAAAATGTTTGGCCCCCAGATGCCTCCTTCTGCTGGAGCGTCAGCGGTTCAAAGCCAAAAACAGTCCAAAGAAGCGATGAGGACAAGAACAGATCAAGTCCGCGGAGCAGACAGAGAAACCTGTTCATCCAGCACCAGCGGTTATCTGGACCAGGCCAGGGCCATGGTGAGGTCATTGTTTGAGGATGGTCTTACTGACTGGGCTGAGGTCTGATGGGGGTTTAGTTAAGGCAGCAGGTTGAACATACAAGCTTAGCCATACTTACTATTGTCCGACAGATGGGGATTAGTTTGAATTACATTTTGGGTTTTAACCTCTTGGTCAGTACTGTCATGTACGTACTATCCACTGTAAGCAGCAGTGACTTAGTTAGTTCAGGTACATACTGTATGTGATTCAGTGTACTTTTCAATAAAAAGGGTCCAGAATTTGGTGGTTAGGAACAAATTTAAAACAATGGCCACAACATTTTCCAAAAGCCAAAACCAACAGTTCCTAAATAGCTTTTCAAAAACCAAAGAACTGAAGGAGATAAAAGTTTGAAACTCTGAAATTTTTAAATCTGAGTCTTCAAATTATGCCACTCAAGACATAAGACAGTTAAAGATCAATTATCTGTTGATCAACTTGATCAAATTGAGTATTTACTTACTGAACCAACCTCAACTGCCGGTAGCCTGACTTTGATTTTGATGGATTAGGCAATATTAGATGATCTGTCTGTTGTACCTTAAATTTTTAAATCAAATCAGTAATTGTAAACATCTCAATATGTTTACACCACTATGAAAAAGCAAAAAAACCTGCCAAGAAAACACACGGAAAATGGTTCAATACCTGATTGAGTTTGAAAAGGTTTAGATACTATCTCCATCACGTTTTGCTGTCTTTGTTGCAGCTGTTTGACAGGAGGAGAACAGAAGAGAGTGGACTAAAGTGTTGGCTTGGTGTGAAGGTGTTTGGAAATGAGCTGAGTGTATTTACATGTCAAGATCTCTACAATCAAATGAACCAGCTCTCCCTGAGTGCAGCAGGACTAGCTGTCAAACTGCTCAAGGTATGCTGGACTTAGACTGTCCACTTAATCTCTTACTTTGTCTGACTGCCACATTATTAATCACTCGTCTTTCATTTTCATCACACTGTCTTTCCCTCGAGTCCTGCAGGGTCAGGAGGTCCAGTTGAACCACAGAGCCGTGCTGGTGACAGAGGAGCTGATTTTACCATCTCTGTCCGGTCTGCCTGTCAAACTGGGCATCAACATGACCTCTCTTCTGTCACTGCGTCTGAAAGGCAACATCAACTACAGAGATATGTCACACTTCTCCCTGACTGGATACATTAAACCCAAGTACTTAAACATCACCATGTGTCTCAGACATTATGCATGGAGCTAAAATAGAGTGTAACTGCTGTCTCTGTTTCTCCAGTGCCCATGTTGGGCTGTCAGTAAGGATGGGGGTGGACGGGGCTCTGGGTCAGGCTGCAGTGGACTGGCTTTCAGAGCTGAAGAGCTCCACCAGTTTGGATGGCAGTGTTCAGCTTCAGGAGGGGCGAGATCTCAGAGTCACACTCAACACACCCGAGGATGTCATGGACATCATCTCAGTCAGGTTAGTGTGGACAGTCACTGCATGATAAATGCCTTTTGTATCATATTTGATACATACTTTTATGATACTTTTATCAAATCAATATGATCAACAAATTATTTGAAAAACACCTGAGTAGAGTCCGATAAATGATAAAAATGTTCTCTTGTGGTTTATCAGTTTCCATAAACATCTAATGTATCAAATAAGATAAATAAATATATTCGTTAAATTTAAAGGGCATTTTTGTCTTTTTTTTTGGTTTTCAGTAGTAAGTGAAATAAACATTTCAGCTAGAAAAAAATTTGAATTTTCTGGCCATAATTTGTGGTTTCAGGCATTAAAGGGTTAAGGGGTTGTTGCATGTTTTAGCCTTTTTACTGTGGGTCATGTAAGCTTATTGACAACAGTTGTAAAAATAAATAGTCTTTTAACCCCACTACTAATAGATAACATATTGAATAGCCTGATCAGGTGACTGAATAGGCTGTGCAAGGGGCTGGACACAGCTGGTCAGGATGCTCTCAGTGAGGAAAGGTGCACATGATCAATCGGGGGCTCTCACTCTCTTCAGTCTGCAGAGGAAGTTGAGGCGCTGCTGGGCTTTCTCCACCAGTGATGTGCAGTTTGCTGTCAAGGACAGGTCCTCCCTGATGTGCACTCCCAGAAATTTGGTGCTGCTTACTCTCATTGATGATCAGATGGGGGGTGTTCAGTGTGACCTCTTCTAAAGTCCAGAACAATCTCCTTTGTCTTGTCCACATTTAAAAGAAGATTGTTGTCGCTGCACCACATGGTCAGTTGGCTGACCTCCTTCCTGTAGTTTGTTTCATCGTTGTCTGAGATGAGACCCACCACAGGCGTATCAAACTTCATGATGTGGTTGGTGCTGAATGTTGGTGTGTAGTCGTGGGTCTCAGCAGGGTGAAGAGCAGGGGTTGAGCACGTTTCCCTGTGGGGCTCTTTTGCTCAGTGTGATGGTGCTCGCAGTGTTATTGCCTCTCCAGAAACCAGTTGCCCAGTGAGGCGTTGAGTCCTAGCTGGTCCAGTTTGATAATGAGCTGTCATGGGATGATAGTGTTAAATGTTGAACTAAAATCTATGAACAACATTTGTATCTATGAGTTCTTAGTGCCCGTGGGGGTTAGACCAGGGTGGAGAGCATCACAGATTGCATCCTTGGTCGACTGGTTGGCTTGGTATGCAAACTGAAATGAGTCCAGGGTGGAGGGGAGGATGGATTTATATGAGACATGACTAGTTGTTCAAAGCACTTCATGATGATGAGGGTGAGTGCAACAATGAAAGAGGCCGGAGTGGACTTGGTTGGCACGAGTATGATAGAGGTGGTTTTGAAGCATGCTGGAGCAACAGTCTGGCTTAGGGAAGTGTTAAAGGGGTCTGTGAATGGTGTTGATGGTTGAGAATGTCCTTTTCACAGGAGTTTTTAACTGGTTAAGAAACAGTCTAAAACTGACACTGAGACCTATTTATGATCCTCAGAAGCAGATGAGACCTTCAGGAACAAGAATAATCATTTCTTTGTTGTAATTTTTTTAATGCCTGAAAACGCTGCGAGGGGGTAGGTTCAAACCAGATGATTGGCAGTGGGCTGAAGAAAAGGTCTTTGTGATATATTTCACTGTAAAAAGACAACAGCGTGACTTTTTTCTCTGAAAACACTATTTTCATATGACAGGACAAGAGATAAGAGGGATCACTTTGTCCACAGAGGGCGCCAGAATCAGTCCAAACCAAAAGTTCCTTGTAGTTCTACCCAGGGCTTTTCCAGTTTACCCAAATTATGATAGATTTAAAGCTATTATTGTAAGAATGACACATATCCATAAAAGTATTCAAGTCCTTAATTTATCCATTTAAGGCCAAAGTTTTGAATTGTACATTAAAACATTGATGTCGTATAATCTAAAACATCAAACACTGACAACAAGTGCATTATGTTAACATCACTATAATGTCCATGTAGATTCTCATTCATCCAGGTCATGGTTATCTTGAAGACTTAAAAACAGGCAACTGGACTGTGTCACTATAATGTTTTTCTCCACTAATTTTCAGTTTTCTTCATTTTGTTCTCATTGATGACCAACATTTTTATCATGTTTCTGTTCTTACTAATAGTTTAGTATGTTGTGTGTTATGCTTGTGTTCATCAGCTCCAGAGTATTTCAGCTCAGCGGAGACCTTAGAGAAGAGATCAAGGGGCCAAAGAGTCGAGCTCTGAAGAGCACCTGCACACCGAAGACATGTAAAGTGCTTGCTTGAACCCTAACATTAGAAAATCTTTTTAAATTCTTCTCTTGCTGATTTAAAAATGCTGAAAAAAATAAAACTTTGTCAGTATTCTTCAAAACGGTGATGTGTCTAATTATTTATCTGCATTCTCACAGGGTCCAAGATGGTTGGTTGGCAGCTGTGCTCCAATGCTTCCTATCCATTACCTGCTGCAGGTGTTTCTCTTCCCCCGCCAGGACCGGTTCATGTCTCACTCAGGTTACTTAAACTGGACAGAGGACTGCATTACTATTTGCTGGAGGCTGCCTACTCACTGCTGCCTCAGGTTCGAATAATCTCCAAGTTTTATTTTTACAGTGATGCTCTCTTTCAGCATGTGAGATGTGCATAACCATAAAGTGGTACAAATGACTTTATATGTGTGTGTGAGATCTCCTTATCTAATGTCCAAAAGTGTGCACATTGTCTGTTTCAGGAGGCCTCTTGGTTCCCCAGAGAGGCCTCACTCCATCTCCTCTTGGCCACACCTCAGTCCACCATCCCCAGGGACATGTCTCTGGACCTGACCTTTAACCCTCGCAGATTGCTGCTGAGACTTACCCATCCTCTGAAAACTGTCCTCATACAAGGTTGGTCAAGACTCTAAAAAAAGAGAACAATCAATGTTTGACAGGGTTTGATGTTAAAAATATATTGTGTTTTCAGGTCAACTTGAAAAAGAGAGAAAAACAACATCAGGAAAGCTGGAGCTGTTGATCGATGGTGTCCATTATTATATCATGGTAAAGGTATTTACAGTAAAAATGTCTTTATCTCAAGGTTTCTCAGTAATAAAAAGGTTTATCTGTGGTCATCCTCAGGGTTTGGTCGATACTCAGAGCCTTCTTACTGAGCAGAGAACTCACTATCACCTTGAAGCCAAAATGGCCGCTAGTGGACATCCTGTGATCTTCTCTGCTAACGTCACTCGTGGGCTCGGCAGGAAAACTAGTTTCTCTGCGACCGTGAAGAATGTGTTTAAAGAAACTGCATCACTGTCAGGTATTTGTCAGATGCAGCTCATTAGTGAGCAGTTATTATCTACAAAATCAGTTATTCATGTCAATGTTCATCATCAGTGGCACTGGAGCGTAGGCGAGACAGCAGCAGCAGGCAGCACTCTGTGGAGGCCGAGCTGCTTTTACCAGGAGTGGTGGGCACCAGGATGCTTGGACTGATGGAGCAGAAAGGCTCACTGTGGAGCTCTGCGCTCAGGCTCAAGTACGGACTGGGAGGTGTGTGACTGAAAAGACTACAGTATGAAGTTAAGAAAAAAAGAAGTTGTTTGTGTTTCGGATTTTATAAAATTTTTTACCTGGTTTGTAGAGAGATGTTAGCAGCACTAAAGGTTCAGCTCCAAGAAATCTCACTAAAGAGAAAGTTTTCCTAGACCGGTCCACAACAAAGATTATCCTCTGCCATTTTGTCCTGTGTTGTTATCTCTAATTAAAGTACTGCGATTGGGTCAGTGCGCCTGACACAGAGGGAAAATTGCTTAAATAACAGCGGTTTCAGATCCACCTGCCAGCTAAGTTAAACATGAGCAGACTTATGGCTCTGGAAACATCAGGCAAATAATCTCCCATCTCCAGGGAGAAGCATGTAATTCACTTTTAAACCCCTATCATCACCTTGTGCTGACTCTTGTCCTCATGTACAGGTGATGCTCGGCACCTGCGTCAGGACTGCTACACATCTCAGAGATTGAGGAGTGAGAGGGACTCAAACCTGACTTACATTATGAGAGCAGATCATGAATTTTACTGCTCCAACACCGCACCCATCAACCACAAGGTGACAGGAGACAGTACGACTACAAATGTTGTTAACCCCCTTAAGTTACTTGGAATTAAGTTTATACTTGCTGTATTCCGTTTTGAATATATAAGGGATGCATTCGTGTTCACTTACAGCTTTTAGGGTATTCAGTCACATTTGAGTGGAACAAATAAATTCACATTTCTATCCTTAAAGTTTTGTGGTTTCATTTTCTGTGCCTCCACAGGTCAACTTTAGACACGAGGATAGTCCCAGCCACATAAAATCTGTACTGGACATCAGCTATGGCAAACACTGGGACGAAATCAACAACAAGCGCACTCTTCTCCTGAGCCAGTCCTTCAAAAATCAGTCCTCACCAAATCACACCAGCTACACACTGGAGGTAAACTAAACTGTGTGTGTGTGACAGTCTGTCCCCTTTCAGCATTTGGTAATGTCAAATCTCGACTTCGATCTCAAATTACAATTTTTGATCCCAAAATTGCTACCTTATCGACAGAATTTCGATTTTTTAATTTTAAAATTTCGACCTGAATCTCCTTCCTGTAATTATTTTTTTCCCCTTCATTTGGTCCTGATCCTCTTTCGTACTCCTGTCATTTTATTAGCTTGAAGTAGATTTTTGTTCTCAGCCATCACACATAAATTTCTCAGTGTGAGATCCTCTTTGTTTGAACCTTTTACTGGTGTAAATAAAAGGTTGCTTTTGTTATTCCAGTTCAATCTCCAGGTGCCAGAAAAGAATTTAATCTACAGGACTCAGCTCCTGCACTCTCACCTGAGGCAGCGGGGGGCTGAGAGCAGCACTCACCTTAAGGTCAACTACAACAACCTGATGCCGCTGGTGGCTGGACTGCACTGGAAAAGCCCTCCAAAAGACACTGTGCAGAAAAAATGGGAAGGTATGTTGAGCCTTTGTACCAAACTTGTTAGGTTTGTAAAAGGATATTAATTTAAAGATGAAGTTTTATTTTAATCTACACCAACTGTCTTTATGCTGTCCAGGCACTTTTAACATGGACACACCGTGGCTGTACATCTACACTTCACACAAACTGAGCCAACAACAGCACCACACACTGCAGCTCACATCAGAGCTGACAACCAGCAAGTGGCTGACTGTCCGTAACCTCCAGCTGGAAGGTTTTTACAGGAACAGAGGCCGAGAGAAGGAGACCCGCCTTCAGCTCTACATACCAGCGCTCACCTACATCCAGGTAAAGAGAGAAGATGCTGCTCTATTCAGGTACCTGCAGTATCAGGTTTTATTGGTTTGATTTCATAATGGTAATCTCAGTTTTATGCATTTGTGGTTCAGTTTTGACTCAGAATAAAAAATGAAATGTTAAAAAAAAAATTGATCATTATTGACATTTGAAGAAAGAGGGTGTCTTCAGAAAGTAGATGCTTTGTGCAATTTTTTTTAACCTATTCAAAAACCAATAAATTATTTAACTTTGGTTAAGTCAGTTTCTTATTTTTTTCAAAATCAAACCTTGAACTTACCTGTCATGTAAATGCAATTGTTCAGTAAACTGGTAAAAGTTGACTAATATAAGATACATAGTATGAAACAGACATGGTGTGGGTTGAGTAGTCTGCCATGTCTGTTTATTTTATCCATCATGTCTTACATTTTGTATAACTTCAAATACCATTAAGAAGAATTTTCACCTATCTGTGTGATATTTTTTACATGCCCATCTCATGCTCTCTTCAAACTCCTCAACCCACACAGGTAGAAGGTTGGGGTGTGGTGGGAAAGCAGAGTATAAGGGTGTCCTGCTCCTGTAGCTCCTTGTGGACTCCTCTCATAAGAGGAGATATCTCTCTGGAGGCTTCGAAACTCAGCCACTCCCTACAGATGACCTCCACTTTCGGCAAGAACAACGCCAGCCTCACAGCCGTCCTGAACACAGCAGATAAGGTGGGTGGAAACACTTGTGTCTATGAAATTTACCATAATCATCCTGCAGCGATTGTCCTCAGATGTCATGTTCAGAGTGGGAGACCTCTGCTGTCACGATGTGGATCAATGTGACCCAGGTTACATAATGTATGAATGACAGAACAGATAACAGTGGTAACAAAATGACAAATGTACAAACAACAATCAGAGAAAATTCAAAGGGAAATCAGGCCATTTGATTCAAAAACACATTTCTCAACCTTTTCACTTTGTTTATTAATTATTTGTTTAACTCCAGCAGCAGTTAGCAGGACTGATCGTAACTTTAGAGAAATTTCCTTTTTAATTTTGTAAAAGTACCTGCTGTGTTGTCTAACAGGTGGGTGGATGATAACTGTTGCTGTTATCTGGCCTCAACTAATAATTTTGAATCTTACAGGATGACCAGACTTCCTTCAGATTTTCCTGCTCATTGTTGCTGACCAACTATTAATGATTGGCAATGTCTCTAGAGTTTGATCTTTTGTAATTCCTTGAATTAACACTACATACTTTTTTTTAAGAAGCTAAAAAAGAGGCAGGCGCATCTGAAGATGACTTTCTCGAAGCCGAAAAGTCCTCCTTCAGATCTGGAGTTTGAAGGTGTGGTGGAAGAGCTGAGGAAGGACAAGAGGATTTATCAGAAAAAAGCAATGCTTCACCTCAGGTCTGTGCTTCAATCTACACCAGTCTGACACTGTCTTTTATTGTTATTATTATTATTATTATTATTATTATTATTATTATTATTATTATTATTATTACAAAAATCAATGACACCAGAGTACAGCTGGCTATAACAGCTTCTTGGTATCGCACAGACAGCCCCTCCAGATCCTTCCTCAGACTCTACTCCTGCAGGAGACTTTCACTGTAGACCTTCTCAAAGGCCTTTACATCATGGAGTCAAAAGCTGGATTCCATGGCAACAGAGAGGTCATCCACACCCTGACCCTTGGCTACCGACCACCAAAGCCTTTTGTAAGTTAGGAGCAAGATAATTTATGGACTCAGCATGTACAACTTACAAAGAGAGTGCGGGAGCGTCTGATATCTGTACTCTGGTTCATCTTGCCCCTCTCTTTTGTTCAGGTGTGTTCAGCACTTGTTCATCCTTTCAACACGGACATTATCCCCTCAGACTCAGAAATATGTGTGGCTGTGTCCAACAATCAGGTAAACCAATGCTTTGAAAATTAATCTGTTGGTCTTAAGTACAGTATATATCAGCGGAAGTGTTCCCTAACTTAAAAAATACCTGTTGATTCTGATTATACTGATGATACTAAAATCTGCTCTCCAGACCCATAAGGACATTCGAGGAAGATTACGGGTCGGCAGCAAAGAGAAACTGACTTTATTCGGTCAAGTCCAGTTGAACCCTTTGCACTCAAGTCACCACATGATTCAAGTCAGAGCCAACTACACCCATCAGCTCCAGGTAAACAAACTCCTCTCTGAATTGGATACCATTTTATTCATCAAAACTTCCCCAATTGCATCAGTTTTTTCTCACTTTGTGAGACGTGCAGACATGTGTGAGTTGTTGTGATTTCAGTCAGGATGTGTTCATGTATCCATCTCCAACGGTGTCAATCATAGTTTACTGTGGAAAAGGACAAACTTGTGACCGGTTCACTGTTGTTGCTGTTACAGCTGCAGATCCCCTCCTCTGCTATAGTAGAAGGGAATATACTTTGGGACCCCAAAAGCAACACAGACTTTAATTATCAGGCTGGAGGGAAACTGAGGATTGAGCGACAGGAATGCAGAGTGAGTAAAACAACTCACTTGTTCAATCAGCAGTGTTTAAATAAAGTTTAATGTTTATTTTTTGGTCATTTTAGCTTTCGGTGCAGCTCAATGGAACATCAGGAAGAGTTGATCTTCATTCATCGCTGAGGCATCCATTCAAATCAAAAATTCCCAAGACATTAGAGGTGGGTTTGCAAACTACAAATTCAGTGGTCAAGTCTTTCAACAAGTTGAGTTACTGGAAAATGTTGGCAATAATGAGGTTTCTTGACTTCAAACTAAATAACCATTTTGCTGTGATCCTAAGGTGAAAGCAGTTGCAGATATTGCCTCAGTAGCCGGAAGAGGACACAGCTCAGTTAAAGTGAAAGCCGATGGGAAGGACAGGGTCAAACTGGAGGCCCTGATGTCCCACTCTCTCCTTGGTGGAGACAGAGCCATGGAAATGAAGTTGAACCTATCCCAGAGTGTGCTGCTTTCTGCCACAGACCTGCAAGTAAACATGGCAGCCAACATGTCCTCGGACAGGTATGGACCTCCACCATCTCAGAGGTGTCGGTGCAGCCACATATACTTATCAGATGTACAGTGACGATGACCTCTTGTCTTGCAGCGTGTCTTTCCTCGGCTCTTATTCACAGGGGCATGAGGCTCTAATGGCCCTTGTCAAAGGGTCTTTAAAAAACACACAGGGTCTCCAGTTGGCTGTGTCAGGGGACCTCAGGAACTCAATTACCAGCCTTCAACTTTTGCCTCCTGTCCTGGGGCTGGATGGGGTGCTGGGACAGTCTGACACCCTCACTGAAGGTAGCGGTCATATGAAATGTTTCATAGTTGCACAATTCTGACATACTGAATGAATTTGGAGAAATATCCTGAGCACTTGGCATCATTGTTTATCTTGTCGCAGGACAGCTGAGAGTTCGAGTGATGGAGGACTTGTACAGCATTGAGCTAAAACATCAGGAAGATACTGAAGATCCTCGGGATAAAGGAGTAATAACAGGAAATAAGCCGTATGTGTCTCGTGATTGGCTGTGTATTTGGTTTGGAGCTGAGCATTTGTGTTTGAATGTGAGCCGCCAACTTGGAGATCACGGGACGGGTGAGATCTACACAAGACTATCTCACTCTTCCCACCTGCTCAGTGCCACAGGTAATCTTGACTTTACACATGAATCACTTTACATGTCGGACATTATGGTGTCTCAAGGTCTCTCTTTGTTGTTGTCTACTGGATACAGGTGTACCTGCTAACAGCAGTGCCAAGGGGCAATGGGTCAATGCTGAAGGTCGACTATCAGTCCTGGCAGAGCTGCAGGCCGGACTCGAACATCTCAGAGCTGAGTATGAAGGAGGCCAGAAGGACAGTGTTGTCCCACGATGGGAGTACTTTTCCAGGCTGCAGCATCAAGTCAAAACCCTGCTAGAAAGAGGCCTACCAAGCTCCATGCAGGCCAAAGCACATTACCAGGTGTAGGACCGTCATCTATTTTTATCTTTAAAAAGTTAGTATGTTATTTAAAACTCATTTGGATTAAATGTGTACTGTTGTACCATTCCTGCAATAATGTAATGATGTTTTTTCTCTCCACTGTTAGTTCGAGGCAGACAGACTGGACACAGGCTTGATACTTCACATGGAAGACAAGAGAGCAGCAGATGTCTTTTTTAATGTTGGAGCCAAAAGTAATACAGTTTTACTGGAAGTGTCCCTGTGGCAACAGATACGGCAGCTCCAGGGGTTAATACCGAAGTCTCTACAGGTAAATATGCAGTTTCTATTTAGACTCCGAAATCATTGAGAGAAAATTTGATGTTATCTACACATTTTTATCTACACAAAATTTGGTCTGTGTCTGAAAGTACTATTATACATCTCAAAAAATCAACATCAGTACTTCTTGACTGTAGGAGCGAAACTTTGGCTGCTCCTTTATTATTTAAACCCACACATTTACCATTGTATTTAGGTCTATATTTATTTTTTATTTATTTATTTATTTTATTTTATTTTAGATTTTTTTTTCAAACATGTGCGTGCAACACAAGACAGTACACCGAAAACGCACAAACAAACAAAACTAATGGGAATATTGAAAACAACAATAACAATAATTAAAGCAAAAAATAAAAAAATAAAAAAACTAATAATAATAATAATGTGAATCCAACATGTCCAAAAAGGAGTGGGATGACACATTATGCTTATTTAAACCTACCCCTTCTCCACCACTCAATTAACAGTCAGTCTCTCCAACATATTTACATCATATTTACAAATAATAGAAAATAAATAGAGTAAATAAACAAGAACACAAATAATTTATGAAAACACCTGATGTCAAATTTTTATATACATATATCAAAATTTAAACGTTAATTTCCAATAATTATGCAAAGTTAAGCAAACTGGCTGCTTCCATATTAACTCGGCAGAATGAGGTTTATTTATGTCATAAAAAACAGCAGGCATATTTCTTCAGTTATGTTCAAATAGATGTAATTACCCTTTTTTCATGGCCAACAGAAAACTAATATGATCATAAATGTTTAACAGAGCTTTAAAGAGTAAAACAGAAAAACTGCACCCATGTCTAGCACATGTTGTTTCACTGTGTCAGATTGGACTGGCTCCTTTGTGTCTTGGTTTCTTTATGTTGCTGGTCAAAAGTTCAGTAATTCCTCTAAAATTCTTCCATGTCCTCCCTCAGCGTCTTCTTATGAAAATAAATAATACTAACGGAGGGTTTTGTTTTCACAGATGAACTGCACAGGGGACGCCACTGCAGACCGACTCTCGGCTCAGTGCTATGGAAATGTGGCTGGTGGCCCTGTGGAGGTACGAGTCTTTCGCTCCTATAGGCCGCACAGCAGGCTCTGCTATGGTCTGTGGCTCACTCTCTTTAGCCTCGGCGCTCAAGCTAAAGGCTGTCACGCACCCAATGGCCTGAAAGAGCTCCGAGTCAGCCTCACTCATTCTTCTGCTCTGCTGATAAACCTGGGCCTGTCCACAAACTCTAGTCTCAAGCTTCTGCTCCGTCCTGGGCCTCAGAGGTGGGCTCTGGGGATGGGGGTGGCTGTTGGCTCTCAGAAAATAGACCTTAACCTAGGACTGAGGTTGGAGAAGCCTGGGCTGTATGGTTGGCATGGGCTGCTTGAGTTTGGGACTAGCAGTGTTTCTCACAAAGCAGAGGTGATTGGTCGGATGAGGTTGGAAAGTTGGTGTCACATCTGGTCAGATGTTAGTGTAGCTCTGGACTCAATCACTTCTAGTCTGTTGGTGTCTTTCAGATGTAAAGGGTCTGGGAAGCTAGTGTGGGTCCAGGTGAGGAGAGATGAAGGGGATGTGTCACACAAAACTTCTTTGAAAATACTCGGACAAACAGTGAAAGATGCATTTAAAGGTTCTTTGGATTTAGAAAATGAGGACCAGTCTGTTCAGAGCCTTTTGTCTATACTGCTGAAAGACCAAAGAGCTGAAGTTGACTGGACTCTTCAGCATCACTGGGCCTCTCTTGCCGCCTTTGTCCCGAACAGAGTAGACCTCGAGGGGGCTGGTCAGCTTAGTAATGACTCTCTCTATGGAAGTGCTCTAGTCTCTGTCAAAACCCGCTCCGCTGAGTTCAACATGACTGCTGCCTGGGAGCCGTCCAACACTTTGAGGGTCAAGATTCATCAAAACATGTCCACTGCTGCTTTACCAGGGGAGCTCACTGTTAGCGTGACGGCGACAGATCATCGAACGGGACTCGAAGTGGAAAGTGATGTGTGCTCTGTGCTTCTGTTGGGAAATGGACACAGAGGAGAAAAAACCAGGAGGACCAGCTGGAGTTTGTTTGTCCATCAGAGATGTGTCTTACTGAAGGTTAGAGAGGAAACAAGACAAACCATCAGGAAACTTGTTTCCCAACAGAAGGAAAGCAAAAGAAACATCTTCAATTTTCAGATGATTCTTGTCTTTCCATATCAGTCTCTGTTGCATGATCCCACCAGTGCAGTATGAAAAAGTATGAGTAAGACCATAGCTAAAGTTAACCTTGGCCTCACCATTAATTTAAGCCACTCAAATAAACAAAAGTTCAAGTTAGCATTCACAAAGCCTCAAATAAAAAGTTGGGACAGTCGTTTTGTTTTGTTTTTTAGTACCAGGTCAACAGGCTAGTTTTTCTCTCTTCAATACTCCCCTCTTTGTCCAAAAACTTCAGGGCCTTGGTGAAGATGCAGCAAACTGATTAATAATTAAACTTTAATCAATCAAATAATATCATGAAGTTCTAATTTAACACATATGAAACTTAATTCTAGTGAATAGATTAAACAGAATAGGGATATAGTCTGTTGGCATGTTAGCAACAATAGTTGAAGCTCCTAGAAATACTGTAAGCTTCAATGAAATCCTTTATAACCTGGTAGTCCAATTTTACAGCATAAAACTCTACAAGCAGTTTTTTAAAGCTTATAATTTTTTTATGATTATGTAAAGCAAATTACTTTAACTTAATTGAATTTCCCTTCAGGGGTCAATAAAGTTCTTCTAATTTTAATTATACAGCAAACGAGCAGACATTTGCTATTCAACTCTGCAAGATGTATCTTTGCACTGTCCAAATTCAAAATAGAGTACATTATTAAAACACTATTTTACTGTCATGTTGTGCATAATGGAAACTGCAAAGATATAATGCAGGGAATTTGAGTTTAATAATCATCTCAGTGGTGGTCTTATTTGTGTATCTTAAAGGGATATTCCAGCGTAAAATTAATTTAGGGTCAAACACACCGTAATACCGAGTTAGACATCCCCTCAAGAGATGAATATTGTCGACTGCTTGCTTCTCTAGTTAGACTAACTTTAGTAACGACCGCACAATAGCAATACACCACAGTCTATGGCTCCATGCGCAAACCTCAACCAAAACGCCACTCTATAGCCACAAATAATGCTCAGAACAGCACCTAACTTCATCAACAGTACACAAAAGTCCCAGCCATACCACTAGCCACCAAACATCTTTTTAGCTTTGCCTAATTTCTTTAGCAAAGAGACTAAACACAACTCACCCACTCTCCTCCAGCAGCCGCTTGTTTGTAGGGGAGCCCTGACGAGTCGATCACTGAGTGCAGCGGGGTGACGCAGCTCAAGGAAGAACATTTATGACCATTTCTTCATGGAAATGCTATCAGACCGAGACGCTAAGGCAGAAGAACTACTGCGTCTGCAGTGCAAAAAAGATTATTATGATGATTATTACTTCAAGAAAATGATAAAGAAATGATCACACTTAAGTTGGTATAACTATAGAAGCAAGCAGTCGACAACATTTATCTCTCGAGGCGGTGTCTAACTCTGTGTTACGGCGTGTTTGACCCTCACTTAATTTTACGATGGAATCTCCCTTTAAGATATTTGTGATTGCAAAGCTACCTGTCGCACTGTACACAGACGCATCGTCATGTTAACATACTATACTACTATAATGTATTATAATAAATAATTATACATACTATAATGTATAATGCATGCACAGTGTTTAGAGGTCATGAAGATTTTCAATTTTGTAATCATTTGTTTTCCATTTTTTCTTTGTAGAGTCTTCTGCCATCACAAACCTCAGCCAACATCTCCATCAGTCGTTCTGGTTGTTCCACAAATCTCAGCACCATTTTCCAGGCTGAGGGTGAACAGGAGGGCAGCCTTAGTTTGAATCTATCTTGTCACCCACACCTCAGTCTGAAATCATCTGTGCAGCACTCAATAGAACCGATACAGCTGCTAGGATTACCCACCCATGGAGGGTTAACTTTGAGTGTTTCATCAGCACATCTGCCTGGTCTGGAGGTTTTACTGGAGTTAGGAGATTGTTATTTCAGAGGTAATTTTGGGGAAACAAGGACTTCACAAACAGAAGAGGAGTGGTCTTCTTACACTTTTAATGTGACCAACTACTGTCCAGCTCTACAGGTAGGAATGTCTATAAATTCAGTCTGATGTTGCTTGTGGAAAGCTGAATAAACTTGAATGTTGAAGTTTTAAATATTACTCTTACCACTCACTGTGACAGCACCCAGTCATGTCTTTCATCCCAGTTTGAAGAACTGGACTTTTATGAATGATTCATCCCTGTCTTTGTCAGCGCAGCCGTCTAAGGAAACAGCTGCCAATTTATTATAAGTATAAGCGAAGGATCATCTGTCATGAAAGCATAACAACACAGAAGATTATTTTCATTTAATTTAATTTTTTTTTCAATGCAGGGACTGGAAAGGTGCAGGATGAAGCGGATTTATAATCCCTGCACCTTGCTTAAAACAAGTATCCACTTACATCAGCTGTAACAACCCCATAGATGAATCAAATAAAATAAAGAAAAGTGATCATATAAATAACCTTAAGAAAAGTTATATACAAAACAAGAAAATATATATATATAAATAAAACAAAAAAACATAAACAAAACCCTTTCATCATAACATGCTTTTGTATAGCTTCCATATTCTTCACTTAAACCTCATCGTAAACAGAAAAATGTTTCTGCATTCTTTTTCCTCTGCTGTCAAAGAATTCCAGATTTTTACACCAACAGCAGAAATACACATTAGTTTTACATTTGTTCTTACTATTTGCTGTTTAAAATGTAATTTTCTTCTATGATTATCTTCTTTTGAAACTGAAACTAATAACCTCTGCAGATTTGCAGGCAACAGTCCTCTTCTTGCTCTAAATATGAGATGATCTGAGCGAACTCATGACCTTATTCCTTGACCTGAGGACAGCCCTCACAACCTTTTGACTTTTAAAATGTTAAATTATGTAAGTTAGTAGTTGGTCACACATTCATGTACTGTATTTACATTTACAAAAGTCCCCCTGATAAGCAAGTCAAGGGTTTATTTATTAACTCTAAAACACTTCATGTTGAGTTTATTTTGATTTAACCCTCCATGTAAAGTGTCAGTGTTAGTAAATGTGCCATTAGTTGAAACCCTTTTATTCCAAATCCTGCAGAGTTTTTAAAAAAGTTTGTAATTCATCCATGTTTGTCTCTGTTGCAGGGAACAATCCTCCCTGTGTCATCGTCTCTTCAGAGCGTCCTGTTAGTCTCTCCCTGCCGGCTCTCTCTGACCTCCTCTCTACAGGCAGACGACCAGGACCTCTCCCTGCAGCTGAGTCAGCTCTGCAGGCCTCCTCGTCTCTCTGGGACCCTCACACACTCGTTCCTCACACTAAGGAGCCACGGTTTTCCCCACATAATCAGTATAGAGGCCTCTGCTCCTGGGGGCCTTGAACAGAGAGGGGCCCTGTTTATTAAAGCTGGGACATGTTATATCAGGGCCCACAGAGTCATGGAGACTAAAGGCAGGGAGCAGTGGCTCTGGGCTCTGGAGTCAGCATGTCCACTGATACAGGTACTGTTGATCTCTGTGGCTGATTGCTAAAGCTAGCTAGAAGTCATATTGAATTGTGTCAGCTCATATTTCTATTCCAATGATAGTTTGAGGTTTTGAAGACATGTTTATACTTCTACAACAGACCCCAAACACATACAGGTGAATTCAGAAGCCATATATTTTATAAGCTATGTCATATTTTAAAATCCAAATAAAAGAAATCCGTATAAGGTGAGCATTTCTGAGCTTTAGCGTGATTTTGACCAAACAGAAACTATCAAAGGGCAAAAAACTTTTAGTGTTGATAAACTGTATTTTAGTTAAGTGCTAAGGTTGTTAGAGCCTTTGTTGTTATTTGATTTCCTCACTGCATTTGATTTTTTTCCACATTTTTTAAACCAATCTTTAATTAACAATATTAAATACATTGTTTTATTCTTTTATACAGTATCAAACAGTTGAATATGTCATGAAACAGCATTGTAGAATTGAGACTACCTGATTTATCTGTGTGGATTAACCCTTAGTTTGATCTGATTTACTATGTTAATGATGTAGTTCAGTAAACATACACATATACTCTACCCTCACCTCCTCTTGGCTTAGGGAACCTCATTAACAAAATGAAAAAATCTGATCCTTTAAGAATCATCTGATCCTCTGAAAGTGTTTGCCGATGTTTGTGTTTGTTTGTTTATTCCACTCCTATATATAGTAACAGCATCTGTGTGCATCTCTATCCATGCTAGACTCATCTGAATGGCTCAGTTTGGCAGGACCCTCAGGGGATCTGGACCATCACTGCAGACACTAATATAGAGGGCAAAAGAGGTTTCCTGAGGCTGCATGCAAGGACAAATCCAGACTTCAGTGTGGAAGGTGAGCTCAGACACAACCACCCTTCTCTCGGTGATGTCCCTCAGCTCTCCAGGTTGAGAGTGAACTATAAGGCAGGGAAACAACGATATGACAGCGAAGCCTTCATTCAGATGGACGGGTGTACTGTTGGAGTCAACGGAGGTGTAATGTCACAGGGCAGCCTGCAGGGGGTGTTGGTGTATCACAACAACTGCACAGTGATTCAGGTACAGAACACAAAACTGACAGTGATTTATCAGCCATCACATCTATGATCATTTCCATTTTCTGATTTTCATTGTGTTTACAGGAGTGGGGAAGTCCTGGCAGGGTGCGGTCTTCAGTCTTGTTGGTTGTCAACCCGACTGTCGCTGAATCTCAGCTCACCTTGGCATTAGATGACAAAGAACTAAATGTATCTGTGGTGCAAAAGAACAACAAGGTGAGGAAATACAGTGACATTTTTAAAAAATTACAAAATGATTTAAAACTAAAACTACACAAATATACATATGAATTCAAACTTCACTTCAAATAGATTTAGCCCCAGTTGAACTGTTCTCACAGATTTGGACTGTAGTTCATGTATTATATCATGTATTTCCCTTTAGGCTAAAAATGAAGTGTTGATGAGTCTAAACCACTCTGTGCCCCTGCTGAAGAGACTGGGACTTCCTGTTAGTGCTGCAGTAATAATGAGCTCTGGGTTTGGTGGAGATGGCTCTTATTCTTACCTCGTACACAGCAGAGCAGGACATCAGAAGGTAGGAGGCAGCAGGAGTGCTCTACAATAAATTCTGCCATTTTGATGTTTGATGACATGTTTTCCTCAGAGGCTATGATGTTGTAGGGCATCAAATGAAATGCAGCAAGAAAAGGAGGCGGGCCTGCCCACTTACTCAATGACTGAAATAAGCTTTTCAGCTCCATAGTTTGTATAAAGTGATAGGCTGGCACCACAGGTCTTTTCCATTTTGTTCTTATCCTTTTGTGGAACTTTTGTAGACCACTCTGTTTTTCCAGACTGTTGAATGTTTGCTCTCTTATCCTCCAGAGTTCATGTCTTTGCTTTGCCCAGAACATATCTCTTTTTATCATTAAGTATTTATCTTTACTCGAGATATAATTGGAGTTAAGGTTAGGTCAGAGACCGGTAAGGTAACGGAGACAACTTCGCACCATTCAGACTCCCAGTAACGTGAGTCTGGTCCTTCCCAAGGTTTCTGCCTGTTAAAAGGAAGTTTTTTTCCTGCCACTGTCACTCATGTTAGATGAGATGGGTCAAATCTATCCCATTTAAAGGTTTGGTCTTGGTAATTCATCAAACAATGATGGTCAGACATGCTCTTTTTTTGGAAAGCATCTTGGGATCATGGCCGTTGTGCGATTGGTGCTATATAAATAAAATTTGATTTTATATGATTAATGAATTAAAAAACATTTACCGCTCCAATAAGAACAGATTTTGGCAAGTAGTGCAAAGCTTTATGACCAGTCTCTTCCTGATGCCTTCATCTGCACATGTGTAAAAACATTTTCAGACAAAAATTGCAAAAAAAAAAAAAAAATCATTTTTATCTTCTAAATGTTTAATGTTTCACAATCACCTATGTTATGGCAGGGATGATGGGTATAAAAAAATAACTATACATCTAACCAGTGTTATTTTTGATGGTCTTACTTGCTCCCAGTCACACTCAAAACCAACTGAACATTGCGAACAAATGCTTTAAGTAAAGGAAAATGTTTGATTTTGTAGTCCTGATTCAGACCTTAACTTGTTAGATATAAAAGCTCTCTCTTCAAGTTCCCGCTTTGAAATAATCAGAGTGATATTCTGCTGTTTTAATGGAAATCGGATGGTGAGTTCTAACATGAGTGGGCACATAAACAGCTCTCTGAATGCTTTACAGGTGACTCAAGAGATGACGGTAATCAAGACATCAGAGACAGTCAGAGTCAAGAGTAATTTTAGACACACTGTGAACTATCTGAAGAAACTGGGCGTCCCTGCTAACAACAGCATCCTGGTAAGAAACAGTCCAAGTTCTCACAGTTTATTGGCTCAGTCTCATTAATGACGGTGGAAATGCTTTGAGAGGCTAAATGTTACGACTTTGTTTGCAGATCGAGTTTGGCTCTTCTGAAGGGAAAACCTTCACCGTACAGTCGCAGTTCAGAGGTCAGCAGGCAGGAATCAGAGTGAAGTTGAAAAGTCTCCCAGTGACGAAGGAGATAAGTGGGACCATGTGGTACACCTGGGTGTGGCTGAAGGACAAAGGACTTCCCCTGAATACAGAGATAACAGTATACTTATCACATTTTTATTTTGTATTGTTTTGTTCGAGCCACATTTAGGATAAACCTCCTTATCACCTCTTATTTTCTTCACCAAGGGTCTGTGCTCAATCCAGGGGGTTTCTTCTGGTCTTCAGTCCCGGGCTCAGCTCTCCGTGGATGGACACAAGCTTTTTCTCTCTGGTCTGAATGTCAGTTTGTCTGATGGGCATCTATCCCTGCTGCTGTCCTCCTCTCAG
The DNA here is from genome assembly GCA_962446985.1 of Xyrichtys novacula. Taxonomy (NCBI): domain Eukaryota; kingdom Metazoa; phylum Chordata; class Actinopteri; order Labriformes; family Labridae; genus Xyrichtys; species Xyrichtys novacula. The sequence goes on from OY660877.1 coordinate 11,535,339, forward strand.
CCATCTTCTAATCAAACAGAGACTCGGCACAGTCTGGGCATGTCTCTGACTGCTCAGTTCAAAGGTCAGCTAATTTTGACGTCTATGTTAGTGTACGTGTGCTTTGTTTTTCTTACAATACTCTTTCCTGGAATTTGGGATGTCGAAATAATTTTCTTGGCTCCTTTGTTCTTTCATAAAATTTATCCAAGGCTGTTGTTCATGAAAACTAATGCAACATGTGCCTCTTGATTTATGTCTCCCTTTGCCTTAAACCCTGCCATTAGAGTGCAGTATTAAAGACTGACCAGCAGGTGTCACTATTAATCGAAGTAGAATAATTTTGGGCAGTCAGTTCCAAGTCTGCAGAAAGTGAAACTAGTGGAGATTTGTAAATTTCAGAAGGGTACATTTTTCCCCTCTAGAAGATATCTCCTGATTGGTCTGAGGAGCTGATTTAAGTTTTCAGTCAAACTCTCTGTTGGTTCAAAAAGGGAAGGACAAAGAAGATAGAGTATACTGAAAAGTAAAGAGTGAGATACAAAGGAAACATTGAGGGTTTAAAAGGGGTCTCAAGCTATCATTATATGCTTGTGTGTATACATATTTGTTCATGTTTGACTTTTACTGTCATCAGAGGGGAAGTAGGGGCCAATTTAGAGGAAATTATGTGGGATACTTTTTTTAAATCATAAATGGAGAATGACTCTGTTGCAAATCAAAAAGAGCTGATCTAAATTATGAGAAGTTAGATCGTACAAACAGGCCAGGACTGGTTTTGCTAATTTGAATTTGATATATAAAAATGTCAAAGAAAGTGATTAAAATCTGAAAAACAAAAGTACTATCTGAAGTTTAACAATGCCAAAGAAGTCTAAAAATAATGGAGCAGTATGAGCAGTTAAGATCGTTAATCATCATTTTAAAGTCTTTTCCTCATTGAAAACTTGAATTAAACAATTTTTTATGTACATGCCATTCTTTTATTCCCACAAATATATAACAGGAAAATAATCACAGGAACAAAGAGTCATCTTTGTAAAAGGAAAGGACAATTTATTATGTAGAATGACTTTAACTTTTAAATCCACTGCTACATTCCTCTGTGCAGGGCCTCTACGAAGCGCCTCTCTAGACATCTACAGACATGACTGGAGGGTCGTAGTTGTGGGGGATATAGGAGGCTGGGGGGCTCATGGAGGGTCCAGAGAAGCCAGAGTCACACTGAGACACATCCTGCATGGAGAATCCAGCCCCTCCTTACAGGTTAGGATAACATACTTTCAATATTTCCATACATTTGCCCTCCAAGCTGACAGTGTCTGTGACTGTGACCACAGGTGGAGGCCTGGGGCAGACTAACCGAGTCACAGCTGAGGTGCTCTGTGGCTGTGAACCCAGAACGCAGCTCCTCATTAGCACTCATCATTCAAGGCCACCGTCTGTCTCACAGGTACTGTAAACACACACGTAGAGAAACTGAATCAGTTCTCCTATCTGGTGTCATTTCAATGATGGAGGTTCTTTTGTCCAGTAAGGACCTGATGGTGAAGATGGTCCAAAGTTTTCCCATGATGCTGGTTTACCTGCCGTCTCAGCTCAATGTGCGCTCTCAGGTGAGCTCTCATTACCCCACAGACACTTAAATCAAAATCATGAAAGTCCTGCACTTGGATTCTGAAAAAGTGATTTCTCCTATACATCCTTCCAGTTTGTTATTTTTAAAACCCACATGTCCTTGTGTTTCTTTTGTATAACAGTCACTTTTTCTGAGACGTTTTGACATTCCTGTAAAAGACTCCAGGGTCTATTCTTTTGATGTATTGACTCAACATCTTTGCATCAGATGTGGTCTGCGCCTCTATAACCTTTCTGTAAACATTTTTATCAGCCATAAAAAACTATTTCACGGCTGGATATGTTTCCCATCACATGCTGCCATCTGTTATCTGTCTTTGCAGCTGAACCAGTCTGAATCCAGTGTTGCAAGTTTGGTGGAGGTGTTGTCAGGCAGGAGGAGGTTGTGGACTCTGGCTGAACTGACAGCCATAGAGAGTGGATACAGACAGAGTATAGAGCTTAAACACTCGTACCCACAGGTACCCCTGAGATGAATAATTATTCTCTCTTCATAAACACCAACGCTAATTCACATCCAGCTCTTGAATTTTTCAGTTATCACTTCTTTCTCTGTAGTTAAAGCCAATCCCCAGAGCCATCGCAGTGAGGACTGTGTACGAGGCAAGGAACTGGACCTATCAGGTTCAGCATGGAGCCGTTTGGGGGAACCAGGAGTTCAGCCTGTCTGGTCTCTACTCTGCTCCCCCTGCTCTGGAGCTGGGGAACCAGACGCTTAAAGGTAAACCCATTTTAATCAAGTTGTTTGGGTTTTTACGTTGATTTGGTAGATTTGTTGTAGTTTAGTGTTTTTGGTCATTCTGTTGTTTAAGTTGTTTTGTGTTAAAGGAATCATATCAATAAAGTTATTTTGGTCATTCTGTATGCATTTTTACATCAGGTTTTGGGCCTCCTCTGGTTTCTGATGTTATTGTCTCTTGTCCCTGACTGTAGTTCAGATCAGCTGCGTTCCCCGTTGGACCAGTTTGGAGTTGATACTGGAGCGCTCATTACACAGCCAACTGGACAGTGTTGTACTGGGCTGGACTAGACATGGGCGACTAGAGCAGGTCCGACTCTATAAAGCAAAACAAGGAAAAAAAATATCACATTAGTATTACGATGTAATCCCAGAGGTTTTTTACAACAGCACTGAGCAAAGGAGCTGTCTACAAATGATATTTAAAAATCACATTTTCAAAATGTGAGATGAATCAGGGATTATTTTTGTTTTATCTAGAAATGAAAGTTCAAGTTGTGGCTAAAATCCCAGCAAAGAGCATGAACCTGATCTGTATGTAAGAGTCCCTTGTTCCCTCTGCTCTGGCTTCAACACACAACAGAGATAAATAAATCAGATCATTTCATCATAGACACAAATACTCCAGTACATCTGGTTATTAAGTAGGATCTACACAGTTTTGAGTTGGCTGCGTATATGCTTAACATATATGCTGTCAATGAAGACAAAATGATTGTTGTAGTATTTTTATCTGGTTTGGGTTTCTGCACAGCTCTCTGCGGTCACACACTGTTGATTTTTCATCAGGTTGGAGTTGTGAGCTGGTGGAGTCGCTCAGAGGAAATCAACGAGACCAAACTGGAGCTGAAACAGCCGTTCTCCTCTACACTCGGCGAGATGAGCCTTCACAGTCTGACCCATTCGTCACACAAGGATCAACACAGCAGTCACACTGTAAGCTCAGCTGACCCACTTTTACCAGTTCAAAAGAAGTCTCAGCCCCAAAACAAAATGTAGTCACTCTTGTTATCATGTGATTTGAAACATCAACTAAAACTCTTAAACTAAAATATCAAAAACACCTTCTTTTGTAAAGTCTATAATTCTACATACTTGAATTTGTGATATAACTGCAAAAACAAATAATTTCTCTGTCCTTAGATATTTTATACACCTGATTCATATATTTAGTCAGAGCCATATCTGCTGAGAATTATATAATTTTTTCTTTATTTACAACATTTGATCGTTCATGTAGACCCACCTGGCATGGAACAGCACTGTCCCAGTCAACATCTCCATCAACCTGAACAAACAGTGGCAGAATAACTCCAGCAGGGGGCAGTCTTGTGCTCAGTTCACAGCCCAACAGGTTGGTAGAACCTGCTCAAACTCCTTGTTTGTGATTGTGTTCTATAGGGAACCCCACTGAGTTGGATATATGTGTATGTTTTGTGCGTAGATGCTGGTGTCGTTAGTTAAAGGGTGTGTGTCGGTGGGTCAGGACGGGAACTCACTTTCTCAAAACGCAGAGTTAAGATGGGACAACAGGAGCATCAAGCAGGGAATGAAGTATCAGGTACTGACTTAACACTCTCCTGTGATGTGTTAACAGATGGTTTGTATTTCGGGAATAAAAATCAGTTCGTGTTTTTGTATGTCATGTCTAGAAGGGTCTGCGAGGTATGCACAGCCTCCAGGTTAATGTTGGCTTGGATAAAGTGTCTCCTGAACCCTGTCCTTCACACACAGTCCTTACTAAGGTCCAGACGAACATGAGGGATCATTTGGAGCACATGGTGCTGCTTGGCCTCTGTCCCCCCCAGCCTGTGAGTCCTCGCAGCTGCATTTCTTCCCCTCAGGCTGTTATTAATGGATTTTCTTTCACATTTGTGGTTGTAAATGAGTTATGGTCTGTCAGTGTGTGGTTATGCTGCACTATATTAATTTCCTTGAACATACAGTGATGGATACCAGCTGAATAGTGATTTTATTTCCGGTAATTGATATGTCAATTTTGAACATATATATTACGCAGATGTTTCTTGATACTTTTACGACTTCTTAATCCCAAATTTTCAGATCTTCAGGATGTCTCTGGGCTGTTTTCCTGTGTCATCATCCGCTGTTTCTTCTTTCTTTGTGCATGTGTCAGGTTTTGATGTGGTCAGGATCCCACAGAGTGAGGTCTGGAGATGAATTGTTTTATTCCCAGTCACAACTGTCAGTGGTGGGGCAGCCCAACAAGTGCAGCCTTACTTTTGCTCTGACCAACTCATCCAGACCTAATGGCTCTAAGGTGTCCCTGTTCTCTGAGGTAAACAACTCGAACAAGCCTTCACCGTGTTTCAGTGAAGAATCATGACTTTAGTTTAAAAAAGCATGCATGTTCTGTCACAATTACAGGCTACATTTGTTTTACGACATTTGAGATCTGTATTCAATTTGGTTTAAAAGCACTTTTTGAACAGTGGCTGCTGCTCTGCTTTTGCTCTCTTATCATTTTCTCTCTGAGACCAACAGAAGTACTACCATGAAAAAAGAGTAAATTTTTTAGAAAGGTAAAAGGTAAAGACTCCGAGTCTATCCTCACATCCTAGACGGTAAAGACGAGGATTTGAGCTTAGAGTATACTTGTGACAGGTTAAAGAAATACTCTCAAATTTAAAGGGATATTCCAGCATAAAATTTATTTAGGGTCAAACACATCATAACACCAAGTTAGACACCCCATCCAGAGATGAATGATGCCGACAGCTTGCTTCTCTAGTTATACCAACTTTAGTAATTTCTTCATGGAAATGTAATCAGATCGAGACGCTAAGGCAGAAGAACTACTGCATCTGCAGTGCAAAATGATTAATATGGTGATTATTACTTCAAGGAAATGATAAAGAAATGATCATAAATGTTCTTCCTTGAGCTACGTCACCCTGCAGCAGTCCGTAATGGACTGGTTTGAGGTCTCATTAGAAACAAGCGGCTGCTGGAAGAGAGTAGGTGAGTTGTGTTTAGTGTCTTTGCTAAAGAAATTAGGCAAAGTTAAAAAGATGTTTGGTGGCTGGTATGCTATATGTACTGTTGATGAAGTTAGGTGCTGTTCTGAGCATTAGTTATGGCTATAGAGTGGCTTTTTGGTTGAGGTTTGCGCATGGAGCCATAGACCGCTGTGTATTTCTATCTGTGGTCGTAACTAAAGTTGGTATAACTGGAGAGGCAAGTGGTCAGCATCATTCATCTCTCGACAGGGTGTCTAACTTGGTGTTATGGTGTGTTCGACCCCAAATTAATTTTTCGCCTGAATATCCCTTTAAGAACAATTATGACTAAGTTGTTCTTGTGAGGAAGTAGATGACAAGCTTGACACTGTTTTTAAGTTTGTAAGATAATATTTGGCTGTAGACAAGCTAAATAAAGGTAACTAGCCTGTGAAACTGTATTTTATAAATGTGTGTTTGTGCTTGCGCGTTTGTCCTCTTCACAGTCTAGGATTGGTAACTGGAGTGTGGATGTCACTGGCAGTGCTCTTTCTTGGCTCGGGGGGTCTGGACTGCAGGTACAGACCAGACTAAACCGTGGGGAGAAGATCTGGTTGAATGGGAGTGTAGAGAGGCAATGTCTGAGGACCACAGCGGGCTATATGAGCGGTAAATGCAGAACCTCTGAAGTTTATACAAAAGTAACACAACGTTTTAACTAGAGTTTTGAAGAGTTCGATCTTATCGTGTCCAGGTCCAGGCCTTGATGAGGACGTCACAGTTGCAGCATGTTTGGGGTCAAATCATAGTTTGGTGCTTGATGTGCAGAGAAGAGACCGCAGCAGAAAAAGTGAAACTCTGGGCTGGGTGTTTGTGGGATCGGCCAATCAGAGGCTGATGCTGGGAGCGCGAGGCTCTTTGGAAAGTCTAACTGCAATGGAGGTATCCCTAAAACTGAAGTTGTGTTTTTGTTTTAGTGCAGTATGACAATGAAAAACTGTGTAATGTTATCCAAACAGGGGAGGATTCGACATCTGAACTCTCAGATACTGAATAAACTGTTGGGGAAACTCAGGATGTTGCAGCATCTCCTCGTCCAATTCAGACAACAGGTATCTGCAAAACACAAACTCCTGAATGTAAACATATGCATGACATGATCAGCCCAGCAAATGCTGTAAGGATACACTGGTAAATGAGCATTTCTTGACTCAATTAGTTCTTTTCCCTTCAGTCTCAGGATAGTGAGCTTCTCCAGGAGCTGAGCGAGGTGCCTCTTCACATAGTCCAGCGAGCAGAGGCGCTGCTAAAAAACAGGATGAAAGATTCTTTGGCTCCGTGGCAGAGCAGCGTCCTGCGGCAAATTATGATCAACACTCTGCCACACTTCTTAGGCTTGTTGCAACATGCCTCTCTACTGGGACAACAGGAGCTGAGGAGTGAGTCCAGCATCATCCGTCACTGCTGTGAACTGCAAGCAATCATGACAGAGAAATGATAATTCGAAAAGCATTTCGCCTTTTGGTTTGAAGACTTAACTTACTCTAAAGCAGCGAGAGGCTTTTACAAAAATGTGTCCCTAAGCTTCTCCAAAGACCTTTGGAAATGAAGGTGTAAACTGTGTTATTGCATTTTGGTGTCAGATTTCACTCAAATAAGTTTTCTTCAGGACAATGAGATCCAGTGACAGGGAAGTTTTTTGGATTTACAGTATATAGCAAACTTTATCTGGTTTTGTAGATCCTAAATTAACTTTATGTATTTACACTGCGTCAGAGATCAAGATAAGATAGTTAAGTCAGTCACTGCCTTTTCTCATGGACACAAATCTAATTTTTGACTTGTAAGACTTATACGCTCCTCTTCTACGTCATTAACAGATGCACAAAAATATCTTTTCCATCATATCTTGCTTTATAATTCATCTCTGACATAGTCATATGATTTTATATTGCTGACGTCTGCACCTCTGGCTGTTTTGTTTCTCCAAACTCAAGTGTGACACATGATCTAAGAGACGTCTCTCTGCATTCAACATGAAAACACAAATCCTGACACTGCGCTCTGTACCTCCTTCAGGGCCTCTGGCGACTCTTGCAGGTGTGTACCAGGATGTGAAGGGCCAGAGACCAGAGGCATTGTGGAGGGAAGCTGTTTCATTGTGGACTGAGGGGTTGATGGAGGTCTTACCTGCTCTGTTGGAGAACCCCCAGCTGAGACCACTAACTCAGGCCTGTGTGGCCACACTCAGCGCTGCTCTGGATATAGTGAGAAATCGGCACAGTGGTGCTCTTTTTATGGTTTTACTGTTTGAGCAAAGGTAGCTTGGTGATTTCCTTTTTCACCTCCTTAGCTGCGTTTACATGGGCACAAATAATCGGAATAAATGCCCGAACAATGCGTCATGTAAACATGTCGATCTGAAGATTTTGATCAAATTCGGCTCAATCGGAAAGAGAATTGTATTCCGATCAGAAGGGGTGGTTTATACCGATTGTTATTCCGAAGCGCGTCCATGCGAACATTGATTCCCATCATGACTCTCTGTCTCTTTAGCCTTTGACTTATTTATTGAGGTCAGTACAGCAGGTTTCATTATTAACACTGTCATAGAACACATCCGCAGGTGCCGTGTCTGCTCCTCCAATAACATAACAAGGCGTTCATACAGCGTGATGATGTCACATCTGCACGCACAGTGCAACCTTTGACAGAACAGTAAAATAAGTACGCAAGGGCGCCATCTAGTGACAACATTTAACAACAGGGGGGAATGGGATGGAGTAAGCCACTACTATGTTTGTTGGTTTGTTGACAGCACAGGCGTAAATACAACTCTTCTTCTGCGGTTGTTTTAGCGAAATCAGACAACTCTGCGCATATCCAAATGCTAAACTGAAGAAAGCTTGGTGCATGTATACGCACTTCATGATCGGGTTATTTGATTTTCCACCCATATAAACAGTGGATTCATATTATCTGATCCCTCAATTTTTAATCGGATCAAGAAATTTTGCACATGTAAACATGACTAATGTGTACATGATTGTGTTTACATACACATCTTACATTAACTAAACACAATCTGTAATATCAGCATGTGTACAACACCCTCATGCACTTTTGTATGATCGATGTGATTCAGGCAGGACAACAAACCTACCACTGGGTGGAGAACAGGTTGGCAATGGCTCTGTCTGGAGTCAGGAAACAACTGGCGTCTGTCTACAAATTCTCCCTGAGGTAATGCACATGTCTGAGAGGTACATGAGGAGAAACTCCCAAAGCCCATCCTTTCATAAAATACTACAAGAGATCAAGAGAGGGATGTTTTGAAGATAATATCTCTGTAGGCCCATCCAACCCAGATGAAAAGGAGGCACACTGTAAAAACTCAGCTAAACTGCCTTTATTTTCTGGGGGGAGGGGATTTGACTGATTTTTAGCTATATTTACAGTAAGTAACTTTAAATCAAATTCTATTAGATTGATGCCGGCTGATATATGGTCAATTAAATGCTCTGCCAGATGCTAGGAAGTGACTCTCTTTAGATATTTTTAACTGATTGCGCTTTATTTCTCCAGTGAGGGCTCTGTGATTGTGTCCATGCCGCTGCCACCCATCCCCTGGTCAAGGATGGCCAAATCTGGTCTGGTGGAGATCCTCCTGGAACAGTGGATCCTGCGGCCCCTGCAGACTCTTGCTTCCATCAGACCTGTGGCTGAATTGTACCGTCTAAAAAGGAAAATCATGGATAGCCCATTCATATGTAAGACTGGAGATGGATGTTTTCCTGCAATTTAAGAACAGGGTCTCTGTGATACAGGAGCGTAACCGGGTAAACCTTTTGTTTTTGTCTTAAAGATCAAGCTTTGTTGGTGGGGGATCAGTTTTTGGTCACATTCGACGGTCACTTGTACGAGCTGCCAAACTCTTGTCCTCAGCTCCTCGCTCAGGATGTTAGCATTGAATCCTCGTTCACGATAATGCTCAGTTCAGACTCCAACACTTTACTTCTAATCAGGATGGATAACAACACCATCAGCATCCAGAGAAACGGACAGGTATGAATCAATGTTAAACTCATCTTAATATGAGCCAAGAAGCGAAAAGAGCAAGCAAATATCGTCCTCTCTTAGGTGAAAACCAACTGCTGCAGTGCTGTGACACACACATTTCACAGTGACAATGGAGTGTCAGTCAGAAGAGGGTCAAACGTTGTTCAGGTGACCAGTCAAAATGGAGCTGCTGTGTCATGTGATCTGCGGCTTCAGGTCTGCAGCTTCACTCTTGATGGATGGTCCCATGGTAGGAAACAAAAATCTTAGTAAAACTTCATCAGTGTTTGGACTTACATTTTGAACGCTCATTTGAATTTTAAGAAAACAGTTTTTAAGTAATCTCTGTCTCTTTGTTTACACAGGCACGTCTATTGGTCTTCTTGGAACGAATGATAATGAAGCTGGAAATGATTTCCCTCTGCTGGATGGATCTCAGGCTGATGACATGGACAGTTTTTTCCACAGTTGGCAGGTTAGACAGATGCTGAGCTCTTGTGTCCGCTGGGGGCGAATAATCCATCAACACTGACAGATACATCCATTTAATCAAAATACAATATCATCAATACAAAGTGGAAAGATTGATTAATACCATCAACAACAACAGATACATGATCAATGGATATATTTCCAGTGATCCTCACAGTGTCTTTTTACCTAATAGTTTTTTTTTCCATCTATATAGACAAATGCATTTCCCATTAAGAAATGTCTGAAGGGGTTATGCAATAAAAGTGTCCAATTGTGATTTAGATGTTTAGTGATTAAGAAAAACAGACTGATTGAATTAAATCTTTTTTTTATCATCCCAGTCCACTTTAGTATATCAGATTAAATTATAGCAGACTGCCCCAAATAGGCTAATAGATTCTCGTAAATCTCAGATTTGGAAGTATTGATGCTAGTTTGCTATATGAGTTATATGTAAGGATTTGTGCATTCAGGAAATCCGACGTATCGACTATCATTTTACTACTTCCTACCATAAATAACAGAGATAACGAACATCTGGTGGAAGACTGACTTTAGTGTATCGAGTTAAAGGGCAACAATCATAACACATTATAAAGCATTTTATCATGACTTACAAGGTCAGGTATTATAATGTGTTATAACTGTAAACAACTCACTGACAATGCCAATACATAGATAATGCAATACAACTGTTGTTAACAGTCATAACACATTATAATACCTGACCTTGTAAGTCATGATAAAATGCTTTATAATGTGTTATTATTATTGCTAAAAAGCATTATGATCATTTATGAATGTTTATAACTATAGTTATACAGTGCTATAATGTGATTATAATGCATCATAAATATATCTATAATGCGTTATAGAGATAGGCGTCAAGTAAAGTGTTAGCAAAGTTATTTCTATATTTAAATCTGAGTTGGTGATGGACAAAGCAATTCACTATACATTGCGCGTTCCCTAGCAAAGTTTGTGTCCTGACCTGAGCCAGGTGTTGGGAAAAATTTCCATGACTGATTTTGTTGTAAAGAGGTCCAACCTTTCAGTTGTCAGCTGCAGTTTGTTCATCTTTTTGTGTCTCCAGATGAAACCAGAGTGTCCCAAACTGTTGAGTGTCAGTGATGGCTTTTCAGAAGAAGCTTTTAGACTTGTGAGCTGTGACTTCCTGTTTTCTTCTCCTGACTCCCCGCTGAGTTCCTGCTTCAAGGTGGTGAGTACAAGGATACTCCTATCCTAGATTAGGAAACATGAACTGATACACAGACCTCAGCACTGACAGATACAGTTTATCATGTGCTGATTTAAAGGGGTGTGAAATAAAAACTTGAGATGAAGTAATCTGACTTCATGTTAACTCTCAAGTAAAGAATTTCCCTTCATGGATAAATTAAGTTCTTCTTATCTCATCTTATCTTAACTTATCTTACGATGAGGAACAATCACATATGGTCAAATCTAGTCCTCATGCATTTGTGAATTCACGCCACATCAAGGAAATCTGGCCGACACAATATACTGTAGCTCTTTGTTGTGTTGTGGAAATCCTTTGGCATAAAAGTGCATATTTTTCTGTGAACATAAAATGTAGAAAAACCTCCTTAAGCTTGTTGGAAATCAAAATGTTGCGATCAAACTGCTGCGTGACAGAAGCGTGAAATGTAACACGCCATAAAAAGGAAATTAAAGTAATAACATGATATGTGCGTGACGAATTGAATGTGTTTTCTCAGCAGGCTCTAACGCCGAGATCCTTGTAGTTGTGTGAGCCTTATGTTCACAGTGTGTGTGTGTGTGTGTGTGTCTATGTGTGTGTCTGCAGGTGAGTCCCAGTCAGTTCTTGTCTGTGTGTGAGACGAGCTCCTCCAGGGCCCCCTGCAGATTAGCATCTGCTTTTGTTCATCTCTGTCAGCAGAACTACATACCTCTGGAGGTGCCTGCGCAGTGCTGTAAGTTTCACCATTACACAACCAAGATGTGCATGATTAGACGCATATTGTGTTCAATCTCTGATACTGATGCGGCAGGTGTTTTCAATTTATAAGTGCAATAAACGCAATGCATATTCTATCTTTTCTTGTTTCAGTGAAAGTTTGAAGAGAAGACGGCGAGCGAATGAAGAGCAACATTGGTGATTTATGACCTCTGTTGGCTGCTGGGACAAAATTTACACTTTTATACCACTGTTTGTGTTGATATTCTTTATTTTGTGTTATATTCTTTGCTCTTTTGTGTCATTTTTCAGTATTATTCTTTCTATAATATACACTTTGCTCTACAGATACTGTGTCAATCATGTGAATGTGAACAAACTAAGGAGAGCAGTTTAAAAACGATCAAGTGGCCTCATCTGTGTATTTTTATGATGTTTAGTGCAAACACTGAACTTTTTTTTACTAACAAATATATCAAGATGTCTTTATCTAATGCATTCATCATTGTGTTGTTAAACAGCTGGGTTTCTCACAACTACTCTTTAATTAATAGGTCCCTTTAAAGATGGGTATGTAGTTCTTTATCTTAGACTTCTGTCTCTGCGTGATACACTCAGAGATCCAGACGATGTTGCGACTCTCCTGCTCCTTTAGTTTGATGTAGGAGTAAAATACTCCAAAGTGGAACTGCTGCAGGAAAGCAAGAGTGTTCAGCTTCACCTGGAACAGATCAATTGGGAAAGACAAATAAGTGCAAGTGAGATTTTCATATTTTAATTTGCGTTAAGCTTTGGCTTGGGGCAAATGTGTAACTTCATCCAAGTATTTTTACTGTATGAAAAATTCAACATCATTCTGAAGACCTTCCCAGTTCATAGGACACTCTTACCACATGATATTAAAATCACATTACCTCCTGTTCAAAGAATCTGTCCTCCAGGGTCTTGAAATCTGAGCCAGGCTCGGGGTCTTCAAAAACAACTTTATACTCCTGCAGGGATATTAAGGTTGAAGTTCACCATATGTCTGATTAAAATAAGCTTCCCCAGTTTTCTCTAAGTCCTGAGGGTTTGACTCACAGAGTAGCAGTCAGCGACAGCTTTGACCTGCTCGTGGTCTTCTGCTTTGGCCAGCAGCTGCAGTCCTTCAGGGTGAAGTTTGCCACAGGATGGATACAAAGCGCTCCTGTCCGCTCCGCTAAGGTCTGTCCCAAAGGAGTTCACAGTGATGATGAAGGCCCGCCTGTCAGCTTCAAACTTCACACAAACAAACACACACACGCGTAGATTCACTATATTGTGCAACGTTTATAACATGTTGAAAAACTGCATGAATTTAGCCAATGCTGTCCAAACTGTGTCCGCACCTCTAAGACAGGACACATGATGTCTTTCGTAGCTCCACCGAGGTTCTTGCAAAAAGAGTGGAAAGACTCTAAATAGGCCTTTGAAACAAAACCAAGACGTAAATACAGGATAGCAAAATGACTGAAAACCTGACCCTGACTAAAGATGACAATTGAAACCTTCATTACATTGTTTCACTGATGCCTTTGACTGTGACATTGTAGTTAGCTTTACAGTTGTTTAGAGACTGGTACATCTTTATCTCATACAAAACAACATTATGGAAAACAAAACACATGCATCTACTAGTCACCTTGTAAAGTTTGTTCCTGAGGATCTCAACTTCCATTTCATCGAGGTTGGTCTCAGACACAGCATCCTGGAAAAACGGAGCTACAACACAGCAGCATCACCAGTCTGTGATTTACAAATCTTAAACCAATCTAATCAATACCTTCAGTATGGATGATAAAGTCATTAGAAAATGATAACACTCAAAACATCAACACTTTACAAACACTAGCTGATGTTACAGGGTACGATTGGCTGAATAATAGCGTTTTCATTGCATGTAATTTTGATGGTCAATAATTCAATCAATCAATATAGTGACAATTCACAACAAACTTGATCTCAGTCATATTTTACAGAAGCAGCAGATTTAGACCACAGTCTTTTATTCAGTCGTTTAAAGACCCAATACAAAGATAAGACTGAGTCAGCGCTCTGATAACGCCAGACCCACTCCTATCTCAGCTTTCTACCATGAGATAAACACTTTGAAGCATTTATTAAGTTACAGTGGTATGAAAAAACTTCCTTTAAACAGGCTGAAACCTTGAGCAGAACCAGATTGTTGGTAGATGGTTGCCTGCTGTGTTAGAGTTGGAAAAGGGAAAGAGGGAAGTACATAAAAAGCGAGATGGTGATGGAATGAGACAAACAACGAACTATTCATCCTTTTCTATCCACTCACATTCATACACTGCTGAGCACAGCCACCTGGGACCGTTTTGTGGAGCATCTTACCCAAGGGCACTTTGGCATGTGAAAAACCTATAGGATCAACCCCTCCGATTCAGGGATTACTGACTCTACCTCTGGTCCAAAGCTGCTCCTAAATTTTTAAGCAACCATGCGATCAATCAGCTTGAGCTGAGAGCAACTAATGTGTTGAACTTTGACACTTTAGTTTGTGCCACTGACCAGTGAAAACTGTCTCTATGTGCTGGTAAACAGAGCCACAGTTGAAAATAGAACAACTTGTCTTAACTATGTTTGTTGTTAACAAAATCTGTAGCACACAAGTTAGAGGGTTGGCCACTTCCATTAACTCCTTGCTCAAATTGTGAGCAACAAGGAGGAAAAACACCAGATGATGTGATGAGGGCTAAAGGGAAACTATGACTGTTTAACCCGGCAGCCTGACATGCTCAGTATTTAGCTAGCCAATTCCCCAGTAATAGTTGTAACCACATTAATGAGTGAAGTCCATTTGAATGACACCTCTGTTGATTTACAAAATGATGGAAATGATTGTTTTCTTAAAGCTCCAAGGCATACAGTGCATCCGGAAAGTATTCATACCACCTCGCTTTTTCCACATTTTGTTATGTTACAGCCTTATTCCAAAATGGATTAAATTCCTTTTTCCCCTCAAATATTCTACACAAAATACCCCATAATGACAAAGCGAAAAACTTTTTATATAACATTTTGCAAAGTTATTAAAAATAAGAGTTGTGTGATTCCAAACGTAGCACATGGAGACCACTGTGCTTTCTGGGATCTTCAACGCAGCAGATATTTTTCTGTAACCTTCACCAGATCTGTGCGCCGATACAACCCTGTTTCGGAGGTCTACACACAATTCTTTTGACTTCATGGCTTGGTTTATGCTCTGACCTGTTCTGTCAGCTGTGGGATCTTATATAGACAGGTGTGGCTTTCCAAATCCTGTCCAATCAGCTGAATTTGCCACAGGTGGACTGCAATCAAGTTGGAGGAACATTTCAAGGCTGATCAGTGGAAACAGGATGCAACTGAGCTCAATTTTGAGTTTTATAGCAAAGGGTGTGAATACTTATGTATATGCAACATTTGAGTGTCTTATTTTTAATAAATTTGCAAAATGTTCTAAAAAAAAGTTTTTTGCTTTGTCATTATGGGGTATTTTGTGTAGAATTTTTGAGGGGAAAAAGGAATTGAATCCATTTTGGAATAAGGCTGTAACATAACAAAATGTGGAAAAAGTGAAGTGGTATGAATACTTCACTGATGCACTGTATGTGCTGCTGACCCACTGACTTCCAGACGTGGTAAAATGAACACTACAGTGGATGATTAGTAGTCATGTGATCATTTTGGTCTGATACAGTTTGATGACACACTTCCTTTTTTGTTTGATTTGCGTTACATATCCATGCTAGATTTAAAATGGTTAGCCTTGTTTACTTCTAGACACCAATAGTTCCATGCTGCTGTTGCTTTGCTTTTGTGCTCTTTTGAATTATCTTTTGAAACTCAAGGGCTTTACTGACAACCCTTTTGAACATGAAGGCATCACAAGCATATTGAAGAGCAGTCAAGTTGTTGTTGTCTTGTTTTTCCCTGTCTTGTACAGGTTGAACTAGAGGTGAACAACTGAACATCTCTGAACACATAGATTTACCCAGTGGTGTGTCCACCAGGATGGCGGAGTACAGCTCTGTTGGGGTTCGAGCGATTCCAACTGCTGCCATTTGGTCAAAAGCTCCCAGTGGGTGACACCTTGGGAGGAGCTCTTCCACATCTCTCTGTTTGAGGGCCCCAGTGATCAGCAGGACCACATTGTCGATCATGTAGTTATATCTATAAGACACGGACAATAGAATCAGTACATGTCCTTATATACACCAGTCAGCTACAACATTAGGACCACTGATGGGTGAAAGGACTAACATTAGTGATCTGTTTACACCAGGTACCTGTGGGTTGGTGGATAATCATAGAGCAAGTGAACATCATGTCCTTGAAGTCTGTGTGTTTGAGGCACTCTTAGGTAAGGTGACCAAATGTCCTGTTTTCCCAGAACATGTCATGTCCTGGCTGTCCTGGTTGTCTTTTATCAAGTGATGAAAATGTCCTGGATTTCATCATTTTTCATTTGGTCACTAAGGAAGAACACTTCATTTTTGTATGTTTGTGAGAGCTATTTTTGTTAAAGTTGGATTACTTACACAACAGAGGTAATGTTTAGTTATCATTATTTTCTAATGCAGAAGAGAAATTATTTCTATCATTATTTCATTCATTATTTTTGAAACTTGCCATCATAAAACATGTTGAGAGACCTATGAGAATCCTATCTGAATTTGTGTCTGTGGTTATAGATGGTGTTTGGTGATATAATAATTATTTATCCAAACAGAAGAGGCATACTTTAAATGAATTAAAAATATAAGGTATCTTAGAGTAAACTTTGAGTATCATTTTTAGGACATTAAAATGTCTGACTGCTTGCTTTATTTCTGATCTTTTGACTTCTTATAAGACCCCTTAACAAAAAGGGTTCCATACCCCTTCTGAAACAGCATCCAGTAGGACAGCCCAATCAATTTCATCCATTACATCTACTTTCAAACACATTTTCTTAAATAGGATTTTTGTTAATCTTGATTTTTTTTTTTTACATTGTACCTGAGACATGTTTTTATCTCTGACTGATGGGATGTCATTCATCCCTCTTAGTTAGTTCCTTTTATTGTGTTGTTTGATGGAAAGCTCTGGAGATAAAATACTGTGAAAAAAACTGATTAGATAAAAGGTTCAGAACATGTGGTATGTTACAGTTTGTTTAGGGCTTGCATGGATGCATCTGGGTTCCCAAGCTGTCTACTGCTGAAAGTTTTAAGCACCAGTGGTAATAGATAAAGGCTGTCTGGAAAAACACCACAGCCGTGTTGACAAATTCTCTAGATCTCAGTCCAGTGAAGCATCTGTGAGAAGCGCTGGTAAACCCAGTCCAATCCCTGGAGGCTTCACTTCACAACCTGCAGGTCTCTGTGGATCTGTTGTTCATGTTTTGGAGCCAAATACTATCTCACACCTTCAGAGGTCTGGCGGAGTCCATGGCTCATCAGGTCAGTGCTGAAAGAGGTCATGATGTTGCCGCTGATCAGTGTCTGTCTGCATTACTGTCTTCACCATTTTCACATTTGTCTTCAGAAGCATTATAGTTGTTAATAATTACAGTTGTTAATCAACAGAAACTGTTGATGTTTTAAAGAAGGGGCTCAAGACTCACCTTTTTAACCAGGCTTTTCACTGATAGCCTTGTCTTATTTCTCTGATTGCTACTGTTCATTTTAATCAAAGTTCTTAATGTTTATTTTGTGTAGTTTTATTGATTATCTCAGTTTTTAGTCTTTTTCTTAATTCCTGCCATAGAAGTTTTTACTTCTTTTACCCCTTTTACATGGTAAAGAGCTCTCACTTATTTGTTCATTTTATATTACTTTCTTGTTTTAGTCCATTAGGTTTTAGTCTTTCTTTTTACCTTTTTATCTCCAGTGTTTCCTAGGGGTAGCTCTTTCCTCACGCAATGTCTTGGGGTCAGGCTATGTCTCTTTAACAATGTATCTTAAATTTTCACTCTGTGTGCGCTTGTGTGTGTTCATGTGTGGGTGAGTGAGAGTGGGTGTGTGTCTTTGTGTGAGTGTGGGTCCATTGGTGGGTGTGTGGGTGGCAGGGTCGGGTTTTATTGTTGTTTAACTGTTGTTTTTAGCCTCTGTGAGCCACTATGAACTACATTTTTTGTCTGAAAAGTGCCATACAAATAAAGTTGAATTTGAATTTTAAAATGAGCTTCCTGCATATGTTTTCATCTCATTATAGTACAAAAAACCATTGATCAAATTTCTGTGAACTTAGTCGGGTTTATGTTAAGAACTTGGAGAAATGAGCTCACGTGATGTAGTCAAGGAAGGTGGACAGTGGAGGGAGGGCGTTGGAGCGAAGGCAGCTGAATTCAGTCACCAGGTTTTCTCTCAGCTTGCTGTCCACAAAAGACACAGTCAGATCCTCTTCAGAGGAGGACAGGAGCTTACCATAGTCTGTGCTCTGCAGGTGCAGCTTCATATCTAGGAGAAGAGAGGCACCATATGCTAAGTTTTTCTTTCAAAACAGTAAAATACGAGTCAGTATATAACACATAAGACTGTTTCTAATCAGACTGCAGCTGTGTCAAAAGAGACAGGGTTTGGATTCAATTTAGGTCATTTTAGCCAACTAGTTATTCAGCTGGTGGGTGGAAGTGTGAATGTTCCTTGAGATGCCTCCTGTGCTAACATCTAATTTATCATTGGCCTTCGGTTTCTCACAGAAAGCCTTTCCTGCTTCCTGGAATAAAACATTTTGATTACTGCCTTGAAAAATTTGAGCCAGATGAAAAAATTTGTCCAGATGATCCCTGTCAGCACCTCACTGCAGCTCCTTTTAAGATACCCACATGCAAGTAAATTCTTGTAAAGACTGTAGCTCCAGGCGTATTACATTTCTATCTTTTTAATATGCTTTATCTGTGTCTAAAGATGACTACAAATGTAATATATTCTTACCCTCAAGTGTGTCACACTGAGACAGATTTTCGTAGTCTGTGGAAGTAAGAATCCCGGCCTTCATACCTCGAACCAGACCCTCCAGATACCCATGATCCACATTAAAACTGAGCTCCTCCATGACATGAATTAGTGAACTGGCTGTATGATGTGTTTTTCCTGCACAGCTGTGTCTTTAGAGGGTTGTTGTTTTTTTTTACTGTAACTTCTCCATTTTACCCCCTCTGACTAACATTCATGCAGATATTTTCCCTTCCCCTTTGTCACCAAGAAATTCCACAGCTGCTCCTAAAAGTATTTTTGTATGACTTTGTCAAAGTACATTTGGTCTTTCCATGATTAGATATTCTCTGAGTGTGCCTAAAAAAACCATTGGTATTATTACGCTGATTGAAATTGGGCTTGAAAGGGTAGAAATGCTTACGTAATATCAAAGTTGAAAGCATCATCGAGTTTGCACTGACAATCGGATAAAAAAAAACACACTACTGTTGAACTTCCTTCTTAAAAAAACAGCTAATTTAGCAGTTTCTACTTTCATTAGATTGTGTGGGCATGAAAGATCATGTTTGACATCTGCCAGACTGATCTACACAGCAATGGCACATGCAACAGTTAGCAAACAATACTGATTGTGTGTAGATGGAAAAGTTTGGGTTGCCAGGGATAACATCTCAGTCATCCAAAATTAACACAATATTTTTATCATCTCATGCTGTTTCATGCTTTGACTCTATCATGAATAACAATAAACAATTCAATCTTAATTTTGACCTGCAAATAAGCTGTTCGAAAAACACCTCTACCATGGAAGCTTTACTTACCATGTTATTAGAGGGATAGTTCGTTTGGAATTATCAATAAATGTATTTTAAAATTATTTTTTGCAGTTTTAACTCCTTTTAACTCCAAAACATTAACAATTTGAAGTGAACACCTGCCGCTTTAGGTGGACAAGCATGGCCAGAACTGCAAGACTGATATCTGCAAAGTAATTGTTCCTTTGATAAGACTGCAGAATTAATTAGATAAAAAAAAAAAAAAAAAAAAAAAGAAGAAAAAAAAAATTAAAGCAACAGTCTCTGATTTGATTCCTTTGTAAGTGAAATTTACAGGAACTTATTTGTCAGTACTTTGAGTATGGAAAAGAAAAGATTTGCAAATCTTTTTAATGTATGTTATGATCATAAGACTCACTGTTGGAGAGCTGTTTCAGCTTTTGAAGATTTTTGTGGATTTTAGGTTGCTGTAAAGATAACAGATAGCACATACTGATAACATATATTTCACATACTTACACCATATGATACTCAGAGAGGATGAATGCCTGGAGATAAGAGCAACATAAAACTGCTGACCAACATCTGAAGCCTCCAAAATCATTTTGATTGAAGTTGGCACAAGAAACATTGAAAAACACAGCTGCGTGGACACTTTGAAACAAGCCATATGATAATATCTTTGCCTGCAGGGTAGAATAAAACTTGCACACATATTTGAAAACAGATACAAGTTTTACAATACCTATTTATCCTCGCTCTTCTCCGCTCATGAAACACACTCCCACTTTATTGATTCTTTGCATGTGTGAAATGAGTTTATGCCAAGATGCCAGATAAGGTGAAAATACTTCCCTCATATATTAGGTTTAAGCTGACAGATTTATCTTACATCTGACCTTTGACTTGTCTTTAGGTCTCCCTCCATGAAGTATGACTGCTTTTGATTTGACTTTGTAGTCTGAAGGAGCCTGATCCAACACACGTTTGCTTAGCTGTATGACCTTATGTGGACCGCTCTGTCTTGGTCATGTTACTGAAGAGTTATTACTCTGCTCGTCATGGCGTTTGAAGGCAAACACAACGTGTCTTTACATATTTGAAAATAAATCAACAATAAAATATTATGGTCACTGTCATATTTTCGCTCCCCCAACTGTGCATGAAAATCACAGACCCTGGTTTTGTAATTCAACACATGCACCACGCATCACTTGGTCAAGATTCATGCTTTATTTTGCAATTCACATTGACTTTGTTAAGCATCTTTCTGTTTTCCACACAATCGTCACAGAGAGAAATACAAAGCAGGTGAAGCCCATCCACGGGATAGCTGCCGGCAAACATCTGTAAAATGCTAATTTTGGATTTGTTTTCATGCCATTAAATTATCCGAAGTCCTTTTTTTTTTTGAGTGACACTGAAGAGAATTTTATTTTGTCCAACATTTAAACGTTCCTAAACAAGAGAGAAACAAAGAGCAAACAGTGCTTGACAAGTTTATTAGACCACCACACAGTGTAAGGTTTATGACACAGCTGCCCTGAATTAACAGCATTGGTAATCCAAAATCATTTACGTTTCTGCTATGGTTCATACATCAACATGTAGAAGCTCTATCACCAAAATGATATTTTTGTTGCAAACATAAGTCTTACTATTATCCATAATTTTTCAGATTTACTATTTTACAAAAAAAACAGAAAAAATCATAAAGTAAATCATTATGTCTTGATCAAGATGTGAAATTATGGTTATTTACTTGCAAATGTTTTCCTGGTTGATTGCCATACCTGATTGATTTCTGACTTCTCAGAGAAGACCAGTACGTCAGTGGAAAATTTGGGAAAGAAAAAGGGAGGAAATCAGTTTGAAATTCCTCATTCCTGCTCAAATTTATGAAACATGGAGAGCCGACTGGAAATGAAAGAGTCTGCATGAAAGCGCTTCATCATGCTGGATGGTCTCTGAGAAAAACAGGGAAAGACATAAAATGTTCTCACGATATACTCTCGAGATAATTGCAGAGACTGGTATTTACAAAATACACCAAAGAAGAGGCAGGAAATGACGGTTAACTGAAGCACATGTCCGACACCTCAAGATTTTAAGTGCTAGAGACAAAGGGAGGACCACTGCTGATCTTCAGGCAGAGATGAATGCCTCTATCTCCTGAATGACCATGAGCAGAAGATGGACAGAACAAGGCTTAATGGGAAGAATAGCTGCTTAAGCGCCATTACTGAGTCTAACTCTGGACTGTTGATGACTGGAAGAAGATACTTTGGACAGACGAGTCCAAGTTTGAACTCTTCTGTCAGCATCGTCATGTTTATATCCACAGAGAAGCTGGAGAACATTTTGATGCCAGATGTTTTGCACCCACAATGAAACGCAGTGGAGATCCCATGATGATTTGGGGTTCCATTTCTAAAAATCACTGGTATTGCAACCAAGAACTCTTTCCACAACATCTTAGAGTCCCTTGTGGACTGAATCTGATTGGCTGCAGATTCACATATCAACAAGGCAATAACTCCGAGCACACGTCAAAGCTGTACAGAGACTATTTGACCAGGGAAAAGGAATCCGAACGACTGGAACTGATAGACTGGCCCAGCCAGAGTCCAGACTTTAATCCCATTGAACAAATTGGGATTTAATGGAGTTAAAGATTGATCACACAAAAGTTTAATCTAAACCAAGTCTCTGGGATCATCTTGAAACTATGTGGAACTCAATAAGAAAAGAGTCTGTTGAAAAAGAAAAAAACATGCCACTGAGGATGCAAGATGTTATCAAGGCCAAAGGAGGCCATACAAACAAAATATGACAATTTTGAAGTTATTATGTGTGAATAGGGACTATTGAGTTCAAGTTTGTTATTCCCCAAATAAAAAACATAACATTTTTAGTTTTTGACAGTTTTCCAAAATGTATGTTTTCTCACTTTTTGTGACAGGTGGTCTTATAGATTTGTTAAGCACAGTTAGCGATGGCACAATGAAGGGTTATTTCACAATCAAAAAAACTATAGTACTTAAAGCACCATAATTAACTGCAATGAACTTCTAGGTAAGCTACTGATAACTGAAAACATAAGACCATCTTTTAGGCAATAGTTAACAAAAGTAACTGACTTAAAATAAACATCTACATTCCCACAGAGCAAGATGAAATGATTATCATATTAATAGGCGTTGATAATTGTGGCGAATACTTAAGGCACAGCACACTTTTTATACGTGATTGTCTACATACATGAAAAAGCATCATCCCTCTCTAGTCCTGCTTAACCTCCATCATGTTTGGTATTTGGGCATTCTGGGAACATCTCTGTGTCTACTTGATTTTGAAAACGAAGACAAAAAAAGGCTTCATTTTTCATCTTTTTCAGTCTTGGCGTGTTTCATGTGTTGTCTGAGCGGAAATAAAATTCTCTGAACTGCACCTGTGGATTACGTGCCAGAGGGGGATGTGCATGTGTTTGCATTTCTGCGTAGGTATGCGTCTATGCGTCATTGCATATGTACACAAGCTGGGCTGGTCTGTAAGTGCCTTTTTTATTGTAATCTACGTCTTCTTTAAGCACAGAGGGTTCATTCTCCAGCAGTGGCAGATGGTATTGAAGAGTCGACAGCGGCAGGAGGCGCAGGGGTCACAGCATGGCATGTGAGAAGAGCAGCTTTCCATCAAACGACCGCAGCGGCGTGCTGGAGTCATGAGGTTTGACTTGTGTTTCTGAAAAAAAAATGAAAAGGAAGATTATTTATTTATTTATATGAAACATCCCACAGCAACGAGGAATGTTGAAACCCTGAAAAATGATGAAATCCCCACAGGCTCTATCACTCACTTTAAGAAAATCGCAACTCCCATGCAAAGTTCTGACCTCAAAACAATATACAACTGATCAAAGTTTGTGTAACATCAAGGAGGTTTCACCCATCAGCTCCTTTATTCAACCCTAACGTTCCCCTCAGCTCTTCAGAGTATTTTAATGTTCCTCAGACTGCTGTACTTACGAGGAAATCTCTTCTCTTTATTTACTCTCATGCATCTTTACACTGCTAGGAGTGAAAAAGGGCTAACTGCATCTGCTATCTGCTCAGCATTGGCTGGGAAGGATATTGACATTTTTAACAAATAGGATAGCTCCCTCAGGAGGAGGCAATTGTTTATTTTTATTTGGCTGGAGCAGCCTCACCATCAATACTCCATGAGGAGAGAGCATCCTGTTCTTTCTCTCTGGCATTCCCTTGTACAAAAAAGTCTGATTATAATGAAAATATGAGTCATTATAATCATTGTTATTGAAAGATGATACAGTGCTTGAAGAGTGATCCTCTGACATCATTCTCAGGATTAAACAAGTTTCACTTGAATGTCACTCTGCTGAATTTACAGTTCACCAATGCAACAAATGAACAATAAATCTGATTTGTGCACAAGCTCTCTAACCCCAAAGAAGGCAATGAGTCGAGAAAATCCAAATGGACATTGAGCTATTTTTCACGGTAGACCAACATATATGACAGCCGATGATACGCGAAGGCTAATGCTAGTGTTAAACGTCTTAAATTAAACAACAATACAACAGGAGAGATTTAAAGTCCTGGTGAACAGTGGTGTTGCTAGATTTGTGGTAAAGTTGTGGAGCCTTCAAATGTGGTCAGGATCACAAAAAGACACCACATAAACACCTCCTTCTTGTGGTATTTTGGACGTCATACATTGAATTTCTCTGAAGTTCCTGAGTTGTAATATGTCTGGAGGTGGCCGCTGACCCAGTTTACCAGTAGATGTGAGTCAAAACATTTACACAGCAGCCTTCTTTGGTCCTGTTGAAATTATAATAAACTTAATTTAATCAGTTTTATCATTCCCACACAGAGGGCCAATAGGTGACTGGTTAATCTTTTGGAGTTCATGTTGTTGTTGTTGTAGCACAGTTAACACATGGTTACCACTGTACAACAATCCTTTTCTCCAGACTGCTTCACAGCAAGCTTTCACAGCCTCACAGCAGCATTAAACAGGAATTGGTGGTATGCTAACATTAGCTATTATTCAATTATGTAAAAAGTTTTAGCTCGTAAAGAGTGAGTAAGCGGAGACTGTAAAGTTGCCACTACATTCAGTTTCTCAACTTTAGCAGAAGTCCAGAGAGAAAGTGCTGCTGTGTGGACATCATGAATGTTGCTAACACTTATTAGTCTCCAACAGATTCAAAGACAGTTTATTAGCATGGAGTTGTGATTGAAAAAAGTGTCTTTGTTTTGGACTTATGATAACAAACTGTGAGAAGGAAGACAGACTACAATAATTTCAACCAAATGTTTTTTCTGATTGCATGATTCATCATTGTGCAAACATTTCAACCCACCTTTTCATTTCAAGCTCACATACTGTGAGGTTTCTAAACAAACTATGGAGTTATAAAATGTTAAAAAGAAGTTCAAAAAGAAGTCAGATAGCTTACAGGGAGGTGACTTTCCTGTGGCTGAGAAATCTTTCGCCTTGCGAACAGCCGTCTGGTCTTTGTCTGGCTTCCAGCTAGGATCGGAAAAAAAAGTTAATGTTTACCCTTAACAGTACAGTAAAACACCTCTTTAAATATTTATTAGAACATGACCGCTATTCTGTGTTTTTAGTGAAACGTAGTTCACTGGCCAAGGAAAACCTCACCACACTCTTGAGACCTGCAATCCTGACAAGCTTTAAGGGAAATGGCACAGCAGTTTCAACGCTTGAATGGAAACTGGATTTGGGAGTGGATATATTTTTACGTCAAGGCTTTATATTATAGATGGATGTTTAATATAACTTAGTCCAGGTCTAGAATAACTCCACAGGCTTTGCTAATTATGACCTTTTGTGGTTACATTCTGCAGAGGGACTCACATACCTAACATGAGGCATTTCAACCATTTGCTGCTCAGTCTCACCTGGCAGCTCCATCCTTCCCTACAGCACTCCTCCATAAAAACAGTTTTCTCCATCAGTGAGACAAAGAACACAGTAAAAACACATATAAAGCAAAGTACTGTGTATAGAAACCACATGTATCCAGTAAAGCTGTTTTGTTTAGAATCTCAAAGTGAGTGGATGATCACACGAATGACAAACCTTTTTTCCCTGTTTGAAATGTTTACGTTCTAAAATGTTTCTTTTTGGTTTGCCTTGGCTGAGGGACCAGGTGGTATTTTTTACTCTCAAGCATTGTTATGGTGGTCCACACAAGAGGCTGCACACTGAAGCAGTGGGCAGCACTCTTGCTTTTACACCACAATGATTCCTGGAGGAAGCAAGCGGTCGGCAACATTCATCTCTCCAGGGGGTGTCTAACTCGGTGTTACAGTGTGTCTGACCCTAACTTAATTTTACGCTGGAATATCCCTTTAATGGGATAGGTGGTGAAGTTGCATGTCACATTTTCATCAGGCTTCACCTCTTTAAAATGTTATACTAAAGTTCTATGTGAGATTTTTTCATTCACATAGCACTAGCCAGAACAAATGTATACCAGGTGCTACAAATCCAACTTAGGCTCCCATAAAAATGCAATTCTTGACAACTTTGGATGATTTCTGCCTCTGCCTCCAGAGTGAAGTATGCTTGCTTCAAATGTGTGGTGGGATGTCATTGCCATGGCTTTTAAGGTCAATCCTAACTGTGCAGACTCTGGCTCTGTCTTCAAACAGTCAAGAGATGGCGGGGGTGGAAAAAGGGTTCAGTACATTGCCTACAATTGGTAGCTTAAGGACAGGAATGGGAGTTTCAGAATAAGGAGTATACTGTCCTAAGTAGAAAAGAAAATAGGGCCTCACAGACAGTAAGGGCCTCCTGTCACAACAGGTTTCAATCACGTTATCAGGTGGGTGAACTTGAGTGGCCTCCACTGAATGGGAATAGCTCTTAAGCTCACAAGTTTTCAGATATTTGTAACAGAAAAAGATTTATGTCAAACCTTATACAACCACCTGAAACATTTTGAACATTAATCAAATATTGTTGCAGAAGGTATCTTTTTGTGATGTTTCCTCCCTTCATTACTCAACTCTGTGGAATATGTCAGAATGATCCAACTTAAAGGGAAAGTGTGCAGAACATGGGGGTGTGTTGGATACGCAGCCCCATGAGAAAAAGGGAGACGATTAAATGGACAGAATTATGCATTATTATTTATGACAGCTGGAACAACAGAGGGTGCTCTGCCATAAGTGGTTACATAATATTGGAAACTGTAAGGCTGCGTTACGATCTGAAGTAAGGTGAAAAGTATACAACATGTTTGTTTTTGAAAACTACGTATAATTTCAGACTTTTGTGGACCCAGACATTTATACAAAATGTTACAATATCAAGTTGCAAAGAAATTACCAGCTGTCTGTTGGTAATTTCATGGTTTTGGATTTGTGGGAGGTTGGGTTTAAACCCTGGCCGCCCCTCTGGATAACCTCATGGCTTTCTGTCTCATGAATTTACTACTCAGTTATTATGACTTTGTGAGTTGAGAGAATAATTGCTAACTAGTCAGTGGTCACTGACGTGTTTCGTTAAAACTCTTGTTAGTTTACACGATATAGACAAAGTGGCTGAGGATGCAGTCTAGTGGCACCCCACTTTTGTAGGTGGTTGTTGTTGGTGCTCTGCCTGTTGTGTCTCTAGTGAATGTAGAGTCCTGACCTAATTCTAGGTTTGGCAGCAGGGCATGGAGGAGACAAAGATTGATGTGTTTTCTTCTGTCACAACATTAATCAGTGATAGAAGATTTAAATTTGCACATAAGGATGCCATTTAATGAGATGTTAGCTTTGAAGTGCGATGGTACGTTTCCATAAATATAAGGAGCTTGCTCATTATTCAAAGGTTTTGGATTCTCTGTATTCTTTACTGACAGAAAAAAATGTTTCACTATGTCAATATCAATGGTAATCAAAATTATCTGGCACACACTTACAAGTTCACTGATGTAGCAAATCAACATTCCTCTGTCTTGGCTCTGATCGCCTCTGCCTCATAGATAATAGATGATATACTGTATAATCTCTTAATGTCAAGCTCAACACCTTAGAGCTAATCTCTGTCCAGCTGTGTGGACTTAACCATAACATTGCTGTGAATACTTTTCTCAGTTTTTGATTCATTCCTGTCCTCTGTGTCCTCCTTACATTCTTTAACCATGCTTTGATTTGAACCTTTACTGGAATATTTAAAATATTCTGGCCTATCTGTCTTTGGCCCTCTTCATAAAATGTTTTCAAGTCTTGTCACTTTTTCTCTCGTTCTCTCTCATCTATTCTATATTTTAGTCCTTGAGGTTTTCTTTTAAGATGTATACAAATCACCCTGTTTGATGAGCTCTTCAAACTCTTCTCTTCCATTTTCAAGTACCTTTGAAACTGTATTCAGGGCCTTGTTGTTCATAAGTAACCTGATATTTAGGTGATCAGACTACAAAATCCTTTTTCCAAACAACCGAGGACAATGAAATTGGATAAAACTGGTTCAAATATTGGCACAAACTTCAGTTTACTTTGCCAAAAACTATTGAGTAAAATGAGTATAAGATTCAATGGGTGAGCAAGTGAATTAGGAAATGAATGAATGAATTAACACTCAAGTAAACAATTATTCTGATATCTTGTTTGGTCATATACACGATCCATCCCTCGTGGAATTATTTTATAGTTTTTGTAATCTTTAGATAACCTGATCCTCGGTAGTAAAAAGAATGGTTCCCAATTCTGGATCAGTCTTCCTCAGATTAAACCTTTTGAAAACCCACTTTCAAAGACGAACACATGCAGGGAACAGTCAGATATCACAATGAACCCACCAGCACAGGCCAGACCAAACACGTGCTTCAACCAAACCTCAAGAACCCATTCAAGTACTTAGTGTACTTACAGTTACTGTAATTAACTGACACTGATCTGTAAAACTACAGTACTGTGCAGAGAGGCAGGCAGTAAACTGATCCAGTCTAGCCTGAAGCTGCATCTGTTGGGACTGGCACCAGGCAAAGGAAACCAATTTACTGTGAATGGACTATTGATAGATAGACTGGATCCATTAAATGTGAGATAAAGACAGTGAACAGCCAGTCCGTCTTCACAGTTTTAATGCAAAGACATTACTGCTTTTACTGCTCAATGAGGAGAGTAGGCAGCTGACTTTGGACAGAATTAAAGAATAACTTCATCCACACATAGTGTCTCCTTTTGGTCTCTTTCTCTTGATTTTATTGTTTTGTTTTTCCACAGTGACAGCATTTTGCTAACTGAAGAACAAAATCTCTCTCACATTAAAAACTGATTGATTTGCAGATTTTTAAGGGTACAAATTAAGAGCATCCAAAGTTGACACTATTCTTTTCTTTTTTTAATGGAAATTATTCATTTCTTTGGTTGAATTTTATACTTTGTGTCCGGCCCTGCAATTACACTGCTTGTTCTGTTTAGCAACACTTCAACTGAAGACAATAAATCCAGGACAAAACCACAGCTCACCCAAATTACAGCTGTCACAAGCTCAACATCAGAACCCTGTTGTGATCATTGTCTGGAAAGAAAATTTAGTCTCCAGCACCAGTCCCATTGTGGGTACTAATGGTTCAAACAAGCAAAAATAATCAGAGCACTGAAAATGACTTGTTACTGCTGAAGACCCTAATGTCAGCTCATTCAACATAACCCAAGAATGACAGGCATCAGTGATAACACACAAGAGATTTCAAGTTAACAAACCCTCATCAGTGGTGGGTGTCATAGTTAGAGTGTTTTCCAGGTCTGAACCAGGATCTGGCCAGTGTAGGTACTTTGTAAAGTACTGAATTTACTGGAGCTGCAGCAAGGGAGTCCAGTCCAGATGGTGCTATCTTTCCCTTTGGAGCCCAGTTTGTACCAAAGCAGTCTTACAGTGTATAAATCAAAATCTACGCCAGTCTTTTCACCTACAAAGCTGTCAAAGGTCAAACATCCTACTGTCTTCAGCCCTTTTTGTAATGCGAGTCCACAGCAGAGTCAATGCAGAGCACTTATTTCCCACAGTGTAATATCATATGGGTATTGTGAAAGCATGAGGGGTACAACATGTACACACACAGTGGGAGTGGGAGCTTCACATACACACATTGCCCGATATGTACATGCACAGTGCTGTTCTGTTTCGCTTCCATTATCACTTCACAGTAACACTGTGTCACTGGTGGGATGGCTTGATCCCATCAGTGGACCTCTGTGACATTTGCTCTGAAGGCAAGATTATGTAAGGGTGTACATTTCCTTCTTGAACTGGCAGTTTAAATGGAGCTTAACAGAGCTCAAGTATCCTATTACCACCTTGGAACATGCACTTCCTGTATGAGACATGATGTATATTCAGAAGTCTCCAAAAGTAGTTAAGATTAAAGCCTTCAGTAATCAGGTCCCCCCCTCCACAAACAAGTCAGAGTGAGGAGGTGTGATGACCCTCAACCTTTTGGAGTGAGCCTGTCTCAGAGAAAGACAGGAAACATCAAGCTCCTGTTTACTCTTTTCCAACATCTGTATGATATTATGTTCAGTTTATATTTGTACAATTAACTCTAACTAATCCAAGTTGTTGGTCAGCTCATACATGAGGCTGTTTCTCTTTAGCGCTTTATCATTAGTGATGGGCACGGCTGTTCTTTTAGATGTACTGAATCACTAGAATCAGTTCACTAAAAAGATTTGTTCAAAAGATTCGTTCACCTAATCACTGAATCATTCAGCACTTGGTGAGAGGAGCCTGCAACTCTGACTCCCTGAACTGATACACAGCTGAACGGTTCAGTGTTCAGTTCAGATTCATAGCTTCTGGGAACGGGGGACGAGAGTGTTGTGGCTGTGTTGCTTTAACAAACAGGTTTGTGAAAATGAACTTGTCTATAAATCATGATGTTTTAAGTGTACTGTCCAATGGTATGCTATCTGGTCTACTCTGTAAATTGGGCTCAGGGTGTGAGTCGTTCACTGAACCTGTTACATGCTGTGTCCTATTGTATGCAAGTTGTTGTGGTTGCAATTTAGCAGAGTTTAAAAAAAGTTATTTTTCTCTGAGATACACTTGAACACACTCCTATCTCCCTCCATCGCTCCTGTCAAGAGCTTGCTACAGCTGGTGAGTCTCACTCTCTTCTCATTACTACCAGCCCATCAATTTAAGTTTGTTTAATCACGAACTAAATCTGTGAAAACAACAGGGAACAACCGTTGCCATGAAAGTGTATCCCTCAGACAAAAATGATTCCAGAGACTGTAGTTCACTGCGTAATTCGTTCACAAAGTGATTCAGACGTCAGTGCGTGCGGTCCCTTGCTCGCCAGCTGCTCGCCAGGCAGTGCTGTGCGCTATGGCAGCTGCACTGCTGACAGCTCAACTGAAGTGAGAAATGAACGAATCATTTAAGGAAGTGATTTGGTTCAGTATGTTCACTTAAAAGATTCAGTTCTTTTGAACGAATCATTCACGAATGACACTGTCATTTTCAGAAAATAGCTATTGGGTTCTGAATGAGCAAAGCTCCTTTCCATCAAGCAGAAATTTTATCCACATTTCTGAACATATATGTTAAGATTCTCACCATGGTATCTGCATGTATCTTAAAGGACAGGGAGTCTAGATATAGGATGTCTTTAGCATGGGACTTAGTTTTCAGCAGTTAAATCGACAAAAAATTCTTCGAGCAGGTTCATCTACATAAAAGGGTTAAGATTTTTTTTGCAGTCAGTAAAATAAAGAGGTTTCTGAGGAGCCAGTCAAGCTCTGGGTTCCTGGGTTTCCATTTTCCAAGGCTGTGGGTTATAATAACACTGTCTGTTTATTGATTATCTGACCTAGCAGCCAAATATTGCATCCGCTCAAGTTCCTCAGTACTTTGCGTTTAAAGTCTCAACAGAGAAGAGAAAGAAGTTAGGTGGCTGGTTACTTCTATCATGAGCTCCAGATTAAACGCTGTTCTCAATTTAGCTCTGTCTGTTTGAAGGCCATGATAAATGGAGCTATTGAATTCATAATACCACAGACTTCCCAGGAGGCTTTTATGCTGTTGCTGTTTTTTGTTGTTGATTTTTATTTGTCATTTATATTAGCTCTCCTAGTGTTTACAGGGGTCAAGTGACTGTTTTCTTTTGTTGTTTGTATAGTTGTTCCCACTCAGACCCCAAGAGACATTTCTCTGAGAATGTAAGTGACCGTAACATAAACTAACAGACAAGCACACAAACCCAGTAATGGCATAAGCTTGTTAGTGGAAATCTATCTTTAAAGCATTGGCTTTACCAAACAATTAGGCAACCATATTCAAGACAGCTTTCTAAACTGAAGGTTGACATTTATTGTGTAGCGATTCATCTTTTTTTCATCTTATAAAAGTTAAGTAATTGTATCAAATCATCCCCATGTCAATGTGATGTATAATCCTTATCCTCATACATTTTTCATGCAACTCTTTTTTTCCCTTGTAACAGTGAAACATTAGCAAATCAAGTACATTATTACAAAAAAAAATCTGCACCTTAGTATAGAAAATAAGTACCTGACACTCAAGACCTTAGACAGTATACAAGGCGAAGATGAGGACCTTACAAACAACTTCTACCATCCATTTAATTCTAATGCAAAACAGCCTCTTGTGTTTGAATCACTGTCATGATTCCCCCTTTTAAAACTTTTGAGAAAATGAAGCTGGTTAATGATCAGATAAATCTGTCTTACTACTTTCAATCAAAATTATGATATGTACTTGTGCTCATTCAACTCTTTAAACACTGGATGGGAATTATAATCAAGCCGTTGCAGATGTTTTATATGAGTAAATCATTGAAGGTAAGTGCTTATACTCCTGCTGTTATCAAATCACTTTAGGTGACCTATACCTGCGATAAAAGCTTGAAATCAATGTTTTCACCCATTTCAAGGCAGTAATTCCTTGGATAAGCTTAATAGGGTTCACAAATATCTAAGTGGGAGAGTAAACACATCCTCCTGTTGGAGGACAGGCAAAAGGTGTCTCCTTTTTTTCAGTTATCCAGAATATAATAAAAAGGAATTGGCAATAAATTGTCAATCAATTTTTGACTGACTGATTTACTTCTGACTGGAAAAAATACATAATTTCTTCAATATCTTTTAAAATTTGGGGGTGGGCCAAAGGACAGTCTGAATCAGTATATCGTCCTCTGTGTGATTTTCATTGTCTGTTTTATAAGCTGCACTATTTTCTTTGAGGATGCTGCTCTTTTAATAACTCCTGAGACACCTATTCTAGAAAAAAAAGCCTTCAATGTGTCCACGAACACCTACAGGAAAAAGGTTTGAGTCCAGCCTCACCTGTGTCATTGTCAGGCTTCCTCACATCCTTCTTCGTGATCTCTGCCCAGGAGATTGGGAAGATGAGCAGGAGGAGGCACAACAAGTGTTTGCCGGTGATGTTCCTCATGATGGTGATGATGGTGAAGGTGATGAAGATATCTGTTTAAACGTGGTAAATATCAGCCGTACAGTACGTCCCAGATAGTCAGGTGTAATGGAAAAATAATGATACGTGACTCACTTGCTGCCTGTTGGTGTTGCTCCTTCGCTGTGTGGGGAAACCTCTGCCTTCAACACAAAGCTGACGGTCGACAAAGAGCGTTACGCGCCGCCCCCACGCGACAAAGGCAGCACACTGCAGGTGGATGGAGCTGGTTGCCCTGGAGACGTACAACTGGTCCGCGCGCGCAGAGGGAGGTGGCTCGTTCCAATTAAAATTATAAGCTTGAATCACGATGGTTTTTTAGGGTTTAAGGCGATGGATCAGCACTTATTTTTTAGCCTTTACGGGACTAAGAAGAACATTTATAATAACGCCGATAATTACTGAGTGTTTTCTCCTTTTCTTCGCCACGAACAGCTGAACACACCTGCAAAAGGTTCGTGTTTTTGTACAATATTCGCCCAACAGCTGTGTATGGATTGGATAGTAGGCTGGTTGGAATTCTGTTTGAAAAAATGTGAAAGTCTGAACATGTGAAACGAGAGTTAAATATAAAGGGATGAAGAGTCTGAATGAGATAAGATAACCATAAAATTAGTTAAATGAACCTTTAACAATCCCACAGTGGGATTTTTAAGTGTTGGGACTCGCAACATTTGACAGAGGTAAATAGAAAATGTGGACAGATAATTGAAATGAAAAAACAAAACAGAAATAACAAAAAAAGTTAAACTAACAGGGTATAGTTGCACAAATAATAGAAGAGGATGGCAAAATCCTGACAGAATTTTAAAACATTTCCTCATAAAGACATGGCAGCTTTGTCCACATGAGGTCACCAAAACTAACACAAACCAAAAGTTCCTTACTTTCAAAGAATTACCACACACTATACACACTGTACCAAAAAGGTTAGATATGTTTCACACATTTTTGTTTTTGTTGCACCAATCAAACATTTTATAGATATTTGATTGCTAATAATGATTACTTTCTTTTTATTATTTGGGTGTATTTCTTACAGTAACATGACAGCTGTATACAGGCTTTGTTAGAAAGTCTGGCTCCTGGTCAGTAAGTTCTTGTGGTATCTCTCCTGCAGACACTGTAGGCAAACCATTCTGTCACTAAAGAGTGGTGTGGTAAATATGTCCATGAGAGACAATAGCATCATGCCATCATCCACCATATCTGAAATTATGTTTGTCAAAAGAAAAAAAACAAAAAATGGATAATATGGAAAAAAAAAGAAAAAAATGAAATTTAAGTTTGAATGTCCAAACTAAAAGATTGAGTATAAATGTGTAAAACAAGTTTGAAAATGTTGAGTGAATGTGTATTAGGTGTATTACTGAATGTAAAACAAACCAACAAAAAAAGTGGAATAAATATTTTTGCTTTCCTAAGTTTTGATGTACAGTAAAGTGTAAACACCAGGGATGAAAGCTCAAAATTCAATGAAAGTTCAGATATGTTTAAAGTTTGAAATTTTGGAATAAACAATTGAACAAATGTGGGACAAAGTTCAAAAATAGATGATATAAGTTTGACTCATATACACAAGGCATAAAGGAAGGTTGAAAGATAAATTATACAATGAACTACACTATAAATAGAATAATGGTTTAATTTTCGTAATATAATTTGACTACCTGGAATTAAGTTTGAGTTAATGACCGATAGTTTGAATGTATGCTATTAAAAAGGGATCTTAGGTAGACAGAGAATAAAGTGTTAGCGATAAAGAGTAGGCAACCACATGCAGCACAAGACTTGAAATCATGAAAATCGTCAAGCAGACATTTGAAAACATGAGAACTGACTTTATTGTATTCACACTCATTGTAAAATTAATTCATGTGTCAATAGATGAAAAAATAAACTGTGTTCAAAGGAGAAAGTACACCCTGTGATAGTGCAGGGGGAAAAAAACTTAATCATTTGTTTTACCCAGCTGAACTCACAGTTTAATCAGCTTTGCTTTATACTGAAGCATGAAGGGTCACTTCACTGTTTCTATGGTTACAGGCAGATTCTCCTGTTGGCCTGAGCCTTGTTTTTGGTTTCTTTGTGTTTGAATGTCACGGCCTGTTCAAGTCCTCAAACAAGGTGTACTCCAGCAACAGCTGTTTGTGAACTGTGGATCTATGAAGCCTTGAGAGAAGGTTCAGTTTGTTCTGGTTCACTGCCTTTTTTTGTAACACTACAGACAGTACGACCGCTCAATGTGAGAGGTGTTTTTCATTTAGGACATTTTTACATACCTCCTGCAAAAGAGAGGTGCAAATAATAAATCCGTAACACACCATCATGGCTTATTTAGGCACTTGAATAGAAGAGGGCAGTTTTAAAGGTTTTATAGGGCCAGCTGCTGTTTTTGTTTATAACAAGGTGAAAAACTGTCCCAAGGTGTCCTACTTCCACCTTGATGGACAACTTGATTGATCGACAAATTGATTGACAAATCTCAGACAGCTTGATTTACACGTTTAAGTATTCTGCATTTTGTGTGACGTGGATAAAATATCACTGCAGTGCTTTAAGTTTGAGTAATCCACCCGCTAAGCATATGAAATCAGTCTGAAGACATGCTTTACAGCCCTTACTTAATGGGTGACAATTGATTGCAGGACAGTCAACACAGTGGAAGACTTAAGACCACAGAGTCTCCATGAGCTGACATAATGTGGCCAGTCATATTTCTTTCCATCCTGGGGAGCAATAGTTTCCAACATATTGGACATGTATAAAACAATGAAAGCAACCAAACTAGAGCACTGGAAAAAGTGCAAACACTCTCATTAACTGAGGTCAGAGGTCAAAGTTCTCTCTGAAAAGCTTCAGTTGAATGTTTTGTATTTTCACTTCTAGAGATTTCTCAATATGTAATAGTGTTATCCTTGAAAAGGAAGCATTAAAAAACACAGTATTTTATAGAATAATTACTTAACATGGTTGAAGCAGACTAAAAACTGCTCTGAAATGCAAAATAATAGAGTTCTAAGCATACAATCAAAAGTGAAATCAGTCATGTTTTTTGTACTTTTTAAAATTCTGCAATTACAGATATGAATCATTTGACAGCCCTACTTCTTATTAACTTATTTTCTTCACTATCATAGGTGAAGTCTGATATAATCTCTGTTTGTAATCATTTAGATTTTATTCTATATGTGTTCTTGTTTTGGCCTAAGTGTCAGCCACCTAAAGGTTTCTATTACATCCACATAACATTATATAGTCTTTAACTCATGTTTTTTAGGGGGGCTTGAGTAGAAAAACCTTGTAGAAAAGGTTATCTTTTGTTCCCCTTGAAGTTTTCTTTGGTTAACAGTATATAAATGTGCAGCTGCAGATCAATGATATCTGACTGATAAAATGCATAAAGCTCTGTACACTGTTAAGACCTGATTTAGGATAGTTTTGTTTTGGCAGGAACATGTATTCTTCTCTGCAGCTCTGGAACATGAAAACAAACATCTAATGTGCTGTAACCACAATAGACGATTGTTAAGTGAAACGCTCATGGCAGTTCCTTATGTGATTGATAAAAGTCACTGCAGGGAAGTAGGGTCGATGACACAGACCCCTGTTGAGTTTATCTGGGCTTGTACATTATGTCCCTTTCCCCTCTATTTTTACAATGTTTCTCTGATGATGCAAAAGAGAGGTCAGATACACTGTATTAACTTGATGGTAAGCTATTGTATTTTATTATATATATATATATATATATATATATATATATATATATATATATATATATATATATATATATATATATATATATTGAACAGTTTAAACCTGAAATGGGTTCAGAGAGTGTTTGAGACCATAAATAGAAATCAATCATACTCAAGGTGTGGATATTAAAAAGATGACATTTAATTATATTGTATACAGTGAATACATAGTGTATACATATCCAAACCCATATATATTTGATATTACTTCTTCTGGTCTTTGTGGTGAGTTTGTTACAGCTGTTTATTTCATTCGGTGTACGCCTTTACAAGATGATTATTCCAGAACTCACTTTGATGCAAAGGTCTGTTTCTCATTTCATGACCTCTTTTCTGTTGACATTTACACAGCCATGCTATTTAAGAGGCTTCATCACATATTAGTCTTCTTTTCATTCTTGCATGCGGTAGCTTTGTGAAAATGAAAAAAATACTCAGAGCCAAGGATCATCTTTCAGCTTGTTTAACATAGATTAGCATAAATTAAAGGTAAAGCATATCATCCATCATCAATCTGCATAAGAAATAGCCTCACGCAGAATACATGAATACTTCAGTATTATCTGTTTTTCTAACCTTCAAACTTATCCTGTTATTTAGACACTTAGATCCAAACCAGGCATGCAGCAGCAAAAGCATGTGTTTCTAATGCTTAGTCAATTTTCAGCATTTTGCCTGTTTTGATTTCTCATTAATGGCGAATAAATTAATCAGGAGATCTGTATTGTCATGGGCAAGCCAGCAATTTTTCCTTTTGTTTGTAGTGTCTGCCATTGTTAGAGTCATATTTGTTGCTGCAGGTTCTTTGCTGGCTTGGCAGCTGACTTCTGAAAATAAGTCAGACTGTGATTTTGAAAAAGGGTCTCAACTGAATAAATCTTCAAGTAAACTTAACACGTGTATTTAATCACATACAGCCGGTTATTTGCAAGGCATGGAAATGTTTGTACGATATTCACAAAAGTAGAATATAAAGTCAAATATTCTTGGCTTTAACAGTCCTCTTTAATTCTTCCTTCATCAGGGTACTCTCCGGGGCTTTCTGTCAGAGTCATACGTCAATATTGTGATTTTTTATCGGCTGACTTGCAGCTGATATGGAGCATATTCCACAATAAATAATGGCTCAATCAAGTTAACCTGGTTTAAGAAGGATTTAGAGGATTAGCTTTCTAAAAAAAAGTTTACCTCTTCTTCTTGGATACTGTTACATCAGGGTTTCTTCCTGTTTTAGTGTGTCTGTTTCCTGAGTCCATTTAGGCAGGACTCACAAACCTTTTCACTCCTCTTGGTTTTGTTTGGAGATTTTGCATCCATTTCTGTTTATTCTTGAATTATATTAAATAAAACTTTTTTGTGTGTTGTGTCCCTTATTAAGCATGGCATTTGAGCCAGCCATAACACATGCTGTCTGCTGTATTCTGCATGTGTCCATGATGTACATGAACGCAACATGACACACCCACAGCTCTGAACATGTCATATAGAGGTCAAAAGGTTCAACAGAGACCCACGGCCTGAAGACTCTACACTGGTTTTAGATGGACTCAACAACAGGGTCTCCATGAGCAAAGTACTCAGTGCTCATCAATCGTCTCCATAAATGATGAAGCTTTAGGTAATGTAGAGGGTTTGATACATTTGGACAGCTGTAAGTTGTGTGTTCTGGACTCAAAGCTGCTCCAAATATTTACACTCCACAACACTTACACCTAAGCAACATGAATCTTCCACAAGCTGACGCCTGCGGCTCATGAATAAAACAAATGGCTCAAACATAATCTTTAACAATTATTCTGGATGATAAAGAGTCCTGTTGGCACACACTTCAAGATGTGTTTTCATTTTAAAACAATTTAACCCTGAGCGGTGATTTGTGAGTTTGTGCTCAATTGTTTATAAATCTTAGTCCTCTGACACTTAAGAGCAGGAACGTTGAAAGGAGGGAAGGACTGTACCCTTGCTGACTTGGGCTCTATACTTATTAGATTTTCTAGCCTGGGAATTATAGTTTTCTCATAAACTGTGCCAAAGAAGACATTAGGCACACAGTAATGTTTCATCATTTGGACAGCATTTGTCATATGTGATCAAACTGCTGGCAGCTAACAGGTTTTCTCATGCAGGATTTGCCCTTGAATGAATAAAGGATTCATAACCCACACCTTTTGTATCGGAGGATACAGACTCCACTGTTGATAAATTTATATATTTATGTGCAGAACTAATCCCTTCTCCCATCCTCTGAGGCAACCATTGGCCTCCATACCTGCTCAGCTCCTGAGTACCGGCACCTGTGGGCTGCTCTACAAAAACCTGTGTGTGGCTCCTCCCACTCTCTCTCACTGCAGCCAGGATCGGCATCATGACAGCAACCACCAATTCTTTTTCTTTGTCATTTGTTGCATACTGTTATTAAGGAGGAGGATTTTAGTTGTTTTTCCCCTAGCGTGTGCAGTTTGTAATTCACTGTGTCATTTGGTGGTGTACTGTTTGGTAATGTTGCTGCTGTTGTCCTTTGGTGAATACATGGTGAGTATAGTTTCTGAGTGAAAAGTACAGTGGTGATCTCCCCGGTTAGACGGGGAGTGGACCAGATGTGCTGGTTTACTTATCCTTCCAAAGGACTAGTCATTTATTATTTTGCCTTTTTTGTTTTTGAGGTAAGTCTGGGCAGAGACATAGAAACGGGAAAAGCTTTGTTTCATCAACTTGGTCCTCAAAGCGAGTGTCCACAGTCTGTACCTCCTTGAAAGATCTGCCACAAGAAAAGCTCCTCCAGAAAAAAAGTCTTTTTCTATTGCAAAAAACCTGGTCACCCTATTGTCCTGTTTGAAGTAAGAAACAGAAACCTCTGAGTCTGTAGCCTTGATAAAAACAGTAGTTACTTCCTCCAAAATACTTCCTCGGACCAGCCCAGAGAGAGAGCTCCCTGGTTCCTCATCTTTTTCATGGATGGTTATGTTTCTTTGGGTTCTGATCCAGCCACCATGCAACCCGTTAAGATCTGCAACGATATCTACAGTTGAAACCAGAAGTTTACATACAGTATACAAAAAGGCACATAACCTTTTTTTTCCTCACCGTCTAACATTAAATCAGATTAAACTTTTCCTCTTTTTGGTCCATTAGGATTACCAAAATTATTTTTATATGCTAAATGCCAAAAAAATGAGAGAGAGAATTTTTTAGACAAATTTTTATTTTTTTCTTGAGAGTTAAAAGTTTACATACACCAAGATGACTATGACTTTAAACAATTTGGGAAAGTCCAGATGATGATATCATGTCTTTGGAAGCCTCTGATAGGTTTATTGACAACATTTGAGTTAATTAGAGGCACACCTGTGGATGTATTTTAGGCCACACCTGAAACACATGACTTCTTTGTGTAACATCATGGGAAAAATCAAAAGAAATCTGCCAAGATATCAGGATGAGAATTGATATCGTGGCTGATATCAAGTCTGGTTCATCCTTGAGTGCAATTTCCAGATGCCTGAAGGTGCCACGTTCATCCATTCAAACAATTGTATGCAAGTAAAAACACCATGGGGATGTCCAGACATCATACCGCTCAGGGAGGAGACAGGTTCTGTGTCCCATAGATGAACATGCTTTGGTCTGAAATATGAATATCAACCCAAGAACAACAGTAAAATACCTTGTGTAGATGCTGGCTAAAGCTGGTAAGACTGTGTCATTATCAACAGTGAAAGGAGTCCTGTACCGACATGGGCTGAAAGGCCACTCTTCCAGGAAGAAGCCAATACTCCAAAAGAAACATAAAAAGCCAGATTACAGTTTCCAAATGCACACAGGGACAAAGACCTGAATTTCTGGAGATATGTCCTGTGGTCTGATGAAACTGAAATGGAACTTTTTGGCCATAATGACCATTGTTACATTTGGAGGAAAAAAGGGGAAGCTTGTAAGCCTGAAAACACCATCCCAACTGTGAAATATGGGGGGTGGCAGCATCATGTTGTGGGGTTGTTTTGCAGCAAGAGGTACTGGTGCACTTCACAAAATAGATGGCATCATGAGGAAAGAACATTATGTGGAAATACTGAAGCAACATTTCAAGACATCAGCCAGGAAGTTAAAGCTTGGGCGCAAATGGGCTTTCCAAACGGGCGGATCCTAAGCATACTGCCAAATTGGTTACAAAGTGGCGTAAGGATAACAAAATTAATGTTTCAAAGTGGCCATCACAAAGCTCTGATCTCAATCCTATTGAAAATTTATGGGCAGAATCGAAAAGTCACAAGCAAGCAAGCAAGGCAGCCAACAAACTTGGCTCAGCTACACCAGTTCTGTCAGGAGAAATGGGCCAAAGTTCCTGCAAACTATTGTGAGAAACTTGTGGAAGCATATCCAAAGCTACCAAATACTAATGAAATGTATGTAAACTTTTGACTCTTGAGAAAATGATAAAAACATTATCTAAAAAATTCTCTCATTATTTTGGCATTTAGCACATAAAAATAATTTTGGTAACCTTAATTGACCAAAAACAGTAAAAGTTTAATCTGATTTATGTTAGACAGTGAGGAAAAAAAGGTTGTGTGCTTTTTTATATAGTGTATGTAAACCAATGGTTTCAAATGTAAGTTTTTCGCAGTTCCCGATTCTTCAGGTTTTCTTCAGTTTAATGATGAGTGCTTTTTTGTTTTTGTTGTTTAAGGGTTTGGTGGAGGTTACTTGTCCTTGCTCATTTATAGCCTAAATCTCCAAACAATTTTAGTTTTTGGACAGGCTGCTGTAGCAATTTGTCTTCTTTATTATTGATGGGGTGTCATTCACACAAGGAAACGATTTAGCTGGTAATCGGGTATTCGCTGCTTCTAAAATGGTTCTGTCACTGTTGAGTGTGAAACTCCAGATGAACATGAGAGGCACACTTTTCCAGTGTGTGTGACTGCCCATGCCATGTCCAGATAATAGAGCGACAAGGACAGAAACAGTGACCCTGACACCTTCTTGGTTAGGGATACGACTTTAGGCTTTGATGAAGTGTTTGCCTCACGAGAAGAGCTCAAAGCTGAGCCAGGAAATGTCTCTACTTTGTCCTGCCTCTTTTTTTCTCAGGAGGCAGTTAAAGTAAATGGATGAA
This sequence comes from Xyrichtys novacula, assembly GCA_962446985.1. Classification (NCBI taxonomy): domain Eukaryota; kingdom Metazoa; phylum Chordata; class Actinopteri; order Labriformes; family Labridae; genus Xyrichtys; species Xyrichtys novacula. The sequence continues at coordinate 11,577,212 of OY660877.1, forward strand.
CAGAGGTTTCCTGAGATTACAGTGTTACTGATGGAGTGCTAATGAGAAAGCTGACCCTTCCACAGATGTCTTGTCAGGATACCATAAATTTAGATGATTGAGACTAATAAAATCTGGGAAACATGCAAATGACATGAAAAAAATTCCAACTGCAGAGTTAGCAGTGAATGAATGAATGAACTGTAGGCAAAGCAGAGCTATATGCCTTTATGATCAATATTTCACCCACGAGAGTACCATAGCTAACTCATGACTCAATGAAGAAGAAAAAGATCAGTCCCTTATCCAAACTTCCTTATTTCAGAGCCTAAAGTAGTCCATTTTAGTTTAGCTCTATAGCACTCCATCTTTCCTCCTGTGCTGAACTGATTAAAAACACGATCAGATGTGATTTTCTCATGACATTCCTTAACATAAACTTTTAATTTGTGACTGTGGCTCAGAATCGCTCATCCACATATTGCACAGTTACAGGGACTCTGAATTTAATATTCATCTGTGGTGTATTCCAGATTTTGTGGTATGGTTTATTGACTCTTCATAAAGTGTTTTTGACAGCACTTGCACTCACAGCCTCTTTAATGTTTTTTTTTTAAACATGTGTATTTTTATTTTTTTATTCCAGCAAAAATGTATTGATTTTGCAGTGTGTGTAGTGAAACCTTGTTCAGGACCTCTGAATCTCAGTCTTTACATTGTTTAGTTCCCGTGCAAGGACATTGTATAAAATGGCTTTTTATTGGGATAATAAAATTTGCAGGGTTGGGCACACACACACACACACACACACACACACACACACACACACACAGATAAATTGCATAAGTGATGTTCTGCCAAGGAAATCACTTTCCCGGGGGACATCATTAAAGAACTTAAGGTTCAAGATTTTAGGAGACAGCCCTAAGTGTGTGTGTGTGTGTGTGTGTGTGTGTGTGCGTGCGTGCGTGCGTGCGTGCGTGCGTGCGTGCGTGCGTGTGTGTGTGTGTGTGTGTGTGTTTTGAGAACAGAACATCAAGTTCCTTATGTCCCCTCTAATCAAAGTTCAGCCCCTTAACTTTTAGAAACTGTTTGAACACTGCCACACTGCCATCCTCTGGTCACAACTGATAAAGCAAAACACGTCTGGAAAACACTTGGATCATTGAAGTTTTTCTTGAATGGTTGTCGAGGATGTTAAAGAGTGAGTGTTACTGCATGCTTCATTACAGGCCTATTTTCCGTCTCTCTGGATATTTTTTGGCAGTTATAGACAGAGTGTTTCCCTGTGAAGTTCTGCCTGAATTTAAGGTTTTGTTTGAGATACTACATGAGCCATCGGTAATACCTCATTTGTACATTTTGTTTACTTAGTTATACTGTGATAATGAGATTATTTCAGTATTTTTTCGGTAAATTTGATGTAACGTTATATGATTATGATCTAAATCAGAGGGCGCTTTAACCCAATGACTGTAACACCTGAAGGACCGGCAATAAGCATCAGTTAATAGTAAATAAGCCACTGATATGAATTTATAAAGTGCATGTGTTAATAACAATATAGTTAACAAATGTTTTATTGCTTTTAGACACTAATATAGTCTAATAAGAAACTTGTTAACTGTTAATATCCATGTCATAAACATTAATTAGACTTGATGAGAGTTAATTATAGATGAATGAGCATTTTACCAGTAGCTTGTAATCCTCATTACTGTACATATAGAAAAGCTGTTATGAGCCTTTATTACTGTAAATAAGTTCCAGTATGAGTTTTTAATATTTAAAAACCATTTTTAAGTTTTGCTTACTGTTATTAACCATAATTAAGACTATAAAAGGTGTCTTGTATGCAATAATAAATGTGTTTATTGTGCCGTAATGAACACTTATAAACACTTAAAAATGTTTATAACATCTAAAAAGATCTTATAAGTGGCCTATTAACTTTTTTTGGCAAATGAAAATGAAATGCAAAGCTGTCAGCTAGAGCAGGGAAATATTGTGGGGGTTTCTCTGCCATTGTTGTTCATTTACATTGTGGTTAGGGTTGGTCAGGTTTTAATGTATTTTATTCTCTTGTTAGCTTATGAGTAGCTACTTTTATTTTCAGTCAGTCTGGGGTTTTGTTTGTTTTTTTTTTCTTTTTGTTTTTGGTGTCACAGAAACCCAAAGCCTTTTACTTGAATTGTAAGTGTCTTTCTTTAGACAGCTTCACTTTTGTTAGTTTGGTTTCATAGTTGTAAATATATACATGTACTCATTCAAACTTTATCAGCTTTGGCAGTTTCTTTCCCAGTCTATTGTAACATTAGTCTTCATAGGTCCTCTACACCAAATCTAGCAGGTATCAGCAGCAAGTTGAAAATAGAAAGTCAATACCAGTAACATAACGGGTATATATATGATGTTGTTTCATGGCTTGATTCTTCATTTAAAGAGACCCCTCCACCATCCTCTGTAGTTTCACTTCCATTGGTGTTTTTTTCCTCAGAGTCAGTCACTATGCGGTCTCCGTCTTATGTGGGTTTGTATCTGTTACAGTCATCTCTGTTTGCTGGCAATGATCCTCTGAGCTCTCAGTATGAAGTGTCAGGGATCTGTGTTAGAGGAAATCATTTCAATATGATGTAAAGTGGAAGCAATGCCTCCATCATTTCTGTAAAAAACAAACATCTTTACTCGGCTTTCTTCACCAGGAGGCTGAAGTGGTTTTCTTTCTCCTCCAGGATTTTCTTTAAAGCATCGACTTCTCTCTGATTATCCAGGAGTTCCCTCTGAAGACGGTGGTTTGTTTCCTCCAGAGTCTCACAAAAAGCCTACACTCACAGGAACAGTTCGTAAGTCACCACACAATGATACCTTTTAGCACTTGAGTCAATATTTCTTCAAGGAGCTTACTCTGCTCTCCACCAGACTGTCAAACGGACCAGGTGGGTCAACCAAACACAGGAAGTGTCTCACTGCTTCACTGAGAAACAATCACATCAAAAACTCCAAATCAAACAAAAAAAAAAGTTTTAACTCTGTAGAGTTCATTCATCTTCTCATTAAAAGACATACCTCTTGACAAATTCTCTGTGTGATGTTACGCTCTCCAGAAACGTCTGCAGCCCACTCAGCCTCTCTTCCAGAAACTCCTCATCGTAGTTGTCTTTGAACCAGCGCTTAGGAGGCAGGGCCAGATTAGAGCTCGGATACAGCTCTTTCACCTGCAGGTGTAAGTAGTAGATAATGAAGGAGTAAGGGAACACGTGTTAAAAGACTAAAGGAAACAACATTAATATGTTTTAAATTACCTTTAGTGTTGACACAGGTGGCACAAGCACTAAACTCAAAACTGCCATGTAAAACCTCATAAGATATAGATGTGGTAAACAGGGGAGGGTCAAGACTATTGGCTTGGGGTGTCTGACTGGGGTACTCATTTGTACAAGGGTCACAGTGAGCAAAGTTACAACTCTACACTAGCGTGTGAATCATAAGATTTTTTTTTTTTTTTTTGTGGGTGGAGCTTATCTGGAGGCAAAACATTTCCATCAGATACCTTAACCAGTGGTAGTCAGAAAGTTTCTTTTGGCAGGATAACACAAGTCTTTCTAAATATGTGAAGTCACTTTTTGTTCAGGGCCAAGATTATAACTTAATAAGTTAACACTAACCACTGAACTAGCCAACCTTTAAGTGCAGCAGATGGACAGTTTCACAGGATTGCCAATGGTGCAATTGCTGAGCATTAACACTATACTGATTGTATAGTCAAAATGAGGGTTGTTTATGTCCATAGATTGTTTTATACTTGTTTTATACCATTTGACGGTGAGCAGGAGTTAACATGCAGTTTTTGATGGACTGATTTCTCTTCTACACAACTGATTATAGGTAGAAAATAACCAGCAGTGTGTTTAAACCATGGGCTGTGCATAAAATAATCAACTGGAATTTCCTTTTGGCTGCAGGTAAAGGATTTTGAGCTCCCCCCTGGAGGTAGTTGTGTAAAGTTCAGTTTAACCCTCCTCCTGTGTTAGGGTCTGCACCAACCTGTTTTTGATTTTAAATGCTTAAAAGAACCACTTAAATTAGCTTTTTTTGCATCAAGACTTTTTGACTTTGACAGGGATCTCTATTTCAACAAAATAAAACTAAAAAAATCAAATTCACTAAATTATAAAATGCTCTTATTAAAATTAGATCGAACACCGGTTCGATCTAACAAGGTCTCTGTTGGCCCCCTGTTTGATCAATATCTAATAATCAGAGCAAAAACTAAAATCGTATGCGTACTCTCAGGCACCACACGTACAGTCAGATCGTCTTCCAATCATGCGAGATTCAGGAAATTCTCATTTTGCCTGTTTTTTCCCTGCACAAAAACAACATCGGGCATGTCTAGACATGCAAGATCAGTTCAGTATGGATGTCTGTGTGAGGGGTATAGTGACAAAGAAAGGCCCAAAGGACCACAACAAAAAATATTACAAACAATATTTCAATGGATAATGAAGCATAGCAAGGTAATCTAGAGATGAGAACCAAATTGGATTATAGAGAATTGTTTTGAGTGTAATTTACAGCTGATTTAAGACACGGGTCAAAACCAACCCTTAACATAGTGGGTGCTTTGTAAAAGCTAACACAGGAGGAAGATAAATGTGGTCACTCCTCGGTTTGGAGTGATTCAGACTGGTTTTACTCTTCTGTCTTATCTGTGTGCAACATTATGCAACATGGTAGGAAGCATATAATCCCACACCCATTGATTCTGCTAACTGAACTTTTTGGCTTGTAAGGCCTCTTATAAAACTTTTCCTGACAGAAATGACTCACCAATTTACAGTTACCTCAAAGTCTCCTCACACCAAAGAAAATCAGTGAGATACTCATTCTAAGAGGCTAGACGCTCTACTCTACTTTCATTTCAGAAACAGATAACTGACAATGATAGTTAAACAAATAAAATGACTCCCATTCAGGTCCCATTCTTTGCATACTTGGAAATGCACTCTGGTACTCTTATATGTTGCTTACAGATTGAAAACTTCAACTTCCTAAATATCATTTGGACTTAATGCTGACCTTGTCTTCATTTGCTTGCTGTTCCTCTCTCAAATTTTCTTGAACACTTATCATCTAATTCAGTCACTTACTTTTCATACATTGTCAAGACCAATGAAAGCGCACAATCTCACCTTGTCATTTAGCCTGCAGAAGTCAGTGTATCTTCGGAAGATGACCCAGCTGTCCCCTTCAGCCGTCGTCACATGGATCTTATAAACCTAGCAATTTAAAGTGTCAGTAATTGCATCTCATACAAACAAAACATAGGCTCCAAGGAGAAATATCTGAACTGTATTCTCTTGAAAGTAAGACTTTTCAAGGGAATGTTGTTTGTGTATCTTCAGCAGCTACCCCCCCCCTTCCGAGAGTGAATGGAGCTGCTAATTTGTCAGTCGTTTAGCAACACTCATAAACACACAAAGACATACACATTAACTCACACAAGCTGTACAAGCCTTTAAAGCGGAGCAAGTCATATGATGTCAATGTGACATCAGAAGCTAAGCCAAAGTCCATGTGCTTTTAAATCTTCTCACATTCATTCGCCGACATGTTTTTTCAAAGGATTTTACTTAAAATGAAAAAGAAAATGAAAATCAAATGTTTCACACAGTCCAAGAAACCTGCCAGTCTAATTCTTTTTATATTTTCTCTGTTGGTTTAGAAACTCTAAAGTCCTTACTGTGAATTTGGCCCTCTCCTCCAGGATCTCATATCCCAGCAGAGTTGGGGTGTTGGGTCTCTCCACCCAGCTATCCCTGACTCTCCCTTCACCCTCCAGCACTGTTGATGACCCATCCAGCATGTCTTCTCCCCAGGGTATCACTACTCTCTCAGAGAAAGTACTTTCTGGAGGCTGATGCTCACACTCCCTCTCGGCCAAGGACTTGCAAGCTCCAGTCCGGTCCACAGGGAAGGGGACTGGAACAAAAGGGGTGGCCATCTGTGGGGGGAAGGATTATGATTAGGAAGTTGATTGATATGACCACAGACCAGCAAGTTTGTGTGCTGCATGAGCTGAGCAGGGCTCGCCTTGCTTGATCATCATAAATACACAGACTTGTTCACTGGTTTGGTGACACCCAGTGTGTCACAGTGGTGTCAGATTACAAAGAAAAGATCATGTGCTTTAGCTTGTGCTGACATGAAGGATTATATAAACCAGGAGAACAATAACATTGATGTCTAGTAATAATGTCCTAGTGACGGCCCATCATCCTATTTCCCATCATGCTTTATTGGTTTCTTAAGCTCATTGTTTGTTGTAAACATTACTATTACTCAAAGGCTGATTTTTTTTCCAGTTGTGTGTAATTTTGCCGGTTTAACTTTTGGTAAATTAGCTCATTAATACCAAATTCATACACTGATAGCAGAGGCTAATATGTAACCCACTTATGAGTGTTGACTAATCAAGCTCGCATAAATGTCTTTACCAAGGACACTGCAGCATGTGGACAGCAGAACCTGAACCCTGTCAAAGACCTCTCACTCAACCAGTAATCAACAGCTTTGTTTGTATTCATTAAGCAAACAGCAGTTTGCCACTGCATTACAAACAAGTAGCTAAGTCATTTGTTATCCTTCTGTCTTTAAAATATGTGCCGAGCAGCTATAATTCACAATTCTATAAAGACAGAAAAGATATATATCTTCAAAGTTTAAAAATAAATACATGAAAACATCTTGAGTTTCTGTTAATACATTATCTACTCAATTTTGGCACCTCAACACATAAAATACAAGTTTTTATTCTTTGTTTGACAGTGTGTCAGGTTTGTGGTGATACCTGGGTTAGCCAATCAGATTTAAAACCACTCCTGGCCGTTTTTGTGGACTCAGTCCTTATAGGGACTTTGTAGATTAACTTTCACAAACAAGCATATGAGTGGTAGGACTATTTGACAAACATGTGTATCCCACCCTTGATGCAACTGCAGTGTCTCACAGAGTTATAGTTATATACTGAAAAATAGTGGTTTCTGCACTACTATTTAACATTACTTGAGTATTTTAATAATCAATCAATCAAGAAGTCAGTCTATCCGTCTGTCTGTTTTTCTTTCTTTCTGTCTGTCCATCCATACATCAACCCATCGATACATCTGGCTTTATTGTATATCACTTCCATCCAAAGAAATGCCAAAAAAGTGCTTTACACAAACTGAAAATCATTAAAAATGATTGAAAACTGATACACACTCAAAGACTGACACAGGCAAATAAACAAACAAAACAAAAATTTTAAAAAATAAAATAAAACAAACAAAAGATTCAATAAACTGAAACAGAAGAAGGAGGTTACATTATGTCAAAGCTCAAGACAGCAAAATAACCTGCATCAACCCGATATACAACATTAAGATAATAGATAAGGGTAACACTTTACAATAACCATAATTTATAAATGGTAGATAGATAGTTTATTAATGTTTAATCATCATTTAAAAACAGCACATAGACCAATTATAAATGGCAAACAGATTATTTATGTAAGTTAAAACTTACTTTACCATTAACAAGCAATAAAATTATGATTAATAATTTTCATTAATTACTAATGGACTGTTTAATAAGGTTTATATAGGGCTTAAATATTGGTCGCAAAACATCTAGATTTAAATGTGTGTCAGTAGCACTTTGTAAATTGGTTAATATTTGGTTTATAAACCACCAATAAGCATTACTTAGATGGTTATTGTAAAGTTAGGATTAGGGTTAGGTTTTTAAAATTGTAAAATTGACAATTTATTAATGGTCTATATGCTATTTATAAATGGGGATTAAACATCAATAAACTATCCACTTACCATTTATAAATGTTCTATTTACCATTTATAAGTTATGGTTATTGTAAAGTGTTACCTAGATAAGGAATAAAAGTAAAAGACCAACCATTAAAAAATACATCTCCTAAAAAACACAAACAGTGTGTTCATAACCTTCGCTCTCAGATGCTTCATTGTCCTCACACGACTCTTGAACCCCATCCCCACCCCGGTTTTATTACATATATTTACAAATGATGTCAACACGAGTAGATAAAAACATCACGAGTATGGGGAATTCCGACGCGTTAAACCCCCTCACTACTGACTGACAGCCTGGAGGAGGATCTTGTCTCTGTGAAACTGAAACTAAAATGAAAACTTGTAGCCTCGGCAAAGTTGGCTTTTGTTCATGTTACTTCTGTGTAGGCTAGTCAATACTCTAAGATTAGACAGAATTACAAAGTCCATAACAGCGCAGACAGGGAGCGTTTAAAAAACTATAAACTGTTTATTTGCCGTAAATCGTACGACCGTGAACGCCTCTCCTCTCCAAACCCGGAAGCGTGTCGTCATTAGCAACAACAAACCCACCTGCCTCCTTTAATGACAACGCGGCCCAGCAGTAGGTGTCTCTTTCTGTTCATAACCAGAGAGAGACCGAAGACAGTCAGGTGGTGTATGATGAATAAACGGGCATGCGGATACGCAGACATTTATTTTAAATCTTTTCTCATCTTTAAACCTGCTAATAGTGTGTCAGCTTTCATCCTGCTACGTGATCGTTAGCTTATTTCGCTAGCAGGGAGCGACATGATGGCATGTGTTTAAAAAACAAGCAGGTCTTCCTCATTGCGTTCACCGAAGGGGGAAGTTCTGCTTTCAGCGGCTGATAAATCCTCTCAGACTTCCCGTAAAGGGCTCACTACTTGCTATGGAGCCGTCCGCGGCCATGGGCTGTGTGAATATCGGCAGTCTGACCAGCACCTTACCGGTGATCCCCTACCAGAAACTGACCGACCTGTACTACCTGAGCAGGGGGGGCTTTGGCACCGTGTTCAAGGCTCAGCATTCAGATTGGAGGACCACTGTGGCCATCAAGTGCCTGAAACTCGACGCACCTGTCGGAGAAAGGTATGCTGAGACGATATAACTATTTTGATCATGAAATAGTGTTAAATGAAAATCTACAGCTGTAAATACCATGTTTAGGTGCACACAGTAACTATCCCAGTGTATGTTTTAATCCTTTTAAGAGGTAGTCTATGACTGAATCAGATAGGGGAGAGTGGGGTAAGATGAGCCATTTTTCATATTTCAGATCTTTACATCAAGTCAATCCTAGTTTTGTCTCTAACTAGTGTATCTGCATATATTTCAAGATGTTGTGCATCCCTGCAAACCAACAGAATGAGTGTAAACATAACTGTCTTTATAATATAGCATGCCAAAAAAAAAGTGGTTTCATATGGTTTCATAAGAGCGGGGTAAGTTGAGCCGTATCCCTACTGGCTCAACTTACCCCAGAACCACTATGATGACTTTATTAGTCCTCTAAGCTAAAATGGTGGATTTTTATGCAAGGTTTTGACCTTATGTTGTAGCTCATAGATACCACAATTGATGTATAAAACAAATTTAAAATGATATTTTTGGGTCTGAACACAATTCTAATTAAACTTATGACAGACTAAATTCACTAAACCCTTCATCCATGTGCTTCTAACCTTCACAGACTCCTTGAATTTCTTACCCTTTGGCTCAACTTACCCCACTCTCCCCTATATTAAAACTTAGAGTGTACCAGATGTAGTTTCATCATACTATGCAGCAGCAGCAGGTTTTGGATTTTGATGATAAGATTAATCACTCCGCATTCCAGATGTTTAGAGGAAGTAGAAACTTGCTTTGATCTACACCATCAACTCAGCATTATAACAGTATAAATTCTTATCCGTTTCCCCTCCCCTGTGTATTCAGGGTAAAGCAGACAACTCTCACATGTCGTTATCATAAGAGTTTAAAAGCTGGTGATACTCAAGAGTTAAAGATCTGATCACCAATAGCAGTTCTTGAAAGTACCTTTGCTGTTTTAACGAATTCATAACATATCAAACCATTTGTGATAAGGATAGTTTTATCTGATTGTTACAGAACTGAATCTCTAAGAGTTTTAATAAGCAGAGTGTCTCAGTTATAAAAGTGACAGCCAGTGATCTATGGTAAACATACTTCAAACCGAAGACATTATTTCTAAGCAAGGTTTTATTGTTTCATTAACAATCATGTAAACCAATAAAGATGAATAGGCAATAAAAGTTGCTTTTATGTTTCCTTGGCAGACTTTTCTCTCAGACTCTCATACAGTTTGTTGTTTCATTGATTTGTACAAGCTGCTCGGCCTGTCTCTATGTGACACAATCGATCAGTCTTACTGTGGTTGACATTCAACAGAAAATCACTCATATTCAGATTTCCTCATTTAATTTAAGCTTTATTTCTTTGTGATATTTTAACTTATTGAAAACAGAAACCCTGTTTGCCCCTGTGAAGGAATGGGAAGAAATACACACAGCAGTGAGACTGATATCATGCTATTAAACGGACATTAAACCACTTTAAACTTGATTGGCTACATGTGTTTTTTCACATTGATATTAAGGTGAATACTTGAATGATTTCATGAGTATCGCCCAGTCCTTTGACCTGCTCCCCTTTATTCTGTGTTCACCATAAACACTGCAAATGTCAACACTGCTGTGACATTTTTGTCTGTCTTAGAGCAAACACTGACTCTGTGTACCTGACGGTGTTTCAGGGAGAGAAACTGCCTGCTGAAGGAAGCCGAGGTGCTGCACAAAGCCAGGTTTAACTACATCATCCAGATTTTTGGCATCTGCAACGAGCCTGAATTCTTCTGCATCGTCACAGAGTTTATGAGCAATGGCTCTCTGGACCTTTTACTTCACGAGGTAGCTATTAATCACCATGTCACTTTATGACACACACAAAAAAAGCCTGTGTATATGAAATAGCCTTATCCTAACATCATGATCCAGGACTCATTGTTGGAGAGTTAAGGTGGATTAAGAGCTGAAAAGATATCATCTTTTCTTGGCTTGAAGGCAGAGAAAAAAATGAAATTAACTCAGAAGAAACACTTGCAGTTTTGTGCCACACTGAATTGTGTCTGGCTCTTGATTTGATTATAGAGTCACTCATTTAGAGAACTCCTTCCACAGCCCTTGATTTTCCACTTCTGATGCCAACAAGGCGGAAGTGAAAGAGCCTCTTTGTTTTGGCGAGCTGCGTCACAGTCACCTCAAGCTGTATTAGTTTGATGCCTCAGTATCACGCCTCCACATTCTTGTCTGTGTGGTGACAAGCAAAAGTGAAACTTGGATGTTTCAAAGTCTGGAAAGAAATTTTGAAAGAGGCCGGGAAGGAGAAGCTGAGCTGTGAGGAAAGCAGACAAATATAGTTTAGGGAAATTCCCACTTGTCCTGGTCTTGTAAATCTTCCCTTGCGTCACTCTTGAATACTTTGGATTCTAGCCCAGATACAGTTTAACACCCTTTCACTCCTCACCCTCATGAGTACAAACATGCTTTTATCATACCACAGTTGATCATTTTGACCTCTGTTCTGTGTGCATTGTACCCACAGAAGGACACGTACCCCGTACTTGCCTGGCCTTTGCGCCTGAGGATTCTGTATGAGATTGCTTTGGGGGTAAACTTCCTCCACAACATGAACCCCCCTCTCTTACATCATGATCTGAAGACGCAGAACATCCTGCTGGACGGTGAATTTCATGTGAAGGTATGCATGTCAGTCAGAATGTGGGAAGTGTATAAAAGATAGTCTACACTGATACTTTCATCTGCACTGTACATTTGCTTGTGTTTAACCCACTTTATCAAAACCAGAGCTAACACAATTTCTAGAGCGAGTAAAAAGTAAATGACAAAAATTACAAGCCACTACTTTGATCATAGTTAGGGGAAATAATCCACAAATCCTCTGGACAAAGGTTTTTAAATCTGAACTTTTTTTCTGCTGCGCTTTTTCATATTAGACATTAAGCCGATTGAGACTGTTGATCTGTTAAATGTAGCTGTCAGGAGATGTTTTATCAATCTCAGTTATCTATCAGCTGTAGTGGTGGTAGTTGCTGGCTTGATGATTATATTTAGGAATAATTCCACTCACACCTGTGGATAAGAGATTATAATACCTTTATAAAAAGTGCTGCCTCTGTATCTTACAATCATAAAACAGAAACATGATTAAAAAAAATGAAGGACTGGAATAAAACTATGTTTCAGAGAATCCTCACTAATACTGACATTTGGTTTTGTTTGGTTCAGATTGCAGATTTTGGTCTATCAAAGTGGCGGCAGCTGTCTGTCAGTAAAGGTTCAGGGTCCAAGCCCACAGAGATGGGGGGCACTGTGATCTACATGCCCCCTGAGAAGTATGAACCCTCCAAGAGCCGTCGAGCTGATGTGAAACACGATATGTACAGGTAACAGACCAGAATGTGATAACTGAACACAAAGCAGAACAGACACGCTGAGCCCATGACACGAGTTTCTTTAAAAAAATGTTTTACGCACAAGAGATTCGACTGTTCAGTGATTGTGATTGAGCAATATCTGTAAAAGGGTGAACTTTTGGGTGTTGAGCACAATCAGCATCTTTGGGTCACTTTCAGGAAGTTTCTCATCTGCTGAGGTGATCCAGTGTGTGTCAGCATGTTTGGATTGTTAACATACCATTTACCACTGCAGGGGTTTGAGCCCTAGAGCTGATTCTGTCAATCATTCCAGTCAACCGGTTTGATTTCAGGAGTGTGTAAAAGATAAAGTGGTTACCATTACAAAAAAAATGTTTGAGAAAATAAGGTTTTGTCCTGCAGGTTTTGGATTTCTGCAATAAGTCAGCATTTTGTAAATCCCCTCAGCTCTGAGGGGAAACACTGCTCAAAAAAGTGATGCAACTCTAATTTTCTTCACTATTTTTTCTCCCTGATGTCACTTTAAAGTTATGCCATCATCATGTGGGAGGTCCTGTCCAGGCAGATTCCTTTTGAAGGTACAGCAATTTATGTGTGATGAAATTTCAAACTTTCACTCTCTCTTGTTTTGTTCACTCACGCTTTCAGAGATCTGAAATCTTCATGTTGCTGCCTGACTAATCTCTGATCTGTGTGCTTGTTTGTCCCTCACATGTGGTCAGATGTGACAAACCCCATGCAGATCATGTTCAGTGTGCTGCGTGGGATGCGCCCTGACACCACTCTGACCAGTCTGCCAGCTGAGATCCCCAGCAGAGAAACCCTCATCAGTTTAATGACCTGCGGCTGGACCTCCAACCCTGACGAGCGTCCTTCCTTCCTCAGTAAGCTCAGACTAAACCGCAGCGACTAATTCCTGCTGGAAAAGTACTATCTCCTTTTTATTAACCGCTGTGACACACCGTTGTAGCTGCTTGACCTCTCGCAAAGTTTTCTAAGTCACCTCTTTTTACATTGAGCAACCAACAAATCCTTCTGTTGTGAGCAGAATTTCAAAATAGTGACTAAGAATCATCTTCCTGTCACGTTGTGGAAATTTTTTTTTCTCTGCCAAACCCTGTTTTGTTTGTTGGAAAATATGAAGAAACCTATCCTGTCCCGCTGATCATGATTTATAAGAAGTTCATAACTCATTCACTGCTCAGTAAAGCAAATAGTCAAAGTAATGTTTTGATATTTGAGCTTTTTTTTAGCCAAATAGATTTCAGAAATATCAAGGTGTTTTCAAAACTTTATAGTATAGTTTGTTTTTCATAACTTAAAAACCAAAACTGTAAAACTAAGAAATTACTTTTATGGTCACAGCAAATTAGAGGCAAATAACACCTGAACTTTAGAGATTGATAGAAACTGGAGAGTAACAACTCAGTGAAGTTTAAAACCTCTAACAGCAGTGTGCAAGTTTGTATCTCTCACTGACCAACCCATACAAACTAAGACAGAAATAATCAACCCCCATCATGTTGTTGTTGTTGTTGTTGTGGTGAACACATTCTGCTGAACTGAAGTTTAAAAGTTCATCTGATTTCCATTTTACTCTGGAAACCGTTCAAAAACCACCAGTGAAGGTGGGAAAAAACACACACAACTCGGTAAAGCGATTCCAGTTTAATCGAGTTGCTTCCTGTTTGCGTCATTGATATCACATTATTGATATGAGCTAAATGTGTCATGTGTTCACTTTTATTCCAGAATGTTTAATTGAGCTGGAGCCCATGGTGAGAAAGTTTGATGAAATCGACTTCCTGGAGGCTGTGCTGGAGATAAAGAGGGCAAAGGTCGGTAAAGAGTCTTCCGCCACTCCTTTTTTTGATTTTTAGTGGATATGCTTGACTATTATGATAATCATTACAATCATTATCAGAATCAGTGCCTGCTAGTTATGTGTCACCAGGCAGGGGTGAAATTTGTCCAAACTGCTTTCCTCAGTTTGCTTTGAAATGACAAGGGTGATTGTGTTGACCCTGGCTTTTGATTTTATTAACTACCATTTTCATGGGGTTTTGACCAACAGAGCTGGGTAAAAAGACGGACATTAGACGATAAGAGAGGGTTGAGACTAGAAAACACAAAGCTCTAGAGGGCTTAGACGGTAGTTTATTTCAAGGTCTCACAGCTGTAATGATCTGTATCGATGGAAACGAAGGAAACAGAGTATTGGTGTCGTACCAATAATAACACACAGACAGTGTTTCATTTCATTAAACACACAGCTGTATGGGTTCTGTATCTGTACCTTGAGGGTCAAACTGGAAGAGGTGACAATGAAACATTAAACCTGTGCTTTCAGTCGGGGTTAATCATTGTTACATAACACTGAGACGTGTTTGTCTCTGTGGTTTTAGCCAACACTGATCTGAATAATCGATGGTCACAAAAGAAATACCCTTCCAGAATAGATAGTGCAGCTACCTCTAAGCTACGCACCAGTAAGTATGTGTGCCATTTATAACAGTCAATGAACTGTGCTGTGACTAAGACAGAATGACAGGTCAGAAACTTAACTTCATGATTTCCTCTTTACACATCCTTCCTCTTTTGTATGTGTGTGTGTGTGTGTGTGTGTGTGTGTGTGTGTGTGTGTATGTGTGTGTGTGTGTGTGTGTGTGTGTGTGTGTGCGCGCGCGTGTGTGTGTGTGTGTGTGTGTGTGTGTGTGTGTGTGTGTGTGTGTGTGTGTGTGAGTGTGTGAGAGAGAGTGTGTACGTGAGTGACACCATGGCTGACAGAGCAATAGCACATGTCAAATGGTAAATTACCTGTATTTATGTAGTTCATCTCTGATCTGATCTACTTACTACACTTAGCCATTTATAACGCTGCTGACTAGGCCACCAGAATCCATAAGAGGATCAGCTGTTTAGTGGTACGTTAAATAATGTTGGAGAATATTGATTGAGGGCGTTGTAGACAAAAATCCAACTTAGTTCCCTCAGCACACTTTCACACATAGCAGGAACTTTTTTACTGCTATTTTTATACACTGAAAATTCAGTCACCCAAATCAAGTTACTGCGTCGTGTCAGTTTATCAGTTATTCTGTTACGCAAAGACCCGTTTTCACTTTTGGAGCGACAGTTTTTAACAATATTCTATTCTTCTAATATTCTAATTTCGTACAAAGCATCAGTCACTATTTTTGACATTGAGGTCCACAGATCAGTGGGATACACAATGATTGTGTTTGGTATACTGCTACATCTTGTCTTTGTTGTATATTGAAGTGAATATAGATTTTTATACAAAATCTTAACTTCTTTTGAATTGTGGCTTGTATGAAAGAGGAAGCTTCAGTCCAAACATCAGTGAAAGTCCCCTGAGGGAATTGAAGCAGCAACAAAGTGATAATTTTACTCTGTGGTCGAATCATGAAAACACTTCTGCTCCACAGGCTGTTTAACATAATAGTCATTTCCTCTCTTTCTTTAGTTATTAAACTCTTTTTATTCACATGCGTGTATTAAGAGTGGGTTCACGGACTTTGACATCGTTCCTAACTCTCCTTTATCCTTGCCCCCCCACAGTTTATGGGCCGATCAGGCTGTTGTTCATCTCAGACTGAGTGCACAAAGAGGAGTGAGGGAAGTTCCCTGAACATGCCGAAGGACAGACACAGCCCCTGGCCGGTCAGTAGTCAATAAGTCTTTGAAATGAATGAAGTGAGCAGTGACAGTCAACTTGAGCCATGTGGTCATCGTATTATGTTTTTAACATCCATCCGCTCTTTCCTCTGTCACAGGAGAGCTCCACCTCAGGCTCAGGCTCTTGTTCATCTCAGGACACAGACATCTCTCTACCAGGACCCCTCATGGCCCCGCCTTGTAAAGGTGATCACAGCAGCACTGTTGCATTATGTATTCCCCTGATGGCTATGCCACAGATGAGGTGTAAGGATAAAAGCATTTTAGGAGCACAAATGGGATCAGATATAAAGTAGTCGATTATTGTCCTCTGATTTAAAACCTGTTTTCATCTCTCTTCTTCTTTTCTCTTTCTTCTATAGAGGGGCTCCCATCCTCTTTTATAGCTCCCACTCTGGAGCCTCCAAAGTCTTTGATAGACATCTGTGGAAGCAACGATTTAAATGTCTACCAAAGTGCAAAGCCCATGAACATCCCTGTCAAACCAGGGCTGCCTGCCACTGAATACGAGACATTGCCCTTCAAACCTCAGCCACAAGGTACTTAAAATACTGATAGTGATATTACCATTTTGGAAAGTTTAATAAGATATGCTTTTATTGTGCTGTACACAAGGAGACACATTTTTGACAGTAACTGTTTGAGTATGGGGCATGTTCTTTAGTTAGCATGTTAGCTCACTTTAAGTCACTGTGAAGCACTTATTGTTTTATTCTGTCAGACTGTTTACTGCAACTACAAGAAAACTGAAGAGTCTCCTCAGAATCCTCAATAATATTTAATGATCATCATTTAGAAAGATGTTAATAAATAATATGTTTCACTTAGTATTTCTTCATCACAAGCTCAGAATATTTTGATCACGATCAACAACAAGGAATGATGAGGAACTGGTTGGAGGAAAATTTAGATGTCAATTTCACAGCAGAGATAACAGTGTCACAATTATGTGTGCTGTTAATCAGCTTCTTAGGTGTGATCTGTTTAGCTTAAAGCTCCTGTGAGAAGTTTTTAAACTGGTTATGATGAAACAGAGTAAAATTAACATTGAAGACTTTTATTGACTCACAGCAGCAAACAGGGCAATCAGTGTCACCGTGGACAACACATATATTGTCAGTTGTAACGTCTGTGACCAGTGTGTGGGCTTATGCTGCGTTCCAGTTACCTCAGAAGTCGGATGTCGAAGTTGGGGATGACGTTACACCTGAGTTGACGGCGTTTCAGTTAAAAAAGTCGGAAAACCGAGATGGACGCCCACTGTTAGCCTTTGCTAGCTGTTGTTTACAATTGTCAGCTGGTCTTAGCAGTTGTTAGCTATACTAGTTGTAAACAACCCATAACACAGTATTTTACTCTTACAAACACCATAGCACTGTTTTCACAGTTAGACGTTGGGAAGTACACCATAAACCACTTATTTAATTTCACAAAAACAAAACAGAAGTGCTCATTAATAATACATTACGGGAGCTTTCACTGTTACTCTTTACTGTTGATGCACTGCGCTGCCATCTTGGATTATGACGTTGTCGTCAAGTCGGGGTTGGTGAGGATAGTCCAACTTTCTGAGTCGGAAATCTGACTTCAGGGGAGCGTTACAGATAAATTTCCGACTTAGAGCTCGGAAATTCCGGCTTCTGAGTCCAACTGGAACACAGCATTAGTGTCGGACTGACCACTGGAGAAACAGACCTTATTTACATACTTATTTACATTGAGAGGGGAGATACAATATAGTTTAAGTGTAGGATCAATGACATGTTAATGACTTAAAGGAAAAAAAGAAGAGATTTTCTTTCAAAAAAATCTGCCTTCACATGCCAAACTGAAAGTTTCTCACAGAAGCTTTAATAGAGAGCAAGACAAATAACAAGTTTGCAAAATTTAGATACAACAATGAACTATCCTGTCTAATGAAGAACAGTTATTGTAAAATTCCTAAACAGATTTTCCTTCCACTGTGGATGAAGGTGTCACTGCTTCATGACTCCTCATGGGGGTGCTAATCTCATCAATCTTACACTCAAACTATGTTGTATCTACCCTCTGATTACCACCCCCAGTTCATTTAGTGAAAATGAAACTATCATTCACAACCAAACTTGATACGCTCCCCTTCTCTGTTGCAGCTGATTACTCTCCTCCCCGGCAACACTCTCCCCCCACACAAGGCCCACTCACTCAGTGGATCTCCATAAAACGTGAGGAGATTGTCTCTCACATGACGGAGGCTTGTCTAAATCAGATCCTGGATGCTCTGCTGGCTCGCTCCCTGCTGATGATAGAGGATTACGAACTTGTGAAAAACCAGCTGACACGCACAGCCAAGGTTCGCCAGCTACTGGACAACTGTCACAACGAAGACATGTGCCGCATCGTTGTACGCAAGCTGTACGACAACAAGCAGACGAGCCTGCAGCCGTACCCGTCTGAAATCAGCTCGCCTACCCCTGTCGTCTTCCCCTCCGCACCCCCACTGACCATATCACATAATTTCTCCAGGAATGTGTAGCAGCGGTCACGAACAGTGGAAACAGTCCAGATAATAGGCTGCGCTGAACAAACACTACACCGAGCGCTCAAAGGTCACATTATCATGAGGATGGTTGATGTGGTGCCTGTCAATTGTTTCTGAAAAAGGTCACAGGTACTGTACAAAAGAAACGGACTCATGCTGTTTTCACTCATTAATAAGAGATGAAATGATATATTCTGTTTAAGCAGAATCAGAAGAGTTTGACTGAATCAGTGGTTTTATTTAACTGTTTATTTTGTGGATCTAATGGGGGGATTTTATTTAAAGTGTCTTCAGGGTGGATTAAAGGATTGTATTTCATTTTGGTACTTTTTTACTTTTGTCTTTAAAGCTTAGTTACAATCTTCTTCACGTGTTATTTGATATTCCAATTGTTTATTTTATTGTCCGAGAGTTTAAGGATGGTTGTATTTTGATTCTGAGTAAACAAACATCTGTGGTACGCCTTGAGGAACAAACAAAAGGACTGTCAATATGCTGGAAAAGCTGCAGCTAAACTAAGGATTGTTCTTAGCAACTTCAAAGAATCAGGTAGTCGTGGTTCAAATTTCCTGATATCTTAGAGAGGAAGCGTTCACCACAGGGACCGAGAGTGTCTCTGTCCTCAAATATATGACCTACATTTATGAAGCTCACACTCACTGGATACTTCCAAAGTTATTCTTCATCCATGGACTCGGAGCTAAGATTTAAAAATAGGTTCAGATTTTTACTCCTACTGAGAACACGACTACACCTCTGCTTGTAGCACACATTTAGTTTACCTCCTTTTTAAGGAACAGTCCAGAGTTTGTCACTCCTGTCTCCTACAACCTTTTCTACTTAACCTGTGCTTCCTGTTCTGATGGAAATGACACTGTAATAATGTGGTTATTTCTCTGCTTCTCATGAAGAGGGACCAGTAAGTGTGAGGGAATACACACATATACATGTAAACCTAGTAGCAGCACTTGATCTGTAAAAAATAGGGGTATTTAATATTATTTTGTTTGTCCATGCATATGTACAGGGTATCTTTTTTTTTCTTTATGGCTCAGATGTGACTTTCATTCCTGGATTATTCATGCTTTCATTATGAGTTTGTGTTTTACATTTTTATTACTGTCAGGTGTTTACTTCAGTACCAGTTTGAGAGAATGCTCAAGAGATCAACCTGACATCCCTTAATAGGTTCACTTATTCACGCCACAGTCCTAAATCCAAAGGTATTTAAGCCACAGCCACCTTTTAGAAAGTGGATCTGACTTAATATTTATTTAGTTCATTTTCAAACTAACAGAAGCTTATCATAATCAGTCAGAATAAAACTTAAGAAGAATTCTTATCTCATGGATTTTTCTGCATTATGTCTGCTCTGTTTTTCTGAATTTACAAACAAACAAAAAAAAAAAAAAAATGGTACCTCACATTCCAGTGACCTTTTTAAGGAAGAAACTGGTCTGATCTGTCTTGTATAAACCAGTACTACTCTGGTTTGGGTTCGAGACACTTATGATGATGATGATGCTCATGACTTTGAATAACAGCATCTGGACATAGCAGTGTTTCCCCAGGATCAGTTGAGCTGTCACTGTATGATTCATGGACATGAGATGCAGCTCAGTTATGTGCTGACTTCAGACACAGACAGACTGCTGCTGAAAACATTGAGGTTCAATTGAGCTGCCAAAATATTGTAACTTAGAAAAACAGAGCAGATCATCTCATTTTCATAAAACCCTTCTGAAAGTCTTATTATGATCTCAAATGAAGGCAGTATGTTTCTGTTAAGACTCATTCATAAACTGATCATACCCACTCTGTCTTCATCACACCCTTCACTGCCATGAGCTTAAAAGGTCAAACAGTTTCGGTAGTTAATGTTTCATCACAGAGAAGTTCCTGTTTAGTTTACATTTCTCTGAATGCATGCACTCCATCCTTTCATGGTATCGATCCACAGGTTTCCTTGTCATTACAGTCAAAGTCAGTGTAGCTTTATAAAGGCTATACTTTTAACACAGAAACAAGTCACAGCAGGTTATTCTCAGTATGACACGTTGACATCATACATGAAAATACAAAAATATTCAAACAAAGGCCACACCGGGTCGATGCTTCCATAATCCTGGACTTGTATTGCCTTGATTTTAATACCTGTGCCTCATATTCAGCATTTAGTCTCAACTATGGCAAAGTGCAAAAGCTTTTTACACACATATCAAGTAAAGTTCAGTCAAATATAAATTTAATAATGAAATATGCTGTAACATATTTTTACTGTACATTAAACTTTCATCTCTTATTTGTATTTTTACATTTGTAATGTTTCAAACTCATTAAGTGAATGTTTCATATATGTAGAATTGCCTTGTGTAAAGTATCAGCCTGGTTTAGTGCTCATCTTTATCAGTCGTAACATAAAGAAACATGTGAGTTATGTTAAGTAAACTTTCAATAGGAACAATTTTTCATACAGTATATCAAATTCTCCATTAAAAAGATACTTTTTTTTTTACTCCTGTCTATTTTCCTCTGTGGCATCTTATTTTTTTTCATCAAAGCTATCCTTAGTGGGGAAAGTGGGAAAAAATGGTCTGTTGACTTAAAGATGCTAAGAAAATGTCATTTATAAACTGTACAGCAAACTTTCACTACATACAAAGAATGAGCTTTGTATATACATTCATTCTTTGTATGTAGTGAAAGTTTATACAACCCCTTTGCACACACACAGTGCTGTTCTGCCCTGTCAGCACTCATGAAACATTTTGCCACCGTCTCCCCTATCACATCTCTGAAACAGAGGCAGGGGAACTTTGCTGCATCATTACACCTCTGTGTGTACACGCTGCAAATGAGACATAACTGTGGTGTAAACATCTTCCCTTAAAATGACAGTATGTAACAGACTCATGTTTCTCAAAAAAGTACAATTTAAGCTAACAGCAAAGAAAACAGGAACAGAAATTTACAAAAACAAAACACAACACAGTGACAGAGTTGTAAAGAGTCATCGAAGGGATGCAACATATAAGGGACAGACACATTTATGAAAAAAACATCTACAAAGAGACAAAAAATATGTACAGAGACTGAAAACTATCTACAAGAGACAAAAGCACTTATAAAAGGAACAAAAACAATCAAAAGTAACCATCCACAGAGACACAACATTTACAGGACAATATATATATATATATATATATATATATATATATATATATGTGTGTGTGTGTGTGTGTGTGTGTGTGTGTGTGTGTGTGTGTGTGTGTGTGTGTGTATGTTTTTGTCCTGTAACATATGGGTGTGTCATTGAAATATATATATATATATATATATATATATATATATATATATATATATATATGTTATATATAACATATACAAATAATGACCATTATCTCATATCAAAGAAATCAACAACAACAAGTGGACCAGCAGAGGTGCTCCACAGCCAGAAAAACAGATTTACTCAGTACACTGGAGTGTCAGGTTGTCCTTACATGTGTGAGCCTGAAGCCACTGAGTGCAAATTCATCACGTGTGGATCTCTGGTGATGAAGCGTGTGTTGGATGAACCACATCACACTCAGTTATTAATGTGTATTTTTCCAAACGTGTTCATGGTGAATGATGATTTACACCATCTACTGACTCTCTCCTGTATGTTGACTTGGTAGCAGCCTGACTCCTTCTATGTTTGCTGCTGAGAGCTCTCTGGGGGCAGGGACGAGGTCTCCTGGTCTCCAAAAATAGCACAGGAGGGGAACACGAGAGTGCGGTTTGCCTGGTGCTGGAAAAACACTTTGTGGTCGTGCTAAGCTGCAGGCATTGCAACATCAACTGTCCTGTTGCTGCCTCTAGGAGGTGATCACTGATGTCTTCTCAGTAGCCATTTACAATGAGCACGGTGACTTGAAGAGAGGAACAGAAACACCTGTTGATTTTCTTTGAAAAGTCTACAAAGTAAGTTCATTTTTGTGCTTTTTCACATCTGTCTTTTAAGCCATGAATGCTAAACCTTCAGGATGTTCTGTTCATGTCTGGATGCAAACTGATGGGATTGAATGGGACTGCTGTGTCATGCTGATCTTTTCTGCTGAGTGGAGTCAGACATGACAAGAAAAGCTTCTTCAGGACAATCATATCATGTGTTCACTAAATAGTAGTATATTTTAGGTGTTTTACTCAATGCACAACCCTTTAATTTTTGTTCTAGCCTCTCCACACCATTTCTGGAACAATGGGGGATCTCAGGCAGAAGATAGGGGTCATGTCTCAGACGATATGTGCAAGCTCCCAAGTTCCATCTGTTGAGGACTTGAAGGCCACAAATAATGGAAAAGACGAAAAGATGCAGTTGAAGAGGGAAATCTCCCTCATCAACGGTATCTGCCTCATTGTTGGGAACATGATCGGCTCTGGGATCTTTGTCTCACCTAAGGGTGTGCTCATGTACTGTGGCTCGTACGGGCTGTCCTTGCTGATTTGGGCAATTGCAGGAACTTTCTCAGTGTTTGGGGCTTTGTGCTATGCAGAGCTCGGCACCACCATCACCAAGTCTGGAGCCAGCTACGCCTACATATTGGAGTCGTTTGGAGGTCTCCTGGCTTTCATCCGTCTGTGGACGTCCATTCTGCTGATTGAGCCGGCCAGCCAGGCAATCATTTCATTGACTTTTGCTAACTACCTGGTGGAGGCTTTCTACCCCACCTGCCAGCCCCCATATGACTCTGTACGACTTATAGCTGCAGCCTGTCTCTGTGAGTAACACCATCTTTGTATGAATGAGTGTCACAGATGGATCTGTCTCATCTCACAGGGTCAAACACCACGTAAACAGTTTCTGCAGTTTTTATCTGTAAACTGGGTTTTGATATTATAACATGTTTACAGCAATACAAGAAGTTCTTAGTTTACAGCCACTTTTACTCTAATGCCTCTTTGGTCTCAGGCCAAGCCCCTATGCCATCCTGACCGCTCTTGTCTCACCTCAACAAGCCTTTAATAAGCCTGAGTCAAAACATATGAACAATCAGTGAGTAAGATTAAGGCTGCTGTAAATTAACCTCATTCGTTATCATATGTAATCACATTAATGGTAGAATTAATGTGTTTGTTTTTTTTTTTGGTTTTTTTTCAAGAAAGAGCTCATTATTTCTACAGACGGATCTTATTTTATCAAGGCAAACACAATCTGCTGCCATGTTTCTAAAATAGCCCAAATCAGAAATCATATACTATTGTTTTTCTTTTTATTTCTTGTTTTTTGGACAAAGTTTTGAAAAGCAATCTTCAACCTTGGAGCTAAGTATTTATGTGTCATTTACAAATTCAATACCTGCCTAACCATAACCCTAACCCTGGCCGCATCAAGATTGAAATTTTGAGGAAAAAGTTGTGAATTTTCCGGTATAAATGGTTGTAAATTTATGGGACATAAAGCCGTAATCTTGTTAGCGCGACATGTCACAATGCAGACATAGTCATAGATATGATCATAAATATCTATACGTATATATATATATATATATATATATATATATATATATATATATATATATATATGTAAACAACAGTTTCAAAAGCATGCTCAGGATGTTTATTAGCCTGCCCCTCTTTATATCATACTGCGTTTCTTGTATAATCAGTTTTAAATCCTTCTGACAACGTGGTGCTGATACGCTGAAAGACAAAGTATTCAGTTATTTGCCACATCTTCTTTACACTTTAGTTTAACTTGACAATGACTTTAACTTAACAATATCGCCTAAGTTTCTGAGTTTTGTCTCCAAAATTTAGGACACTGTTCCTGTAAAGTTAGGATTAAAGGTGGCGTGAGTGTTACAACCTTGTTTTCTATAGCTCTTTTTAATGTCCTGTTATTAAGTATAAAGATATTGTGATTGCAAGTAGTCAAGCTTGATATTTGTCCACGCAAACAAACAAACAAACAAAAAAAGAGGCATGCAAGTTCTACAGTTTAGATTTATATAAACAACAACCTCACTCTCCTAGAATTCAAACCTGAGTTTAGCCTTATCAGGCTAAAGTGCATGTCATTGGCCTCGACTCTCTGCTGCATGTCTTTCTTGGCTCTTTAGTCTCTATATTTCCTCTCCCCTTTCAGCTGTCTTATTTAGTGGAGGCACAAAGAGAAAAGAAAACATGAAACTTATTTATGCATTAATTTGTCAGTGTTTATATTTTTCATTTAGGAGTTTAAACTCCTGTTGGTTCCACTTTTAAAGAATGAACCTCAAGTGGTGGATTAGTAACATAGCCCCAGCACATATTTAACTGTCCCTTAGTCCCAGTCCCTAACCCAGTTACCCTGTATGTATGTATGTATGTACATATGTAGGACTGGCATCAGCTATAGTTAGACCACCAGTCCTCTTAAAATACCAGTATATGTTTAGACCATTGCTTTGTGGTGGTGGTGTGGTGTTAGCAGACATGGTATTCAGGTTAGAGATCATAGATGCAGGGAGTCAGACACTGCTGATTTTCCATGTCTGAGTTCTCAGATGAATATGGCCTCTTTTAAGATAGAGAGGAGATGGTTATAGAGCTTAAAACCAGGGCTGAGAAATAGCAGCTTCAATGACACATCCAAAACATTAGAGCTGACCTGTGGATATCTCTCTTGCTCTGCAGAAAATACTTCATTATCATATCCCCCTGTTTTGTTCCAGGTATGCTCATCTTCATCAACTGTGCCTATGTGAAATGGGGTACTCTGGTCACAGACATTTTCACTTACGCCAAACTCATGTCACTTGTCCTCATCATCATCGTAGGAATACTGAAAGCATCCACTGGTAAGACTAGGTTAGAGGTATAAATACAACAGAGGTAACGCAAACAAACACTTTCACACAATATGTGTCTTAACCTTTGACTTCTCTTTGTTTAGGTGAATCCAAGAGCTTTGAGAGTCCGTTTGAAGGCTCCTCCAAAGACCCTGGAGACATTGCTCTCGCTCTTTACTCAGCTCTGTTCTCCTACTCAGGCTGGGATACTCTTAATTTTGTGACTGAGGAGATTCAGAACCCAGAAAGGTAGCACACCGTCATCACAAAACATTCATTTTGAGCCAATTTCATCCCATGGGATGAATACTTCACAATTTGATAAAAATAACATTGATGCTGATCCATCAATGCTGTAAATACGAAATGGTTTTTATTATTGTTGTTGTTGCAGGAATCTTCCTCTGGCCATTGCCATCTCCATGCCCATCGTGACCATCATCTACCTGCTGACTAATGTAGCGTACTATGTTGTTCTGGACGTGCCCTCTCTTCTGGCCAGTGATGCAGTCGCTGTGGTGAGAGACACTCAGTCACCTTAGAGACAAAATTCACCAGGCTACAGTGCTGTCCTGCTCAGGGACAGTCCACCTTAAATGTTTTGCTCTCCATCATCAGGAAGTATACAGTAGTTTTGATTTCTTTCAGCGGTCTACTGAAAACAAATGAGATTGAAAGAGTGTAGTTTTCAATAATCCATATTAATCTGCCTCCACAGACGTTTGGAAATGCAGTCCTGGGGCCCTTTAAATGGATCATCCCTGTTTCAGTGGCCATGTCCTGCTATGGAGGACTCAATGCTTCCATCATTGCTGCATCGAGGTAATCAGAAAATACAACACCAGTACCTTCTTTGCACCAGTATAAGGGGTGTGTTGGTCATAAATTTCCGTCACTGTCAACTCTGCAGGTTGTTTTTCGTTGGGGCCAGAGAGGGTCACCTCCCAGACAGTCTGAGTCTGATTCACCTGAAGAGATACACACCCATACCTGCTCTGCTGTTCAATGTGAGGACTGTTTATCTCACTCCAACACACTGAAATTTCCCTCAATCTTCAGTTTAACAAAAAAAAAGCTTTGTTTAAAAGATGAAAACCTTTACTTTGTGCTGTTTTCCTGCAGGGGTTGATGGGTCTGATCTTCCTGTGTGTGGAGGATGTCTTTCAGCTGATCAATTATTTCAGCTTCAGTTACTGGCTCTATGTGGGTCTGTCTGTGGCCGGCCTCATCTACATGCGCCTCACTCAGCCAGACAGACACAGGCCTGTGAAGGTGCTGTTTGTTTTATCATTCAAACTCACACTGAATATGACAGAACACACGGTTAACCATATACTGTATCTAAACACATTGCTGTGTACTCTAGCAATTAAAGCTACAGTGAGGAGTTTTTTGATGTTTATGAAACAGACTGGAATTTATATTGATGCTTTTTTATGGTATCCAAAAACAAACAAGACTGTCAGCGACAAAATTTAAAACGTTGATATCCTGGATTTTTAATGCCTGACATTGGTGTAAAGGGCTAGATGTCAGGCAAGCCACTAAAAAAAATGCTGTTTTTACAAGAGGACAAGTTAAGCAGAGACTGCTTTGTCTATGGGGGGGCGTCAAAATTGACACAAACCAAAAGTTCCTCACTGGAGCTTTAAAGCTATACTTGTTGAATGATGAGCAAGTGAAATGCAGCGTGGTCTGCAGGGTGGAGCTGTAGGTCAAAACGCAACATTCATGAAAACAAACACATTTCAGATTTTTTTTTTTAAATAGTAGATAAACCCTTATTGAGTCTTGTGAAATGTTCTGTTTTGTAAATTCTGCTTATGATTTATGAAATGTTGTTTTTCATCTTTATTTTTTGATATTAAAGTCATCTCTACAAAAAAAAAATTCAAATTTGTTTGAAATTTAAAGATCAATTTGGCTGAGTGGCAACCCCCCCCCCCCCCCCCCCCATTAAATAAATAAATAAATAAAAATTTAATTTTAAGATATTTTGTCAAACTAATCTGATTTTTTTATGTCTCTCTCTCTCTCTACAGCTGACATTGTTCTTTCCCTTCATCTACTGTCTGTGCAGCCTGTTCTTAGTCATCGTCCCTCTGTACGGAGACACCATCAACTCTCTTATAGGAATTGGCATTGCACTTTCTGGAGTGCCGGTCTATTACGTTGCCATCTACCTGCCAGAGGAGAGGAGGCCTAGGTTCATTCGCAAATTCAACAGTAAGTTTCCAGCTTGAATCCACTAAAGTCAGGAGTAGCCATACTCTCAATTAGGCTTTGTTTCAATTTATTAAAACACTTAAACTTAAACTTTTTCTACCATTTCCCAAAGCGCACCAACATGGAGTGGTTCTTTAAAGGGATATTCTGCCGTGAAAATAAGTTAGGGTCAAACACGGCGTAACACCGAGTTAGACACCCCGTCGAGAGATGAATGTTGCCAACTGCATGCTTCTCTAGTTATACCAACTTTATTAACAACCCCAGGATAGCAATACAGAGAGCCACACACTCAACCAAAATCGCCACTCTATAACCACAAATAATGCTCAGAACAGCACCTAACTTCATCAACAGTAGATATAAGGTCCTAGCCATAGCACTAGCCACCAAACATCTTTTTAACTTTGCCTAATTTCTTTGGCAAAGAGACTAAACACAACTCACCTACTCTCTTCCAGCAGCTGCTTGTGTACAGAGATCTCAGGCAAGTCCATTACCGCATCGGGGTGACGCAGCTCAAGGAAGAACATTTATGATTATTTTTTCATGGAAATGATATCAGATCGAGACACTAAGGCAGAAGAACTACAGCGTCTGCAGTGCAAAATGATTAATATGGTGATTATTACTTCAAGGAAATGATAAAGAAATTATCATAAATGTTCTTTCTTGAGCTGATTCACCCCGCTGCAGTCATTGATGGACTAGTCCAGGGTCTCCCTAAAAACAAACGGCTGCTGGAAGCGAGTAGGTGAGTTGTGTTTAGTCTCTTTGCTAAAGAAATTGGGCAAAGTTAAAAAGATGTTTGGTGGCTAGTACTGTGTCCAGGACCCTATATGTACTGTTGATGAAGTTAGGTGCTGTTCTGAGCATTATTTGTGGCTATAGAGTGGAGTTTTGGTTGAGGTTTGTTTATGGCTCCTCAGACCGCTGTGCATTGCTATCTTGTGGTCATGACTTAGTAAGTTGGTAAAACTAGAGAAGCAAGCGGTCGGCAACATTCATCTCTCCACGGGGTGTCTAACTCAGTGTTACAGTGTGCTTGACCCTAACTTACTTTTAAGCTGGAATTAAGAACATTCATGAATCAGTTTAGTGAGTTATGTACATGTAATCAATATACTTGTCAATAAAAAGTACACAAATAGGTTCACATGCACAGTAAGTTATTTAATGCTCTTTTAACTGTGATACAACTTTAGCAAGGGCAGATACAGTTAAGGCTCACATGCACTTCACTTGAAACATGTAATAGCAGCCAATGTCAATTTCATTGTACCACCGTGTTGTATAGTGATGTATTAAGCACGTTAAAATTAGATGATTGTAACACACACAATTGATCATCAAGGATTTTTCTTCTTATTCTCTACAGCCTCCTTCACCAGATTCGCCCAAAAGCTGCTCTTCTGCTGCCTGACTGAATTTGACACCGACATGGTGTCACAAGCAGGCAGTAAAAGTCAGTGAGCTGCAGACAAACACGGCGGCTCAGTAACCAGCTCCCTCCTGGAGGCCTCAGCATGTCCACGTTTTGACACTCGTGCTCCCTGAACACGGAGAAACAAACCTTTCATAGACAGAGCTGAGAGGGAACTAGTGTGGCCTCAGATCCCAGATGACTGCAGGAGAAGAGCAGAAATGACTCTAGAAAAACTGCTGCTGTATCCTGAAAATGTGACTGACATTTCTACAAAGATCATGGTATATCTTCTATGAGGATTTTCAAAACAATCTGTTCACTATACAGTCGAACATGTTTGACTTTTCAGACTTTTGTGATTACTTAGTGTCTGCGAAAGACATCTTAAAATGTCTATGTGGCTGGAGAACAATCGTGTTTTGGAGTCTCGTGAGCTTTATTCACTTTTTTCTGTCTTTTTACAGTTTGATTGGAAATTCATGTCCCACAAACATATGTCTTCAGCTTTCCAGCAGCTTCACTTATCTTTTTCTACCTTTAGTTTGTTTGATGTTTTTGTCATTGACAGTTACTTGAAGTGTATTCCAATTTTGCTGCTTTAAGTTGAAGACTTATTTTGACCACTTTAATGATGTTTTAACTCAACACACATACTGATACATGATTGCCAGACCAATTGTTCAAACTAACCTGACCTGAGGAGGGACATGAGCAAGAATTTTTAACTGAGTTAAAGTAAGGCGGGTTTATCTGAAACTGCAGGTTCAGTACTGATGCACACTCTCTGTCAAATTTCATTGTAGAAGAGTTTTTGTTGTTTTGACTCTGGCGCCCCCTGTTTGCAATACAGCACTTCTTATTTTTCCTAATCTTGTCTTTTACATGTTGAAGTAGTCTACTATTGTGTTGAAAATCTCCTTCTGCAGTCTTTTAATGGTCAAATGTATTACTATCTGTGGATCTTTTCTTTGGAGGATGTAAAAAAGTCTGTTTCTGCTTTGTATTGTGGGCCTGTCTCCTTTTCTGTGACAGCAGGCATTAAAACTCCTCCTGTAGAAAAAATCTCATGTTTGCTTTTTTAACTCATAAAGAGGCATATGTATTGGTATGCAGATAAAAACTCCTCACAGGAGCTTTAAATTATGCTCAACCAATATTTTTGGTTGACTTTATTACATGTTGTAGGAACTGTTCTCTCTCAGATTTATTGGGCAGTAGCTAAATAAACTCTTCATTAGAGATGAAAGTTTTCCCTCTCTTTGGTTTGTTGAGTTGTAACAAAGTCAGTCTGTAACTTTTATGATAATTTTTCACACTATAAACCCTTGACTTAGACACTGAGCTCTTATTTTTTTCTTTATAATGTGTGATGTGATAAAGATGTGTGCAGTTTTTAATTCATCTTGAAACTTCCTCATCTTTGTCATTGCAGAGTTTTTACAAACTGTGTTTTTGTATATGTTACGTCCCCTCCTTTCTCTTCTTCAAGTGCTGCTTCTCCTTCTCTTCACCTTAGAATAAGCTGACCGATCACACCTGAAGCTCAATGCTGATCGAAAAAAGCAGGAGCGGAAACACAGAGAGCAGCTCTGAGTGTTTTAAGGCTGAAGAATCAAATTTTAGCCGTGCTGTTTTCCGCAGAAGATACTGTTCTTGTGGGATTCAGAGCCAAGATGTTTCCTGCTTTTTTCTTTGCAAGAATAGCACATTCTTATTTTTTCGTCTTTTTTATTGTCTTATGACTCAAAGGGATCATCCGGCGTAAAATTAAGTTAGGGTCAAACACCCCGTAACACCAAGTTAGACACCCCGTTGACAGATAATTGTTGCTGACTGATTGCTTTTCTAGTTATACCAACTTAAACTAACTTGTATGGTCATTACTTTCTCATTTCCATGAAGTAATAATCATCATAATAATCATTTTGCACTGCAGACACGGTAGTTCTTCTGCCTGAGCGTCTAGGTCTGATTGCATTTCCATGAGGAAATAATCATAAATGTTCTTCTTTGAGCTGCGTCACCCCCCTGTAGTCCGTAATGGACTGGCTCGAGTTCTCGCTACAAACAAGCAGCTGCTGGAAGAGAGTGGGTGAGTTGTGTTTAGTCTCTTTGCTAAAGAAATTAGGCAAAGCTTAAAAGATGTTTGATGGCTAGTACTATGACTGGACCCTATATGTACTGTTGATGAAGTTAGGTGCTGTTCTGAGCATTATTTGTGGCTATAGAGTGGCTTTTTGGTTGAGCATGTGGCTCCTTAGACCACAATGCATTGTTATCTTCGGTCGTTACTAAAGTTGGTATGACTAGAGAAGCAAGCGGTCAGCAACATTCATCCCTCGACGGGGGTGTCTAACTTTGTGTTACGGTGTGTTTGATCCTAACTTAAGTTTACGCCGGAATATCCCTTTGAAAGCTCTTGAACATAAAAATAACTTCGCTTACCATAATGAAAGGAAGCATGTTTAAACATTGAAGTTAATTGAAGTTTATTTCAGATTTTAAGTTCGACAGTTCCACCAGTGTTCCATCTGTTTATACGAAGGAGGCGGGGCCTCTGACAGCAGCCAGTCAGTAGGAGGAGCTCTAAATGTCTAAGCTTTACAGTGAACGCTCATGGTGTCTTTTTAACATGCAGCCTGTGGGCCTGGTAACATCTAAGTTGCATCTTAAACTTTCTAAGCTTATCTATTTTTTCTTTACCTTTTTTTTATTTATGCTGAAAAATCTCACTAACAGTGTGGATTGGACTTAATGATTGTGTTCAGTGTTACTGAATCTAAACCATGCTAAACCAAACCAAGCACTTTTGAAGCTGCGTTACCAACCCTAACGGCACAAACAGAAAATAACAGAAGAGCAGTACACATGATGCTTAGATCCAGCTATGACATGGTGCAGTTGGCAGTATCAAACCCCGCACAGATCCACTTGTTGCTGAACTGTTTGTAACCCTCAGCAGTGTTGAGGCTACTACCTGGACAGAGGAAAACAGAGACACCCATCAGGACTAGAAGAACAATGAAACCATGTCTTCTGGTTTGGAGGCTGTTTAGTCAGGTGCAAATATGACTTGATCCAAAAAATTTCTAGCAAAAAATTTCACAGCTGTTTTTATGATATTAGATGTCCTTAATAATGTACTAAAAGTTAACCAAATTTTGACCACTTGAAAGGTGTCATTTTTAGGATGGCTTCCATGATGGTCAGGAAGCCCAGGGAGACACCCCAGGTGAAGAGGGTAGAATTTTTAACTAACAGATATCACCATGAAACTTCCCAAGTTTATAACATACATTAAGACAAATATTTTTGTATCAAAAGTTTTGTCAAATCGTATGCAAATTGGTGCATATTTAATTAGATATTGCTTCATTTATATATTCAAACATAAGATTTGACAAAACTTGTAATACAAAAAAATATTTGTCATTAAGTAACTTATATACTTGGGAAGTTTCATGGTGATATCTGTTAGTTAAAAATTTTACCCCATTGACCTAGGGCAGGGGTCGGCAACCTTAAACACTCAAAGAGCCACTTGGACCAGTTTCCCACAGAAAAGAAAACACAGGGAGCCGCAAAACCTCTTTGACATCTAAAATGAAGATAACATTGCATATATCTTTTTTTTTTAACCTTTGTACAAAGTATATAAAAAACTGTAGCGAGTTGCATTTATGAAATAAATGAACTATTTCGGCGAGTGTCTGTCTGCTTCTGTAGTTAAACCGCAAGATATCAAAATCTACCCGGATACAGCAATGCTGCTTTTTGATTGGCTGTTCAGTAGATATACTTTATTTGATTGGCTTGTGCGTGGCACGCAGCTTCTGAACTCTCGAAGGAACTCAGTTGATTTCCCCCAGTTCAATAGTTGAAGAAGTGCAACTTGGTGGACATCACTGTGTTCATTTAAATGCGTGAGAAATACAATGTGTGGTGTGTGAGCGTGTGAACGAGTGGGAATGCGTGTGTCATACGCTGAATGCGTGAGACTTGAGAGCCCTGTGCTCACGCATCATCGATGTACTCCCGAGCCATGCAAAACGGTCTTTGCAAATGTTGCACTGAACGCCTTCCTTTTCAGTCTTGGTGAAGTTTTCCCACACCACTGATGTTTTAGGTCGGGATTTGGGTTGGGTTGTGTCCATGTTTTTCTCAGCCGCTGCCTC
The DNA here is from genome assembly GCA_962446985.1 of Xyrichtys novacula. Lineage (NCBI taxonomy): Eukaryota > Metazoa > Chordata > Actinopteri > Labriformes > Labridae > Xyrichtys > Xyrichtys novacula. The sequence continues at coordinate 11,610,401 of OY660877.1, forward strand.
GGCCATGGCTGTTTCTTTTCTGTGCGTCCAGCTGATGTTTACACACCGGTGTCCATGGACATACATAAAGACCCGACGAATCGATTACAGAATTTGTTGGCAACGGATTTTTTCGTCACGACGAATCTACTTAATCGATTCGTTGTTGCAGCCTTAATAGTTTATTTAATGTTACAAGAGCATTATAATCTTTGAATATAGAATTACAAAAAAATAATAATAATAAAATAAAATAAAATCCAATTAAGTATTTATTATTTATTTTCCAAATCCATTGGGAGCCGCAGCCTAGGGATGAAAGAGCCGCATGCGGCTCCAGAGCCGCGGGTTGCCGACCCCTGACCTAGGGTGTCTTCCCGGGCTTCCGCCTATTATGGACGCCATGTTGAAAATGACACCTTTCTAGAGGTCAAACTTGAGTAAACTTTAGTACATTATTAAGGACACCTAATACTATAAAAAACAGTTGAGCAACCTTTTGTTAGTATTTTTTTAGGGTTAGGTGTTGTTGTTTTTTTTTCATATATGCACCCGCCTAGTTGTCTGAGATAACATACACTCACCGTCAATCAGGTTCTGCAGGCTGCAGTAGTTTGTGTTGTTATCAGATGGATCTTCAGAGTATTGAGACACTGCATCGCCCTGTTCGTCAAAACATCAACACATACACACACGCACACAGACAAATGAAGCTTTTTGATCTGCAAAAAGGGAAGCTGTGTTTAAGAACGTCAACAACTGAACCTGATAAACCTTTTCAACTCTGAGTTTTCTCTTTTCTGAGATCAGAAAAACAGCATAGATCGACACCATACATCATGTCTACTTGTTTTGATCATATTCAGACTAAATTAAAAATCCAGGGAGACATTATTGATTGTAATATCTTGCATTTAAGCAGCAAAAAAAAGAACTTACAGTCACTTTGCAGATGGTGGTCTGCTCAAAGAGAAACTGCAGCTCGCTCACTTTTTTGGAGGTTGGGGACGTGTATGTGGCTCTGATCATATACGGCGCCGACAACACGAGCTGCAGCACAATTCATACTTAGGTCAGTCAGATACCCACTGTGCAGCTATCACAGGTCTAAAAATGAAAGTTTTTCAGATGTCTAAATTTAGACCAAGTTTATCTATACTTCTCAGTATTTATATATCTACACTACACTGTATATCGCTCAACGGCTATCATAATTGTTTTGGTTAAGTACTTGGAGATCAGTTATGCAACTCACAGTTGCTTTTTGAAATAAATAGTTATCGAATAATGGGTTAAAGTGCAACATCAAAATTGTGTCTAAAAATATACAGAAGCTAGTCGGTTGAAATTAAGTCTATTGCTCAGTGGGTAGAAACATCATACACACCCATGGTCTGTGTTTTGATATGGCAAATAGTGATATTATCTCTACTGTGTATCAGCTAGCCTTCTAGTCATTGCAGCAGTCTGTTATCCAGACTTGTGCTTGGAAACAAAGGAAGTATTATAACAAACAGAGTCTCTTCATGTTTATCCTCGTTCATTATTTTAGAGAGTTTTCTAGAAAGCAGTTGAGTGAAATGTGTCTGACCTCATACGCGCACTTCTCTCCTTGGTACAGACAGCTCTGTTTGATCTGCCAGGTTTTGATCTGGTTCACCAGTTTCCCCTGAACAACTGGACAAGAGATGCCAAACAACCTGCCCCCCCAAAAAAACATGTTATTAATAAATGATGAACTTTACAAACTCTATGTATTTTTTTTTTCCTTATAACCAAGACGTTGTATTTGTCCTCAGGTATGGCTAATGTGAGTCATATGAGCCATGTAGTCTCCACATATCCAGGGTAACATGCATGAGAAATGAGTCCGCAGAGTTTTCACTTTACAAGAACCTTGTCTAACATGTGTTTGACCCTTTTGACACTGTGACAGACAGGGATTTCATGCAACCCAAAACCACACAGAAAGAGTGATCTGTCTACAAGCTGGTCACATGGTAAAGTATGCGCTCTGGAAATGTAATTTAAGTATTATATCAGCACAGAAAAACTGAAAATGTATCAAAAGGCCCCTTAAAACAAAACTTATACATGGATTAGCCCTATAATCTCTTCAAGAACACAGACTACAGAAATACTCAGAGACAAAATAACATTACCATTTGATTTTGCATGTTGAGCTTTGGTCCGCCAGGGAGATGGTGATCATGGCCCCCAGAAGAGCAGCCGACGCTATAAGCAGGAGTCTCAGGTCCATGCTAAAAGGTGAGACTGGTTCGGGTCTGCTTGTGTCCAGTGTACGGTCGGTGCGAGGATACCTCGAGAGTGTTGGCTGGATTCGTCCTCCGGGCTTAAAAGAGCAGCATGTCATGTGGCCATAAAGACGGATCATAATTGATTATCATGGGCCACAGCTGGAGAGAGTGGACTGAAATATGCTAAGTTAAAAATAATATGAAGATTTTTTTCATTCATTTTGGTAACATTTATGAATAATTATCATCATTGAGAGCAACTTTTCTTTATCCACAATCAACTCATTTATTCTGAGTATCCACAGAATACAAAGTTTTATTGTGACTTCATTTGATGCACTGTAAAAAAAAAAGAATAAAACTGAATTGTGCTGTACTTTAGAGGTAGCTTGTTGCTTTTAGTGATCTTAGACTGACAACGGCAGAATTTGGGATGATATGGGACAACAGAGTACACAAAACTGCCTTTATATTACCCTTTTAAATTAATAATGAAAGGGAAAATGCTGCTATTGACACACCAAGCAGACAAACAAGAGAATTTGCATTGATATAATTTAGGTGAAATCCACCTGATGGTTGTCAGTTACTTTTTCTGTTTTGGTCTTCTCTTCTCTTTGACAGCTGGCTCTTTGATACCTCAGTGTATGTCAGCTAGACGCTAATTTCGCTTTGTACTTGGAGCTTTGCAGTGGGTTAAAGTAGTCTGCTTGTTGTTCTACTGGAGACTTTGCACTAACCCGACAGGAGCCTCCATGGGGGTGGCATATACTGTATAAGGAAAATGTGAAGATATTCAGGCTGCAGAGGCTGAACTGCAAGGATAAAAAGTTAGGGACTGCCCAGGAGAAAAAATAAGATGCAGAGGGTTAGTAGCATGTTCAAATATGAAATCGCTCAAAAAATTGAGAGTGTATGGACAGAGACAGCAAAAACAGTTAAGGGTATGTCAAACAAAGAAGCAAAAACAAGTTGGAGATCTGGATGAGGGGAAATAAAGTTAGTTTGTGGTTAAAGCAAAAGAAGAAGACTGTACTGGCTGTCAGTGCTCATTTGACCTCTTTCCTGCCTTGTGGTTGGCCATGTGTGATCAGAGTTAACAGAACAGTGAAGTAACCACTGTAACACCAAGCCAAAAGTAATCAAATAACATCCCAAAGCTGAAAGGCAGGGGTGACAGTTACAGTTCAGGTCAGTAACACATTTTTTTTTACATTATCAAATTAGTTATTACCTTTATATTAGAAACCAGAGTGTTGGGGCCTTTAAATTGTATTATTTTGTCCCTCAATCATAAATGAAGTCAACCCTGTCAAAGAGGTCAGATGTCAAGTCCCACCAGCTCCTTCAAAGATGTTGTTAAAATCTGTCTGTAGCTCTAGTTTGGTCGCTGTTTGTTAATACCACTCTCTTGTGTGAATTTGCAGTGCTGGATGAGAAGTTGTGTAAGGCGTGACTGGAAAAGTTGAAGTAGAACCAGGAATAGAGGCTGTCTTCAGATGGGAATGTGTGTATAAAAATGTGAATGCATATCAATTTTCACACCCTGCATGTGTAGCGTGGGAAATCTGGAAGCTCTTGTTTATTTGCTTCAGAAAGCTGCAGATGTAGGCGAGCGCTCTGAAACTGCTTCTGCTTCAGTATTTCAAGAATATGGCTTGAGTTCATGTTACAGAAAAGGTGCTAAACAGTATCGTACTTAATATCAGTAGCTTTTCCAGGTCGTAGATCTTTCTACGTTATCATGAGGAAGCGACTCCATAACTTTGAATGAGCTCTTTTAGTTTCTAAATTCAAGTGAATCAACAACTCCTGTCAGAAACCACTAAAATAAAAACCTAATTTCTATGAAAGCACAATGACTTACTAGTTTATTCGTCAAGCTGCACTGCAGTAGTTGGGTTGCTCCTATGGCTCATCCCATGATTTATACAGTTCAAGTTACAAGCTGAGAGTCAGGTGAACTGAGGATTTTGCCCAGGGAGAGGAGGATGGTTGAAAAGATGTGTCATGGAAAATGTCAGACTAGGATGTTTCTGGATGTTCTAGACACTACTACTATGATATCTTTGACAACCTATATCTTGTGATCCCTCTAACTTAATGGATACAGTTTCAGGTGGAAAATCATTTATGGCATCAAAGCAGAGTGGTGTAATAGGAATGGAAATTACAGCTATAGAAGGAGCAGAAAGAGGACAGTTCACACATAAAAATCTTCTTCTGCCACAGTTGAGCTCAGACACAAGACAACTCATTAACTATAAAATATGTTAATCTGAACCTCCTCCCCCATTAAACACGGCATACAGGGCTAATGAGAAGTAATTAATGATTTTCATGTGATCATTTGTTCTTAACAATCATCTTATGTTTTTATTTTAATTTCCATGAGATTGATTCAGTTTTTATTACTTGTGGTCTCATGTGCACATGTCTTGGAGCTGACTGCAGCATTGATTTCTGTGGCACGCATCGAGAGCACGAGCGTGTGCTCTGCAGGACTCTTTGCATCAACATTGGGCAGGATAGGTGTCAAGACCTGTCACGGGTGTGTTTTTTTGCAAAAAAGGAGAGGTGCTTGACAGTCCCTATGGTCCTCTTAATGAGTCCCTTTGATTTAGGATATCCTGGGTTGTATTCCCAGGATCTGACAGACATCTTTATCCCATGACTGGCAAATGGGACGAGATCACACACAACTTCTTTGGGAATTCCATGCCCTACGAAGGCAGTCTTCATTTTCTGAATTATTGTGTGGGCTGTTTTGTCAAGCAGGCCCAGAACTCCTGGATACTTAATATGTAATCCACTATCAGAAAATGTGACTGACGTTTCAGCTCGAAGATATAAACTCTACAATCTAAAATTATCCCCATACACTTCCCTCTTTGTTACCTGATAAATAAGTTTACCTTTAATTCAGACAGTCATTCATTCTGTTGCTGGTAACTTTTTAATGAAGAAGAACATCGACTAAGTTTTTCAACTGTTTAGTGTCAAACAAGAGTTTTTATTTTAGTACCAGGGTATGAATCTGGCAAATAATTTATATATTAACCAAAAAGGACAGGACCCAAGACAGCCCCTTGTAGGTTACCTGTTTCAGTTATGTAAAAAAGCAGACCCTATCTTATTGATCTCAACACACTGTTCCCAACCTTTTAAAGTTGGAACGCCGATCACAGAGCCTGTTTAGATTGATTGATTTTCAGTGGTGAAGACCTTTTTCAAATCTAGAAACACTGTGCCCACTACACTTATTTTCTTCAGAGATAATCAATAATCAATGGATGGATGTCCAGCTCTGTAAATTGTTTACATTTACAGTTTTGATCAACAGTTAAAAAGTACTAGAATTACATAATACAATTATATAAAAAGAAAAACAAAGACAAATTAACCTCTGGTGAAGGACTCCAAGCAGAGTTTTAGCCCCATTTGTGTTCTTAAAGCTTTGGTGTCTCCCCAATGTTTTGAATTTGGACTGCAGTTTATATTGTTATAGGTTTATAGGTGTGTGGGCTCCCATTCCTTATTCCACCCAGCAGTGTCAGTGCGGAGGATGTGGCGTCCCAGTTGGAAAGGTCTAGACAGGTTTCTGCTTGTTAGCAAGTATCTTGCCTCCAAGTACCTGTTATTTTAGCTCAGCGTGACTGAGAGAAAGATCTTCAGCGAGCTCTTTGAAGTATACCCAATATAACATATAAAAATATAGAATAACAAAGAGTAATTGTTTGATTTTTTGCTGCTCAAAGATTAAACTGGATTTAACTCTCACTTCTGTGTGTTTCTGTGTCAAAGACCAAAATAAAGGACAACCAATGAACTGAGTTTTAGTTTGTTATGGTGTATTCATTTGTACTTCAATTAACATAAATCTTTTTGACTTCTTAGTTCTCATTGTGTCATCAATTACTCTGATCAGGTGGCAAACAGGTATACTTTGATGAAGTGGAGTTAGAGAAGGGTTGTTTTCCTGGGGGAGCCTGTGCTGCCCTCTCCCAGTAAAGCAGGAAAGTGCATTGAAAACGATGTCTATATTTCTACAACCTCACTTCCTATAGAATTTCCAAAGCATTAGTTACTTTTTATTCTGTACTGTGAACTAAGTTAGTGAAGACAACCACACAGCAGGTCCTCCTCTGTGCCCAGCTGGCAGAGTCTCTTTCATCAGTAGAGCAGTTCCATAACTGAGCATGATCTCTGTTTTTGTTGGATGTTGTTTTTCTTCATGCCATGAATGTTTCAGATTCATTAGGACACCAACTTCTATAACTGCATATGTTCAGTACAGTCAATTCTTTACTATATGTTTTATTTCATTTGCTCAGCTTGACCTTTTTTAACTAAAATTATATAGAAGTGATGCACAAAATTTTAGACTTTTGGTTCCTATTTAATTTTTTTTTCTTCCTCTGATGGCTTTTTTAATCTCTTCTGTCATCAGAAACTGACATGAATGAAAACAAGTCTATGTATTTCTGATCCTTTCAAAGTTCATTGGCTAACAAATGATGAAAGAACCACAACCACAGGGGAAATCCAAGTCCAGGCAAACATTTCCTTTATGCATATATTAAAAACTTCATAACAATTGCCTGATTACAAGACTGTAATAAAAGTGAGAAGGTACAGACCAAAGTGGTCAAAATCTGGTCAGAGGGATCAACTTCCTGTCTACAGGGATGTTTTGACTGCACTGATTGGGAGATGTTTAAAAGCTCCTGCAAAGACATTGATGAACTAACTGAAGTGATATGCTCTTATGTTACATTCTGTGAGAATATGATCATTCCTTCCAAGACTATCAAGGTGTACCCCAATAATAAGCCCTGGATGTCTAAGGAGGTAAGGGCTCATCTACAGCAGAAAAATCTCTCCTTCAAACATGGAGGACTGGCTGAACAACATGCAGCTAAAAGAGAGCTGAGAACTGAAATCTTACGGGCAAAACAAAAATATAAATCCAGAACAGAGAGTAAACTAGCAGGGAATAACCTCTCTGCTGCCTGGTCTGGTATGAAGACAATGGCAGGAATAAAACAAGTTAAGAGCAATCACATCACCATCGATGGTTTCGGGTCAAACTGTGAGTTAGCCAGTGCTCTTAACACATTTTATTTGCGTTTTGACCAGTTTGATTTCAGCCAGGAAGTCCAGAGTCTGAGAGCTGATCTTGAAAATGATCAACACTTTAACTTAGAACAAAGCGAATTGAAAAAGTGCTTCCTCTCTCTTAAAACAAATAAAAGCCCAGGGCCTGATAAAATAAGTGGTAGTTTACTCAAGTCATGTGCAACACAACTGACTCCCATCTTTCATTATATTTTTAATGTATCATTGAGGCAGCAGAAGGTGCCCAAGTTGTGGAAACAAGCGGAGATCATCCCTGTCCCCAAAGTCAAAAAACCTAAAACCCTTAATGATCTTAGACCAGTCGCCCTCACCTCTCTTTTAATGAAAGCCTTCGAAAAACTTGTTAAGAAAGAACTTTTAGAGAAAACTGCACATGCACTTGACCCTATGCAGTTTGCTTACAGGGCTCATAGAGGTGTGGAGGATGCCATTCTTACCCTGCCAAATCTTTTATTTAAGCATCTAGAGGGGAACAAAAATCATGCTAGACTGACTTTTATTGATTTTTCTTCTGCTTTTAACACTATCCAACCTCACATTTTAGCCACAAGACTGATCGCGCACTTTCAACTGGACCAGAATTTGGTGGGTTGGATTTTAGATTTTTTAATAGATAGAACACAAAGAGTCAAAGTGAATGGCTTTGTATCTGAGTCACTAAGTTCTTCCACTGGCTCTCCTCAGGGATGCGTTCTTTCCCCTTTGCTTTTTATCCTTTACACAAATATGTGCAGAAGTGTGTATGAAAACAGACACATTTTAAAATTTGCAGATGACACTGTTATTGTGAGTCTGTTGCACGATGTAGAAACAAGCCATGGTCCAGTCCTGCAGGATTTTAGCAGTTGGTGCGATCAGTCCTTTTTGGTGATTAACACATCCAAGACAAAGGACATGGTTATTGATTTTAGAACCCAGACACCAAACCACAATCCCACAGTTATCAAGGCGCAACCTGTGGAATGTGTGGGAAGTTACAAATACCTGGGGACTATTATTGACTCAAAACTGTCTTTTAAACTAAACAGCGAAGCTGTGTGTAAGAAGGGACATCAGCGTTTGTTTTACCTACGGCGACTGGCCCGTTTTAATGTTGATAAGACCATGCTTGTTCTCTTTTACCGAGCTTTTATAGAGTCTGTTTTATCTTTTGCACTGGTATCCTGGTTTGCCATCTTGTCACTCCAGGACAAAAACGCTCTGGGCCAGGTCGTTAAATGGGCTGGAAGGCTAATTGGGGAGCCTCAACTCTCCATGACAGCTCTCTATGAGGCCCAGCTGCAGCGTAAAGCCAGCGCTATTGTCTTGGACAACTCGCACCCTCTGCATAGCGAGTTCCAGCTCCTTCCCTCCGGCTGTCGCTTCTTGGTCCCCAAGGCCAGGACCAAGCGTTACAGAACCACCTTTCTCCCAGCAGCTATTGCAATGCTTAATGGCAGGGCTAATAGATGAGGGAGTCGTATTGAACCTTCGGATCTGGAGAGATTTTATGTGATTTTATGGCTCTTAACGATTGGCATTTTTTCTTTTCCTGTACTTGACTGATGTATTGTTGTTTTTATGTGTGTCTTATCGGGACGGCTGGGTTCCTGCCTGCAAACAAAATTTACCGCAAGGTATAAATAAAGAAACCTTTGACCTTTGACCTTTGACCTTTGATTATCCTTTGCACTGCGCAGCATCTTTACTCATTCCTCTTCTCTCAGTTCCATGTCACTTGGCTTAAGATTAAAGTTGCAGAAGTCAAACCTGAAGATGTTATTATAATCAATCAATCTCCGTTATCTCCTTTCTGGTAACACTTTTAGTTCTCATGATTACAGGGAAGATATTGTTGGAAACTTCTTCATTTGAGATATGATAAAAAAAAATACAAGAATACACATGTATTTACTTTTAATTAAGAAAAATTAACTGAAAACTCATCAATTAAGATCCTCAGTACGCACATCCTGATCCTGAAAATCTCATTTGTAAGTCTCAGTACAGTCCACCTCTAGCAAAACAAGTGATCACAAAAATACTGAAAGTTGCAGTTTCACACTCGGGTGATTTTCTTCAACTCCACCTTATGGTCCAGACCTGGAAAGTTCTCCTGGATCACCCCTATGATCTGGAAGACATGACAAGCTTTAAACGGATAAGAAGCAGGTTCATGTGACTGTACTGTCAACAGCAGCAGAGCTCAACACATTTAATCATTCAACATTGTATTTGTTTATTTAGATTGTTTTCACTGAAGTAAGATGCATAATTTGATAGTAAGATACATGAAGACATGAATACTTGTAAGATTAGTGAGTGACCTGGTTCAGGGCTGAAGCAACTGTTGTTTCATTTAGGTCCTCCAAAGTGGATCGAACAGCCACACGAAGGACCACTATGACGGCTTGACAAATAAAAAGAAACACTCAGTCATTTTGATCATGTTAGGATCAAAGTTTGATTTTATCCTAAAAGCTCTTACTGTTCTTACTGGTGCCTGTTGAGGGAGTCATTGGGAGGGATGGTGTTGGCTCTATTGACTCCACAAATGGAGACACGAGGGTTGTCTCTTTGCTAAAGTCGGGGTAATATGCTGTAGGAGGAGGGGGCACACAGACACATTTAAAATTCTTGAATTAAATCACACCGCACATTTTTTAAGAGGATTTTCATTATAGATTCTGGAGATTTCTGCCCGTCTACTCACTTGATTGTGTCCAGCATAAGCTCAAATATCCAGCAAGCAGGGTCAGCAGCAACATGTTGAAGTTTGAGTCCAAAAATATAAAAATGAAAAGACACCTGTGGTGAGTAAACGTCCCCTCTGCTGGTTCAGAGGCACTGGCTATGGTGGTGTCATACGAGGAAACGATAACTAAGTCAGAGGTGTGGCATTTAACAACAAAAGCTTATTTCCTCAACAACAACTGAGAGGGACAGACTAAAGCTGGAAATGCAGGTGAAAAAAACTCCCATAGTCAGTGAAACATGATAAGGCCTGATGCTTTTACTTGTTCTGTTATTTACAGGTGTGTGTGTAGCCCAGTGCTCTTAAACTTTAATCTGTATTAACTTTTACAACTTTAACAACAAAAAATAAAGGCTGTTAAATCTGTTTGGCTCCAGGATGAGCTTCTTTTGTTAAATTCCATTCATGAACCGTTTTTTCTTCTTTCCGAGACAAAACACACAACAGAATCACAAATAGCACAATATTCAATGTACAATGGCTGTTTGAAAGTGCAGTTTTTAATATTCACATATCACATCTGTAAATAAACAATGAAAATGAAACAGAGGAGAGTTGAATTGAAGGTTTTTCATCTTCCTGCTGCTGCTGCTAGTGGAGCTGGGGCATCTGAATGACAAGCGAGGAGCAGGAGTCTCTGTCAGAGCCAGACTTTGTTGTGGGAGAGTGCAGTGCAGACCTACAGAGAGAGACCATAAGGATACTGAGCAAGGGCCGCATACTGATTTTCTTTTTTTGTTTTTTTTTTCTGAGCACACAGGGTCCTGTCTATATAGATCGAGTCAAGATATCTGACCTGAGGGAAGCTGAGGTGCAAGTAGAGTTTGCCTTAGAGCCCCGGTGACTGCTGGGAGTAGAAGATGGAGAAGGAAGAGACAGATTGGCCTGAGAGAAACAACAGGGGAAAAAAAAGATAGAAAATAAGAAAGTTATGGAAACCTGTTTTCCATCACAAAAAAGAGGAAATACTGAGGTCAGGCTTTTATTACTCAATATTCATTTTATTGTGTGAAGATTGAAAAAAATTGCTTGTTTCAATGTTTCATACCTGCAGAAAGTATTTCTCCAGCACTGATCTGAGGTCAGCTTCATCCTCCATTGCTTCATTCAGTATTTTATTGATACTCTTGTTGAATTCGATCATCTCCCTCAGCTGGATGTCCTTCACCTCATAAGTCTCAGTCTTTGGGTTCTGGTCTGAGCGGACCTCTGTGGTCAGCTTGGAGCTCTTAGCAAACAGTCATGCAAAATTGAAACAATATCATACTAATTTTGGTTTAGCAGGTTGTAACATAAATCAATAGAAAAATCAGAATGAATATCAACTGAAAATCCAGTTATTGTACCAAAGAGGAAATATGTCAGTGTTTTAGTGTTCAAACCTGTTTTGTGGCTCTCTCAATTTTCTCCTGCTGGGATGTGATTTCTTTTTTCAGCTTCCCGATGAGCAACTCTTTGTGCTGTGTCTTATCCGTCTCCACCTGCTCTTCTTGCAGCAAACTCTCCAGGGTATTACTTATGACCTGGAAATTGAGAGCAGTGCACAAACACACAGACACAAATAAACCCACAAAAGTAAAGTTAGGAGGCACACGCATACACAAAGTCTCATGTGAGGTCAACTTCACTGAATGACTGATGGAAAAAAAGGGATTACAGGAGTCTACAAACAACTTGATACTCTCAAAGAGACAAAGTGAACAGTACAACACTGGAGGAAAGAGTGAACACAGGAATAAAGAGAGAAGACAAAGGAGATCACTTCATAAATCCAAACGTAACAGTGTGTAAAATCAGACAGCAGAGGGCGCTCAAGATTACTTTTACCAATAAATAATATTTGACAGTTTGAGCACCTCCTTGAGTCATTCTGTAAATAAGACCAAGTTTAAATAAAATTGATAGGTTTAAAAAATCAATAAATACGGTTCTGCAGCCACTTTTTTGTTGTTTTTCATAAACGCTTTGCATTAAAACACATATTTTAATGGAAAAATCTCAGACTCGTAATGATCGAGCTAAATATCTGTTTCACCATCAGAAACTACATGTTAGAGCTTGAGTTGCTGCAGTGACTCTCTGTTTCCATTATTGATTATTTTTGATCAAACAGAACTACAGATGCTATTCTTCTTTCTCCTGTATTCTGAGCAGCCTGTTTTTTTTTGTTTGTTTGTTTGTTTGTTTGTTTGTTTGTTTTGTTTTTGTTAACGAGATCACCAGAAATGATTCCCTTATCACAAGAAAATGATTGATCATCTCAAGATAAATAAATAAAATCAGTAAAAACTTCAAGCAACTAAAAGTAACTTATTACAAGCATATAAAACGTATAGATGCATCCACTGGGGGCTTCTGTTACGCATCTGGCATATTCTAAGTAAGAAACTAGATAGGACCTTACACAGAGAGATAACAAGAAAATGCTTCTGCTTCTTCTTCAGGCTCTCCAGTATTTTGGTCAACCTTGTTTGTTTTAAATGTGCTCTTTAAATAAAGTTTGAGTTAAGCTGAAGTGAAGCTTCTGTGTCACTAAATATTCCACAACAGGACTGTAACAACGGTCTGCCATCACTACACCATCATACACCTCTGCAACTACCTCTGAGGGAGCATCATAAGCAGAACGTGGCTCACCATAACTGTGAACTGCAGATGAGGCGTAACAGGGATGTACACCCCTCACCTTAAAATGGTAGAGATACTGTATAATGAACCAAGAAAGGATGGTGTTTGTTTTGCAGATGTAACTAGAGGAGCAAGTTTCTCTGAACACATACAAAAAATGTCCAGGCTGGGGGTGATTTATGGCAAGTAGGTGGCTTAACCTGAACCTCAGAGCATTTCAGGGACACTCCCAGAGGCTTCATAATAGCAGATGGGTTTTGGGATTGATTTAGTTTTTGACAGTGATGCTGAGCTGTATCAAAATGTAAACTGATTTCCTGTGGATATGTGTAAAAAGGGTTTGTTACTTCTGGGAGAATTGTAAAGTGATATGTTGCTGATTCAGTTTGAAATTGGAGTCGTTGTGGTCTGACTGCTTCGTCTATAAATAGGACTAGCCTGTATGTCCTGTTGGAGCTCTTGTATCTGTCTTCCCTTATACTTCACAGTCTCTTCAGTCGCCTTTAGCTGCTCTTCCGGTTCTGGATCTAATGAAAAACAAACAAAAAAAAATATATATATATATATTTTTTTTATAGAAACCTACTAAGTCCTGTAACTTTCTGCTGGTTAAAGGGGTATTCCAGCATAAAATTAATTTAGGGTCAAACACACCGAGTTAGACACCCCCTCAAGAGATGAATGTTGTCGACCGCTTTTGATGTGGTGTGTTTGACCCTAAGTTAATTTTACGTCGGAATATCTCTTTAAGTTGTATTTGTTTTACTTAGCCATACATACCCGAGCAATTTTTGTCAGTGAAGGATTTGTGAAATCCTGTGTTACTTTCACGGAACAACATGAGGGTGTTCTCAAAGGCTTCGGTTTCCCGCTCCATCTTGCAGAGCTGAGCATCTAGACTGTTTCCCTCCTGCTTCAGCTCCTCTTTCTCTTGTGCAGCCTGATGAAAAAAAGTCCACAGCAGTGATTCAGTGCCACAAAAAACAACCATAACTTCTTTCAGTATCAATGGAGAGTTTACGGCCATCTTACTTTGATGATGTAGTAGGCCTGTGATTTCTCCTCTTCCCCCTCTGGAGTTTCCATTGAAAACTCTACAACCTCATAACGTCCCTTCATTGTGTCGACCTTGGATAGTTTCTCATTCAGTTCAGCACTGAGAAGAAAAGTCACAGTCTGAGTGAGCATCTATCCAAAAAAAGGTTTTCTGGATTTATGCTTAAGTCAAAATCACGTGAGCATGGCATAAAACACAACAGAGCAGATACTGGTACTGCGAGCACATTAGAAGAAGAAGAGCTGGTGGTGAGATCAACACAGCCTATAGTAAAACATCATCTAGTGTTTTCACCTGAGCTTCTGCCTCTCCTGTTCACTGATCTTGAAGTGCTGGCCAAACATTTCTCTGCTTACTCTGATCTCATCTTCACGCTCCTTTATGGCTCTCTGCACTCTTTCCTTCCTCTCCTCCAGTGAGAGCATGCTGTCCTCATTATTGTAAAGAAGATAGCTCCTGCGCTTCACCAGTGTCTTCAGGATGTTGTGCTCCACCATGTTTTCCTAATGATGAATATGTGAGGTTAGCAGGCAGATTTAGACTTTGCTGACTTTACGTGTTATTTTATTTCTTCTAAACTGATCCCTTTTAATGTTGGACAAACCGACTAAGGTTTTAGAAAAATTGTCCGAAAAGTTTTTTTTCCCATTTTTTTAAAATAAAATTTGTATCATTTAGTACATAGGTAAAAAATTATTTGATAGAAATAAAATCTCTATGTACTTTAACTCTATCATCAAAAGGTGCTGGGTTCCAATACAGATCTCTTTGTCAGCTAGTTTATAGGAAGCTGTTCCTTTCAAAATGGTGTGAAACTGAGAAAACCAACATATTTTTATGGTTAACCAGCTTTAACAGTCTTGTGAATGGACAATATCAGTGCTTTGCTTTAATAATTAATATACCATATTTTTTTCCTCTGTTATTTTTCGGTTTGTTAATCAACACATGGGCAGAGCCCTTTCAAAGTGAAACACGGCTTTAAAACTCTTGTGAAGAATTTGCTGTATCTTTCTGTCTATGTCACATCGGGGTCTCCAGACAAAATCATAAATATTTGCTCTGGAAAATGTGAAAAAAGTTGTCTTCGCCTTGCTGTAAATTACCTGATCTGACAGATAGCTAACACAACATTTTCCCTAAAGCAGTTATTATTATAATTATTCATCTGTAACTCAAAAGATTTCATTTCGCCTGCCATGACATCACTGAGTTACCAGTTTCCTGCTCTTGATTATCTTCAGCTCCTTTTCACAGGTGTTTCTCTGCAGTCTTAGCTCCTCCGTCTTCTCAGTCAGATCTCTCTTTTGAGCCTCAGACTTCTCCATCTCTTTCTTTAAGAAGTACATATCATCCTGTCAGAGACACGAGGAATTAAACATCTCGTTAGATACCTGTGTGTAAAATACAGAACAGGACATGAATGAAAGTAAAGCGAAAGAATAGCGCAAACCTCAGCCTCCGTGAGTGTGCTGGTAAGGATGTTGGCTGTCCTCTTCTTCTCTTCAAGGACTTCGGTCAGCTTAGTGATCCTCTTGTCCAACACCTCCTTGTCATCTTCATTAGTGTCACCTTGCAGTCTCTCCAGTTTTTTACTCAGTTGCATGATTTCAAACTCCTACAGGAGGCAAAAAAGAAAAGCTGATCGCACAATTTAGAGACAAACAAAGCTCTGTAGCAGGCGAAACTTGTGTGGGTTTTGTCCATCGTGCCTTTGTATCTAGGATCCGTTGTTGGTTTGTTAATTCTTCCTCCAGTTTTCTTAGCTGACAGTCCAAGGTGGCGGTAGTGCTTTGGCTCTTGGAAGCCTGGAGAATCGAATCACTCTCCTTTATCTTGAGAGCCTGCAACTTATTGTCCTGGAGACATAGCTCCTCTCTGAAGTCACGCAGCTGGATGTCCAACTCCTACAGCAAAGCACAGACCAGAGCAGGGTCAGGCAGTACTTTTACACCAGTGTTATATGAGAC
The DNA here is from genome assembly GCA_962446985.1 of Xyrichtys novacula. Lineage (NCBI taxonomy): Eukaryota > Metazoa > Chordata > Actinopteri > Labriformes > Labridae > Xyrichtys > Xyrichtys novacula. The sequence goes on from OY660877.1 coordinate 11,626,166, forward strand.
ACTGACTTTGTAAAACAAGCTTATAAGGATTTCATCCTCATTTAATATAAACCCTGCAATTTCCAGTAATGTAAAGATGTATCTCAATTCAGAAAGATAAAATTATCTTTAATTATTGAGTTTTTTTCCTGCTTTTCATTCACATGGCACAGGTACAAGTTGGATTCACTTTTCATTATTTCTAAATTTAAATTATTTCTATTATTTTTAATTGTTTCTAAAGTGAGTTAGTTAAATAATACTGTACTTAGAGCCACTTGAGGAACAGAATATCATTCATTTGTGTTTTTAAAGCAAAAAGCAATGTTGTTTTTTTCCACACTTTTGATGGGTATTTACTCTAACCTCTGCTTTAATTGAATTAAAAAAATGTACATGCTTTGTCTTTTTTTGTTGTTTGTTTATTTATAGTTGCCTACGCCTATGGTTCTTTCTTGGCAATTTAAATCAAAAAGACTTCATTTTGCCTGGCATATCTATGAACTCCAGGCTTCTGTAAAAAAGCAGTATTTGATATTTGAACTGTGTACAAAACCTTCCTGCACAAATACTAGTAAAGTGAAAAACAGTCCAAAGTTGAAAACAAGAACAGAGGCAGCTCTCTTAAACAGCAGCGATAAAAAATGAAAAGCTATCTGATGACCTTGATCGCCTCCTCCTCGTTCTTGAGGAACTGGTCCATCTGCGCTGCTCTCTCCTCCTCACTGAGAATGCTCTGGGTCACAGCTTTCAGCTTCTCCTCCAACGCCACATTGATGCCCCTGGCCAGGTTCAGTCTAAACCAAAAATCAGATTTATACAGAGTATACTCCTGAATATAAAAATACAACCAATTCAATTCAGCAGATGTGTTGGAACATTTGACTCACGTTTTATTGTTGTCTTGGATTTGTTTCTTCATTCTGGATATTTGGGATTTCACAGATTCCACAGTGGATGTTGTTTTGTCCAGTGCACCTTTGCAAGTAAGCAGCTGCAGAACAAACAGCAAAATGTGTCATCTTATAAACTATGGCACATCTTTAGGCTCATTTTTTCTTTTTTAAAGATGGTAACAATCTTTATGTGTACATTCAGGGTCCCTCACAGCTATTAACACTTTTCATGTCAGGTAGCTTTGAGGAGCTGACCTCATCCTGCAGCCTGATACAGTTGTTCTCTAGTTCCTTCAGTTCCTGCCCCAACTTTTCAGACCGTCTGTTGGACATAGTTATCCTCCTCTCAGTTTCCTTGTTGTCGTTTCTCTCAGTGTCCAGCTGGTGCGTCAACTCTGTAATGGTAGCGTTTCTGTCCCTGACATTCTGGTTGGCTTGGGCAAGTTGCTGGACAGTTAAAAGAGCAAGAAAAGGTCAGGTTCAGATTTTTTTTTGGTTGCACCTTTAGCTTGAGTTGATCTTTGCTTTGTTGGAATAAGTGTGAGGTCACAGACTTTACCAGCGCACTCTGCTGCATCTCAGTATCGCGTTGCTTCATCTGCTTGATGATGTTTTCCCACCAGCGAATGAGCTGCTTGGTCTCCATATGGGACTGCTGCAAAATCTCTGTAGTTTTATCCAAAGCAATCTGTTTATAAAGCAGAAAGTAAAATGAATTCTCAAACAAATGGAAAGATTTCCCATTCACAGCATGATGAAAACCCTCAGGTCCACCAGAGAATTATGTTCCTTTATACATTATATGAGACTAAAAAATCAAAGAGTCAAATATTTTGATGTCAAACCTATAAAGTTTGTTTTGAACACACACCAGACTGTGATTAGCCTTTTCTTTGGCCTTAAAAAATGAAAGGGACCTGACAAAAAATGTTTGTAAAAAATGTCTAATTTATTTTATTTTTTTTTTTTTTGCCGGTGTTAAATTTCATACCCTGTTTTTTTTTTTTTACAGTACCTGTGTAGATAAACTCTCAGTCAGTTCTTTGTCCAGTGCTTTGCGCTTTTCATTGGCTGTCTGTGTCTCTTTCTCGATAGCCAGAGTGAGTGACTGTTTTGAGAGATAGCAAGACACTTAGCTCAAGATATTTGTAGTTTCTGCTGAAAACAGAAGAGATGAAAAGCTTGCCTGAGAATACTGTTAGTGTGTTTGTTGTTGTTTTATTTTTTACCTTGATCCTCTGCTCATCCTGTTGAGCATATTTGATGATAGTCATTGTATCCTCATCTTTGCATGCTGACTCCTCTAAAAAGGCAACTATGGTCTGCTGGTCCCAGTTCATCTGTTCCCTGAAGCCCTCCAGGTTCTGCTTGGCCCTGTCGATGCGCGACTGAGAAAAACAGCTATGGTCAAGAAAACCCATTTGGACACCACTCTTTACTCATGTGTCTATGTTATTGTAACATGGTGTGCATGTGTATACCTCCAGCATTTCCTTCTTCTCAGCTAGATTGCTTTCATCATTTTTCATCTTAGTGGTCTCCTGCCCCATGCCACCCGTCTCCCTGTCAGCGAGGGCTGTAAGGTGTTTCTCCGACTCATCTTCTTTCTTTCTAGCCCTGCGTAATCCCTAGGTTCAGGAGAATCAACATGTGAAACCAAATACACACCATGACACAAGTAATCAAGCCAGATAACCAGAGGAAAGCTCTCCAACGTGTGTATTGTGTGACACCTACCTCAGTATTTCCAAGCTCTTGGATGACATATTGGCGATGTACAGATATGGACTCCTGATGTTCCTTGTCTTTTTCAGCTTTGTTTTCCTGCAGCACCAGTTCTGCCTTTTTCTTACGAACCTGTTGTTGAAAATAAACACTTACAAACCTGGGCCAACTAATGCAATTCAATGCAACAGCTCTACCATACAGTCTACTCAGGATGCGTCCAAGTTTTTACTGTAGTAAACTGTGGATTCCTAATTGAAGATCTATTCTATTTTATTCAGTCTTGATGTTTTCATGCACATAACTTGATTAATGCTACTCTGAGATCATCAGAAAAGTGGTCTCCTATGGTCAACTTACCCGATGTATGGGGTAAGTTGACCACCTTTGGGGTAAGTTAAGCTGTATCCCTAATACCCCCCCACTCTCCACCCCAGCCCTCCCTCACCTTCTCTCTCCATAAATAACAGTCACTTCTTCACGTTCATGTGTATTTTTATCTATTACATGCTATTCAACTGGTACAATAATTCTTTTTATTATTATTGCATATAACTGCTAAAAAGCAGTTTTGTAAAAATCAATTTTAACATGAGAATGTCTTTAAGTGATTCAGAACATTCACAGCTGTATTTCTGAAAAGAAAAAGTAACACATTTCAACAATGTGAACTGAAACTCTGATCCTCTCATCAGACTTCTTTACTTTCTTAGTTGAGCAACAGACTCAACTTACCCCAGAACTACTATGATGACTTTATTAGTCCTCTAAGCTAAAATGGTGGACTTTTATACTAGGTTTTTGACCTCATGCTATAGCTCATAGCAAAAGTGATGTATAAAACAAATTTAAGATGATCATTTTTGGTCTGAACACAATCCTGATAAAACTTATGACAGACTAAATTCACTTTCAAGAGGGAAAAATGTTTTTTGGAAATAAATGTCTAACCCCTTCACCCATGTGCTTCAAACCTTCACAGACTCCATGAATTGATGCCCGTCTCCTAAATACATTGGTCACATGATCAATTTCTTGACCACCAGGGGGTGGCTCAACTTACCCTTTGGCTCAACTTACCCCACTCTCCCCTATACAGAGTAGTACTATGGATACAGCCCAGATTTAGACTTGGTCTAAACTTAGACGTCTAAAGAACTTTAATTTTTAAACCTGTGCTAGTCTGATTTTAGATCAGTCGTCCAGGCTACATTTAGATGTCTATTAGACCTCTTATAGACAAAAAAAGCTCTGGGATTATAAACTTGGAGAGTTTTTCTCTCCAACATTTAAAACTATTCACAGAATAAGATTTAAGGAGATTTTGAAGTGATTTCATTTTTTAAAATCGTTAACTTTTCAGTGCTCACCTCCTCTGTCAGAGCCTTGTTTTCAGCGTTGAGTGCGGGGATACCGAAGGGCATATCCCAGCCTGTCTCAGGTAAACCCGTATTCACAACGCTCGACATTTTCAGGGTTTACCAGATTTGTAAAACAATTATTGTGACTACTAAGTGGCTTCCTTCCGGAATTAAATCGTAAACTATCAACAAATTCCGTTGTTTCTCTCTTTACTCTTCACTGTAGGGACCCTACATCCGCAGTCTGTTGTGAGTCGCTCCTAGCAACCAACCGCAGTGTTTTCTCCACAAGGAGGCAGCGCGAGGCTGGAGAGGAGGCTGCCGCGCACAAAATAATACTGTTTTTTGTCCTCTTCGTTGTGCTGAAGGTGCAATAAATTAACATTTGAAAAACTCAAAACATTCAGTGGAAAATGCTAGACAATATTCTGATATAATTAAAAGTGCATTGCCCGATAATAAGGAGGGCAAGACGCTTTCATAGTTGCTTCATCAGTTATCATTCTTTTGTGTTGTGTTACTTTTTGTATTCTTGTATAACTTTGGCATACTTTTTTTAAAATGCCCCAGGAATACTGAAATTCTGTTACATTTTGTCTTTCCAGTGTATATTTCTTGTCTGTCTTTTGAAATTTTTAACTTACTTTTCAATACACAAATAATCTCCTATATACAGTGGCCGAGCACCGTCACTGCTGCAAATAAAAAAGAATGCAAAAAAAAGGAGAAGAAGCCACAATAGAAGTTACTTATGCAAAAAAAACGAAGGTCACTGCAAATAAAAAAGAAATGGTGCAGATCAAAAAAAAGGAAAAAAAAAAAGAGAGCCACAACAGAAGTCAATGATGCAAAAAAAAGTGGAGATGGGAAAAAAAAAGTTACTTATTGCAAAAATTAAAGGATGCAAAAAAAAATCCACAATGAAAGTGAGCTTCCGGGGACCAATAATGGTGATGCAACGGTGTTTTACGATCTAGGCACAGAAGACGACAACGAGAAGATGAGCAAAGAAGTTAGTGGAAAGGTAATTGCTTGATTTTGCCTCGTGTGCTTTTTAATGTGTCATTTGTTTAGGCCATGTTGCGCCTGAGTTGATACGAAGTTGAACTGGAGAATGCCAATGTAGTGTTAGCTTCAGTTCAACTTCATATCGACTCAGGCGCTACATGGCCTAACCAAATGACACATTAAAAAGCACACGAGGCGAAATCAAACAATTACCATTCCACTAACTTCTTTGCTCGTCTTCTCGCTGTCGTCTTCTGTGCTTAGATGGTAAAACACTGGTGCGTCATCGTTATTGGTCCCCGGCAGCTCACTTCCATTGTGTTTTTTTTATTTGCATCCTTTTATTTTTGCAGTAACTTTTTTTTTTCCATTGCCACTTTTTTGTTGCATCGCTAAACAACTTCCGTTGTGGCTTTTTTTGTACCTGCACCGTTTCTTTTTTTATTTGCAGCGAGCTTTGTTTTTTTGTTGTTTTTTTTTGCATCTGTAACTTCCGTTGTGGCTTCTTTTTTTGTTTGCAGCAGTGGCGGTTCTCGGCCACTGTACCTACAAGATAGGCTCAAGGTTTAAGTGTGTTCAGCTCAAATTGCTTGCAATTTGGAGACCATAACCTTTACCAAACTGCTGATGAGAGCATCAAACAACACCTTAATTTGTGAAATAACTGAACTGGGTGTAGTTCAATGTGGAAAAATATCTTCAGATTAATCCAAAAATACTGCGCAATATTTGATGGCTGTTTGAAGTTGTTACACTACTTCTGACAATATTGGTCTGATGGACTGAGCAGATTCAACAGATCAGAACCTGAACCTGTTCAACATTAAGACCCATCTTGGGCTCAAGTTAGAGACCTGACAGCTTTAAAGATAACAAATTGAAACATTTATTTTATCTTAATACATTTGTGTTTAAACAAAACAGCATTATCCTTAAAAAATTACAATCAATTTTTTATACTGACTTGTCACACAAATGTATCATAAAACAATAACAAAATCCAGAAAGCACACAAGTATTAAAGTCAATATTAAAAGAACAATATCCCCTTGCAAACCCTTGTGTTTAGATTACAATTCAAAAGTGTGTCTATCTACCTGCGTCTGAGTGGAGCCCAACCACATCAATGAACCATGTGGACCAAGATGGCGACTCCTCTCTATTTGGCTTGAGCGCACACAAAAAGCCCAATACTTTAGATGAAAGTTCCAAACCACCACAAGGTGACCAACAAAGAGATATGCCTTTTTTATATATGTAAATACAAACAAACATATATAAAGTCTCTGCTGTGTAAAATATTTCAGTCCTGAGGGTTGAAAAGGCAACATAGTTCTCAACTCAGTGCGGTCCCCTTGTCATCCTTTCACAGCGCGCTCTCCCTTGTAGACACCTCACTGGATGTCTCCTTAGTGAGAGCCGCTTTTAAACTGCTGTGCTTTTTGTCCCAATGTGTGGCCGTGCAAACTCCACAAAGTCATCGATAAGGACAGGCCATGCTCCTGTTGAACACACATACACACACAAAATCAAATAAAACAAAGACTATGACAACCCGTCATTAGTAAGTACATTATAATGAAGCTGGGCAGGCACTCAAACAATAAATTATGCAGAACTGGAAAATGAGTTCCCTTTCTGCTTTGACTAAATGCTACACAAACCTTCTTCATCATAGTTTGACATATCATCTGTGATCATTGTGCTGAAGTCTAGTAAGAGGTTCCAAGTGTCTTTAGGAATGGATCTTTTGTGATGCTCCTGTAAAACATGTTCATGCAACAAAATGTGAACATAGAAATTTGCATCTCTTTTAGCAATCTTGACTGTGATTGTTCACTTACAACTAAAAACCTGTTCCACAAATCCAGGAACTTGAATCTTCCAGCCAGTACTAAGTTCCAATATGCAATAGCCATTTCTAAATCTGTAAGAAAAAAAACAGTCATGGGTCAATACAGGTTTAATAAAGTGAAAAACAAGTGCTGTAATGATCACAGAAAGATTCTTACCCAAACCTTTCTGGCCTGGATTTTTCGCAAAATTAAATGTAAACTGGTAAAAGTCTTTAAATTTCCCTTGGTCCTTCAACTCTTGCTCCATTTTTGGCAGCTGAGCTTTAAGCTTCTCTATACTGTCACAGCTGGGAAAACAAGAAAAGAGACTGTTTGTTTTATTTTATGACGACGCAAAAAATATGCATTTGAAGAGAAATAAATGTATCACTTTGTAAACCAGCAGCTAAGTAAAAAAAAGCCTTTCCTCCTGTATTCCTAACAATACTGTATAACTCTTTGCAGCACTTGTTACAAGCTGAACAGTATTTCTATGCATATCAAGGGAATACAATAAAAGTGATATTTTCAGAGGCTGAATCTGTGCTCTTTTAACAAGAGAGTGTATGTAATCAGGAAAACACACAGTTAATATATTACACTGTTAAATACATAAACAAATGCAAACATTTGAAGTCTACCACCTTGTGACGCCATATTTTAAGACATTCTTGGCGTGTTTACCTGACCTGAAATTCTTCTCTAAGAAATCAAAAGGCAGCTCTGCATCCTACACAAAAGTAAAAAGGAAAGATTTCATGTTTGTTTGGACCACCTAACACACTCACCCCTGTTCTGCCATGCCATCCATGAACTCCTGTTTTGAGAACTCACACTGTGTTGCTGCCCTGAACTTCCAGGCAATAAGTAGTACACTTATACTAGCCGGGTCAAGACTCAGGTCATCACAGAATAACTGGATCCCGTCAATACCGATCTTGTTGTCATCATGCGGATCTAAGTAAGTAAACAGAGTGTAAGGGGTGATTTGATCTTTCAGTTTAAAACCAAACAATTTTTTATCAGTTAATAAAACTTTACACTTGTGTTCATTTTGATTAAATTGTGTGATTCTTCCCTGATTTCAGCAGTAGATCAGCAAAAAGATGTTAGTAGTGGCGATTACATAGGTTCTTCAGTCTTACACATAAAAGAGACTTTCATACCTCTGTATCTGTTGTACAGCTGCTCAAGCTTCTTCCTGTCTAAGGCCCCCTTTAGGTTTGAAACATAGAGCTCCGGATTTTGGAAAAACTTGTCAGTGGCAACATCTAATTTCCAATCATTCTGTGACAGACAGGTTAGTGCAGTCTTCTCATTGGACTGAGTGAAAACCATGAACTGACGAACTTTATCCTTCTGTGAGGACTTCAGCTTGTTCTGAACAAGGACACAGAAAACATCAAAATACATGATCAGACAAGAGCAAAACAAAACAATAACAAATACACATTCAGAAATGCATAAAGCACAGTTACAAATCAAACTCATATTTTGTGATGCACTAAGTACAATAACTAGCCATAACATTATACACTTCCAGGCAATCAAATGCATTTACTTTTATGAAGCGTCTACTTTTTCATTTTTGTTGGCATGATTTGCTGCTGTGGGTGTTGGGAGTGTACCTAGGTGCATAATACTGACAGGTCTTCCCAATATTTTGCTTGTTTCATGTTAATTTATTAATATAAATATGATATAAGAAACATATTTTAAAACAAAATACATCACCATGACCCCATTGTTCACTACACCTTCAGTAATAAATACTCAGTGCAATAATCACCTGTCTGATCATGTCAACAAAAGCTGAACATGTCAAAGCTTCCTAAAGAGGAGTTCATGGTACAGCTGTTGGATTGGGTTGCATCAGATTACCCGGGTGTTTATAATGTTATGGCTGGTCAGTGTTTTTTTGGTCAGCTGGCAAAACTCTTCTGATCAACATCTGTGGGTAAATCATACATTGTTAACCATGGTCGAACACATCCAGATGAAAGCAACAAGAAAACTAGCATAACATGCTACCTGACAGCAGTAAACGGTTGCAATAAACTGTCAGTATGCAAAGGGGGGCTAGCTTTACGTTTAAGCAACGGTTGAACAGATATTGTAATAGCAAAATCCCATCGACTACGATTCACAGATTGAACCATAGTAATTTGATTAGATAATTGTGTTTGTCAGCTGGCTTTCAGCCTAGCAAGCTTAGCGATGCTGGCTAGTCACAATCGTGAGCTAGTTAGCTACTGCTAACGTCGAAGGCAACGTTTGTTTTACAAAAATAGAAATAAAATACCCCATTATTGGCGCATTCTCTGGTTATACCAACCACCACATAAATAAAGAGTATATATGTTAGAGCTCTCTTCATGTTTGGGTCACGGCAAAAGAATTAAGAAAGTATTTTCTTACCATGTTTGTCTTTGCCTGACTCTCTTTCCTCCCATCCAGCTGGCTGCAAGCGTCAAGATTTCAGGAGACAAGTAGGACGCACTTCCGGTTGATATATCCCCTTCAAAATAAAAGTACGAAACCAGTTGCTCATTTATAATGCTAAAACCTATGCCGTAAAAATCGATTTACTGTTGGAATTTACCACATTTGAACAACATATCGAATCGAGAATAAAAACATATTACATAGGTTTTCAGGGCTCGACAGTGCGACCGTTTCACTCGCATTTGCGACTGAAAATAGTGTGCGAATTGTAAAATGTCAGTAAAATGTAAAATGTCAGCCGAGGCAACAAATATTTTTTTATGTAAATACCGCGGTGAAGTTAGTTTTAGGTTGGATATCCGACGGACACTCATTGCGAACCTACCGGTGTCTTCTCACTTTCCATAACCGGTAATATCAACAGCAGTGCGGTTAAATCTACTCGGCACCCCTCGCTGTCAATGTGTTGAATAAGGGACTATCAATATGTTACCGGTTGATTTTCTCAAAGAAGGCTGTATTCCTTCAATAGCTTCCATGTCATGTGCCAAATTCTCCTAAAGTTGATTTCAAATAATAGTACTAAGGTCGACCAATAAGACACACATTATTTGATCAGTTTTCATTGTGCCCCTAAAGTTCGTTCATGCTCCTTACTTTTTCAACTTGGGAGCACATGTGCGCCTTGTGAAAAAAAAATAGTGTCAAGCCCTGGTTCTGGACATTTTACCTTGGTTATAGGCTATTACCAAGACCTTTTATTCTGAAGCGACTGATTGGAAGTGAAACGAGAGGTCACGAAAAGAAGCTTATTATTTCATGTTGGTGCGGAAGCGTATCGCTCTGGATGTTAAGGAGCGGTCTTCAAGTGTTTCGGGACAAATGGAGGTCGTACAGACACCGATTTGTACCTTGGATTGCGCTGAACCTGTCTAAAAATGAGAAAACTTTGCGGCAGGTCAAAGAGCGCTCAAAGGACAAAGTGATCCCAGATGAGGAGGTTTCTCAGACTCTCCTGAATCTCTTCCAAGTCCTATGGAAGAGTCCGTGGGCTGACCATGTTGAGTTGCGGGCTGCCCAGGCTCACTTTCACAGACAGGTAACAAGTTCAGATGACCAAAGTGGAGGGTTCCCAAAGAGCAGAGATGATGCCATTGTCCAGTGTCTGGGCTTCTGCATTGATCGGTGTGCGAGCTCGATGCCCTCTGCGGGAACTGGGGTTTTTGTTACCAGAGGTTTTGTACCCAAAGGGGCTACAGTTGCCATGTACCCTGGCACGGTCTATCAACCCTATGAGCCAATTCTCCTCCAGTCCATCAGAAACCCCTTTATTTTCAGGTGCATTGATGGTGTTTTGATCGATGGAAACGACAAAGGGATCTCCAAAATGATCTACAAGTCATGCAGTGGAAGAGACAGAGTAGGACCTTTCACAATGAGCGACACCAGCTGGCTGACAGCTGCACCACAAAACCCACTTGCTGTGGGTCAGTATGTCAATAACTGTTCCAATGAATGGCCTGCTAACGTGTGTTACCAGGAGTACGATGTGCCAGACTCTTTCCCCTTTGAGCTCCGCCAGTATCTACCCAATGTCAACTACAGTCAGGACTCACAGGGGCCTCTACGCTGTGTAGTGCTGGTGTCACTCAGAGACATTGCAGTCGGAGAAGAACTGTTTTCCAACTACTATACCATTGTACATTAGACTCAAACACCTGTCTGCTTTCATATTAACCCAAGGAGACAAATATTCTTGTCAAATTATGTTTCTATTGAAGAGTACCTGGAACATTTTTGTACAATGTGAATTGCTATAAAACAAATGTGAAAACATGTGTTGTCCCGGACATTCTTAGATCATCTCAATTTCTAATAATTTAAAGGGATATTCTGGCGGAAAATTAATTTAGGGTCAAACACAGCGTAACACAGAGTTAGACACCCCCTCGAGAGATGAATGTTGCCGACTGCTTGCTTCTAGTTATAGTTATACCAACTTTAGTAACGACCGCAAGATAGCAATACACAGCAGTCTGAGGAGCCATAAACAAACCTCAACCAAAACTCCACTCTATAGCCACAATTAATGCTCAGAACAGCATCTAACTTCATCAACAGTACATAAAGGGTCCCAGCCACCAAACATCTTTTTTAACTTTGCCTAATTTCTTCAGCAAAGAGACTAAATACAACTTACCAACTTACTTCCAGCAGCCGCTTGTTTGAAGCGAGACCTCAGGCCAGTCCATTACACTCTACAGCGAGATGACCCAGCTCAAGGAAGAACATTTATGACCATTTCCTTATGAAAATGCAATCAGACCAAGACACTAATGCAGTAGAACTACTGCATATGCAGTGCAAAATGATTAATATGGTGATTAATACTTCAATAAAATGATAAAGAAATTATCATAAATGTTCTTCCTTGAGCTGCGTCACCCTGCATCAGACCGTAATGGACTGGCCTGAGATCTACAAGCGCTACCAACAAGCAGCTGCTGGAAGAGAGTTGGTAAGTTGTGTTTAGTCACCTTGCTAAAGAAATTATGCAAAGTTAAAAAGACGTTTGGTGGCTAGTGCTGTGGCTGGGACCCTATATGTGCTGTTGATGACGTTAGGTGCTGTTTCTGAGCATAATTTGTGGCTATAGAGTGGCTTTTTGGTTGAGGTTTGTTTATGGCTCCTTAGACCGCTGTGTATTGCTATCGAGCGGTCATTACTTAAGTTAGTATAACTAGAGAAGCAAGTGGTCGGCAACATTCATCTCTCGAGGGGGTGTCTAACTCGATGTTATGGTGTGTTTGACCCTCAATTAATTTTACACTGGAATATCCCTTTAAAGTCTTATGAAAAGACAACCTAGTCCAGTTGCCCTGTGTATGAAAAATTAGTTGTTTCTTATCCTTAAGATACACTAAGGTCACATTTGTTAATTATAATCATTATTATTACATTAGGACAGGCTAAAAAGACCAACACCTGAGTTTAAGTGCTTTACTTTCATCAAATAAAATATTTATCATTAATTAATTGGTATCACTGTTTTTCCAATATGTAAGGGGCATGCTTTTTTTAATCTGGCTGGAGCAAAGACTGCTGCTCACCTGTTTAAATGAATATACTGTATATGTATATGTATATATTTAAATATACTTAATAGGCAAAGTAGTTTTAACATTTTAAAATGTCATCACTCAGTTATGATTATCTCAGTTTTATAAGACCAGCTTTGAGCAGTTTAGCTTGTTACTTTCTCCCATACCCTATAATATATTCAAACGAGGATTTTTTTTTCTTTTTTAAAGAACGCTTAAAATTTGACATCAAATACAAATACATTTCAGGAAAATACAGTTAATAAAAATCTGCACATATTAACAGTGGCCATGTAGAAATAGATCAAAACAGTGAAATCCTACAGTTTAAATGTAAAAGAAGATATTGGGGGGGGAAACAATTGGACCATCGCATATATACAGTTCAAGGAAAACGTTACAATCTATGAATTAACCTGAAAAGCAACACACCATTCAATCTAGTGCCTGCCTTTCTGCTGAATATAATTTATTATATTTCTCCGGCCTCACACGAACCCTCTCCAAAAAAATGTTGCACAAGCTTGTTAACAGCTTTTTGACCTGTCAGGGCTTCTGTAGCCGCCGAATAACCGGTTATTACTGCAATATCCCTCCGCTGATAAATATAGTGTAGAACAATTCTTTATCTTTTTTCTGGTTATTCAAGTAAATCTTTCTGTAGGTGATGCATACAAAAATTGATTGAGATCCATTTATTGAATTTGTCAAATAAGACACTGTTGTCAACGAAAGTGAGCGCCATGTTCGTCCAAAGTGAAAGTAGTCCGGCCACATAAAAGCAATTGGCATCGCCACCAGCGATCTTTCCAGTCGCATGCTAAAGTTGGGTACGGATGATGTCTTGCGATTCTGCTGATTTCAACAGGTAAAACTGGAATTGTTGGTTGTTGTTTTGTGACACCTCCCCGTTTTAAGTGCATTTACGAGTGTCACCTGAGTTGGCACTCTGTGTGTTGCTGAATTACCAATATCGAGTTAGCTAGGCCCTAACGTCTGTCAGGGTGATGGGGTTGCTAACCGTTAGCTTCTCAGCCGTGAGCTACATAGTTACTCGTACCTCTGAAAAAGCGCCAACATGTATTTCAACGCAAAAAATGTCGTGAGTTTGTTGTGTTTAATTTCATAGAGATGTTGATATTGCTATTTTGAAGACAGCATTGTCCTTTCGTAGTGTGTGCTGCTGTGTGAGTTGAAGTAACGGTTGGGCCAGGCTGCAGCTCGGCCTAGCTCTCTCTTAGGAAACTGAAGCCCCCGCTGGCAGCACAGGCCCGACTGCACGACATATTGGTTTACGTTTGGAGAGCAGGGCTCCATATTAAGACATGCAGAGGCTGCACAAACGGGACTTTGCCGCTTTTAAAACTCAATATTCTTAAGACGGGGCGCCCCAATCGCTCCGACACCTTTTGATCGTTACATAATCGGTCGTTTAGGAGGAGAAGGTAGTCATGGTTCGCTCGTGGAATTTGACACGTGCGCCCAGCGACGGCCTGGACTCTGTATTGAGACACTCTGGGCGTAACCCGGTCCACGAGAGACTCACTAATTTAACATTTTGTCGTAGCTTTTAGTATTAAATCGCGTTAGTATGGATGTAAAGTGCTGCTTTTTCAGACAGTCATGGCAGGACACGTGGTAACCTAACTGATCATTACACTCTAACATCTGTAAATGTACGTACGGTATCTGCAAACGCTAGTTCAGCAAAATCTCAGTATGAAAGTGTTAAAATAGTGTTAAACGGAGGTTCTATAATTTTAAAGCTTTACATTAATTATCATGTCTGAACGTGTGATATCTCTAGTCGGTGTTGACTGCATTATTGTTGCATATTTTAGTGGTATTCCTCTGTGAATGTACTGTGTGTGATTTCAAAGTGTACCAGAAGTGAAATTTGACCAGAATAATAACTATTTGTATAGAACCTTTGTAAAAACAGATGTTTACAAAGTGCTTTGACATGTAGCCATAGAGCACATGGAATAGGACAAGTTAAAAACAAAAAGCTCAGTGAAAACTGAATTGAAGTCCATTTTAATGTCATAAGGGACCCAGACAATACAAGAACCATGCAACATAAAATGAGACCATGAGGACCAAAATAAAAACATGAAATGGTGAAGAAAGAAGGAAAATGCAATTAAAAGGGAGGACAAAAGTGGAAACTGGATAGTAAATATAAAAGACAATATCAACAATGATAATAAAAGTAATGATAAATTAGAGCAATAGAAATGAGCAAGAGATCAAACAATAAAAGGCCTAAAAGGTTAAATAAGAAAAGAGAACAAGTATAAAGAAAAATGTAAAAAAAAAAAAAAAACAGTAAAGCTGGAATAAGAGGGGTAAAAGAGATAAAAGAAGGCATCACGTAAAAGCAAGTCTGAGTTTTTTTAATTTGACTTTTTTCTTGCAATAGCTCAAAAGAAAGAGGCCATGGGGGCCCAGATGGAATGGAGCCTGATGGAGTCATTGAGGTAAATATAAGAGTGAAATTTCTTCATTTATTCACACTGATTTTAGGTTTTATCAACAGCTTCACTTTCTGTGTGTTGCTTACTTGCAGAGCAACTGGAGTGAGATTACAGACAACTTCGATGACATGAACCTGAAGGAGACTCTTCTTCGGGGAATATATGCATATGGTTTTGAAAAGCCATCTGCCATCCAGCAAAGGGCTATCATTCCTTGCATCAAAGGTAAATCTATCAAATAAAAACCATTGTTAATAAAAAGAGATGTCAAGTTGAGTGAAGTGATGCTTAACCATCTTTCGGGACTTACCCAATAATGGGGATATTTTTTTCTCATACTGATCACTCAATGTAGTTGACCTGACCTGCGTACAACCAGGACACTTAAGTCTTGTAATTTATTGAACTTCATAATATTCCTTTACTGCATATAATATTGTTTCTTTGCTGTCAGGCTATGATGTCATTGCCCAGGCCCAGTCAGGCACTGGCAAGACGGCCACGTTTGCCATCTCTATCTTGCAGCAGCTGGACATTGAGCATAAGGAGACTCAAGCCCTGGTGTTGGCTCCCACCAGAGAGCTGGCTCAGCAGGTATGCTGTTCTGAGGTCACAATAACCTCAACAGTGTCTCAGACCTAGACAGCACATTGAGGACACTGATTCAAATACGAAGGTACCATTTTTTTAAAAACCTGTCTAAATTCTGATTTTGTGAAACAAAAGCATCCTCTTGCGACTGGTGTAGTCTGTCTCCATGGCTACATTGGCCCGAAAGGCGATCTGGCTTCATTGAATGATTGTTCATAACTATTTGATTGCTTTTGTGGACAACTGAGTGACATGATGGCATACCATCTTTCGGGACTGACTCTTTTTGTGGAGAGTTTCTTGTATTACACTGATCACTCTGAACAGTTGTTCTAAAACAGTTGTCGTGTTTTCATTATCCTGAACTTGTGTTTGTTTTGTCCTTTTCCCATCCTGTCTCCCTCCATTAGATTCAGAAGGTCATTCTGGCTCTAGGTGACTACATGGGGGCAGCCTGCCATGCCTGCATTGGAGGGACTAACCTCCGCACAGAGATACAGAAGCTCGATGCGGAGGCTCCTCACATAGTGGTGGGCACACCTGGACGTGTGTTCGACATGCTCAACAGAGGACATCTTAGTAAGTCGGTCAGGTCTTGATAAAAAGAAATTTCTTAAGATTTGAGACCCATTCCACAATATTTAATTTTTATTGCCACATTTCCTCAGGTGCGAAATACATCAAGATGTTTGTTCTGGATGAAGCTGACGAGATGTTGAGTCGAGGGTTTAAAGATCAGATCTACGAGATCTTCCAAAAGCTGAGCACGAACATTCAAGTAAGCATTCGTGGCAAAATGCTAAACGCTAGCCTGTTCCTTATGATGTCCTTCTGCATTAACAGAAGTCTGCTATAATTGTGTGAATCAGATCTGATCTGTCTCACGCGATAATGCTAGCAGATTATTGCGTGGAAGGAGATGAATTCGCACGGCACTGAAAATGAGATGTGGTCGAACCTCTTTCTTAATGTTCATTGGCCTCTGTCTCAAGGTGCAGTGTCACATATTTATATTTATATGACATACATATATGTCACTATTTACTTTCACCTAAATGCCTCACATCACATTTAAGTAACAATCCAAGGAGGGCAAAGCAAGACCAGAATGCTGTCCTGCTGTCAAATTTGCTCATCAATTGTGTCAGTGAAATACTTCATTGATCATAAAAGTTTAACAATCGCAACTCTCCTACCAGTGAAACGTAATTGAATAATGGATCTGCTGCAGCACACAAAGCAAGCAAATTAAACTTCCTAGTCTTCCCAGTAATTGATCGGGATGAAGTCTGGATAAGTCGACACCACACAGAAGTACGGTGGCACTTGTCTGCTTGGGCTGGCTTAAAGACTAGAGTTCGGCTGTTTTTGTAAAGGTGTAAAAAACAAGATTTACCCTCTGAAGGATATGACACAGTATGATTTCTAAAAACAATAGTCAAGTGCTTATATCATGGTCTTGCATATCAGAAAAGACTCAATAAAACAATGTTCTCATTCTCTCTGTTGGTGCAGCAGGCTGATTCACAGTTCATTATTATCCTGTTGAACAAATGTCTTCTACATTAAATTGATGTTAAATGTCTACTCTAACCTCTGCTCGTCTGTCTAAAAGTACAGCATGAATAACGAAGGAGGCGTACTCGCTTCACGTGTTAATCCTGGCTTTGTAAACCTGCATCCTGTAGGTCCAGTTTATCATGAATAGGAATTATGGTTGAGATGCCAGGTAATTTATTACATTGCCTGTTTTGATATTTCCTGCCATTAAATCATACACAGGTTATCAGTAAACTGGAGTTGATTTATTGATCAATGTTGTGCACATGTGCTAAGACATGGAACTACACTGGGAATAAAGACCCTTTCTTTAAAAAAAAAAAAAAAAGGCACTATAAAGATGTTTTTTTTGAGAGGTTTAATTTTGGCCTTATAAGTAACTCACCTCCAGTCTCTCATGTAGTGGTTCCTTCTTGTATCCCAGCAAGGAGTTGGTGCTACTCTGGAACCGGTTTTGGTCAGAGCCAGTTCTTTGGCGATGGAAAGACAAAGAACAGGTTCCATATCAGGCACTGGCTTTGAATCGTGTCTTTTGTGGAAAAGAGGTAATAATGGTCACATGTTATCTGTCCATAGGTGGTCCTTCTTTCTGCCACCATGCCAGCCGAAGTGTTGGAAGTGACTAAGAAGTTCATGCGGGATCCCATCCGCATCTTGGTGAAGAAAGAGGAGCTTACCCTCGAGGGTATCAAGCAGTTCTACATTAATGTGGAGCGAGAGGTGGGTTTACGTCCCCCTGAAATCACTCAACACTGTCAGAGGTAGTATTTTTTTTTTTTTTAAATTGCCCAGCTAGTTTGGATTTTGGTTGTCCTTCTCTTTAAAGCACTCTGCTAAAACTGCAAAAGCCAGGCCCAAATGGGTTTGGCTCATGTGGCCGTGTAAGCATGGGTACACCAGGGAAGGAGAGAAAAGGCACAGTATCTGAAATGAGGCATGGAGGGACCTCTTTCTAAATGTCCAGTGTCCTTTGTCTCAGGATCCTGTGTTACAAATAAGCAGATTTTTTTTTTTTTTTTAAACAATATCAAATGGAATGTAATTTAGAGCGGTGTGGTGAAATGATGATGGCCTTTTTTGCATAACTAAAGTTTACTTTGTCTGCAGGAGTGGAAACTGGACACCCTGTGTGATCTGTACGAAACACTGACAATCACTCAGGCTGTCATCTTCCTCAACACCAGGAGAAAAGTAGACTGGTTGACCGAGAAGATGCATGCCAGAGACTTCACTGTCTCTGCTCTGGTAGGATCTGTTCTTGAGTATTTTGCCTGAAAAATGATCATCAGAAGACTCCAGTTGGATTTTGTTGTTGGCACTGTAAATGCACATTTCCCTGATGAGTATATCCTTCCTTCACAGCATGGTGACATGGACCAGAAAGAGCGGGATGTGATCATGAGGGAGTTTAGGTCTGGATCAAGCAGAGTGTTGATCACTACAGATCTGCTGGTTAGTATGGGAGTGGGGATGTAAAGGCTTCAATGATTAGTTGAAAAGTTTGCAACCCAAAATGTGTCAAATCTGCAACAGTCCTGAAATGACCAAGCAGTCAAAACTTTTGGGAGATCAGGGCTCGTTCTCCACAATGGGTTCTTCTAATGTAGGAATCTGTTACTTTTAAAACGGGCGACATTCGATGTTTGAATCCACACCACCCCACCTTCTCCATGACTATTTGATTCAACTGCTTTCTTTTTCTTCAGGCTCGTGGTATTGACGTACAGCAGGTTTCACTGGTCATTAACTATGACCTTCCTACAAATCGAGAGAATTACATTCACAGGTATGTTTTATTTTTAAGAGCCGCATTTTCATAAGACACACACACACCTCATTGTCCTGTGGGTCTAACATCTCTCCTGCCTCTTTCTAGAATTGGTCGTGGTGGCCGTTTTGGCAGAAAAGGAGTTGCTATCAACTTTGTCACTGAGGAGGACAAGAGGATTCTTCGGGACATCGAGACATTTTACAATACAACCGTGGAGGAGATGCCTATGAATGTGGCCGACCTGATTTGAGCCCTGAGAGTTATCTTTTTTTTTTTTAAACGCAGTGATAGCGATCGTCCACTTGCATTGTGCTTATATTATTCGAGGGGGAAAAAAAACTTCTAAATGCTAAACCTTGGATCAGAATTTTGGTATGTGTTAAAAGCGAGGCGACTTCCTATGGTGGTCCCTCCTGGACAGTTGTAGATTCTAACCTCGACAGCCGGCTGGTTGGAGCTACAAAGCCATGGGGTCTGTAAACATAAAGGTCCTTATCAGGTATTTCTTTCCATGTTCAATTAAGATGTGTGTATTCGATGTTCTCCACCATTTAGTAACTTACTTGTGGACTAAAAGGTATAAGTGCTGTATAAAGTCTGCAAATTATGTTATGCTAACATATGTGCGATGTATTGTGGGCCTGCTTAATAGAGGCACTTGTCATGTTAAAATGTAGATTCACTTGCTTTTTTGTTTATCTTTTGTGAGTGTTTTATTTAACTGTACCATATATTTTTTTTTATCCCACTTGCTCTATCAGAATTCCTCACTGGTTGGCCATATTTTGCTGACGTGGTTTTAACCTTACCAGAGTATATTGCTATTTCCTCCCCCTTGACTACTTTTCAGATTTCTTCCTCCCCAGAATTGTATGAATGTCTTAATAAACTCAAATTACTGTAAGTAAACCTGCTGTACGGCCTGTCATGGAGTATGCATGCCCATCAGTTTTGTTCTGCTTCTTTCATGTTAAAGAAACTTTGTTTTTAAGTAACTGAGGTCACCAACTCTTTTAAAAGTTGGAGAAGGGTAATGGGCACCACCTTAGTTCCCTTACTGTAGCAATGCTGTGTAGCATGAGAGAGAGCAACTTAAGACTGCATTGGCTTTCCTACAGCCCCACCTAGTGGCCAACAAACTTCAAGACAATAACCAAATGACTGAGTTTGAATATCAAGAGAAATGGTATGTTTTTAAACTCAAAACTAAGTATAATACTGCTGAAACGCATTTAACAGTATTTAAAGGGACTTAAAATGCATATAGTACTGCAATCCTTGAAAAAAATCTGCCTTTTGAGAAAGATCCAGTCTATCAAAATGATCCTTTTATTGTTTTGCTCAGTGTATAGAACCATGGAGGGTAACAAAATCCAGACTTTGCCATGTTCAGGGTCTTAAATGAAGACTGAAAAAAGCGAAAGTCCTGATTGACTTTCATGAGACTCTCAATTTTAACTCCTTCACATTTCAATAAAACATTGTAAAACACATTATCCTCTATTTAAAAATATCTTCAGATCATTAGGAATTCATTTGTAAAGGTCTAGTAGTAACATTAAATCATTCAAAAAGCTGGGCATGTGAAGGAACAAGAAACTAATGAATTCTGCACTCGCAAGTTTCCCACTGTCAAGTAACAACCTCTCCCTCAGCCAGCAGGAAACACCCTGTGTTATTTAATTTTAAAAATGTACCGAGCTGAGCCTTCAGTAAGAATAAACTAATCAAAAAATAAATAAATACAACAACCTCATTTGTCCTGACCTATTTTGTGGTGCTCAGAAACCACTTTGTCCTAGTTAAAGGTTTCCTATTTTTCTCTGTGGTTTACATGTGGGTACAGAAAAACAGACGTGGTCTGAGAGAGGGCCACAGTGTTTTTCCACTGAACTGTGTCCTGCTTCATGTTGGCTTCTTCTCTGTAGCTTGATAGTTTTTCATATGAAAATACTGTCTCCGAGCAATCAGAATAATATATTTCCCCTGAAAAACAAACAGCCAACTGCTGTCTGCCTCTCTGTCGGTTGAGAAGGAATGCATCTATATCCAACATTTTCAGACATTCAGTTGATATGAACACCAAAGAGTTTTCAAGCACTGCTTTATCTCCGTTGTCTATAATTCAGCCCCTGTGATGTCTGAAATGTCTGTCCTTTCAACAGCACTTAAGAATTCTTAATGTGTTACTTTTAAATGTCCCATTGAGTAGTAAAGGGGAAAAAAAAATCCCAGACCTCATAGACCCAAGAAGTTTATCCAGTTTGGACCTTGTATGACTAGTTTTGTGTTATTTTTTCTCTCTTTTTTTTTCTTTTTTTAATTTTCTTTTTATTTATTTATTTTTGTACTTTTTAAATTAATTACTATTTAATGCAACAAAAAATCGGATTGTCAAAATCCTTGTTGATTGAACATGTATTTCTCTTTATTTTTTCCCCTTTTTAAAATGTCAAAGCATCAAAAGTTTAACCAGATTAACAAAGTATACAATGAAGTAATTTTCAGTGTCAGTGGACACGTGGTGATCGTGTAAGGCTTGGATTAGTGTGGGATGTGTCATAATTTCCAGTGATTCAAAGGTAATCTATGATCATGACTAAATGACTGTATAATGAGTTATCTTTGAGGTAATCTGAGAAAATAGAAAAACTGTACTTTCATTTGGAAATTCAGGTTATTAGTAAACCAAAAGATAGTGTCAACCAGCTCTTCATCATCTGTGTGATAAGTTGAACTCCTGTACTGAACATTCAGAGGTAAGACTTGTATCAGTCATGTAAAAAAAAGAAGTTACGGGAAGAAAATAAACATTAAAAAACCCTGCTCTCCAAATAAAGCACATAAACATTTTCTTTCTGATTGAGCAATCTTTTTTTTCTTTCTTTTCTTTTTTTTTTTTTTTTTTTGCTATTCACATCAAGTTACAACAACCCACATGTTCATGTTCGTATTGAGTAAGCTTCTTCCCTGGATCTAAGACACGTAGAAGATTTCTGCACTTCTGCTTAATCTGAATGAGGTCATCATCGAAAATAGCTTATTCATCAACAGGCACAGTCCCTATCTATATTTAGTATTTCAGTTTTGTCTGTCACAACTATTCTGCTAAGCCAAGTCTTAAGAGGTGACTAAAGATGAGCTTCGTTGTCCTGATGCCTGAAGTTAGCAATGACTCCTCATTAATGATCACTTTAGTTAAAAATAAACTTATCTATCTCTCCAGGGGGTATCAGGCTCAACAAACAGCACATCCTCCTGTCTTCATTTTAACAACTCCTAAATTTAGCAGGCTTATTTAGTAATGTAAGCTGTTTGTTGTGGTTTTTAGACCCATCTTGGTCATTTATATGAATTATTCTTCCTTGTGTGTTGCCCTGGAAACAGAGCATCTGTTTGGGGAGCAGCTAATCCAGGCAACATCACATTTCAGTATGAGGCGCCCTGAATAAACATATAGGATATTCACAGTGAGGCAGGGGGGAGGAGAGGGAGACCTTCAGTGACCTTAAACTGACAGACAATAGGATGGTTGCTAAGTCTTACATGTAAAAGAAAACATGCTGTTGTTTGAGACACTAAGTAGAGTTCATGTGGGTTCTTGCACTACTTAAACAGGCGATCATAACTTGGTTTCAATCAACAGTGTCTCCTCCTGATTGAATCGCACAGTCACAAAACCGAAAGTGGCCCCCAATTTAGTTTGTTTGTGACCTTAATTCAAATCTGCAGAGCGCTGACACAGTACTAGCCTCAGTCATTACTATCAGGACTGTGCCAGATGCCTCGATGGATCAGACGCACTCAGACACACTGATGACTCTGTAGCCGATGCCAAGGGTATTTTTGGCTCTGTGTATCACATGTCAGATGGAAAACGCCTGAATGAAAATCATAGTGAGAAACATTCCAGTACACGCATTCAGGCAAGGTTCATACCTTCACGCACAGTGTAAAGATGTTTGTAGATTGTGTGTGTGTGAGTGAAAGATGTTAGCGCTCCCCTTCTAATGAGGATTGTGCAGCCCCCTCACCTGCTCAGCTCTGCAAACTGTTGCTATGGAAAGGGGAGGCAAACACTTAAAAGCAAATAAATTAAAATGGTTTAAATGTATGACTATGCTTTCAGCCCCCACTGAACTGTGGTTAAGGTGTAAAAGCTAAAGCTTTGATAATATGCAGGATGTGCACAAGCAGATGCAGCCATCTACAACCGCTTTAACCGCACTTAGCAGGAACTCCATTTTTATGACTACAAGAAACACTTTCTTTACAACAGAGTAACTTTGAAATACTTGTCTAATTTGTTTTGAAGTGAAACACCAAGTATGTCTTTATATATATATATATATATGTGTGTGTGTGTGTGTGTGTGTGTGTGTGTGTGTGTGTGTGTGTGTGTGTGTGTGTGTATATGTATATATATATATATATACATGTATATAAAACCAAGTTTGCTGACACCAATGGATTTTGATAGTTACATAAGAGCAGGATCAGATAAGCTATTTTATCTATTTTATCACGTGTAGCTTCATAACTATCCAGCATCACTGACCATTAACAAACAAGCAAAAACAATTAAAGTAGAATATATCCCAGTTTTAACTAGTAAAGGTCCAGACAATTGTGAGTGCTAATTCTTGTGTCTCAGTATTTAATTACATTTTCAAAATGCTATTTAGCGCAATTCCTGTGCTACACTGTGCTTACGCTTGAGTTCACCAACACTGTCTCATGCTTGATATAACTTAAGAAATTGACTTTTAAAAATGAGAGACTAAACAACCAACATGAAGTGTCTTAACTGTAGAGGCTTTTAGTGCTGTAAGCGCATTTCTGTTATCTTTGGATAAAGCTTACCCAGCCGTTTACCCTTGTAAATCTTAGCGTGCTGCTGTCCGTACCATCTGACTCTGGGCAAAAAAGTGGATTAGACAGAACATTTTAGAGATACCTCAAAGTTGAACACTAATTTGTCCAGTGAAAAAAGACTGTTTCTTGATATGCTCAGAGAGCTCAATTCCTTAAATAGATAATTTACAGGAGTCAATAAAAAGGTAATAGTGGAAATAGTGTTTGTGGCTGTACTTTCAATGTCTGTGAAATGTCTACAATTACAAGAAATTTGCACTCAAACAGGATAAAATTAAAAATACTAATAATGACAGAAACATTTTTCACTTTTCACAAGTTTTATTTCTTAGAAAAAAAATTTAAACAAAAATTATTAGAAAAAAGGATGTCAAAACACAAAAAAACTATTCTTTAATCCACACTTTGTTGCTCACCATGACTTCATTTGTATTTCCAGAACAGGATCAGCTCAAGTAGCGGTTTCACATGTGCACTGCCTCACTGTGAGGAATTTTGCACTTCACGACACTGAGACATTTTTAGTTCTGACCAGTCACTGACATACTGTGTGTTTTTGCTTGCAATAACTCACACACCTGAAATATGTTATCTTTCTTTACTTCATGAACTTTTTTTGACGTATGACTTTTACAGCAGTGTAACAGACTTGAGTACATGTTTTGGGCATTTTTGGAAATGCAAGTTTTGGTGACCCTCTGATGTCTGACAGCAGCTGAAGGGAGCAGGAGGGAGTTGTTAAGTACCTGGTTCAGATGGACAGTACATTATTTCACCAGTTAAACACTCATTTATTATTAACATGGTGAGTTTGAATTTTTAACCACATCAGAGCCAGTGTTGTCACATCATTAAACCCTAAGGACTCAACATCTTTGACAAGGAGGTGATCACACAAACAAACACTTCAGTGTTTGACACAGGTGTCCAACTGAAAGGACTGAGGTAATATTCGCAGCACTGATATTACTTTCATTATGACTCATGACTCTTTCTTTCTCTCTGTCACACACAAAAACCTTGAGTAATTCTACAAAAATGCTGCTTTGCAAGGGTATGTGTTGAAAAAGTACGGTTTACAAAGGAGAGAGATTTTCACGGCCATGCAGTACAGCCTCCCTTTGAGTCCAGACGTCCTCTGTTTCACCTGCGGGTCAGTCGCTGCCTTCCACAGGTCATAGATATCTTCAACGTGACCATGTGAAGTCATCATCTGATTATAGATGCACAGGTGGTACGGTGATTTGCCCTCACCTGAGAAATAGACATGTTCTTGTGGGGATACACCAATGGCATTGGCACAGATGCCCATGAACACATCATCTATGTAAAGCGAGGCATTCAAGGTTAGTGTGGCTTGGTAGATTCTATCAGCTACATCCCTAGACACAACATACCCAGCCCCGGCTGTGTAGTCAGGGTACGACATCCATTGGTACATCTCAAAGGGCACATAGTACTTGCTGTCTTTGCTGCGGATGGGTGGTGCTCCTCTGTGCACCCGTCCAATCCAGAAGTCTGTGACACCCCTGCTGCTCACATCTTGCAGATAGCTCACCAGATTAGGCATGTGGACGAAGATGTCATCGTCTGCTGTCATGAGGAAGTGAGCATGTGAGCAGCGGCTGTGCATCCAGTGGAATTGCATGATGAGCTTCAGGGTCAGGTTGTGGAAGGAGTCTAAAAAGTCTTGCTGGATCAAATCACCATGGATACGGTCCTCATAGATGAGCCGCTCCTGAGAACCAACCCCGCTTCTCTTGCTCCATGAAGGCTCCCACTTCTTGGTCCGAGGTGCTCCCAAAGCAAACACCACCTTGACTGTCACTCCCAGGGCGGTTTGGATGTAGGTTTCATTCCCCCATGTGGATCTGATGGCGTTTCGCCTCTCGATATTCTCTGGAGATGTTTTGACGAAGAGGAGGAGAAGGACATCTTTACCGACACACTTGTCTGGGTGGTCCAACAGGTAGTGGAAGTTGCTGAAGCTCCTGGCCTGCTCCCGTGGGATGGTGAGGCTCTTGTTGATGTAGGTGAAACCATTGACCAGGTAGCGAAAGGAGTAGGACTTAACATGGCTGACCACGTTGCTGTCCAGTGGTTCCCAGCAAACCATCACCACTGACAGCACAAGGCAGGTGGTCATCAGCTGCACACACTGGC
Organism: Xyrichtys novacula; assembly: GCA_962446985.1. Lineage (NCBI taxonomy): Eukaryota > Metazoa > Chordata > Actinopteri > Labriformes > Labridae > Xyrichtys > Xyrichtys novacula. Next base: position 11,651,953 of record OY660877.1, read on the forward strand.
ATCTTCGTATACGCCGCAAATTCATATACATCCTGGAATCTCGTCAGCCAGTGGCAGTGGTCCCTGTCTGGTTGGAGATGGAGGTGCAGCAGTTAGTTTGTGAGGAAGAGGCAGTCAGATGGTTGGGGATGTGAAGGTCAAGAGTGTTGTTCCAGTGCCTCGGACCAGCACGTGGCGGGGCTTCCATCCTAGGCTTTCCACATTCAGCAGGAGGCATAGATGGGAGTCAGCAGGTCTGCTGGGAAATGTACGCAATCTTAGAGGAGTCGCTCAAATGCCAAAGATTCCCCAGTTGCTGAAGATTCATCTTCTGTCCATGAAGAAGTTTATCTGCAGAAACGAAATAAGAAAGCACATTTACTATTGCAACAGATTTTGACGAATGGAAACCAACACTTAATCTTTGCTTCCTCTGCTTTAAAAAGAGGGAAGCTAAAATATAGAAAAAAGCACATTTGCACAATATCGGATTGGCCAATGCCTTCTCTAGTCAGAAAAATGTCGACACATGCTGTTTAAGTTTTTTCTGATCTGATATGTTGCAACAGCTTTTCGTAGAGCAACTTACAAATGAAACAAACTGAAGAATTATAGCAGCTGCGGGATGAAACTTTGTTTGATTGGGACCATTTTCTGGTTGGATCTGAACTTGGCCTTTGACATTCCTCTCTTGTATTCAACGCAAGAGTACTAATGTTGACCGAAAAGTCAAACGTTAACGGGTGGTGTACAGGGGGCGGAGAGGATGACTGAATGCAAAAGCCAACACAGCAAATATGGCAATGCAAGCAAAGTCCATAATGGAGGGGTTTAGGGGGGCAGACCCTCTGAAATCGCTGAGAGTCATGGAAAGCATTGGGACACAATGGACAGCGTCAGAATAGCTCGGCAGCACAATACTGGACAAGAATAGCCTGCTTCCGCCCGGGCGCGGTCTGAAACCAAGGGGGATCATGATGGGCCCAGGGCCTGGGACTCCCAACGCACCCCGAGAGCTTTTTAAACATATTGGATGGCCTGTGCCTAATGGGGTCATTGGCTCAGAATGGCTCTCTTTTCTCTCAGCCTGATAATGAGAAACTCTGCTTCACCTCTGGTTCACATCAGCCTCCTGCTTTTGTACCAAAACTGACTGTTACACTAAATTCTTTACCACACAGTGCATTTTTATAACCCATACACGAATGTGCACATGCCTGCTGGACAGTGGACTACACACACATGAACATATGACAATTCCTGTGACTGAAAGGAAGGACTGACAGTTATCTAATAAGGCTTATCGTACTTCAGCTTTAAAATGGTCCAGTCCATGTAAAATGAAACAGAAAAATACATACAAAAATGTTATAAGTTAATTTGATTGAGTTGAATTAATCTGATTGCTTATTGTCTCATCAAACCATGCAGGGGGTTAATTTTGTAGATTTAAAATACCTGCAGTCAATATCTCTGTCTTTACACTAATTTTAAACATAATAGTACACGTTGGATCAAAAAAGCATCCAAACAGTTAAATTTCCCCCTGTCACCATTGTAAATGTTTTTATAGAGACTTTTTTTTTGTTTTTGGCTTTTAGCTAGGGGGTGGGGGGTTCAAATGAAAAGTGCCTCGAGTTGTTAACAAAGGGCTTGTTTCTGGAATAACAAGTTGCTGTTTGTTTATTTATGTCATTATGAATGCCTTAAAACCCACCTTTCTCTGTTTTACTCAGTCAGACGCACAAGTCAAAATCATCTGTGTGGATGTCAGAGAGAGTACATAAAACTTTATTTTCTCCAGGTTACCCTCTAAATAACAAGCATGTCCAACTGTCATTAAAACAGTGGAGAAGTGTCCCTTCATATAAAACCACAAAAGACACACAGTCTGATACCTGCCTGTACATACCTGACCTGACTATCTTTTTTTGATCAGCGGTCAAAATCAAAGACAACAGATAACTAACTGAACGGTCTTGTTGATGTAGAAAATACACAAGAACAAAATGAGTAACCTTTTAACTTGTAGCACATTGGGGCAACACTCTCTTGTAAGAGATTTTTTATATCTATAGGACTTTTTGATTAAATAAAGGTTAAATACAATTTAAAAAAAAATACTTAATTTGTATTTTTTTTTTGTTTGAGTAGGCTGTCACCTAAGAGGAGGAAATTAGTATTTTATTGCACAACCTTTTTTTTTTTTTTAACAACACACTGATATGAACTTAAGCGTGCTCTTAAACTTGAAGCAGGGAAGATTTTAAAAACAGGACCCTTAAATTAACTTTTTTTTGGTTGCTTAATCCTGCAAATTCATTTAATGTGAAGGCTGCAAATAAAAAATTCAAAATTGATTAATTAAATATATATATATATTTCCTACATTGATTATTTTTTTACGATAATAATTCTTTAAATCTTTTGATGAGTAGTTTATCTTTATAATTTCATCAACTATTTGAAAAATATAAAAGATAAGTTATAGAAAAAAAAAACTTCTTTACAGCACAACCCTGTCAATAAACTATGATGGCAAAAAAAATTAAGAAGAAAATGGAACAAACAAAATCAAATGTTCATTAATCTAAACAGGGTTAAATGTCCAGCTGATCCTGACATTACTATGAGGCCATATTGCCCAGCTTTATTTGGTATTGTGTAGTTTCTTTGTGTGTCACTAGTTCTCTAATGTCCAGGACTCTTTAAAACAGATATTATCTAAGTAAGGATATTTATAATTAAGGTTTAAGTGAGTGAAAATGATCTGGGTGTTTCAGGTAGTCACACAAAGTAAACTTTTAGCTGCTTACATTGATCATGTTTACACTATTTACCAAAGGTGTAACCGCTGTCATGTCCTCTGAACCGGATTCTTCTGCCATCACTCTGTCCTGTACAAAACCTGAAGTGAAGCTTTGAAAAAACTAAGTGTTGATCCTCATTCACAGCCTCAGCTGCATCTAAAACAAGCACTGTGAAAGTGAACCACTCGGCCCGACACGCATGTTTCCAAAGACACTATCTGTATTTATAGATTTGAAGCACACAGGGGGTGGGAGGGACGGAAAAGTACACCATCACTGCACTTTTAAAAAACACCAAGACTCACCGGTAAAAAGAAAAATCTGATCCCAAAGAGCAGCAACAATTTCCCTCCACGGTTGTCTTCTTCTTCGCTGCACAGACGCCCCTGTTCTTCGGTTCTCCCTCAGATGTAAGCAGAAGCACCCACCCCCTCGTTAAATGGTTAATTCCTCCTGAGTGTGTGTGTCTGTGGGGGTTTCTGTAACACTGACTGGTTTTTCTTCTCTGCCTCTCTGACTGCACACTGTTAGCTGGCTTGTTAATAGTGTGCAGGTTGCCTTGGTTCTTGCCTCGCCCCCCTCCCGCTTTATTTTTTTTGCAGCCAACTTTAAACCCCGCCCACCAACGCTTAACGAGCACCTCGGTTGTTGCGTTCCCATGGAAACCACAAAGAAATTTCAACGACAACGTAACTTTACCGTCGACATATTCATGAAATATTCAACCTGAAAACACTAAAGTAAGCGTGTGTTTTTAGGGGGGTTGACCTCGAGAGTTTAGAGCTTTGATACTCGTGTTGTTGAGACCAGTTGAATTATATTAATTTAGTGTGAAAAAAGACACCAACACAGTGGTCAATGCTACACTTAAACCTCTGCCATGTAAGAACAAGAAAAATTTTACAAAAATGTAGCTTTACCGTCGACATATTCACGAAATATTCAACCTAAAAAACACCAAAATAAGCGTGTGTTTTAGGGGGTTGGCTTCGAGAGTTTAGAGCTTTGATACTCGTGTTGTTGAGACCAGTTAAATTATATCAATATTGTGAAAAAAGACACCAACATAGTGGTCAATGTCACACTTAAACTTCTCCTGCCATGTGAGAACAACAGGTTACAACTTGAGAAATAGCAGCATAGGGTAGAGCTGTTAAAATTTACAATGAAGTGTTTACTATTTTTAAACAGGCATCATTTCTTCATACCCAAAGTTGAGTTGATTCCAGCAGGGGGAAAGTCTTGAAAGAAAACTGGGACTGTCTGAATTTTACTCCCTCAGAAACGAAAAAGACTAGAAAATAAATTAAATGTCAAAAGTCAAGTCAAGTCAAAGGTTATTTAAAGCACCTTTCAAAGACAGCAGTGAAACAAAGTGCTGTACATGGGATAAATAAAAGAAGTAAATATATACAGTAAAAAAATTTAAAAACATAAAATTAAAAACAGTAGAATAAAATACAGACAACAAAAGAATAAAAGCTACAGTGCCTATGATTCCTGTGTGCTCATTTATTAAATGCAAGGGAGAAAAGGTGGGTCTTGAAGATGATTTTAAAGACTCTTAAGTCTGTGAGGCTCTACTATGGCCAGGTTAACTGTTCCACAGTCTAGGGGCAACCACTGAAAAAGCCCTGTCACCTCTAGACTTGACTCTGGTTTCTGGGACGCTCAACAGTAACTGGTCAGAGGACCTTAAGGCTCTGGCTGGGGAGCGGTAATACAGGAGTTCTGACAGGTAAGGAGGGGCAAGACCATTGAGGGCTTCAAAAATGAAAAGACATCAGCTTCTTGATTTGAATGTTTTTTTCCTATTTATCTATCTGTGCTAAAAAATGTGATTGATTAAAACCAAAGATAGTATTTAGAATAAACAAAGTCTCTTCATCTCTGCTTGTTGTGGGATATGAAGCCAAAACACCTCCTCCCTCTGTGCTGCAATATTTCACTGGAGCAGCCAAGGCGTACTCAGAGGCATCCTGGTAAATCTTGTGGCGTAACTCAACTCAAGCTGCTGGTGTCATGATATATTCTTGTTGGCTTAGTTTGTCTCCAAGTGTATTTGTTTCTGTTCCCTTTTGATCCTGTTGGTCTTGTGGTTAGTTTTCAGTGTTTCATGGGTTTGACTTCCTGTTTTATTTTGTAACAGTCAAAACCCGGTGTGTCAAGTTCGGTTTTACTTCCTGTCATTTCCTTCATTGATTGTCTGCACCTGTATCTTAATGTCTCACCTGTCTCTCGTTATTCCTTGCCTTGTGTATTTAGTCTTTGTGTTGCCCTCCCTGTTTGTCAGATCATTGTCAACCAAACTTCATGGTTTCCCAGTGCCTTCTTGTGAGATTTGTGATTCCTATAATGTTTTGTTTGGATGTATTTGGAGTTTTTCATAGTAAGTCTTTGTTGGACTGTCTTGTATTGTCATTTGTTAAATTAAACTGTTTTAGTTCTGCATGGCCCTTCTTCTTTGTTTAGATGTGACAGTTGGAGCGAATAGGATTGAAAAGGCACCTACTGTATGCCCTGGGGCAGTAGCACACAAAGTTCAGATTGCTTCCAGAAGCACTTAAAAAAAAGTGTTTTAAGCTCTGCAGTTTTCTGTCTCTCTTTAGCATTCTGTGAGTACACAGGGGGTTGCACATGCCTTGTTCCAGCCTGTCAAAAGAGTGTGCTTGTAAAAATTTGAGGCATGCGCCCGGGCAGTAGCCTGGAGGTAGCTGAGTTGTAGTATCTTTCAAACCCCTGAAACTAACAGTGAAGGGTTTAATTAAAGGTATTGAGGTACGAGTGATAAAAGAGGGGTCCTGAGATCCATCCCCAGGAAATTTCAAGTGTTTAACTTCTGCCATGTAGTTTTGTATTTTGAGCTGAATGCTACACACAACACACACACACACACACACACACTTAGATTAAAAAAAAAAAAAAAAACTTGTCAGATTTAACTATTGATCAAAAAGACTTTGTAGTGTATTAAACTTTATTTACATAACTTGGATAACAACCACACAGATAACAATCAGACCTTTAATTCCATTTCATCAACAGGGAGGTCATCCAGAGGCCTTACTGTTTACATTTCAAACCTCTGATAGAGTCCCTAAAGAGACTGAGATATGACTTCCTTAAGAGTGTGCAGTGAACCACTCAGTTCACAGAACCAGAAAACATTTTCCTTACATAGCCTTTGTGATCTTAGATAATCACAGTTATACAAAGTAGCTTGAGTTTTAGCTGTAAAATATTTGTAAAGGAAATGATGAATTAAATATGTTGCTTTTTCAAGCATATTTCTATGGTGAATTATTATTACACATAAGGTTATTACTTTAAAAGATGCAACCCATTCCAAGGAATTAACATTTAATAACAGGACAGTGGTAGAGAGCATCGCTATCACTTCCTCTTCGGAGATTTGTTAAACAGAAGAGGAAATTAGTCTTGTTACAAATACAATTTTAAGAGAAGTTATTTCTTCTTAAACATCATACATATTCTATCAGCTTATACTTCTGAACAACTACTTCTTATTTTTACCCATGTATTCATCCGATTCCTATTTTTTCCCTACTACTGCACCATATCATACCAAATGAATCAACATAATGAGCACCGTGTGGGAAATTCTCGAAATAATCAAAGTTAATTTCAAATATTTTACCACCTTTACCAACATTTTTCCATTTGAGAGTAGGAGAGTAGTTGCTTCATAGAATAAGTTCCTCATGAATGCAACATTTAAATAAAAATACACGCTGGTAGTTTTGGTTAAGGTCAAAGTCTCTCTGTGTTGGATAATGTTTTCGTTAGTGATTTGAATACGTTTTCTGACTCAGGTGAAAGCAAGAACATGCAAAGCATCCTCCGCTTCTCTACTTTGCATATCTGGATCTGTATAGGAACTTTAAAAGTTTGGAAATACTGAATACTTCACCCCATATATTTCTCATAAAACAAACAAAGAAACTCAAACTACTCACCTCTCTAATGTTGTGAGAGGCTCTGGTGCTGTTTCCTTCACTGCGAATGTCAATCCTCTTCTGCATTTTGAGTGATTAGTTTTGCCTAATACAGGAACAAGATATCAAATTACTGCAGAACTGCTCTGGTAAAAATCTTCAGCAAATGCATTTAAGTTAAGCTGTATGAATACTTTTCATTCAAACTGTGTAATACATCGTTCTTCATACTAATGCTCTGAGATGAGTGGTTTGCTGCAGAGACGGTTGTTTGCATTCACTTTATCAGTTTTTTCCCTTCACTTCATTGACAGATTCTCACCTGCAAACTGTGAAACCTCATTTGATGCAGCTGCTGAGAACCAAAAGGTTTTGCAGCAACTGGTTTCACTGAAAGACCTGATAGAGTAACTGCTCTGAGAGAGGCACATGGAAATAAATTATAAAACAGACTGCTATGTGAAGCCTATGTGCCAAATAATGCAGAAATACACACCTGCGTGTTTGAGACTGAAGCAGAACATGCTCTCAGAGTAAAACTATAGATGTATAAATGCAGGGTAGGCCTTCATTTCTGGGTTGTATTTATAAAACATTCAAATGGTGTGTGAGAAAAATGCATTCAGTGCGCCCTGTCAAATTTCCCTTTAACCAAAGATATACAGACAGACGGAGGTGTCAGATAAGACTCAATAACAAACTGAGTTACTTGGTATTTTCAAAACTTCCAAATTGAAAACTCTGATGAAACTGAAACTTCTGGTTAGTCTTGATAAAAGGGGCAGTAAGACAAAAACACTCATTAGCTTTAGTGGTAATCATGTGGTAATAGATGGAGCTTACTTTAGAGCCAGTGTGACAGAAATGCATATCAACATACATTGTCATCCTTGTGAGAACTGTATTAAGACAGGCTTGAGGATAGGAACGCTTCACACTAAACTGACCTGATTTAAACTGTTTGAAACTAGTTGGAATATTTTCCACATGAGAAGATCAGGTTTTTTCCCATGTGGTTCACAGTCAGGCTCTGTTCAGTAGATTCTGTAGAAGGTGAGTAACCACAAACTGCTCAGCAGTTCACTATATGTGGGAAAACACCTACACACGGGTTTCAATTGTAAATCTAGTATTAAGCAGTATTAAGAAGTATTAAGAAGACTGAAAGGGAGTATTTTCAAGAGTGTAAAAGTTGGTCTGATTGGTTGCTTATGTATTTTATAAGGAAAAACTCCATCAAAATATGAATGATAGCTATTGGGTTTAACTTTGGGAAAGCATTTGTGAAAATTGTAAAACAAAGTTATTCACAAAATTGGGAGATGGAAAAATGTAAATGCATAGGATGACAAACCTCTTACAAGTCCAATGATATGGTTTGCACTATCAAAGCTCCTATGAGTAGTTTTTGACATATAAGAATACATTTATTGAATTTATACAAAATAGACTGAAATTCTTCTTGATGCTAATGATATAAAAAAATTAAACACGACCATCAGCAACAACACTTGAGATTTCCATATCCTTGTTCTAATTGTCTGAAATCGGTACAAGGGGGTAAGTCAAAGTCCTGCAACTGAAGAAACTGCCAGATTTTTTTTTTTTTTTTCAATTTTCACTAAAAATATTTACAATAATACTACATTTGACGGTGAAAAGCCAGCAGGATGAGATTTGTTGTCATGAACGACAACTTAAGCATGTGGCGGACAAGATGAGTGAAGACTGCTTTGTCCACAGGGGAAGCCAAAATGGACACAAACCAAAAGTTCCTCACAGGAGCTTGAAGTATAGCCACCAGACTTATCAAAGCTTTTTATAAAAGTTATAGTTATAAAGTTCTAAATGTAAGAGAAACTGTACTTCAGGATCTTATTACATGAACAAGAGATGCCTCCAGTGGTTCATATCACACACATGCTATATTAGCTACAATCTCCCTGAAACACTACATATCACCACAGTAAACGTCTGTTTTAGATGACTCATATTTTCTATTGTTTGGTTTTGCATTCGTGACACCTTTCGTGATGATTTGTACCACCAATACCTAGTGGTCTGGTGTGGCCACATGAAATGCTAAATAGAGTCTACCCAGCAAACACTGACGAGAAGAGGATGAGGTTTCTGAGTTTAAGGTTAAAAAAAAAAAAAAAAAAAAAGAAAGAAAAGGATCTATCACACTTTGAAGTAAGTAGTTTATGAACTTTAAAGTTATGGCATTTTTTTCTTCAGGGTCTAATAGCAACATTTTTTTCAAACCTGCTCTGGAGGCAGGTTGTTTAATTCACTCCATTTCTCCAAGCCATTCAGTTGCTGGATCAGACACTTATGAAAAGTATACATACATATACACACACACATACAGTATATATATATATATATATATATATATATATATATATATATATATATATATATATATATATATATATAGACACACACACACACACACACACACACACACACACACACACACACACACACACACACACACACACACACACGTATATATATATTTATATCACTTAAGAGCTGTAAAAAGACTTAGTGGTATCTTGCAGACAAATCCCTGATCCCTAATCCAAATCCCTTACTTTTCTTCACTTATGGGTTGCATTGTGAAATGATATTAATATATATATATATGAGGAAAAACCTTTCTTCTGTTTTGACAGATAACAAAACGTTCCCTTGCTGTAGCCAACATTTGACCTGAATTTAGCATTTTCCATCCAGCCATTCAGTCAGTCAGTCCTGCTTTGTGAAATCCTGACCCTAACCCTGATCCTTCAACATGCGGGGCAACACAACATGTTTTGACTGAGAAACAGAAATGCAGGTAGGACCTTTCAGATTTCTCCAAGGTCAGAAATAAAGTGACTTTTTTATCAAGCATTTAAACCCTGGGAGAAGCTTGCCTTATCAAATTTTCTCAAAGCCGCACATTTTGTTTTAGATTTTAGTGAAGGTCTTAATGCCTTCAAAGGTGCATGATTCAGGCTGAATCATGACGGTTCATTGTCCCACAGTTGATATACTTTTGTCTGACTCAAAGCCCTGTATTTTAGAGGGATGGGAGCTTTATGAGGTTGAACCCACATACACTATCCATAAAAAATAAAATCTGGAGACAGGAAAGACAGCAGCTCTGGTGACAAAAGTGACAGAAAAATAAGTATAAAATGTGTGAAAATCGATGGAACCAGGAGATGAACTCCTCTCTGTCACTTTTAAGTGCTTCATAATTTACATGACATTTAAAAAGGCTGCCAGTAGAACCTTTACCCTGCTGAACTTTTTCAGCAGTTTAAACCGCACACTGTGATAGCAGAGAGGAGGAGGAGGAGGAGGAGGAGGAGGAGGTTTCCTGTTCGCCAGCTCAACAAGGTTAACAGTCCACATCCATATCAGCAGCTCTGTGAGGCAATGGAAATGTTACAGCTACAGTGTGTAGAAATGGGAGTATCAAACGGTAAGAATTTACATACAAGTGCTTAACTGCTCAAAGCTCTTATCAGAGAAACTGCAGTGGCCTTTGAGGACAAGAAGCTGTGAAGCATGACAGAACCAGAACAAAAACACCTAATTTAATTGCAATAACCACAATATTTCTTGGACTGTTCAAGTTTTTTTACTGACTATAATGATGGATGGATATATTAATATCTTGAGAGCCATGAAGCTGAAAGCTTCGAATCAGATTGTCCATTAGTGCATGCATGACACTGCAGTTTGGGTTTGTCTCATCCGTTGCTTTCTACTCACAGACACGCCTTTAACAAACAGGAGGCGTTAATGCAGCAGTGGAAAATAAAAAGCAAACAATCAAACATTAATATTATCAAAATAGACTTTATTCTAGACCTTGAAATCTGAGTGATATTACAACAGTCAGATCAGGAGGCTGCAAGCTGCAACCATGTGAGTGAGAGAGAAAGAGACAAAGGTGTGGGCAAAGACAACACAACAAAAAAACTGCGAATTGGTATTTACATGTTCTGTTATTGTACATCAACAATGAAATCCAATCAGGTTTTTTTTTTATATCTTTTTTTGTTCAATTGGTGTATGTAGCTACAAATAAATCAAGATTACAAAAGTTTTGAGAAGTACAAAACCTTCAAGGACTCTCCAACATAGCAAAGATAGAATGAACATTAGTACTTTTGTAGGAACAAAAATAGCAAACACACTTGAATGCAGTGTAAAAAGCTTCTTGTCTAAAAACAAAACATTATAAAATACCATTCCACTGTCATAGACATCATTGAAATAGTGTCTTTGTAGTACAGTCTGATCACTGCTGACTGTATTAAAGCAAACTTCAAATATAGTCTTTAGCTTCAGTACAAAATTTTTAAAACAACAAACATTCTGAAGGAGACCTCTGAAATGTCCGGTGACATATACGCGCGTGTGTGTTTGTGTGTGTGTGTTTGTGTGTATCCAGCTGTTAGCGAGATGAGACCTGGAATGCCATGAAGTTGGCTTGGTTTTGATTAAAGTTCGAGTAGACCCTTATTACCCAGCATACACTGCACACTTTCTGCATTAGGTCGAGTTTATTATTAAGAGCATTTTAAACAGATGTGTCTACGGTGGCTAACACACCTCCCTGTTTCCCCGTTTTAATCTAAAGTGCAGGAAAGAACCCCCGTTGAAAGGGCTGTTTTTTTTCTGTTTTCTATGACTGTTTAATGGTATTTTATAAAATTAAAAAAAAAAAAACATTCCTCATGACTGCGCCCTCTAGTGATGCTCAAAAACATCACTTACTGTACTTCAAGCGTTTTTGTAAAGTAACTGAAACACCCACTCTTAGCGTAAGAGTGGCTTATAAAAGAATCCCCTGTGGTAGCACAGATATATATTTATATATATATATAGATTTATTTCATATGCATGTTACATTACAGTCATACGCTGCCAGTCTGCCTAAAACAGGAAGCGGACTTGCCTCAAAACGCCACCTCTGAACTCTACAAACAAAAGCGCAGTCTATCGATGCATAGGCCTGAACTCAGCCCGTCTCCAGAGAATAAGTGTGTGTGTGTGTGTGTGTGTGTGGGTGTTTGCTGGACATCGGCTGTCTTCAAAAAAGCTTCCCCTGTAGTTTCACCAAATTCAGTGCTGCACATGAAAGCTGCAAATTTAAAAGCCAAATTTGGACATTTTGGGGAGACTGCATCTACTGTTCGAGGTGACAAACTGTGATATGACCTTGAGTGTTGTCAATAAGTTAAGCAGTGAGCTGAGTTTTCTAAAGGCGCCATCAGAAAGCCTGTGTTCTACCGAGGAAGTGATACTCCATATGATATCCTGATGTTTAATGACCGTGGAGGGAAAACAGGACACAATTAGAGAGGCTTAGTCTGATTACCGTTCAGCATTACATGGCAACAAGACGTTAATGGAGGAAATGAGCAGAATTAAGAGCATTAATTGTTTAGGTAGATGGATGTGAGCCGTCACAGGCCTGGTTTCCTCTATCTCTCTCTCTTTCCAATAGGTCCTACAAACTGTGACTGGCACCAGAAATCTATCTATTCCTGTGCCGTTACCTCACCGCTGACACAGGAGCACAGCCGTCTGTTCGTTTGGATCCAGGAAGTTCTCGGTGACAGAAACCTGAGGCGTTGAAGTCTTTCTGACCAGCACGCAGTATGAACATGAGATCCACACGGTGTTTAACAGCTATAGATTATCTCTCTCAGCCTGAAGGTTTAAGATTCTTTTGAGCTCTGTATTAACCTGATCAACACCTGAAAAACCATTTCTGAGGATAAAAGTTGCGAGGGCAAAGGACTTGTTTTCCTGCTGCTTCATACTTAGTTATAAAAAAAAGCAAGAATGAAACTAATCCATTGAATAAAAATCGGATTGCAGTGATTCTACCTCATTGAGCTGTACATCTGCGTGTTTTAGCCTTCATGAGTGCCTAGAAGTGGACGAATGGATCTCCCAATAAACAGATTGAAACACCCATCCTAACGAACAAACACCCCCTTCCCTCCCCTTCTCTCCCACCCAGCATGAAATATCAAATCCCCACAGATCAGTACAATCCCAACTCAAACTCAACTGTCCACAGGACGCCGGATGCTGACATATGCAATATGCACACACCAACAGAAACCTCGAATGTGTGTGGGGATAAAAAGAGGAAATCAGGGCGGATCCTGGTGTTTTGGTTTAAATGTGATGGGTCCAACAAGTTTGTACAGTGTGGCACAGGAGACGTGTTTCTCCCCTGCAGGTCTGTGAGAGTGGCACACGTGTCAGAACACACCTGTTGCATGTCTGACGCATGTGCACAACAACGGTGTGTGGTGAAGGTGTGTCCTTGTGTGTACACATGAAGAGGTGGAGGGGGGATGCTTGGGGCTCCGTTTGGCTCTAGTGGCGGGCCATGGCACCTGATGGGACTACAGCAGTGTGGCGGACAGGCAGGGACACTCAGTCATTTTGGCTATGTACACATTCGTAGTCGGTCCATGGCTCCCCAAGTCGAGTGTCATTTCCTCAGGTCTAATACACAAACCTGAAAAAACAATATGAAGGAGTCAGACGAAAACACTCTCTCTCTGCAGAGACACTTTCCCACTTCAGTCATCACTTACTTGAGAGTCTAGTCCCTTTGACACTAAAAGCTTTTGCTTGATTTTATTTTCATTTTAAGTCACTCAGAAAGCTTTCAGTCAAGTTATTGTCAAGCACTTTTGCCTTTAGTGCCTTTTTGGGTTGGTACAGCTGACAGAAAGACAGGAAAAGGGATGACGGGAAGTGAACCATCAACTGCTGTGGATGAAGCAGGACTCATCACGCCTCTTGACCGATTCATTTGAACAACAATAAAAATGTCACTCTTGAGTGTCTTCTCCCTAAAGTTCATGGGAGATTGAGTGTGACACATGAGCGGTTGAAAACATGCCGTTCATGCTCGTTTGGAGACATTGCTGCTACACTCCAGCATTTTGACTCTGAAATCCTGAATTCTTTGTCTGATATCCTTGAGGAAAAAACGCTGTAATCTTTTTCCCTCCTGCTACTTCACATGTCCTTCTTTAAGAGACACTCATGTTTGAAGTGTTAACAGAGACACACAGACAGACCCTTCCTGGGTTGAACGGTGTTGACACAAACAGGGACTGAAGCAGTGTGGGGGAATAATCCTAACCCCCCTTAACAAAAAAAAAAAAAAACATTTGGAGAAAAAAGGGACACAGTTTTAATACCAAATAGTAGTTATCATAGGAGGATTTCCTGCTATGATCTTTTATTTATGTTTGCGCAAAGAGCCAAGCAAGGCATGATGAGCATGGATTAAACCTGCTGAGGAAACTCGCTGCGTCTCTGAAAGGACTGACTGCTGTGCTTCCTTTTTTATTTTACTACCTACTTCTACCTTTTTTTGTACTGTAATAGAAAATACGATGTGTTGTTAAAAATACAATGAAATGAAACAAAATTGCACCAGAGGTTTGAAGAGCCTGGATTTCCTTGCTGTTGGACCTTATCTAACCTTAGTTTCAAATCCAGTGCGCTCCAGTTTGGTCTGATCAGCTGTAAGCAGCAGTGGACTGCAGCCATCAGTCCTCTCTACAGATTGTCACTGGTATTAAACAGGAACCTAGCTGACATTCAGATACTTGTCCTTAGACCACCTCTCTGTGTCTCGACTATCAGCTGAAATGAAATATGTCCGCTGCAGCAGGTGCTTTCATCCCAGACAATCTCCTTATCCCTGATACTAAGAGACGTACTTTGAAGAGTGAGTGAGTGAGTGATTTGATTAACCAGTAACCTTTCCCCTCTTCTTTCAGATTTTTCATTTATTCTTCTGGATATTTTTTTAATTGTTTGTGATTTGTAATTCATCAAACAATGAGCAGGGCTCGACACTGCAACCGTTTCACTCACCTTTGGGACTAAAAATAGATGTGTTCGAATTGTAAAATGTATTTAGGGGCACATGTGCGCTTTAAAAAATCTGCTGATGCAACACGTTTTTTCATGTAAATACCGCAGTGAAGTTAGTTTTAGGTCGGATATTCGACAAACATTCTCTGGATCTGCCGCTGTCGTCTCACTCTCAATAACCGGGAATAGCAGCAGCAGTGTGATTAAATCTACTCGGCATCCTTGCTGTCAACGGCTGGTGTTGAATAAGGGACCATCAATAAATTACCAGTTGATGTTCTCAGTAAAGGCTGTTTCCCTCAATAGCTTCCATGTCATGTGACCAATTGACCTAAAACTGATTTCAAATAATAGTACAAAGGTTCGGACAGTAAGACACTCCTCTTTATTTCCCTAATTTGTCCTCTAAACATTTTTGTGTTTAAATGAGAGGTAAATTTTGAACATTTTCTTTAATTGCTTCAATCTCATGTGACCAACTGACCTAAAATTGATTTCAAATAATAGTACTTATGTCGACCAATAAGACACACATTATTTGATCAATTTTCATTGTGTCCCTAAAGTTCTTTGTGTGCTCCTTACTTTTTCAAGTTAGAAGCATGTGCGCTCCTTGTGAAAAAAGTTAGTGTCAAGCCCTGATGAGCGTGGTCTAGACCTGCTCTTTTTTTCTCGGGATGACGACTGTTGTGATTTAGCGCTATATAAATAAAATTTGATTTAATTCATTGACTGATTGACCTTTTGGTAGAAAATTATTATTGATATTTACTGATATTTACCGATATAGATATTTATATTTTCCTAACAGTGTCAAACATTTTAAAACCAATATATTTTTAGGCTCCTTGTTCTTCTCTAAGCTCAGTGTAAGCTTCCATCATAACCCCAACTGCTCTGAAATATCACATCTTTAGTGCACAAACTCACTCAGCTCTCCTGAGATTGTCCCACACTGTGTGTCAAGCACTAAACTTTCTCCCTAACAGACCTCTGATTCTGAGCAGAGGTGTTTAATGGTGTCAGTATGCCCAACAAACCTTGAACACACTTGACTGACCTGCACTTTTTCTGGGTTAGCAGTCTTTTGTCAGACTTACTCAAAGACAAAAAGCTTGAGCTACAGTCAATAGTCACGATGAAGCATGTGAAGCATTCAGGCAGCGCAACTTACCGATCCATCTGACGCGCTGGCTCCTACTTTGTCCCCTGTGGCGTTCCAGCAGACCTCAAAGATCCCTCCTGTCCCCCGATAGCTGTGAACTAAAGCACCAGTCTGAGGGAACACAAACAAACAAACAAACAGCACATGAGCAAAGCAACACGAGTGCATTTATAGAACCTTTGTGTGAATATAATGGTGAGAGATTATAACCGCTGGGGTTGTGATTGAAAGAATTATCCAAGACCTGAGTGTTCCAGATGTGGACACACTTGTCGAATGAGCCGCTGGCAAGGTGCCTGCCGTCAGGGCTGAAGGCCACGCTGTAGACGGGCTCCTGATGGCGGGTCAGTGTGTGGATACACACTCCACGCTCCACATCCCAGAGACGCACTGTTGAGTCAAATGATGCACTACAAAAAAAGGGAAGAGAAGAGAAGAGAAAGCACCTCAATGTTGGGTATCTGTTGAGTAAACTGCAAAGTATCAAACTTGTGATTTAGGAAATAAAAATCCCACATGACAATTTAAAGGAAAGACTCTACTGAAAACATGTCTCAGAAAAATATCAGATAAAAATTCTTTGAACATACCGATCATCTCCCTAATCAATGTTTCTGCCGCTGCTGAATTACGTGCACCGCAACTGAATTTTTACATGATCATTAATATCAATGCGCTACTAATGATTTCAACTCGCACTGTGTGAGCACAACAACACACAAAGTTATTTTCCACTTGTTTTGAGTCATCAACGAGCGCATCAAATCCTGTCGGACCCTCTTCCATTCATGTGAAGGGTCACATTCAAGATTATACACGGTCTACATAGCAAGTAGCGCAGGTAACGTAACCAAATGTGAACGTAACAGCGTAGCTCTATGAGCGGCAAGAGAGTGGGGGTAACAGCAGAAATCCCTGCACCACTGCTTCAAAAATTCCAGGGGAAACACTGCTAGCTAACCGTCTCTGCGGGTCCTTTTAAGTCTATAGTCACCTTATCATGAAGGATACTACAGCCTTGTGGATATTTATTATGATAGATGTATTTATTATAGATGACTGTCAGTTTTTTTCTGCTCAGGATATTAGGGGCTGTTCAGATCAGATGTCTGCTCCTTTCTGCTTGACCCTGTCATTCCTTCAGGCTCATTTGAGCCACTGTGGCATCTTTCACAGGTGCTTTTGAAAAACATTCAGTCTATAAAGGTGGAGACTCACAACCTGTGTTAGCCAGTAGCAGCAGGAGGAACTGTCTCCAAAGATGAAGTCAACAGACTTTTTTATGAGCAGCAGCCCTGAGGTCAGTTATCAAACAGTTTATTGATAAACTTTTATCAGGGAATGGGGCTGCCCTGGAAACGTGAACCATGAAAGAAATCTCTTAAAAGTGATTGTAGATCAATAACTCTGCCGTGCCAGAATCTATTCATGAATATAGGATCACAAAAGGATTTCCAAACAGCAGATTGTCTCTTTAATGTCATAGATTAAGAATGAGGAATACCACACAGTGTTTGTATCTTAATAAAAAGAAGTCCATCTAACATAAGAAGTCAAATTAGAAATGGGCAATATGGGCTAAAAAATGTATCATGATAAGTTTTGCCATTCTGGCGAGAACAATCAAAGTCCCGATAAAAAATATTATAAATCCTATCCATGTTTTTGACTCATTCTGTCTCAGATACTTAACCACAAGTTTAAGTGGTAGGTTATAGAGAAAACTAATGAAATGTTAAACACTTCCAACATTCACTGAAAACTCTTATTGCACAGCGTGAACAGCAGCAGATCCACTGTCCGATGTCAGACAAACCCCAATCTTGCTCTGTGTGGATTACGGCTGCAAGTCCGCTGCTAGCACTTGTTTATCGTGGGATGGCAAATATTTAACATGGAGGAATTTTCTGACAGAATCAGAAATACTTGAATAATCCCCAGGGGGAAATTGCTTTTGTGACAGTAACTCCAGTGCAAATACAGTAGAAAGAGGAGATAAATAAATAGATAAAATAAGTAAAAATAAAGAAATATTTAAAATATGCAATATGTATACAGTAACGATCATTTATCGTCCATCCCTAAGTCAAATAAACAGGGATTGAATAAGCTCTCTCTTCAGGGAGAGGCTGGTGTTCAGGTGGTGCTCTGTGCTCTTACCTGGCCAGCATGAGGTTGGCGCTGGGGTTGTTGGTCCCGGGGCCTGTAGGGCTCCACTTGATGGTGTAGATTTCTTTACTGTGGGCTTGGAGGTCATGGACACACGAGTCCTGCTTCATACTCCATATCTATAACAGAATAAGACAAGCCAGCCAGCCTTTACAAAGCAGATCAATAAATCTAATCCAGATTTGTTCTGAAGAAGACCCACTGTGTTTGTGGGTATCTTGGCCAGTTAATAACATGCTCTACACATGTAGCAGGGTCTTCTCTGTACTGAGGAACTTTTGCCATCTTTCATGGCGGTTTTAGCCTGTGCCAAGGATAAACCACTAGTGCCAAAATGAAAAGAAATTACAGAGACAAGAATGAATCAAATCCTCTCAGCCTGTCTTTAAAGGCAATTTATTAAAAAACTGCTGAAGTAGCAGAACACAAACCACTAACTGGATCTATTACTCTGGGATGTCAGAGTCCTTCTTTTCTCAAATGCTGTATTATACACACATGCAGCTGCTTTTGTATAAGCTGTGGCATTTTGACAGAGCCTGGGGGGTCTAGCTGGCATCAACAGGAGCAAGAAGTCCTTGTCTTTTTTCATTAAAAAAAAAACACTATAACCCTATAAAAACCACAGCAACCATCACTTTTGCCACCTCACTGCTGCTCTATCTGTCTCATGGATGTATGGAGAGCTGCAGGTTGGTGTCTGTTTGACAGAGTGCCTGGCGCTCAGCCCGAGCAGCATTCACACACAATCACACAATCTCTCAATTCTTTCTGAAAGAATGTGTAGAGGTGTTGTCCCCTAACCAATCGCTACACATCAGGGATAAAAAAATAAATAAATTGAAACCTTTGTTTCTATGAGATAAAATCAAGTCTAACCTGTTCAAGTATATTTACAAACCACATTAGCATTTTCTTAGTTCATATAAGATTGCCGTTAGCAATCAACAAACCAGTGTAGTGACTCTACACACCTGCACTGCAGTATCAAAGAGAGAGAACATGAGCAACAACATCACAGCTTATACCTCTCCAGGATCTTTTTTATTTTTTTTTACTGCCAACTGTTCTTTGAGTTGTTTTCTAATACTAATGCAACTTTGGTATCTGGTTGAGGTACATTTTATGTCCTTTCAAAATAAAAGCATGCTTACTTTTAAAAAGGAACTACAGGAGCCTAAGTTATGGCAGTACTAAAGAGAAAATAATTTAGTGATAGGTGACCTATTCTGAAAAAATCCGACTGTATATTAACTATAGAGCTGTGGGTGGAGTGTCTGGGTTGTATTTACATTCAGCCATTGACAAATCCCACTACATGTGTAAGAAAGACTTTCCAGTTCATCCATCTTTTTCAAATTGAGAATTACATTTTTTAGTCTTCTTACCATAACATCACTGAAATTTATGAAATGACGAATCTGAAATTGTCTATCAGAAAAAGTAACACAAACCTTTGGTGTCTGTGGTGTGAGTGGACTCAAAATGCTTACAGCTGTGATTAGAAGTTTCCCAAAGGCCCACTGTGAGCTGGGAAAACCCTTGTAAGTGTTGTGTGGACTAACCTTCAGTGTCATGTCATCAGAGCAGGAGGCCAGTAGGCTACCAGTGGGATCCCACTTGATGGCGTTTACCTCGTTCTACATTGAGCACAAGAATACAGCATATCTTTACTGACAAACAAAGGGAACAACGGGATTAACAAAAATATTGCTGACACTGAAATAACAGAGTTATGTAAGGCAGGTCATGACTTTCATCAAAAGCTACACTGACTCAGGGCCAGAATGTTTATCAGCTGTTCCACAGAGCTTCAAGAACCAGTGTATTATTAGTTCAGAGGAGGGTTTCCGTGTCCCTGTCACACAGTAGCTCCCACAAAAGACTCCTGTCTCACCGTGTGTCCCTGGAAGGTCTTGACAGGTCTGTCCTGACCGAGCTTACACACATGGATGCACATGTCTGTGCTGCAGGAGGCAAATGTGTTGTTGCTCTGCCAGTCCACATCCAGAGCAGGAGCTGTCGGGAGGCGGGGGGACAAAAAAAAAAAAAAATCTCATTTTCACACAAATCTGATTATCATCTATAACTATACTCTTGGGTTATATTCTTTGTCTATGATAGAGATGGGTCTCCCTTCTCTGTCACACTCATTTCAAGCAAATGGCATATAACTGTATATTTTATATATAAGATAGGTAGAGAAGAATATAGCAGTCAAAATGATCAGTCTCAATATGAGGAGATATAACTTTTTATCGTCTCACAAGAGTTCAGCAAAAGTTTACATCTGTCTGAAAGCAGAAAGACTCCTGAGTGACATGTAATGTGGAACAATGCAGCTGACTTCTGTCACTCACCCGAATGGAAAGGGAATTGCTGTTTTGCCTCTCCTGTGTGGGCGTCCCAAATAATTGTAGTCTGTATTAAAAAAAAAGAGATTTTCATTGTTTGTTAGTGCTATGTAACAAGATTTTTGCCTCATAGGAAATCAAACACAGAAAAAGTGCTCTGGTCATCATAATTAAAAAGTCACACTCAATCGACCTGAATGATGTGAACGGATAGAAGAGGTTGTATTTGGGTAGGGTAATTTATCAAACATATCTAAGGTCTTTTTTTACAGCTCAGAGAAACCCAAGAGTAAAACTGCAGAAGGTGACACAGCATGTTATAATATTTCTGAACACTAGATGGCAATGTTCAACCATGTCTATGAATTGCTGTCATTGTGTGACAGAACGTGAGCATGTCTGCCTGGTTTGCTTTGCCTTTTAAGGCAAAATTGATTGAAAAAAAATATATATCATATATTCATGTGTTTATCTAACATCAACCAAACTACACAGACCACATCTGTTTTATACTGCAGCTGTGGGACCATCCAAAAAAACCTGTAAAAGTCATATTTAAAGGAGCGATTTATGAGATTACAGGCATAAATCCCTCAAGGACAAATCAAGATGACGATAGCTAAAAGCAGAGTTTGGTTGCAATTCCCATGAATTTATTAGTACCATTGAAATTTTTACATTTAAGTTTTTTCATTTAAAACTAATGGAAAATATACAAACTGTGTTTCCCAGTCAATAAGCTGCTGCTTTCATGAAACACAGTTGTTCATCTTACCCTGCAGCTGTAAAAGCATTTTTTTCCCTAGCCAACCTCTCTTTTCAAACTGATATCTGTTAGAATCATCCTGTAGTGTGCAACATCTCGCCTAAACACCTGGTTTCCATGGTGATTTGACACATTTCAATACAGGTCACTCTAAATAAAGAATAAGCTGCTATCTGACAAGGTCACCCCTGCAGCGTTCATCTCACGTATTCAACTCTAAAAGGCAGAATTGAAATCAGCGTGTCTTACTTTGTCGACACCAGCGCTAAGGATGAAGTTTCCTTTCTTATTCCACTTGAGTGCAAATATAGGACCTTTATGCTGACCTAAAGTGCTGGCCAGGTTGCCTGCAAAAAAAAAAAACTTAATTATTTCAGACTAAAGAGCAGTTTTTCAAACAAAAAAAGGCAGGAATTATAAAAACCTGAAAATACCGAGAACATATGAGCAATGGAAAATTTTGAAGCTTGGAGGAGGTCTGGAAAAGAACATGTCAAAAACACTGGTGCTCAACTTGTTTAAGTGTCTTAAAAATGGCCAAAACCCCAATGGAAAACTTATTTAAGACACCAGGAACGTGGTTTTTAGAAGCTATGGAGCTCTGGAAACTTTGGGGGATGAATTACAGCAATCACTGTCTCCAACTGACATCTTACTGATAGGATATTCATGGCCATACTAGAGGTTAACATCCCTTTACACCATAATGCTTACTGTATATTGGTGCCATTGTATTTTGATGGATGGAACATTAAAAACATGCTATCAACATATGACAGGATTCCAATACAAGTATGGAAAGTATGCAAGTAATTTGATCAATTTTATAGGTCTTCAAAAAAAAAAAAAAAAAATATATATATATATATATATATATATATATATATATATTTAGGTTTCCAGTGGTAACACAGTTAAAAAAAATTTTGTTTTCTAAAAAAGAAAAGAAGGTATTTCCAAAAATAATTCTACAAAGTGGGGTATGGACAAGTATGGACAATCCAACTGTGGAGGAACCCTGATATAAGCAAATCAGCCATCAACAGCTAGCTAAAATGTGGACACCTAGCTCTATGGATGGATAGTTATGTACAAATACAAATGCCAACTCTCTGTTTTCAATGTACAAATGTGATGACACTGCACTGATCTCAATACAGAATCTATGTAAAGTCCTGGAGGTAAAAAGTCAACATGTTTCTTAAAGGAAAGGTGAGGAAAAGAAAAAACAACAAAATGCAGCAAGTACAAATTCTCAAAGCTATGATGCAGAGGAAGCTCCGAGCCTCACCGTCTTTCGTCCATATTCGAGCAAAGCCGTCGTATGAGCCTGTAGCTAGCAACGTCCCCTCGCTCTGAAAGAAAGAGAAATATTTTCATTGAGTTTGATCTCGGTTAAGCTGACTTTATTTGCTAATTGTGCCACAAGTGGATTTGAGCTTCCTGATTTTTTTTAACAAGACTGATCTAAATGAGAAAATACTCGCTCTGATTTGGCAGCATTGTGTTTTCACTCAAACACATCAGGGAAAAAAAAAAGAGTTTTCAGCTGAGTGGTGTAAAAGACCTTTGGCTGCGTGGGAGTGAATCACCCGCAAATATATAAGTTCGGAAGGAATGCCTTAAGCAAGAGCTGTGGTCCAACACACATGCACGTACAAGCACACACACACACACACACACACACATTTTGCAGGATTGGATTACTTAAAAACTGCACTCAGCGGAAACAGACACACAATCATACAGTTTGACTACACGCAGACTCACATTCCAGTCCAGTGAGGTGACGTCTTTGTTGCTGGGTACGTCCTGGCCTCCTTCCCGTATGCAGTGCCTCAGAACCAGCTGAGTGGATCCGCCTGTGCTGTTCTCACTCAGGTTCCAGATCCGTGCTGTTGAGTCCCCGGACCTGCTCCAGACAACACACACACACACACACACACACGAAAACAATCCATCATCAGGCACACAATACAGCTTTCATTTGAAAAATCAGCTCTGGTTTAAAACAGAGCAGGGTTAATGTCTGAAAGAAAAACAACTGAACCCAAACCGAGTGTCAAACCTCAAAGCTTTTTAAAGGCCTGTCAAAGCTTTTATCTTCTGAAAGAGAAATATCTTTTTACAAGCGCAGATCTCATTAACTTTTAAGTGGGTTGTGAGGGTATTTGACCCTCATGCAGCTTCTCTCAAATTAAAGGACTGCAGCGCGAGACGCAGATCTTCACTTAATTTCCATTCTCATTTTGAGAGGTGTGCCCTTGATAGAAGGCAAATGTTGAATATTAAATATCTCGACGAACACTCACTTCTGAAGGATTGTCTTTGTGTTTTAACACACTCACACAAACCAAACTGTTGCTTTGGGCAGGAGAAGGTTTAATCACATTTAAAAGATAATGACTTATTCTAGTCTGTCATTTATTTATATTTGGCAGAGTTTAATCACTGCTTCCTACTGACAGACAGTGAAAGACTCGTGAATAAAAGCTGTACTGGAAACCATCATGAATCTGAGGCTGTTCAGTCTTAACTTGACTGGTTTATCTGTTGAGTCTTTTTGAGTAAGACCCCCTGAGTCATTCTGTTTTTCTTTATGGATAGTAAGCCTTCAGTCATGAGATTTTCCTGGAAAAACGTTGGATCATCAAATAATGCAAACCATGGTTCTCTCCATAAACAGGGCATTGAAACAGATTCCTCTACATCTGGAGGGGGATACTGTCCTGACACAACAATGACTTAATTCAGCAAATATTTGATAAGTAATGTTCTGTGAGGAGAGACTCATAAAAACAAGCTTTCTATCTGTTCTGCTTCAGTTTCTTCCAAAAAAGAGGAACAAACTCTATTTTTAACTAGGGCTGGACGATAAACGGATAATTTACAAATATCAAAATTTACGACAATAACCGACATCATGTTGGCCATTTCGGTATATTCTGTGTCAAAAAACAAATAAATAAATTAAGTTGGTTTTGGATGTGTGTAGGTAGGCTACGGTCTCTTGTCCACTGTCCTACGTCAGAGACGTGAGTCCACCGCATCCAGTCCGTAACAAAAAGGGAAAGACAGGTGAAGAGATGGAGGACGGTTCAAAAGTTGTAGTAGCTGGAGTGGCGGCTGAAGTAGACAAAGTTATTGTGGGAGGGGGTGAGCAGCTTGTGGAGTAGTTATCGTCCATTTATCGTTATCGAGGTGAACTGCACGATATATTTTGTGATATCGATCTGAGGCCATATCGCCCAGCCCTATTTTTAACCCTGAAATATTTTGAAAAGAAGCCAGCAAAGTGTTTTAGAACGAAAATCAATTAACCAGGCAGTAATTACAACAGCTGTTTTCAAGTATTTTTAGATCATTACAGTTAAAGAATTTAAAGGAATCATATGCTAAATAGTGACTGATTGTGTTTAGGTCCAGATGACACTTTCTTTGATCCTTTACAAGAAGAAGGTGATGTTGAGGAGATACTGACCCGGAGGCGAGGAGGTCGTTCACCGGGTTCCAAGCACAGATGAAAACTTCAGATTCGTGGCCCCTCAGGACCATGGCTTTACTTTGGGGGATCTCCACATCTCTGTCCACCTCCATCATCTCTGAGTGGTGATCTTAAAGGGGAGAAAGAGAAAAAAAACCTTTAACCCAACAGTATTCATTCACTTCTATCCCAATACTGTGAAGTCAAATTCCTACAAACAGCATTTTGAAAGGTTACAGCATGAAGAAGTTGGAATGCCTTCAGTTTTGTTAAGTAGTAAATGAGGTTTTCATTCTAATCTGGTGTCCATTTCAATAATGGAGGAGATTTACAAGGACAGTCTGACTTCATCGTATTTTATGTAAACCAGAATAGGCCTACAGCAGTGCAAATGTACGTCATAGTCTGATCTTTCAAACTAAAACAGAATGTTGATGCCACAGCTTCTCAACAAGACCGCACTAACTGTTTCTGAACTGAGTGACCACAAGCATCAACAGCTGACAGCTGTGGATTTTAAGAGTGAGCCGAGCTGTTGTTGAATGACCAACAATGTTTGTACCAAATCACTGCTTGTCCGCACACAGGAACTGTACAAGTGAGAGTCATCTGTAGTCTGTGAATCTACCCCCGAGCAGCTCTCTGTTATTTGATTCTGGTGTGCTATCTTGATGGTTGGGGAAAGCAGGGGGTTTAAAAGGGAAAACCCCAAAATCAGATCTTTCCTTTTGTCCTTTTCCGCTAAACAAACAGCAGGAAAGCGAGGAAAAGGAGAGTTAGGACAGAGAGGGTTCTCCACATGCACAAGAAAATGATGAGGAAACATGTTCGGGTGTGGAAAAAGAAAACACCAGAGGAGTTTTTTATCATGCCAAGCCAGCCACAGACCTTTACCAAAGAAATCGCAAAGTTCTGCTGCAGCTGTCGTGAGAAAGGCAAATGGCTGTCACACATGCACACACACACGCACACACACACACAGAAGTAGTTAAGCCTTCACATGACCCAGTAAGAGCTCCACATGGACCATGCTCTGTGGCATCAATGACCATCTAACAGATTGGTCCTCCACATGGTAGACACACACTTTTGTGAATTCATTCCTTGGAGAGACTTTGGTGTATGAACCTTAGACCCTCAGGGGATAAAATCCCAGAAAAGTGAAATAACACAAGACAGCTGTATCTTCAGCATGTTGTGCGATAGCAGAACAGATGATCATGCAGACACAAGTGGACAAATGAGAGCAGGACTGGGGAGAGGAGAAACTATGAGTGTGTTAGTGTGAATGAGTGTGTGTTGAAAAGCTAAGAAACAGATTAGCGCAATCTAAGAGAATGTAGCATCACATCTAATGTAGTCTAAAACAGCACCATAGAACAAGAGCATTGAACAATAACATAGGGCTGGGCGATAAAACAAAAATTTACTGATACCGAAATTTATGACAATAACTGACGTCATTTTGCCAATATCAGTATATTCTTTGTCAAAAAAACTATTTGATAAATGAAAGTTGGTTTTGGATGTGTGAAGGTAGGCTATGGTCTCTTGTCCCTTTAAGACGCTGTCCTACGTTGGAGACGTGACTCCACCCCATCCAGTCCGTAACAAAGAGGGAAAGATAGGTGAGGAGATGGAGGTCGGTTCAAAAGTTGGAGTGGCTGAAATGGGGGCTGAAGTAGACAAAGTTAATGTGGGAGGGAGTGAGCAGTTTGTGGAGTAGTCATCGTCCATTTGCTGGTAACCTCTATTGACCCCAATCAATTTCAAACAAAGTGAAAAAAGTGGAAAACTGTCAAAATACGGCTGTCGTGGTAACCGCAGAAATGAAATACTCTGGTATCAACAAGCCAACCACAGAAGAACCACACAACTGCAGCTGTCTCATCACCTCATCCCAACTCATGTTTACTTCTGCATTTCTGAGAACAATTCAACAAACAGCTTAATGGAAAATGAAAACCAGCTAACCTAGATGAGGCAATATTTAAATTCAGCGCCAAAACGATCTATTTGAACTAGGAAAGAAGAGGAAACACACCACATTTAAGGGGAAGTTTACATTAAGCTAGCAAGTTAAAGCACGGAGCCTAGCAGCTCGTGCCAGCGTCAGCTGACTGCTCGGAGTTGTTGGAGCCCTTACCGGAGTTTCCAAATACAACACTGAAAGTAACTGGCACAAATGCCTCACTGATGCTGTCACACAGGATGAGAAGATGGTGACTTTTCCACAATGGAGAAACGGACAGTCAGTCAAGAGCTTCAGAAATTTTTAAAGACAATGAGGTCAACAATCCACCTCCCTTCCTGCTGCTACAGAGAGGGTCCTCCCAGTGAAAGATTAAACTCAAAATATCCTTCAAGATCCGTGGATTACCTCAAACCAACAAAGGAGTGAACCGCAATCAATGAAGGCATGGTTTAGATCATTCCTCTTTCTTAAGTAAGCAACATCAACTTCAATGATGCCTGTGGTTGGAATTCAGGCTCTAATGATCCAGATCATTTGGCTCTGCAAGAACCCACACTTTCCACTCTCGAAGAGCTCTTAGAGCCACATTTTAGAGCTGGGTCCTTCGCCACAAGATTCTCCTTTCACTCCTTTATTGGTCTCACAAGGAGAAAAGCATGAACCCCCCACCTCAGCATACTGTTTCCAGTCACAGTGCTACGTTCCTGCAGTCAGGCCAAGTAGGCGAACGCAAAAAACATTGAGCAAAATTGAAACTGAAGTAGGATTTCCAAATCATGGCTGAACAAACATCCACTTGAGCAGATAATCAAAAGAAACGCTAATAACTAACTGTTACTAGATAAACAGACCTGTGCAATAGTACTGCATACTGCATACACCATCCCAGCTCTGCTCTTTCTATGGACTAATATCAAGGTGTCATCTTGGCTGTCTGGCAATCACCTTCTTTTATCAATCAACAACTTCTTTAAATGCTCATCTCGGAGAAGATATATGCTATTACTGAGGTGACTCTAAGACAAGATATAGAAGTCAGGCCCATTGTGACACCTAATGAATTTCTTTTCACTAGAATGAACAAAAACACATGTTGTGAAGGGATGATTCAGAGATCGCTCGCAGCCATGAGCTAGCTTACTGGCTAAGGCGTGGGATCCGTTTTCCTCCCCGTTGGCAGCCCCCTCCCCATTCTTGGTGCTTCCCTGGGGCCCTGAGCTGCTGCCACTTCCTGCTGCCGCCTGCTGCTGCTGAGCCAGCTTGTCCCTGTAGGCCTGCTGCCTTGTCTGGACTACATCTGGCATTACAGCATCGATGAGGGACAGCGACTCGATAGGCCGCCCGTCAAACAAGGTCCCATCCTGCAAGAGACGACATAAAGACTCATATTGAAGTTCAGTTCTCCTCTCTGATGAATTAAGTTTTCTTGTTATCCCTAAAATAAGTTCTGTTTTTTCTTTTTTGTCTCTTCACTTTTCTTTCTTCATCTTATTTATGTATTGGTTTATTTTTCAACAAGCAAGAGAGAATTAGAGCTACTGTATGGATGAAGTGTAGAATGATTCTTATGTAAGTATATGTCTAAGTTCAAAATGGAAAATGGAAAAGTAACTAATAGTGGATCCAGAGTCAATCAAATCAAATCAAAATGTCACATTTAAACGTCTCTCTCTCCACCAGATTGACTATAAGTTAACTCTGAGTTGAATATGCAGCTCTTCCTGCACTGATGAGGAGTCTGACCTCATTGATGCTGACTTCAGCCTCCACATACTGCAGGCCCTTCTGGATGATGGAGATGAGGGCAGCAGGGGGCACCAGGGCTCCATTGATGTTGGACTGGCTGATGTGGCTCTCTATGCCAAAGGTGAATGCTGAGTGGGAGAAGCCTGGAGGAGATGTGGGTAATTTGGAAACAGAACGGAGATAAAGTTCATCGCACTGGAGTCAAGAGAAAGTGTGAATAAAATAACATTTAACATCTTTACGTAAAGGAGGAGGAGGGAATGCGGTTGCTGTTCTGAAAAGTGTTGGACAGGAAAGATACTCTGTTGGGCTTACCTGACTCTTGCAGGTATCTGTAAACCAGGAAGTTGACCTCATCACTGCTTATGCTCATTTTGAGTCCTGGCAATTAAACCATTGGGTCAGCACAGGATAGGAGCCTGTAAAAGAAACCACAGTGCGGCCTTATTTAAAGAGATGATGGTATTATTCACCATAAAACTGAGCTGAAAGGAGGCTTGAGTAATATCTTCATCACTCAAGAGCATTAACATCCCACAGGAGCATTAATGGATAGTACAAGAAGGATGACATGCAGGGGCACTGAGCCAGGTGTAATAGAGAGCTGTCTCTCCCCCCCACACACACACACAGGATGGTGTTTCACTACAAGCTAGCATCATAGCTCATTACCAAACTGGCACACACAATGAAAACTGAGAAGAGGAAGAGGTTAAAAAACCATCACCTGGCTTAACCTACATCTGATACTTCTAAACAGATAAGTACACAAACTGTGATCTACTGTTCAGTGAATAATAACACTTCATTCCTCAGGACTTGTGTTAGCTGCAGGAGCCTCTTGGCTCCAGGCAGGGCACTAGTTTCCATTCATTAACCTACAACTGGAAATAATTACCAGGCATGTTTCAGGCGGGCTATTTGGGCCTCAAACGTCTGGAATAGATGGGCTTAAAACCTCAGCAATAATAGATCCAGCAGTGCTTATGCAGAACCCACACTGTTTAAACGGCCTGTGGAAATAAACAAGGGGTCTGGACGGGGGACAGAACTTCTACTGTTTCCATCATGCCAGCCCGCTGAAAAAGTCAACAAGCCTCCTGCCGCATCCCAGCGGCTTAGATCCAAGACCAACTGAACAAGAGGCCTGGAATCTGGTAGAGGCCTTTCAGCTATCCTAACAAGGAGGTCAGAAAAATCCTTATAGCTCAGATTTCTCACACACTGAGACATATGCTGCCACCAGAAATCAGCAAATGCTTTTCAAGTGAGGAATTAAGAAATTTGTTTATATTGATGCTGATGGTGAATAATGATTTTCTGCTCAAATACAGTCAGATAATAAGAGTGCATTTAACACTGCACAAAACATGTTCATGTTCTCATAATGTGCTTGATATGTGTTCTCTATATTCTATCAAAACAGAGCTCAACACAAACCAAAGCTTAATAGTCCTTGGCCCGCAAGAGTGACAAAAGAGATTACATGTGGGTGGTTCACTGTGACCACAAATTAACCTCCTACTGTAAGCTTTTGCCAACACACTTTTAATGTACTGTTGACATCCTGATTAACGCACACTTGCATTGAAATGCTGCAGCAGAAAGTGGGCTTGGTATAGAGGAGAAAGACTGAGGCTGTGGAAATACCTCGCTTTATCACCTCTTGTCTTGGTTAAGACACCTTCAGAGAGACACAAAATGTGGGAGCAGAGTTGGTAAAAGGTTGTGCATCCAATCACGCCATGGCCAAGAACTGACCTTATGACCGCTGCAACAACTGTCTTCTCTGTATAAGCTCTACCAAATGAGCTAAACTGGCGCTGCACATCCACAGGTGACACTAGGGCAGTGAACAATGTCAGAGCTCAACTATGAGAACAGATCAAGTGTTTGATGTCTTAAAAATAGGGCTGGGTGACATGGCCTCAGGTCAATATCGCGACATATTGAGCAGTTCACCTCGTTAACAATAAATAGGCGATAACTACTCCACAAGCTGCTCACCCCTCCCACATTAACTTCGTTTACTTCAGCCGCTACAACTTTTGAACCATCCTCCATCTCCTCACCTGTCTTTCCATCTTTGTTACGGACTATGTGGGGTGGAGTCACGTCTCCAACATAGGACAGCATCTTAAAAGGGACATGAGACCATAACCTACCTACACACATCCAAAACCAACTTTTATTTACTTATTTTGTTGACACTAAATATACCGATGTTTTGGTATCTGTAAATTTTGGGTTTATCGCCCAGCCCTACTCAGACATGATGTCCAGTACTTGATTGCTTATGAGCATCAGCACTGATCAATAAATCTTAATAAAAGGTGGTTACATACACACAACATATTGCTTCTGGAAGAAACACACACTGTGTCTCCCATAGGTGCAAGAGTTGCTCATGCAAAAACCACATCCTTGCCTTGCTGCATCAAGTTAACTTGTTTGATGGGACAGCCTGGAGTCAAGTCAAAGGAGAATGCAAGTTGGACCTGGACAGACAAGTAAACTGCTACCTTCAGCCAATTTTCAAGCCTTTGGAATGAATATTTAATAATCCTCAAACTTGCGAAGATTCAACACCTGGACATTGCAGTCAGTCTCACTAGGAAGGCTCAGGCAGATAAGGAGAGCTCTGAAGACATTAAACTCATTGACACCAGTCTCACATTACCACAACTCCAGACTACATTTGAACTGTGCCAACAGAGATCTCACACTCTGTGAACCTGCATTCCTTTTCACATGACTGACAACGAGGCTTGGTACGTTCTTGTTCAAGAGGCAAAACAAGTGAAATTCAACATACATTTAGAACTTCGAGCGCACTCTTGCATAAGCAGCAGTAGTCTGGTGATCCTGGTTTGCTTTTGTAGGCTGTTACATACTGGCATTTCAAGGCAGGGTATTTATGT
The DNA here is from genome assembly GCA_962446985.1 of Xyrichtys novacula. Classification (NCBI taxonomy): domain Eukaryota; kingdom Metazoa; phylum Chordata; class Actinopteri; order Labriformes; family Labridae; genus Xyrichtys; species Xyrichtys novacula. Next base: position 11,683,204 of record OY660877.1, read on the forward strand.
CACTGTTATGTCTCATATGCAATTTGTGACGCACAGGGACGTAATGGTGGTGTGAAGTTGTTCTGCCTCTGATCCTGTCTCAGAGGTAGTATCAGAGGTGGAATGGGGGGAAGAGAGCGGGGATGTGGAGCTGATAGGGCAGAACTGCCCTGTGCATGCATGCATATCTAAGTGTGTTGCATATCCAGCACTCCTGTTATGTGTTTACAAGCCGTGCCTCTTACATTCTAGAAACACTGTAATAGGATGTGAAATCACCCACTGGGTCAGTAACATCACAGCGTAACAGGGTGTGATGTGCAAGTACAAAAACTTGGTGAGGGTGGAACTATGTTTTGATGCTGATGCAGACTTGCAATGTGTAAGAGGCGTATGTCTCATTCCTGGTTGGTTTCTATGCCACTGAGGACCTTGCTCCGTCCCTCGTTACAGATTTTTCCTTTTCAGCAACCAACCTATGATTACTACTATTCAACCTTAAACAAGTCATTAGTATTGATTTATGGTTACAGTAAGTGTCAAGCAAATATTGTTAGGTAGCTGTAGAAGTAAAACGATAGATGTGTCAACAATATTAGAGAGAACGCTACGCAGTGAAGACATCTCTCTAATAAATAGGCCCAGAGGAACACTTTGATTTCAAGAACACAATAAAATAACACCTTTGTTGTGTGTCCTCTGCTAAAGGATGATAGGTGATCATTGCTTCTGTCCTTGGATATACTTTTAACATGAACTCACTCTCTCAAAATGATATTGCAGAAACAACATATGCCACTTATCCTTATCTTAATATTGAGACCAATGCATGCATGATTTATGAACAAACAAGCCTACAGGTTATCAGTAGCCAAAAAATACTATTTTGAGGAGTATGTGACTCTAAATGTTTTTCTTGGCTGTCCAGTGTTTGTACAGTACTCTCTGAGTACCAGACACTTGCTTCTCTTTTTGACTCCAAATGCTACAATGTTACATCATAAGCCTGAGAAAGGCAAAATAATATATATTCATTAGGAGAAATGACATGTATGGATAAAATATGGATGAGATACACTACCCATGTGATCGAGATATCTTCAGTTGTGCCTCATGGCTCTGCCACCCATAGCAAGAACTCTGAGCTCCTAAGAGAGAAAGATAGAAATTAAATGCATATCCCAACCCCTGAATTACACCTCACTTACATCAGGATCACATTACATTACAATTATATGGTATTTGCTCTGTTATGGTTGCATTACTGTCCATAATGTCAACAAAGTCTGTCTGTCTTGCTTTAAACTCATCTTGACCTTCAAAACACAGCATCATTTTTTTAACGATGTTTCTCAAGCAGGGTTCAGCTGTGCGAACCCGATTTGATCTCAGTCATTAACTTACAGAGAATATTGTTTCTCTATCAGTGATGTGACAAATTACCTTGATTAGAGCAGACAGTTTAGCAGCTGTTTGTCAATGTGTGGGTGTAAAGGCAGCAAAGGGAAAGTGCTACGAACGAAGGGGCGTGTCATTTCACAAAGGACAGAAACAGGGTCAGCAACATAATAAGCCATAATAGATACACTGACAAATATCACTTGAAGAGAAAGCAGATTTTTTTTAACTATACATCAGGACAGTCTCTTAAACTAAAAGTGCCACAATAGGTCAACTTGTATTGTGTTTCAGCCTGCGATCTCTGGCTGAATCTCTCACTCATTCTTAAATTTCCTGTGTAGCCATTTGAGAATAAAGGCATTTTGAGAGCTATTGGGTCTGAATGAGTTGTGTTTTCTTAAGTCTGCTGCTCCAAGAGAATTCAGGAACATTACATGAAAGCCAATCCGCCAGATGCTAATAGTGCAAGAAAGCATGGGAAGCCCCCCTAACTCACTCTTAATAGGTGGACACTACACTTGCTTTGTTAATCTCCACACAGTTCAAAACAGGGGATCACTTGCCCCATTTGGACGCAAGTAGTTGATGCAATGCTTTAAAACTCATACTACTAATAATAATAATAAATAATACAACACATTTGACCAAACCCACAGCTACGATACATGAACTCTACTCCTGATGTGTGGAGGTTAGCTTACAATTGTCCACATGTCCCGAGTCTCTGAGTGTATGATCGGATAAAACAGAAACGATTAATATCGGTAATATGTCTATTACCTGTTAAATGAATACATTGTTTTATATTTGCATTTGCCTGTGTGATTTATGTAAGAGGAACTTTGCCCTTTAAAGCCCATTTAAACACTGTGCCCACCCTGCGATGCCATAACTTGGTAGCGCTAGCTTCTAGGCTAACATGCGACTTATCATTAGTTTTGCCTTGACGGCGGCTGAACCCGTCACCACACATGCTAGTCCGGCCAGTCGACTTAACACAGCCATAATGTAGGGGTCATTTAGAACTGCTCATCAGCGATTGACTGCAGAAAAATTAGCGTCTTTGATAAATCAAATCTGCTGTGTGGCATCAAATCTACAGTTTGCTCCACTGTTAACCTGCTAACAAGCTAACTAGCTAGCTTCGCGGCTAACACTGGCATGCTATGCTAATGACAGTGTTGCTATAATCTCGTACCTACTTGGAAAAACCTTTCAATTGATGATATCTTCCACAGCTCGTTTGTTCGAGTTATACCATGTTATCTTTTTAATCGCTAACTCAGAAAGATAATTTTCGCATAAACATTAGTATCGGTAGGTTATAATATTTAAACTGAAGCCAGGCGGTAAGAAGCCAGCAACGGCTTCAGACATTCGACACAGTGAGCTGACCTGTCATGCGGAAATGAGCTGCCGCCTGTAACTACTGTTGTTCCAAAGCGCCACTCTGAAGCTCAATGTAACGATTAACCCGTGACTATTGGCTGCATAGAAGATATTTTCGTCCACTCTATCGACTTTGTTCAAGTGTGATGGATAAATTATGCCTGAGCACATGCCAAACATGATGCACATAGAAACAGCGTTTTAAATGCCAACTGAGCTATATTGTGACATTAAAACGGTGTATCGGGTACTAACCTATTTTCCAAAAGCACCTAACAACACGCTGTAGACTGCCACAGCTGACAGACGTCTTCAAATGTTGTTCCAGTAGTGCCTCCGCTCTCTTTGACAGATTCACGTCAAATTGGATCCTTGTTCGTCGGCGGAACCGACCAATGAGGTGTAACAGAAAAATATGCCGAGGCCTTTGGAAGTTTGTCCCGCAGCCAAGCACCAGTCATAACAACTGTGTCCTCGCCCATCCCCCACTACACCTCTTTTTCGCTTGCCGGGTCATCACTCGCCATGGATTAATGACACCCCACCCCCTATCCTTTGCTCAGTCATTCAGACTCGGAAAGTCAACAACAAGCTTACATCATCGTTGCAATCTGTGTTTTACACTGATTTTTTTTTTTTTTACATGTTTATTTTATCCATGATAATTAAATTTTTTTTATAATAATAATTTTTCATTTAAATTAAAGAGTGCAAATAAGGTAAATAGTTTTTGCTCAATTTTTACACAAACAGATGTGCTAGAAAAAAATACAAATAATATAAATAAATATAATGATGATAAAATTAGATTCATCATAGTTATGACAATATAAGAGTACAAACTAAGGTATAATCAAAATAAATGGAAAAGAAATACAGAACACAAACAATAATGATAATGGTAATAATACAACGTCGAGTTAAAATAATTACATAGTGAAAATGATTTTTTTTAAAGTATAAATAATTTCCAGTACAAAAGTGTACTAAAGAGGGTACATATCCATTAACATATACATATGTACATACACATATACATATCTACATACACACATACATACATCCATATATAAATATCTATTAATGATAAGAATAAGAATAACAATTATAATAAAAAATAAAAAGTAAGGTAGATGATTTCATGATAGTAATAGTAAAAACAGTAGTAATAATAATAAAATAAAATAAATAGATCTGTAAGAAAGATCATGTTAATTCTATCAGTGTTTTCGAGACATATGATAATCTGACCGTATTTCAAATGTACAGTGTTTGTTTATGGTTGAAAAAAAAGTAGTCTACCAACTATTGGAAAAACATATCAAAAGCTGACCTTCAAAATTTTGAAAAGATTATTTAAAAAAATAACCTTGTGCAACTGCAATTGATATCACTCACAATTCAAGTGCTATTCTAGCTCTGCATTTTCAACATTGCACAAGGATGTATAATGAAATGGTGAATTTAGGGACCATGACGTGAATGGTGTTATTGCAGCTCATGTGAAGCATATTTAGTGCATAATTATTCAACAGTTTCCCTCTCAGTATAACAAATGTCCCTGGCATGCACAACATCTCTTATTACTTAAACTTTGTGCAAGCACCCTTACAAATCGAGAAGGCTACTCTATCATGAAGCAGTGTAATTTTGAGAGATAGATTCTTTATCTGTGCCAAACAGTCCAGCATGTTATCTTCTTCTACAACAAGACGCTGGGAATGCTGCATAGGGATGTGCCTTTTTACACAATCAGATAGTACAACTCCTACACTGTTATTCAATATACTGTGTTGCTGAGTACACCCCCCACACCCTTTTTTTAAAATTATTATAATAATTGTGTCAGTACTCATCTGACTCTTTGTTGACATCCTTACATTATGATAAGATGTTGTTTGTTTAATGTCTGGAGCCATATATGCATAAATATGGAATAGGGAAAATTGTTCAATAATACATTACACTCTCAATACTGACAGTCTCTGTTCAAATTGCAGGCAGTAGAGTAGATGAAGAAGAAGAGGAGAAGGAGGAGGTTCATTTCTGGGTAATTTCTCTACATTTTGCCTCTTGCTTGTTTTCCCTGAGGCCAGCAGAAACAAGAATCTGTGCCCCATCACTCCTGCTGAGTGTAAGGGTGTTTTGGTTGCTGGTGAACAAATGTGAGGCAAATTTCTCCTCTTCAATGGCAAGCTTTACACAATATATGACTCACTGTATGGGAAAAAAATAGAATTGACCCATATATCTATGATCACAAATCCCACTCTTTCATCTTTCAATCCATGCATGTATTATAACAGACATATACCTGCTGACACACAATGAGGAGAATATTTATATCATCAGTGTTTGTGTCTGAATTTGTGCTGTAGCTCTCAATAAAATGAGATTAGCAGTGTTCCTCTCCATAAATGTGAGTCTAGAAAGAATACAGCAGTAAGATATCAAGTGTGGGGGTGGGGAGCTAATCTGCAGGACAATAACACGAAGTTGCTAGGGATGCAAGCACAGCGGCAACAGTGATAAATATGTGCTGGACCTGTTGGCATTGTGTAATTGCTTGGATACAGCCACACAAGTGGCAGCAAGCTTTATCGACTGCCTTAGCAACAGCAGTAATGCCTTTTTCACTTTTGTGTTTGTGTGACAAGAAGAAAGAAAAATGAAGAAAAGAAAAGACTAGTGGTGGTTAGATGCAAACGTACAGTAAGAGATTATCATCTTTTTGAACCAGAAAGAGATGTCTGGTTATGAATAAAATCAAATCACTTTTCTTCTCTTACAGTGTCTTGCAAATGAGTAAAATTGTGCAGATGTAGATGTACACAATAGAAAATCTAATAAGAGGACAGTTTCCTTTCATTTTTATTGCTATCCTTTTGCAGGGGTTAAATGCACAATAGCACAGGTGACCCTCAGCACTACTAAATCCCTTTGATTTGATAGCTGTGAAACACTTTAGATCTTCAGTCATCACACATGCATCATTAACACCATGAAATATGTCTGTGAGAGGCTGAGCAACCAAAAGAAGAGGAAAATGGAGCAAGAAAAGGGAACAGCTCAGCTCCACTGCCGGCTCAGCAAGAGCTATTTTTAGATCCTGAGAAACAAAGACGCAGAATTGCCTTTCATCCCCCCTGTAACTATGTTGTTTCACCTCCAAATGTGGTACTTGAAGACAGTCTGAACTGCTTTGTTGCTATGTTTAGGCCTAACCACAAATAAATACCTCTTCATCTGCATGCCCTTGGGCCTTTTTTCCTCATCTGGCTATGTTTGTGCACGTGTTTCCCTGCTGTCCTACTGTACACAGAAGGGGCAGTTATTTTTTTCGGGGCTAAATATAAGGCCAGGGTGCAATTACAGTGAAGAGCATCTGAGCTTTGAGGCAGAATGAGCTGTTCATTTCTTCAGGGAGATAAAAGAAGGCTGTGAATGTTAAGTGATGTGCACAATGATGCTGCAATAAGAGACGGGCTCTATGATCAAGTGCATCCAGTAGGACGAGTCAAAGAAAGCTTATTAGAATTAACTCAAACTTGCTCTGAGAGAGAAAACCCAACAATATTTAGTTTTCACCCTCTGGGTGGTTATTTGCAGTCTCTCAGTCCAGACTGCATCAAACATCCATCTCTGCCCAGGCCTATTAGGATTCTCATCAGCTGGTAATGTACTGGCCCTACAGAGGTTATGTCGGGAGTTGTTTATGTTCATATGCAAATTAGCAGGTTCGTTTTTCAAGGTTTTTGTTTCTTTTTTACCTGTGAATTTTGTATAATTAGCATTGCTATTTAAAAAGGCACTTCAGTTTTCCTGGGATGGCTATTTGAACGACAGTTGCTTTTTTCATTGGTGGTTTAGTTTACTTGTTGTTCACCTGTATGTAATAAGTACACAACAAAGGCCTGGCAAAGATTCTTCTCCATTTTCAGGATAACAACATACATAGAGTTTTCAGTAGACATTTAACAATAATAACAATATTGGTAATAATGGTGTGCACATGCTGTTGAATAATAAACTGTATATATTCTGGCAAAATGTTATTTTTTTCATTTTGTGACTCAGTCAGCAGAAAGAGAATGACATTAGTTCCTATATACACTAAAACTTGCACAATGACATCAATTATAGCATTCAAGTCAATAACTCAATTGCCGGTGACATATGAAACATTTGCAGGAATAAAAGGAAAACATCGGCCGAAATAAAGCCTGAAAAAAAAAAAAAAACAGAAATAAAAGCTCTTCAGGATCTCTAATCAAAAAATGCATGGCTTTTTGTACGTTCCCTGTCATAAAAAAAACATAGAAGAGCCCTTTCTTCCCCTCTGTCTCTATTTTTATGAAGTTACAGAGACACCTTGTGGTAAAAGATGGTACTGTTTCCTCATACAGAGTCTTCAGTGGTGGCCCTTAAGTTGCCTTCAAACATACTGTACATTTGTAACATGGAAAAGCAGGGGGTAGGGGGTTGAAATAACTGCCCCTGAATTCCTCCATGGACATGCAGCAATGCCTGTAACAAACATAGCGACGGGCCCCTGGAGAAACCAGTCACAGACATTTATTTGAAAGCACTGTGGACATTCATTGTGCCGGACCAGCTCATTTTAAGCCTGACGGCATTGTACAGGGAACTCATATTACTGACACAGGTATGACAGGCATTCTGTTCACTTGAGGTTTAGAGTTTAAATAAGAGGTAGTCAGCTGCTTTCTCTGGGAGCCCAGGCCATGCTGAAGAGCCACAGCTGACAGTTGTAGACCAAAGTCTGGATTATCATAACAACACCGCAACAAGAGGTAGGACCCCACAGATTCAACTTATTACCACTGTCATTTTATCTCAACTCACATTAGTCTGGCACAGAAGCTGGGGCTTATTGTAACTTGGATGTGCAAAGACAGGAGATTATGACGGGCACCAGCAAGGGACAGAACGGACCAAGTGCTCAAAATGATGCAGCCCTGGGCTGAGGGTCCACACAACACATAGCTGGGAATGCGAAAGATTTAACTGGCCTATAAATTTGGATTTTATTAAGCTACAGCGTGAGCTTCTTAAACTCATCTGCAGAAAAGATTTCATTTAGATAACACATCTGCATACAGCCTCCCTCTTATATATCTGCCTTGACTGGACTGAGACAGAGAAATGTACTATATTCAAGAAAAAAACTACCTCAGAATGCACTCAATTAAATTATTAATGTATTTGTGTCTAGGTATTGCACATCATAATTTGAACTGTACAGTTTATTACTCCTTAATCCATTTACACTGTCCAGTTGCCCAGTGTGTGCACTCCTCAGGTGAGTGTTTATTGCCCTATTATATATCTGTGAAGGGCTGCGAAGTGCAGCATGTGACCTTTTAAAGGCAACTAACTTACAAAGGACACCTGGCAGAGAGGCAGTAATCACTAGAGGGACAAGGCAAAAAATACATGCTGAGACATTCTTCATCAAAGAGCATGTTGATCACAGACAGGGCTACGAATTCCACTGAGCAGCTAAACACGCAAAGTGAGTAAACACCTGCTGAAGCAAACTTCGCAGTCCTCAGACCTCCAGTCTCTGATGAATGTGACACATAATTAAAGAACCTAAAAGAAATGACCAATACTCATCTATTTTCATCATCATCATAGACGAACTATAAGGCAGTGTACCCCTCAGACAGTTGAATCAATGTTACCCAAATCCTCTGTGAGCGAGACCCCCTGACGAAAACACACAAAAAAGATGCAAAAGCACTGCATCTCTTTTTGTTTTTGTTGTGTTTTATGAAGCAGTTTTGTGTCTCTTTTGTGCCATTTTTTGTTTCTGTTTGTAATTTATTTATTGTATCTTCTTTGTTGTGTTAAAACATCTTTGAAGTGTTTTTCAGTCCTATTTCATTATTTTTGTTTCTGTATGCATTCTGCCTCCCTTTGAAGCAATTTTTCTGTATTTCTCTGTGTATTTATTATCATTTTATTTAGACACACACCTCTTTGTTGCTTTTCTGTGTCATTTTTGTGTTTTATCTTCATTATGAAATGTATTTTACAGCTCTATAAGTTGTTTAGACTCTTGGAACTACTTTTTTTCTTTATAGTCAGTTTTTGTTTCATTTCTAGCTTTGTATCTTTCTGTAGTTTTGTATCTGTATTTTTTTGTGTCACAATATATTTCTGTTGCCTCTTTTTGTGCCTTTAGGTGTCTTCCAAGTTACCTTGCGCCTCCTACAGGAGCAACAGAGTTCACAATTCATGCTGTCGTCCAAATAAACTGCAGCTGAACTTCAGAAACCCACTCAGTTAATCATTGCATAAAACATCTTCATGGTATACCACCTCTCATTTTGTTTTATCTCTTATACAGTAATGATTTAAGTCCCTCAAGATGGGAAAGAGACAGCTGAGAGAAATATGAAGCAAGGACACACCCATAGAGAAAATACAGTCAGGTTGGTCAGCTTTATCTTCCTCTGGCTTCAGATATGTAGTTCATTAAACTGATAATAGGGAAATCTGAACAATATGTTCCTGCTGGGGTAAGCAGTTTCACACTGGAGTGAAGCTTGGAGCACCTGCACTCACATTCACATAAAGACTGTAGTGACACTGCAGACTCAGGAACTTTTTAAATAAGCACAAGTTTTAAAGGGGTCATACATTTATCCAAAGTTAGTATTTTTCACTTAAGTAACTGTCATTCAGACCTACTTTTCAACTCATGAATGCAACTTTGTTTTGGTTTTAATAAGTACACCAGCGAAACTTAGAGATTTCAAGGGTCTCATGAAAAAGGGTCATCTTTTAATGTCATTTGAAGGTAACTCTGAAGGCAAAGCCTTGTCAGCCTTTACGGCATCAGACCTGCCATGCCTGACCTGTTCCATATATCATTAAGATTGATGTCCCCCATCCATGACTTATAGACAGGAAGCCTCTCGTCACTGTAAATCCATCTTACATAGAGCACGAGGCCCAGTTACCAGTAAACACACTGCTCTCAGAGCTCTTTAAACCCCTGGTAGTAAAGTAAAGTTGGTACAAGTAGTAAGGCGGTCTTTCTGAACGTGTGTGTGCATCCATGTTTAGCTGAAATCAATACAGTTATGTGTGGAACTTGAGGCACTCAGGAGGCAATGGCCAGCATGCTTTTCCAGAGGAGAAAAGTTGAAAGACAGAGCATAAAAATCATGTAAGTGTCACTCTTTGTTGCATGAAAAGTTGTGTGCAGTGCTTTGGGGGGACAGGATAACTCTGAAAACCTTTTAGGTTTGAGATTTCTTTTGTCACTCTGGGGCTGTCTCTAAACAACTTCTCTCCTGAGCAGCTGGGAGTGTGATATCATGAGGAAATTACTCATCTAAAAGGAACTTGTTTTCTGACTTTTCAGCTCCTCTGACTCTGGCAATGTTGACATCTTTCATAAAAATACAGCCTGCTTATTGTGCTTACATGTGACACTGGATGAGAGCTACATAAATCCCAGCATTACTTGAGGCTACTCTGATAAAACTTTTATAGATTTTTGTATCTAAATTTACAAATCAGATAGTGAAGTCTTCTTCTTGTGCCAGAGTGATTAAAATGACACGCTTTGGTAAAAAACAATAATTTTGGAAATTCCGCTACATTTATCCAACATATTTTTCTCTTGTATGTTGAAATGAATGAGGAGTGAGAGCCAGTACTTCACCAGGATTATCAAGTGGGTTCCTCCCCTCTCTGGTGGTTCATAAAATTAGGCCCACGACACCTCAGGAAGGCTAAACAGTTAGCTCCTGCATCCAAAAACCAACATCCCTCTTGCTAGCCCTCACCTCATACTATACCCACACCAAAAAATGAAGAGAAAAAAGGAGAAAACAAAGAAAAGAGACATTCTTGAAAAGCCAGACCCAAGGTGAGAAGCCCTTTTGGGCTTGGACTCGTCCCCAGAAAGATATCAAACAAGAGGGGATGAGGAGGGATGCTAAGGAGAGGATAAAGCAGTGAGAGCCAGGGGGGTTTGGACGTCATCCTCACTGGGTTAGGGTGTTCGCTTTACCTCCCCCTCCTGCCCCCTTTTCATTAGGTTAAAGAGAAGAAAAGAGACAGAGTAAATAGAGATCAATCATGTTCCTATAGTTTTGTTTTTGGCCCCGTAACCACATTATCTCTCATCAAACAGAACCAGTGATTTGTTCTTACTGCCTCTTATATTTCCATATCTGTAAAAGAGTAAAATATAGATGGAGTCACCCCTCCTCTTTTTGAGTTAATTCTGACCCATGATGAATCAGACCTTTGATTTTTACATCACCGCTTCATATGAGTAAATGACCCCCATATAACTAATAACAAACCCATGTAAATACATCTGTTTAAATCTTTTCTTGTTGGCAATCTCTAGAGTGGGTTTGCATTGACCCTCACCTTATCGCTCAACCTTTGGTGACCCAGAGCAAATAACTCATAATGTCTCACTTGTCTCATTCATTTACATTTGAATCAAAGCAGATGTTATTTATGTTAGTTATGGGGCCAGGGCTGAACGTGAAGCATTGACTTTGGTGTTTTTCTGCAAATTGTAGCACCGGCAGAGAGCAAAGAGGAGGCACATGCAAGGTGTTGTTGTTTTGCCCTGAGAGGAGCCAATGACTTTGTGTTGACAGCACAAGTGTGGAGAATACAGCAGGTAGGTTATTCACATCAGCATTCACACCTATCATCTGTGGCTATCTGTCATCTTGTTTACCCTTTGTAGAGCGTCTTTGTGTTCGAAATGAGATGTTTACATGCTGGTGTGAGTCCACTATATGAGGGCTGCTTCCTGTCCTGACACTGCAGAATACTCTGAAATCAAGGCATGCTGTTTCAGGGTTGCTAAGAGAGACATATGTTTGATAGTTTTTTGTTATGGACTGGATGTATTCAGAAAGAAATTAAGTTTGACAGCAAATATGCACCAAAGGTACAGTAAGATTTGACCATTTTGACCATGTTTGTGGTCTATGTTGGTGTAAAACAGCCTAACATTAAAGTGGCTACAATTCACAGGTCTTTCCAGCAATCTTTCCGCCCTGCTTCAGGAAGGAAAGGAGGACGCGGGACCTCTGGAAAGATGTTCTTTGTTGCTGGGGCCAAAAGTGGTGGAGGATCAGGTGGAGGGGGCGAAAGGAGGTAACACAGTCCTACCACGTTTGTTTAAATCAAAAAAGGGTGCGTTTTATTTCCTTTTTAGAGATATTTTTACTGAGATTTGCTTTAATTTAAAAAGAAATTCTTTAGTAGATGAAAACTCTAATATTTTATGACACTGGGCACTTTGGCACATGAAAATCTTATGTGTGAACGAGTGACCGCACTGTCAGATGTAAAAAATGACACAGACAACAGCTACACTCAACAAGCCTGTTTTGTGTCTCATTTTTTCTGCAAGTCTTTTGTATCTTTCTGTGAAAGTTTTGTGTCCTCTGAGATGATATTTCTGAGTCCCTTGGGACTAACTGTGCAGTTATTTTCCACTTGTTTACTGTTTTTTTGTTCATTTTTTCACTCGTGTGCCTGTGTTGTCTTTTGGCAACTCTCTGATGTCACATTTTGGAATCTTTTTTTGGCTTTGCTTTGTCTGTGTTGAAGCTTTATGTCATAACACATTTTATTGTAGCTGTCTTGTCTCATTATGTGGTCTTTTATCTACTTTTTTGTCTATTTCAGAGAACTTTGAAGTTGTCTTTTTGCATTTTTTATAGTTTAATATTGTTTCCAAAATCTTTCTTTTATCTGTTTTTTGTCCTTGAGCCTATTTTGTATCTACACGGTTGTTCAGTGTTGCTGTGTTTCATACTATAATGATTAATCTTGCTCTTTTTTTTCTCTTTGTCGCTTTTTCTCTTGCAGTTGTATTGTCTGAGATTGTTTCGAGTTGTCCCGGCTCTTTTTGTTGATCTTTTTCAGTCATTTTGGTGTTAAAAGTTTTTTGTTTTTTTGTGTCTATGTACTTTGTTTTGCAGTGAAACTTTCTTTGGGGGGACTGTTCAGCATTTCTTGTGGCCACTTTGTGGTAAAAAACAGCTGACTTTAGGTGGCTAGATTTGGCTCAGTGGTTAAATCACATGCCCTATGTAGAGACCCAGGTTCATATCCAACCTGTACCACGCTACCTCATGTCACCCTCTGCTTTCTCTCGCAGGCTTTCTACTACATCCACTATCCTTTCCTCTGAATAAAAGCATTGAATAGTAAATAATCTAAAAATTGACATCAAATGCGACTCTGCTAACATGGTCCTTTCTGATCCAGGTCAATCTACCAAAAATTCCGTGAGGTGGATTTATTGGACAAGAAAAAGACAGTGACAGCTCTGAAGCCAGGAGAGGATCGAGCCATCCTCCTGGGCCTGGGGATGATCCTCTCTTCAGTCATGATGTACTTTGTCCTGGGAATCACAATACTACGCTCCTATGCTGACAGGTACACACCTATGTTAGATTTTTTTCCTCTTCCTAGAAAGTAAACAGATATTTCTGTTGGGAACATGTTTTATTCATCAAGATTCGCTGTTGAATAGCCGTTTCAGAGCCCTCTCAATGTGAAAATTGCAAAATAGAAAAACATTATGAAATTACACCCCAGCCGAGATGATTTCACACAGTCAGATCCCTGAAATGTTTTCCTCTTTTTTCTGCATTAAATTGGATCTTCATTTTCATGTCAACACAGTGTGTGGACAGAAGAGGGTGTGTGTGTTGTACTTAACTCCACGGTCACGACGGATATGAACTGTTCCTACAACTGTGGCTCAGACTGCTGGAGGGTCTCCAAATACCCGTGTCTGCAGGTTTTTGTGAGCGTCAACAACACGGGCCGCATCAGCCGTTTATCTCACAATGAGGAGACACAGGACATAAGCTCTGAGGTGAATACCAGAGAGAAAACACAAGATTACTGAACTGTTACAAATGCTGTCAGGCCATCAGATGTTAGCTCGATTATAGATTTGATCTGCAAACAAAGCAAAGAATGCTGGTGAATAACACTTTGAATATTTCCTGATCAAGATGAGAGAAAAAGATGAAGTGTTAAGTCACATTAAAAGAAATGCATCGGCAACAACAAGTGTGATTGCTAAAGCATGGAAATAACCGTAAACCTGATGATAAAATATGACCATTATACATATCAAAGTGCTTACATTTTTTAAATTTTGCTGCATACTTTATGTTTAGATTTATGTACCTTGCCATGATAAAAAAAAAATAATACCACTACCATGTGGTTTATCAATTAAAGAGAACACTGTTCTGAAAGGGAAGGAGGGGAATTTGCAAAGCTTTAAGTATGTTATATAATTTTTTTTTCTTTTTAGTGGTTGTGAAGAAGATTTTTAAAAATAGAAAGCACAAGTCATTACCTATACAATATTTGCTGGTGACGTATTATGTTGTTGTTCTGTATTTATTCCTTTTTTTCCTTTGATTGCCCATAGCATGACCTTGGTGACCTTTGACCCTGTCTTTCTAGTGTTTTTATGTGCCGCGGTGTCAGAAGGACAGCGCTGCCATGCACGTCATTGTCATGAACATCTCTGAGCGTCTGAAAGTCAACCAGCAGGTCCCCTGTTTCTACGACCCCAGTGAGCAGCAGGAGACGGTCCTCCTCACGCGCCTGTACGACCACAGTGTCGTCTTCCACTCGCTGCTGTGGCCCTCCTGCATGCTGATTGGAGGGGCCCTCATCATCGTCATGGTGAAGCTCACTCAGTACCTGTCCAGGCTGTGTGAGGAGATTGGAAAGATCAAGAGGTGAAAAAGCAGCTGAAAGACAAACGTGGTGATGGAAACACACCATAAAAAGGATTACTCTTGTCAAAACACTTTGCTGTGAACCCTTGCAAACTTTCCTCGTCAGCTGAGGCTGATCAGCTGATTTTCACTCAGGACTGAAGATGTCACTGTTAATATTGTATTGGATGTTTGCAAACTGTCACACATGTAAATTGTGGTCATACAGGAAAACTATGACTGGATTTTTCATGGTGTTAAACTTGTAAAAGTTTTATTTGAACCTTCTTACAAGAGTTGGTGACAGTTGTAATCCTAAGTATGTTTTTATGAGCATGTGCCTGAACTGTCACATTTGAAACACGTCAAAACCAACCTGTGTTCAAATAGGTGAGGGAAAAACACTTCTGACTTTAAATAAGGATTTCACTGCCAAGGATCACACCATGACTATATGCACACAAGGAATGATGTTGTGTTTGAGGCTGGTCTGGGAGGACACGTGAAAAGCTTGACAGAGGGAGACTTTGGGTGGGGGTGAGGAGTTCCGTCTCAGGTGTGATTCTGCCCAAGCTGACCTTGACCAAAGCTTTTCCTTGATAGGCAAAGACACAAGACAGCCAAACACATGATAGACTGAGAAATGATGAGGAGGGAGGGTGTAAGGGTCAATGAAGAAGTAAAAGAGGGGGGAGGGTGGGTTTAGGATCACAGACAAGTAGAGTCAGATGATTCTATAGACTTGTCAGGAAACTGAAGGTAAGGATTTGGCGTGGCCCTGCTAAAAAACTGAACTACGTAGATTTATAGAACTTTGAAAAATTTCTTAGACATGTTTGTTTTCTGAATCAATATTTCCACGTTTTTTTTGTTGTTTTTTTTTACCTCGGTGACCAAATGATATTTGGGTATCAGAGATATATAAACATCGGTCATGTATTCACATAAGTTATGACATTTTAAACACTTAATATAGGGCCGGGCGATAAAACAATAATGATATATATCGAAAATTTATTTCCCTCAAAATCAATATAAAACATGGTCAATAGGCTTTTTGATAGTTGGCATTCTACCATGTTTTGGTAGACTATATGAATAGCCAATAAAAAGGGGAGTTGCTCCAGGTCCGCTTCGCCAAATCATGTGCTGAATTAGAACTAAGTAGCAGACAACTGTGTAGTAGACGGCTGCAGCTACATGCAACCATAGCATTTTAACATGTGAAGCCGACAGCACTGGCGGTGAGAAAAAAAGAAAATGAGTGCTAACCCTGGCAGAAATGCAGATCAAGGCTCAACAGATGATGAGATGGTCGACAAAACTGGCACAAAAACGTTGGTGGTGTGGAGGTATTTTGTGTTTTTGAGGTCGGACATGAAGCAGAGTAATGTGCACGGCAAATTATGTCGAGAACATGTTCTTGCAAAGTCGGGGAATACCTCAAATCTTTTTCACCAAATGAAGCAGTGCTACATGGCAGAGCATGTGCAATGCAAAAGGTGACAAACCCAGAGTGTACAAAGGAACCCATGGCGCCTGTGCAGCCGAAACAGCCGACCATTCAACCCGCTTTCTCTAGTGCAACACCTTAGGACAAAACGTTGAAGAGACACAAAGACCTCACAGATGCTCTAGCTTATTGTATTGCAAAAAAAAAATGTTATCAGTACGCACTGTTCAATTTCATTTTTTTATATCCTGAAATTGATATTGACTGATATGAAAAAACGTGTCGTGATAAACTTTTTTCACTTATTGCCCAGCCCTAACTTAATGTCACAACAAAAAGGCTTAATATATAAAGCAATGTGAGAAATGTATTCCACAGGGTATGGGAAGAAAAATTGATTCAACATCTGATCTAGGGATTACAAGATGGACTTCTATGGAAACATCCTTACATCCTTCTTAAGTTATCTCTTGAATAAAAAAATAAAACAATGCTCTCATTGTGTTAAATTTTGCACAGTGTGTCTGTATGCCACATGGTCTAACCCTGTAGGTCAAACACCCCAGGATCAACAAAAAGTGTCTTCCTCTAAAACTTTTCTGCTTATTTTGAGTACAGTTAAGGCATTGTTAGGTTGCTTGTTGCCTCCACTTCAACATTGAAATACTCAAACTGCTAACATAATATTAGGAGAATATCCTTGTCCTAGACCTAGATAGATGAGTGTTTGCACGAGGAGAGGTGAGCAGATGTTTGTAGTTTGACTAAATAACGATTGGTGGTCAAAGCGCTTTATGAAAAGGAAGTCATGAATAGTGAGTCAGTTTTTCTTCTTCCACGTTTTTCTCTGGGGGTCCGTCCTCCTCACACATGCAGCAGAAAGAAAGAATCTGCTGTGGGCTTGGCATGTGACTGTCTGCAGCAAGAAAACAACAACCACTATACTGTTTTTCCTGTCTCCCTCTCTCCCGTGGTATTTCCAAAGACTGAAAGAGTGGCTTCCCCCGAATTCCCCACTCTCATCTCATGACAAACTCTGAGTAGACTGTTTAGACAAACTGCTCCCCAACAGCTAACTCCCTCACTCTCTGTTCAGGAGGGCGGTCCATCCGTGATGATGATGAGCCTGCTAGCAGCCATCGAGCGAGCTAACTGTGTGGAGCTAGCGTGCTGCCAAAGTGTATAGTTTATTTTCGGGACAGCACGATGAAGATCATCATGAAGTATTACATACCCTTTCCGCTACGACATATTGACAACATCATGTTTTCATAAGGGCGTCTTTTGACACTACAGTGGGTCTGTGTGACCCCCCAGGATCATTGTTTGGATGGAGTAGGAGCACCGCAGCGGGTACGGATGGGATTTCCTCAGCTAGCCGATGCTAACGTTAGCGCTAGCTGACTAGCTTCACGGCTAACCGGTTGGCGTTAGCTATCTGACACAGGTAGCCTTATATTTGTTTTTGTGTTTGTGTTGATACTGCTTATCGATATCACTACCAAGTTTCTTATACCCCAAACTGTCGAATCGTCTGGTTTTATCATCGTATTAAAACCTTTTGAGTATCACCTCATGTTTTCATAGTATAAATGACATTGATCTACTTGGAGAACTTAGCTAGCACGATAAGCTATCGAGGCAGCTAAGAAACAAACACCCAACGTTGACCCACTAAACAGCCACTAAACACAGAGTATTTTAGGCAACTGTGGAGCCCAGGCTAAGAGTCTAACAATAACAGATAACTCATTGACTGAGCTGTATGTTTTAATCTTGTTGGAGGCCAGCAAGTTTGTTTACATGATACTTTCATTCGTCATTATTGGACCTTTGCTGTCTGTTTCAAGCTGATTTAACACAATGTTACCTAGTGTGAGAGTTTTTACTGCTTTACTTTTGATTAATTTTAGTTTTCGATGTGAAGTTTTCTTTGAGTTAGTTGTTAATGTCATAATGGATGAAGGAAATATTTAATATCTCAGATCTATACAGTTTAAGCTACACATCTATCTATAACATGAATGACTTTCTGACAGCTGGTTTAACAACTGTCCTAAAAAAGACTTAATATGTTGACAGTTTATGACATGGTGATCTAAAAAGGTGGTAAAGGTATAGATAACAGATCCACAGGAAATGTGGTTACTAAAATTGTCACACAGCACTTGGTGGTTAATTGGTATGCTCTCGTGTGTGTGTGTGTTTGTGTGTGCGTGTATCATTTTTAGATTGCTATCTGCATTTAACTTCACCGTCCTTAAAATATTCACCACAAGCGTTTTGCATTACTGTGCGCAGGTCAGTGCTTCTTATATAATCCTTCTGTTTCCTTTTTCCTCGCAGTTGGTTGACATCGTTCATCTGATAATTACCAGGCTCTGAAAAGAGCGGATTTGCTGGCACAACCATGCCTCCCAGGCCCTCCTCAGGAGAACTATGGGGGATGCACTTGATGCCCCCCAGCATCCTAGTTGACTGCCTCCTGCCAAATGGCATGATTCTCACTTTAGAGTGCCTCCGGGAGGCCACACTGATCACAGTTAAGCATGAGCTTTTCAAAGAGGCCAGGAAGTACCCTCTCTACCATCTGCTGCAGGAGGAGAGCTCCTACATCTTTGTCAGTGTTACTCAAGAGGCTGAGCGGGAGGAGTTTTATGATGAGACCAGGAGGTTGTGCGATCTCAGACTCTTCCAGGCTTTCCTAAAAGTTATAGAGCCAGTTGGCAACAGAGAAGAGAAGATCCTTAACAGAGAGATAGGTATGGCTCTTCATTTATTCAGCAAACAAACTAGACATTATAATTGTGTAATGTACTCAGTGTCAGCCTTGGTGATATCATTCCCACCAGTGAATATGATTAAAATACAGTTTTGCTGTATGTAATCCATTCTTTTTGTATTATATATTATAATATATATTATATTTTATGTCAAGACTTACATCTCACATGTCATGAAAATGGCCAAAATCTAAATGGAGCATTTAGCTGTCAGAATATGTATAACAATCATAAATCATGCATGTTTTTTTCCATTTTAGGTTTTGCTATTGGGATGCCAATCTGTGAGTTTGACTTGGTAAAAGACTCAGAAGTGCAAGACTTCAGAAGGAACATTTTAAATGTTTGCAAAGAAGCTGTTGACCTCAGAGACAGTAATGGACCCCACAGTAGAGCTTTGTACGTGTATCCCCCCAATGTCGAATCATCTGCAGATCTTCCCAGGCACATCTATAACAAGTTAGATAAAGGTAAAAGATTTGACACTGAGCTGCAGCTGTTCACCACAATAACAAAGTCATGCATACAATATGGAAGCATTTGCGATTTTTCTTTTTGCTGCAAATTGATGTCAATTTCCTTTAATTTGATCTTTTACGCTGTTTCCTGCAGGTCAAATCATAGTGGTCATATGGGTTATCGTGTCACCCAGCAACGACAAGCAGAAGTACACCCTGAAGATCAACCATGACTACGTGCCGGAGCAGGTGATAGCTGAAGCTATTCGTAAGAAGACACGCAGCATGCTGCTCTCCCAGGAGCAGCTGAAGATGTGTGTCCAGGAGTATCAGGGAAAGTACATCCTCAAAGTCTGCGGCTGTGACGAGTACTTACTAGAGAAATACCCTCTGAGTCAGTACAAGGTAATCTAATTTAATCTCAAGCCTGCTGCATCTGATGCTGTTGTGCTTAGAGAGGATGAGATTCACTTCACATCAAATTATCATCCAACACAGATGTGCTGTGCATTTATGACATAATAAGATTTTAGACAAAGAGTGCTGCCTGTAAAATGATGCTGATTCAATAGACTGTTTGCTTCACTTAAGTACTTTATGTTTCAGCTGTTGCTGTGTTGTCATTTGAAATTCCAATATGTAACATGTTTTTAAACCTAGAAATTTTATGCTTCCAAATGTCAAGCAGTGGGAAATGATTCAAGTGTCACTTTGTCCTCGACAGTATGTGCGCAGCTGTATCATGCTGGGACGGATGCCCAACTTGATGCTAATGGCCAAAGACAGCCTGTATTCCCAGTTGCCCATGGACAACTTCACCATGCCGTCTTATGCAAGGCGGATATCAACTGCAACGCCTTACATGAATGGAGAAACAGCCACAAAGTCTCTGTGGACTATCAATGGGACGCTGCGGATCAGGATACTGTGTGCCACTTACGTCAATGTCAACATCAGAGACATTGACAAGGTACACACGCAGATCATCACTGTTGTGTTGTGCTTTTTCCGGCTTGTTTGATTTGCATATTCAGTGCTTTGTGCTGGTTGCACTTTAAATAAACTGTAGCATGTACAAGCGCTGTGCCTGCAGATCCAGCTTGTGAACATTTAGATACTCGGGCAATATAATTACATTACGTGGCCATTCAGAAAAAGCCACAGCCAGCCATTAGCTACCCACAGATTAAATGTTGTCAATTAAGAGGCCACTGTGAGGTTAACTAGCTTTATGGCCAAGAGAGAAAGCAGATCAAAGACATTGTGGAGGAAGAAAAACTGAACAGAAAGAACAGCAACTAGAGAGAATTATTTTTGTCTAGAAAAGACAAAAGTCATCCTGATGTCTGATTGTATACACCTGATTTTCTTCATATTGTGCAGTCCTTCACTGCATGCATAAAAAAATGAATATAAACAACAACTTTGTCATTTCACTGTATTAATCGGATGTTTTTGCTTCTTTAGATCTACGTCAGGACGGGGATATACCACGGTGGAGAGCAGTTGTGTGACAATGTCAACACTCAGCGTGTGCCCTGCTCGAATCCAAGGTAGCACACATGAGAGAATAGAGTTTCATACTCTGGGACTAACACATGCTTCGACTTGTAAAGTGATTGGTTCTGTATTAATACAATTTTTTTTATTCATTACAGGTGGAACGAGTGGCTGAACTACGACATGTACATTCCAGACATCCCGCGAGCTGCTCGGCTCTGCCTCTCCATCTGCTCTGTGAAGGGGAGGAAGGGCGCTAAAGAGGTTAGCAGTGAAATGCCAAAAAGCTACGCTAAGGTCATGATGATTAGGATGCTGTTCTTGGTAGATTTGGCCAAATATTGTGCTTTGCTGTAGATAACAAATGCATTTGATGCATCTGTATATATTTCTTGAGTCTTACATTAGGCAGAAATGTCTGAAAAAACTAATGGCGTGTCCTTAAAGTAAAAAAAAAAGAAGATGTTTAAATAAAGAAGTCGATCAGTAATTGTCTGTTCCTCTCATGCCATGAGCAATTACTATCTGATTTCTTGGTGGGGATTGTGCAAGTGGTTTTCAATAAAACAGCAGGGCAGAGTTAAAAGACTTGATTAACTAAGGAGTTTGAGGTGTGCAGCCTCTGGCAGCATGTAGTGGCCGATACTTCTAGTTTTTGATTATTCTCTGCAAAAGATAAATCTAAATGTGACAAAAAACAGCCATGTCTGTATTTGTAAAAGCATTTTTCATAAACTGTTGTCGTCAGCATCACCTGCAGGGACAAATACATTGTATTTTCATTGTCTGCTGCACAATGATAATTGCAAGTTGTACACTTATATTGTGAAGCAGTGTAGATAGGAAATGCTGGGTTTTTTATGTAGCTCTGACAGGCTTGGCAAAATGAGCAGAAAGCGGTGAAGCCGATTGTAAGGGACAAAGCCGTAACTGTGGGGATATAAACATACGTTTATCATTTTTGTGCACCCTTTGTGTGAATGCAAAGGCAGACCTCATTAAAACTAAAATGACGGTACTGAGTTGTTGATACAGAATATGAAAACAGAGAATGGCCATTGTGTAAAAAAAACCTTGATGCAATGAAAAATGTGCAGGATCAAACATATTCGAAGCTTTTTACAAAGTCACTTACTGTAGGCACGAGGAACAAACAACTTCCCTTTGTTCTGCTCTGCACCTGTCTGTTGAATAGCTCAGGGCTGTTGTCTCTAATGATTTTCATATGCATCATCTCGCTGGTATTTTCCTGTAGGAGCACTGCCCCCTCGCCTGGGGCAACATCAACATGTTTGACTACACCCACACACTCGTAGCTGGGAAGATGGCTCTCAACCTGTGGCCTGTCCCACACGGCTTGGAGGACCTGCTCAACCCTATTGGCGTCACAGGATCCAACCCAAACAAGGTGAACAAGGAAATGTCAACAGTATGAACATAACGCTGACTCACTGTTTATGCTCCAGAAGTTCCTTGTGTTTTACAGAAAATAAACAGTGGTTTGATGGCAGTATTTATGCTCGAATAATACTGTTTTCTTTCTTCTTTTCATGAGATATTCAAATTAGAAATATGTGTATGCAGAATATTAGAATTATAAACATTGACATTCACAGACAAGAACTGAGTATGTTTAAACACTGAAAAGAAAAACAACTGCAAGGTGACGTCTTCCTTGACATTTTTAGCCTTTGAAATGTTTATTGTGGGTTTCCGTGACCTCTAAAGCTCATGGCCCAGTTGCAGTCTTGTAGTTGACAACATGTTGAGTTTCAGAGCTGGACTTAAGCTGCTTGGATTTAATAAACAAGCCTCTTATCCCACTTCATTAATCACTCATTGACACCGCAGGCATCTTTCTTTGACAACAGTAAAGAGATCGAATGACAGTTGAACCTCCTGCACTCTCTAAACAAACAGGAAACCCCTTGTCTGGAGCTGGAGTTTGACCATTTCAGTTGCCCTGTCAAGTACCCTGATATGACCATCATTGAGGACCATGCCAACTGGAATATCTCCAGAGAGCTTGGCTTTAATTACTGCCACACCGGTTTGGTAAGATAGCAGAAATTCCATTTGAACGGGCTTTGTTTGTTTTGTCGTGTTTCTTGGGTTCATTTCATTTTATCCACCTCTTTGTTGTACGGTATCTTAGAGTAACAGACTGGCACGGGACAACCCCCTGACTGACACCGACAATGATCAGCTACGTCAGGTGTGCAACAAAGACCCGCTTTCTGAAATCACTGAGCAGGAGAAAGACTTTCTGTGGAGGCACAGGTAATGTGTCAGCAGTTTTGCTGTTGTTTGGGCTGCTGTGAGCCTTTTAAAGTCCTGATCTTGTCATGAAAGCTGTAACTGATTTATACTCTCACCAAACCGTTTTAGACATGACTGTGCCAACCTGCCAGAGATCCTTCCCAAGATCCTCCTCGCTGTGAAATGGAACTCAAGAGATGAGATCGCACAGGTAAGCATAGGTTGACATGCCTTTCTTTTACATGCAAATCACACAAGGAACAAGAGGTGGGCCTAACTTTGTTGTTAATGTGGCAAATCAGCTGATCTCAACACAGAAACACGACACAAAAACACTCATGTTCTGTTTAAAAATGCATTATGCCAAATAGATTAATAACTGTTGTCAATGTATTATATATTTTCTTTGCATTTCAGATGTATTGCCTTCTGAAAGACTGGCCTGCTATCAAGCCAGAACAAGCCATGGAGCTGCTGGATTGCAACTTCCCTGATCCTATGATCCGAGAGTTTGCTGTAAAGTGCCTTGAGAAATACCTAACCGATGACAAACTCTCACAATACCTCATTCAACTGGTTCAGGTACATTTCACTTTCGGCTTAATTAGTGTGAATTATTTTCCTCAGAGGGTGAGGGTTGATGTTTCACTTTCATACAGTGCTGTAATGTTGTTTTAAGAAAAATTAGAATGTTTTTTTCAAGTATTTCCTCTCTTTTCTGTGCCCAGGTTCTTAAGTATGAGCAGTACCTTGACAACCCACTTGCACGCTTTTTGCTGAAAAGAGCATTAACCAACCAGAGGATAGGACATTTCTTCTTCTGGCATTTAAAGTAAGTTGACTTTCAGGGATTTGGCTGTTATGTGTAGACTTATTCCAATTCTATTTAGAATGCAAGAAAGTCACCTGCAACTGTTTGTCAGCGTTGTGTGTACATATTCAAATGGAGTTTCCATGGTCACCAAAACCTCCTCCTTATGCTTTTTTTTCTCACTTACATATGTGCAGGTCAGAGATGCACAACAAGACTGTGAGCCAGCGGTTCGGCCTGCTGCTTGAGTCATACTGCCGGGCCTGTGGCATGTATCTGAAGCACCTGAGTCGACAGGTGGAGGCCATGGAAAAACTCATCAATCTGACCGACCTCCTCAAACAGGAGAAAAAAGATGAAGCACAGAAGGTAATCTGACAGCCAACAGCTGTTAATTGTGATCTGCTGAGCAGTTGAGTTTAATCTTGTCCACATCTGGACCAATCTGGCCGCAGGGATCCCTCGATATTAGAAGAGTAGATAGAGTGATGGGGTTTGAACAGTTGTTTTTAGGTTGACTGTAGCTGAATATAAACAGAGAAGAAAAAAAGAACAACAACAAAGAAATACTTGAATTAGCAACAAAGCTGGTATGACCTGAGATTATATTCACATGGTACATTCAGCATTACTTATATAGCACTAGCTATTAGGGGGTGTCATGATTCCACAAATCCTTGATTTGATTTAATTTTTCGATTTTAGGGTCACAATTCGATTTGATTCAAGAATCTTTTTCTTACAGTACAGAGACCTTTGCCGTTTTTAGTCTAGTCTATGATCATTGGTTTTATTCATTACATTTTGTACAGTAAATCTTATTTCAAAAGATGGGCTACATACAAGAGATGCAATTTCCATTATACTTGTGTAATGTATGACATTAGGCACTAATGGTCAAATTTAAATGATTTATTAACAATCTGTGATCAGTGAAGTGAAAACAACAAAAACAAACATAACAGAAATGAAGTTAACAGAGGCTCGCATTGGCTACAATGTGCGGCGTTGTCATTTGCTTCCGCTTTGCACACCTCCTGGATGTGGAGGGAGGGGATCGCTGATTTCAATTATTGAGAACATGATGTAATTTCGATCGGTTTCAATAAAAAATCGAAATCGTGACCCCCCTACTAGCTATATTTACATCGGTGTTATTTTAGATTTATTACTGTTATGACTTAATCTGTTTGAGTGTTTCCTGCTGCTGGACTGAGAAGATAGTGTTAACAAAGGTCAGGTCCGGTGGTTGTTTCCTATTAAAAGCCTCTGGGAAAGAGAAAAGAGCAGCGATAGCAAATGAATGCAGATCAGAGCGCGGGGATGCTTCTTATTAAAATAATCTTTTCCCTTTTGTGAGGCTCAAACTGAGGTCTATTACACAGGACGTGATGAAAATGGTCTGTGTGAATGTATTCTTAAGACACTTGCAGCGTGTAGAAATGTGATATTTTAAAAGTGTTTTAACTTCAACATTATTCCAGTCCAATAATGATAGATAGCTCTTTAAGATAACAGTGAAAAAACAACCAGCCTGCACCCAGTGCTGGGATGGGAGAAAAGCAGCTGAAGACTCACAAAGACATTTGAATCAATGTTAATGAATACAACATTTTCATAGTTAATTTGCATCTATTGATACAAGAATTACTCATCCGTGAGGGATCATCAGATGACCCCTCAAAAGAGTGGATGAGAAGTGTGTGGCGGTGTGTTTATCTCTGTAGAGAATCTCTGCTCTGCCTTTTTTTTATGATTTTCCTGTGAAGCACCCATCAAGGCTTCAATCTGACCCCACTGTCTCTGTCTCTCTCCTCTGCTCTCTGTGCATCTGCAACAGACGATAAAGGTACTTTGTGCGTCTGTGTGACATGTCTCTCTTATTCACTAACTTAGTCACTTGACCACCACTTACTCCGTCTCACTCATGTGGGTTTATAAATCTGAAACAAGATCTCATTACTTTTTAACTTTTTTTTGTACAAAGTTGTAGCACTGGAGAACTATCAGTCCTTCAGTAAACCTTGCATCTTGAATATTTGTTGTTGTTGTTGTTGTTGTTGTAATCTGAAAGATGTCTTTGTGCGATGATAGCTATCTCTAAAAATCAGGCACAGTACTGGCTGAAAGACGGGCATAGCTTATTGATAATGTACTGCACATATAAGTGACCGTGACTCAGTACATGAAATGGTTATTAGCATACGAGCCAATGACCTAAAATCTGATTACAAAACTGTACCACAAGCATTTTTCGGTGTGTATGAAGACATGACCATTAAACCACACAGCACAAAAATGAATTAGCGCGTCATCTCACTGTGAAAGCAGCAGCCTTGTTCATGATACTGGTGTTTCACCAACTGGACTGATCTTTCTTTCCCCCTTTAAAGGTTCAAATGAAGTTCCTGGTGGAGCAAATGAGGAGGCCTGACTACATGGATGCCCTGCAGAACTTCACCTCTCCACTGAATCCGGCTCATCAGCTTGGAAACCTTCGGTACATCAGCACTCTCTTATCTAACACTCTCTATAGAAACTCTTCAGCACAATGGAAGTTTTGCCTTAAAAGGCTGATGACACTATTGAATGTAATCAAACCGGTTTAATGACAAGTATGCAGTCATTATTTACTCTATAGTTAACTATGTCCTAGAAAATAAGATAAATGATTTAATTTGATTTTAGAGTCAAGTCTTGTGAGCCGTCAACTAAAGTCAGTTTATTCATTTACAACCTTTTTCCTCCCTCTTGAAAAAATATCTGTGACTCTGTTTCAGTCTGGAGGAGTGCAGGATGATGTCATCAGCCAAGCGACCACTGTGGCTCAACTGGGAAAACCCGGACATGATGTCAGAGCTGCTCTTCCAAAACAACGAGATCATCTTCAAGAATGGAGACGGTGAGTGAAGCCGTTTCCTCCTGTAATCTCTGACTCAACTCGTCCTGTCTTTCCTGTCTGAATCAGTTCACACACTCAGAACACTGAAATTCTCCCTCTGAGTGCGCACTATATTTCCTACTTAGCCTGTGTTTCGTAACAGGGTACGCAAACTCAGCCTCATCTATGTTTTAAAACTCAGAAGTAGTCCTCTTGTTGGATTCACACTTCGCAGCAGCTGCTCGAGCATTTCGGTGCACCATCTGTGACCAAACCAACTTTGACAGCTCTGCTCCATAATGCATGGTGCAGTTGATCAAAGTGCGGCTAAGCAGCTAATAATCACCTGACTGTCATCCTCCCCCTCATCTCTCTCTGGTCCTCTGCAGATCTGAGGCAGGACATGCTGACGCTGCAGATCATTAGGATAATGGAGAACATCTGGCAGAACCAAGGCCTTGATCTCAGGTAGGCTCCTCCGTCCCCCCCTATGACAGCCAGGATGCAGGTGCACATTAAGAGGCGCTGGGTGCTTTCATGTTCTGCACTCCATACCTGAATGCAGATTAGTGGAAACCACCTCGAGTCTTCTGATGTCACTGCCGTCCCAAGGATTTCTGCCTGTCTTTAAGTTTCCTGTCCCTCCTCTTCTTCCAGGATGCTGCCGTATGGTTGTCTGTCCATCGGAGACTGTGTGGGTTTGATCGAAGTGGTGAGGAACTCCCACACTATTATGCAGATCCAGTGCAAAGGAGGCCTGAAGGGGGCGCTGCAGTTCAACAGCCACACACTGCATCAGTGGCTAAAAGATAAGAACAAGGGGGAGATGTGAGTGAAAGAACAGTGATTTTTTTTTAAAGCTTTTCTGGTCTGAGGTGAAGATATCGATGATACAACGACATTTCTTTTGAAGTTCTTGTGAAGTTTTTTTTTAATTTAATCTGATAAATGTCACTCATGATGATATTTTTGAGTTTGTTATTTTTGGTAAAACATCCAAGACCTTCATGACTCATCCTTTAATGGAGGGTGTTGTTAATTTCGCCTCTAAAGAAACAATTTATCTTCTTTTTAATTTTGCACACAATCGAATCACTATCATCCCCCTTCCACATATGAGTTTGTAAATGACATTTCTCTGCTTAATCAAAGCTGTTGTAACTTCAGCATGTCGTGTTGCAGTCTTGTTTATTGCTTGGTGGGATGGACCTCTCCTCTTCCTTTCATGTATTTATCATGTATTTATTCCTTTTTTAAGTTGATGGTTGATGTCAATGAGGGAATGGAAATCCACTTCAGTGCTATAGGCTGCTGCAAACACTGATCAATTAACCTGCTTTAAGTCTCGTTCTAGCTTTCAGAGTTTTTTTGTAGTAGAGGAATCAAGTGGCATACTGCTATCCTTGGCATGGGACTTTCAGCATTTGTATCTTCTCTTTGTTTTACATCGTTTGATGTCGTCACTAATGCTCTCTAAAAGAATGACTCTCCATGTGTTTGTCTTCTCAGGTATGACCAGGCCATAGATCTGTTCACACGGTCATGTGCAGGCTACTGTGTAGCCACATTTATCCTGGGCATAGGAGACAGACACAACAGCAATATAATGGTCAAAGATGATGGACAGGTGAAGATCTTATTTTAACATCTTCCTTTTTTCCCTGTGTAATTTCTGTACCTTGATAAAGTTGAATTCTCACTTTTCCTTTGTTTTGACAGCTGTTCCACATAGACTTTGGCCACTTCCTCGACCACAAAAAGAAGAAATTTGGGTACAAGAGAGAACGAGTCCCCTTTGTGCTCACACAGGACTTCCTAATCGTTATTAGCAAAGGAACTCAGGAGTGCACCAAAACGAGGGAGTTTGAGAGGTAATGACACACAAGCTTTTTATTTAAGGGCGATGTGTTAGAGGTTAGGGGTGGGAGAAAAAATCGATACAGCACAGTATTTTGATATTTGTCTGGTGATATATCATATCGTCTCATTTACCAATTATTGATTTTTTAAATTAATAGCTAATGTGAAGTCAAATCTATGATAATGAAAGAATAAAATCAACTGATTGTTCAGTGAGGTTGGCAGAGGTGACATCATAGAGCAGGAGAAAGTTAGTACAACAAATATATTTATAAGGACTGCAAGATGTGTTACATGAAAATAAAATATTGTGTAAATAAGACAAACATAAAGGAAAGACAAATGCTAAATTAGATAAACAGTCGAAAAAATTGTAAAAATCGCAATATATGGTATCGCAATACTCACTGTATAGCAAAATGTTAAAAATTGCAATAATATCGTATCATGGACCAAGTATCGTGATAATATCGTATAATGGGGCCACTGGTGATTCCCACCCCTATTAAAGGTAAAGGCAAAGTTGAAAACAGTTAAGATTTTCTTTAAATCCTCCATGTGTCGTACCTCTTCTTTGCTCAGGTTTCAGGAGATGTGTTACAAAGCCTATCTTGCGATCCGGCAACACGCCAATCTCTTCATCAACCTCTTCTCCATGATGCTGGGTTCCGGGATGCCTGAGCTGCAATCGTTCGATGACATCGCTTACATCAGGAAGACTCTGGCCTTGGACAAGTCCGAGCAGGAGGCCCTGGACTACTTCATGAAGCAGATGAATGACGCTCACCACGGCGGATGGACTACAAAAATGGACTGGATCTTCCACACAATCCGCCAGCACGCCATGAACTAGGACAAGGATTCTGTGGCGTCAGCAGCGCAGTCTGAACAGACAGAAAACTAAGAAGCAAGCAAGGTATTTTCCCCAAACACAGAGAGGCCTGGTAAAGGCCGAAGCCAGCGTTTATCCTGAAATATTACCTGCTAAAGCACCTTGAAGAAAGGTAAGGGTGCTCTGAAGGGCCAGTTTCAGGGCCACGATGCCTAAATGTCCCTGCAGGTTTCTTAATGTCTTCTCCCTGCATTATGAACTCAAGGAAGCAGGGCAGGGTCATACTCTTATCACTCGTCTTCATAGGAACTTATCAAGTGTGATGGACCTTAACACTGGCCTTCTTGATGTAAAAATGGACACATTTTTATTTTCATATCTTTTAAAACTTCTTTCACTACATCTAAAACCATCAGCATTAAGATAAGAAAAAAAAACACAAAGAAGTTGTATACTTACTTGTTTTCTGTACTGATGAAATGACAGAGCATATCTGTAGTATTTCCACTACCTATTTTGACCTGATGAAGATGATGGAGAACGCACCAAATCATTGAAGCTGTCATAAAAACAACCGTTCTCGACATTCTTAGTAAACCTGAAAAACAAAACAACAAAACACTCGGCTAGCATTTAACTGTTGTTGGAGAAAGGACTTATTTGTAGCTTACAGATGACTTATTCTCAGTTTATATCCTACAGCAGATAACTGACTTTTGTACAGCAGTATATCCTCAGACTTGTATGCATTCGGTGCACATATTCCTTTTTGAATCTGTTTTCTACTGAGCCAAAGTACTAGATGTGTAACCCCACTACTCTTCAGTCTTATTGTAAATCAAAAACATCAGAAAGTCACTACCATTCAAAGTCCTGCGTGTCCTCAAAGCACTGATCTCTGCAGTATTTTTGTTTGTTTTGTCTACCAGTATTATTCTGTCAGATATCAAGGCACAAGAGTGTACCAGTCGTCCAACCTCCCCAGCAGTTTGTTCACAGACGGAGTGGAAGCGAACTTACAGATGGTCAGCTGTGTGAGATGTTATGAATTACTCTTTCTTGAGTTGGTGCAGGGCGAGAAACGCAGGGACGAAGGATGTACAGTGTTTCTTTTGTGTGCTGTGCTGTTACACTATGCAAGTTGGGATCCTAATATGTACTGTTTACTACAAAAAAAAAAGACAAAAAGGGGTGATGTCGCAGTGAAAGACAGGAAATACATCTCCCCCAGACGACATCCTGACGCTGAGCAGTGTCTGCAGACTTCTTACAGACAGTACACTGAAGACAAAAATGCTGCACCAAAACAGGATCCTCTTCTTCCCTACAAAAAAAAAAAGAAAAAGAAAAAACAGCTGTGAGAGACGTCTCTTTAGTCCCTGCCTTTTGCTTCTCTGTAGCAGCTTTACCCGTGGAGCTTCAATCTAAGCCATCTGTAAAATTTACAGTTCTGCTCCTGTCTCCTTGTTCTCTATCAGATGAATTATTTCAAACACACTCTTCCCTTCACGCCTCGTCCCAGATCATGACACCTGGGTAAAGAAAAAGCAACTGAAGTGACATTTTTTAAACCCTCTGAGTGTCTTCTTCCCTCCTCTGTCCTATGATTGTCACCCTTATGTGTGGGAGATCAAGTTTGCAGGTTGGCTACACTGCACAGCTGCACACATAAGAAGTCAGTAAATGTTTCGAGCTTTACCAAATGAAATAGAAAAGGGCGGTTTCCTAGACTGAAAGTCAGTCTGACGGTTCAGTTTCTGTTTGCTGCAAGAACTTCAAAACTGCCAGGAAACTGCTCCTTTTGAGATGCATGAGCTTCTGTACGGGCTACAGAGCAACGGGCCGGTCCCAAACTAAAAAAACAAATCCCCTTATACTTTATAGAAGTAGCTAAATGATGCTATCCCCATTTCAACGTACATGTTATGATTGTTTTGTTTCTCACACTGCATTATGCATGAGGTCCTTGAATAGCTTCTCTCTCTCTTTTTTTGTTTTGTTTGTTTGTTTGTTTGACCTGATGATGTTTACTTGAATTTCATGTAAGAAAATGACCTTGTTACTTATGTGAGGTACAACAAAGTCACAATGAAGGTAACAGATTACTGCTACTAAATGTGCATATGCTTTTCCTTGAATAACTACAGAGGTAATATATTTTTGTATTTTTAAAATATAAGCAAACTCACATATGTAACTGCTAACCAAAAGAGAAAAAAAAAAAGGAGGAGTCATGCATTTCGTGCACCATCCTCATAGAAACCCCCCCCCCCCCAGTAGACAGCTTCGAGTTGTTGAATCGATATGAATGAAAGCAGCAGAGGTGAATTGTTGAATGAAGGACAAGGACTCGATGCTGTTGTCGAGCGGAGATCTCCCGCCCTGAGCGGAGGTCTGTAAGCACAATGAGGAGGGAGAAGCTACCCTGCATGTTTTTAAAGGAACAGACTTGTATGTTAGTCATCCATTCATCTGTACATATATATATATATAAATATATATATCACAAAACCTCTACAAATACTTGTTTGAATCATCCTCATGTAATCATGTCTGATAAAAAAAAACTGTATGCATTCATTTATTGTACTGATGAATAAAAACATTTCTCCCTGTATGAAAACAGTGTTTATTAGACATGTGATCAAAAGAACTGTTATTGTCAGGACCTTTTTTTGTCTCTGATTTGCTTTGTGACAAAGGTTGACATGACCCACTGAGCATATTTGGCTCTAGAAGAGGTCTAATAGACGTCTAAATGTAGCCTAGGTGACTGGTCTAAAACCAGGCTACCACATGTCTAAAAATGAAAGTTTTTTAGATCTCTAAATTTAGACCAAGTTTAAATCAGGGCTATATCTATACTGCACTGTATATTGCTGAACGGCTATCATAATTATTTTGGTTAAGTACTTGGAGATCAGTTATGTAACTCACAGTTGCTTTTTGAAATAAATA
The DNA here is from genome assembly GCA_962446985.1 of Xyrichtys novacula. NCBI lineage: Eukaryota > Metazoa > Chordata > Actinopteri > Labriformes > Labridae > Xyrichtys > Xyrichtys novacula. Next base: position 11,715,539 of record OY660877.1, read on the forward strand.
GTTATGGAATAATAGGTTAAATGCAACGTCAAAAGTCCATCTAAAAATATACAGAATCTAGACGGTTGAAATAAGGTCTAAAATAAAAAAAAAATTGACGTCTAATAGTCGTCTATTGCTCAGTGGGATAGTCCAGAGAAAGGCTAGAATCTCCCCATAAAAGCTGCACAAAAGACTGAAAGTGGGGCTGAAGTGAAGTGTAGCTAAAAGTAACATTTAATGAAGAGTTTCCTTGGAGTGCAGATTGCAGTGACTCTTAAGGGATGAAAAAAACAAGGACTACATTTCTCTATTTCCCTGTATAATCACACTCCTGGTGGGAGGCTCAAATGCTGTTAACAAAATGATTAAGCAGTGCTGTGTAGGTAAGCTTAGGGAGCCTGAAGAATTATAATTTCACAGCTTACATTCTTATCTGCAACTCAGTGGTCAATAATGAAAACCTGGAAGGACAATAGGTCTCATTTAAGGGTGGAAAAACACAAGTTATTGATAACCTATGATTTGTTTTGAGTTCACAGATGACGATAGACTTCAACCACTTCCTAGCTAACAATACAGCATGATAGGGGCAACAAAAGTCATAGAGTTTTAAGTATCAAAGCATGTTGAGGATATGTTTCAAGATTCAATCAAGCTTTACAATACAGTCTGTATGATGACAGCATTTGACTGAGATGTCAGTGATAAAGAGGTGAGGATGTAAGGATGTTAGCAACTTTACAGGACCAGGCTCCAAATCTTCAGCTCTCTTGGGTGCTTTCACTCTGCAGTTCCTCAGCACAGACCTGCCAGGGAACCCTTGATGACCCCTGCCTACTGAGATAAACAAGGAGGAACACGGGTACCCCAGAGTACCTACAATGAGCCTGTGAACATTAGAACTGGACCAAGAGGTAATGAAAGGAGATGATCATGAAGAACTCGATAAGCTGAATGTGATACAAATCCCCCAGATTTCAATCCAGTTGAGCTGGACTGAGCTGCTGATAAACCAAGTCAGATCTGAGGAGGCCCCACCTCACAGCTACCAGGACTTAAAGGACCTTCTGCTCAAGTTTTGGTGCCAGATACCCCTGTGCACATTCAGAGGTCTAGTGGGGTCCTTGTCTCATCAGTTTAGTTCTGTTTTGGCCCTGATCTGACTAGAGGAGGCCCCGCACAGTGTTTGGCAGGTAGTTATGATGTTGTGCTTGACTGATGCCTAACAGCCTAAAACGGATAGAAACATGGCGATGCAGTGGTGTTGATGTCTTTGTTTGTGTGGCCCCCTGATGAAGTTTATTCATTTAAATGTATGCAGTGAAAATGGGGCATTATCTTCTGGTGTTCTTTACTAACTACAGAAACTCAAAATGATTTACTGATCTTGGCTGCATGATCCACAACAAGAAGTAAGTTAAGGGAGAATATGCAGTCCTCTTCTTCCATTTAAAACACCACATGGATCCACACTATTTACTTCCCCTGTCTTTGTATAACTGTTTGTTAATAGTTGCTTTCTGGAGACTTCGACTCATTTTATCTGCTCTTCTTTTTTGTGAGTGACGAGAAACAGATGAAGCAACATTACAAGAAAACTAAACTGAGATTACAAGAAGTCAGATGAACTCAGATTTGTTATTATAGGAAAATTGGAAGAAACCAAACACATGGATGCATGTCTGCTCAGGGTCTCAGTACTTTTAAAAATAAAGTGTTTTTCATAGATATCTTAGAACCCCTTAATATTTGTTAAAAATACAGCTCTACTCCACTGTCCTCTGTGGCGAAGGACTCCCAGCGATGATATTAGCTTAATTAGATATTTCAATACTTGCAAGTCACGAGGAACATTTCAGATGAACAAAATCATTCCCTCTAGGACAGATGATGTTACTCATACTGTTAGTGTATAATGAGCATTTAATTTTAGTTATCAACTCAGTCATTCCTACTTTCCAGAATAAACTCTCCAGATATCTGCAATTAAATCATTTAAAGAAAAAACTACTATTCAGTCGTTACCCAAAGTGCATCTAAAGAAATCAATTATACCAGACATACAAAATGTAATTTAGTAAATCCAAATTTCATTTTGACCAGCGACTGTATCATAAAAATATCCACATGTAACATTTTGACTTGTAAATTGCCATTTGAGCAATCTGAAGTTAAAATAATGACCTGAAACAATTGACTTGCAAATGCAGTGTAGATATCTGTTTAAGAGTGAATAAATAACAATTTTGACATTAAAAGATTACAGGTAATCATTTATCATTTGGATATCTGCAACAACATCCTTGCATTACTGTGGTAATCAGGCAACAATAAAGATAGAATTACTCTCACCTGTCAGAATGGCAGACATAAAAATCTGGAAAGTTATGCTACATATGTACAGAGATTGACAAGTATCAGTAATGTCTACTGAGTTTATCCATCAAAAGTAAAAAAAAAAAAAATTTCAGATAAGAACATGTAGGAATAAATTATAATTCCTGATCCAGAACAGTCCATTTAAGAACAGTAACATTACTGTCAGCAAATCATCGTGTAGGAGTTTTGACACTGTAGGCAGGTGCAAAGTCCTGCTAGAAGAGGAAATCTGTTTTTCCATTAGGCAGTGTTGGTTCAGTGTTGGTTTTGGCCTTACTGCTTATGTGCAGAGATTTCTCAGTTTCTTGCACTTGTACATTGGGAAATGTTGTTCTTGAACTGTTGGACTATTTGCTCACACAGTTGTTGACAAAGTGATGTCTGGCCCCATCCTTGCTTGTGAACTACTCAGCCTTTCATGCTCCTTTTATTCCTAACCATGACACTCACCTGTTTGTAGTGAACCTGTTTACCTGTGGAGTGTTCCTAACAGGCGTTTTTTTTTTTTTTTTTTTAGTGTTCCCCAATTTTTTCAGACTTTTGTTGCCCCGTCTCAGCTGTTTTAAAACATGGTAGGGGCATCAAACTCAAAACAGGGGAATATTTACCAAGAAAAAAAAAAAGTTTATCAGATTAAATATCTCGTCTTGTAGAGTAATCAATTAATTACAAGTGAAAAAAGGATTTGCAAATGACTGTCTTCTGTTTTTATTCACATTTCACACACATGTCTGAACTTCATTAGAATTGGGGTTTGTAAAATTTATTTTCTGAAGATCAGCTTCTCAAGATGTTTCCTTTAGGTAACACTTTAAAGATTTAAAATGATCAAAAATCAGTCTAGAGTAAAAAACATGAGACTCAATTTAGATGTTTATTGTTTTTGCATGATTTTAAAAAGAAATATCCCCACAACACTTTTCTGCCAGCTTATAAACTGTAAGGGGCTTTATAAAAATATCTTGGTCTGTTTCTTGTGCTCAGTGGATTTGGAAGACACATTTTAACTTGTTTTGGATTCATGCTAAGCTGTTATTTGATGGTTTTAGCACATTATTAAAGGTGTGTTTTTTCCTTATCTGTGTGCATATACCATAATCACCAGCTGCCCACTGACTGAAAACAGGAGTTTTGAACTAAATGATTTAAAAGCTGAAACTGGAACAGGTTTCTAAAGGCACTCTGCTTAAAAATTTAAAAAATAAGACCTTCATTTTTACCTCCTCTGAATTCTGCAACACCTGAGAAGAACAACAGCAAAAAATCCTGGATCATTTCTAATAAAATCAATGCTACTTTATATTATGTGCCAGTTCCATGACCACATACAGTATCCTGGTCTGTTTTGCAGTCTGGATTCATCATGATGCTGGACCTTCGCAGCAGCTTGTACAGTTGCTCCTGAGTGTGTCTGGAGGTCACCCTCTCTGCTGAAGCCTTGCTGCACATCTCAGAGGACACATGTGCTAAGAACTGCGTCAGCTTCACCAGACCCACCAGAAGAGCCCCTCCCCCCAGCATCAGGCAGGGCCACAGCAGAGCGAACAGGGCCTTCTCATAGGTGTACTTCCTGTTCAAGATGGCGTCTTTGGGGTACCTTATGTGGTCAGCGAGGCATGAAGAGGTGATTCTCAGCTGGGTGTCCAGGCTGTTTTTTACTTTCTCCACTTCCGTCTGAAGCTCTGCTCGGTCCATCAGACATTTTGGTATGTAGAAACACTGAAAAAGAAACGGTTATGAGGGCTGAGATGAGTCAGAAGAGTTTCAAGGTCCTTTTTTGATTCAGTTTATAAACATGAACACACTCTCTTACCTCCATGTACCACAAAGAGGAAGGGACACTAAATGAGGGGCTTTGTGTGGCATGGATTTCCTGAAACCTTATGTCTCTGTTCAGGACTGGGTGCAACATGCTTACTTGTGCTTCCTACCTACTTGCCTACTCTTGTTCCAGTCTACACGCAACATTTTTGTTCTCATTCATGAAACACTTTAATCAGGGACATTGCCGGGGAAAGCTTTAGTCAAACAATTCGGGAACTGTCCCCAGTAATTAGGGACGTCTGGTCACCTTACCCAAACCCCAAACTTTAACTTGAAATCAGATTCCTTGAAATCTTCAAAGACCACATGATCTTACTCAAGTTGTTTGTTAACTATCTTACCATGTCAGAGCAGGATTTAGATTTTTCTCTCTCAGGTAAACAACCTCTGTATAAATGTCCTAATCATGGGATTTCAGGCTATTTTTTACTGATCCAGATCATTGACTTTGTAAGAACCAGATCTTTTGGGTCAGACAGGGTTCTCAAACAGCTCTTGAGCAACAGTGGACTCTATGGTAGGAACCATCTATGATCTACTCTCCACCTCAGTGTAGATGCTGTCTGCAACAAAACAGTAAAGCAACACTAAAATGATGATTTACATAAAACGGTATTTCATGGAAGTTAAAAGTTTCAATGGTCATTTTTCAAATTTATGTTCATGTTTGATATTAATTAGAAAAGTAGCACTGATAATTTGCAGTTAGCACACTAACTGACGTGTGCCCAGCTCTGTCTCTCTGATATCTTAGTGTTTGTAGTCATGGCCTCTGTGAGGAACTTTTTTAAAAACTCACTTTTGGTACTTTTGTCAGGCGTATCTCCTGCTGGGAACCTGCCTGTTAGCAAAGGTATCCACAGCTATCAAGAGTAATTAAAAAAGAAGATTTCAGTCTGGCACATGTAGTTCTCAGAATGCGTGGGACACACCCGGAGTAGGGCTGATGAGAATTTAGGAATATAAAAGTTATTATTGATTCAGCCTGTAGCTTCAATTCTTTATCATATCTCTTAATTACATTTAATATTGAGTTTTATTACCATCACTGTTCTTTTGAGACCATAAAGCCTGGCTTCTGATTGGACCATTACAGTCCAGCTGATTACAGCCTGACTGGTCAACGGACAGCAACAAAGATGGCAGCCCATGCTCAGCATAGTGACCCTTACTCTCCTTATTTTAAGATATGAATGTTCAGAGATTACTTAAGTTTATAAAAAATTAGGTCTGGACTTCACTGTGGGATGGAGTAGCTCCTGGTTATGAAGGAAAGTTATGGAGTTGTGACGCCAAATTTAATTTTCAAATTGCACACATATTGATGAAGCAATTTAGTGATAAATTTCACACAAAATGTACGGTAATAAGTTACTTTTTGTCATTTCTTTAAGTGGCGGGGAACAGAAAAATTTTCATCCTTCAAGCAGGAGAATGGCAGAAAACCTGTTGGGGCCATTGGTCAAGCTTTAACCCTTTTTTTAAATTTTGTCGGCCACACAGAGGCGTCATTATTTTATTTAATTTATGCCCCAAACAGGAGCTTGAAAGAAGATGTAAACAGACATGGTATTTTTTCAGAAGCATATTAACGCTCACATAGCTAAAAGCCCCTGCATATAGGAGGTATACAGTTAGGCCAAACCAGAGAGAGAGAGAGAGAGATATTTGGACAGGCCACTGACGGGTGATGAAAAATGTGTCATACTATTCCTCTGAATAGAGTGTTGATGCAGCATGAGAGCATCCCATGATAATGTCTCCTTGCATTTTCACAAGGGTGCAAGAAGCTGCCTGTTTTCCATCCTGCCAGCTCGTCCTGTTCAGTTTTTCCTTTCCTGCCCTCCCAGGTACTCTCTCAGGTTCCAGCCCACATAGCTAACATGAAGATGACAGAGTGGTCCTTCACATCAGCTGTAGTACTCAGACATAAACCTCTAATACTCAAATCTCCTCCTCAGGCCACTATCCTGGAGTTCTCCTTCCCAACAGTCTACAAACAGCACCTGGTGTGAAACAGATCCGTACCTAAGGCTCTTAAAGCCTCCAGGTAAGACCCAAAACCTGGACTTTACCGCCATAAATCCCTACCTCAGGAGCAAGCGGGATGGGTTCCTCATCAAAGTGCAGAGTGGCCGTCTGATTGGAGCCTGTCAGGTTAACCTTCACCCTGAGGCAGGGCACAGAGCTCACACCTCTGCAGTCCACCCACTCCTCCAGGACTTCCGAGTGCAGCATGACACAGCTGGCCTCCTCCCAGTCACTGAAAAACAGGAGCTAAAGAATCAGAATCAGAATGTCCTTGATCTGGACTAAACTATCGAGCTAAGAGAGGAATTGGATATCCATAGAGAATAAAATACCCAATACTGTAGTTTTCTGGCATCTCTTATCAGTTCTACACACCATTGTACCTGTTAACATAAGGTTTGACCATGGTGATGCCCACCACAAAGAACATGAGTACAGAGAAGGCCATCATGGTGAAGCCCAGCAGGACGGCTCGGTCCTCCCCAACACTCGACACAGGCATCTGGGACCGAACTCGCTGGCCCCCACGCCCATCCACCCCCCTGCTGCTCTCCTGCTGCTGAGCCGAGGCTGTGTGGAGGAGCTCCCTATGCCTCTCGTACACACACACACACACACACACACTAAATGAACACCTGCATAGACACTAAGAATCTAATGATTTTATCCAACAGTGATGCAAAGTAATTTTTTTTGTCTCGCACAAAAAGAAATAACAGAATGATGTCTCAAAAATGAATTTGATTTGTTGAATACTTAATACTACTCAATTTTACTTTGTTGCTAAAATACAGAATATGCTGAACAACTTTAAAAATATTAAGTTAAGTTCAGATTTTTGAGATATAAAACAGTGGTGAGGGAATTTAAAGTTGCTTTTGACAGCCCAAGTGTGAAAGCAGCCTGAGGAGGTTTTGGGCCCCAACCACCTCTGATCAGGAAAATTGAAGTAAGGTCCTGTCCTGCAATCCAGGTAGCCTGTTACCTTGTTATTGCATCTGTTGTAATACAGTAGTCAGCATTGAAAGACAATTATTGACTGAATCGGAGGCATAGACAGTATATAGAATGGACAGAGTCTGCCTCCTCGCTTGGTGAAGCCACTCCGAGAACAGCACCCTCTGGTGACGGGCTGCAGTATAGGTCATAAATCCCGCCTCCTCCAGCAATCCCTTTGGAGTTGTGGACAAACTTTAGAAATTTATTACACAGAATATAATTTTTTTCTTCCCCCCTGCTTGCGATGTTAGCTTGCCGTTATTGTTAGACTGGTTTGTGCTCAAGTCCTCTTTTTTCTGTACAGCTCCATTTTTAAAACTATTAGGGAGTTCATATTTCCTATGTTTGACACTTGATACAGCCTATGGGCGTTCAAAGATTGCGTAGCTCACCCGGGGGATACGCTGTTTGAGCAAAGCGTCATCACAGCGTCTCTCTGCAACTCTCCCGCCGAATGCGTACAATGCTACTGCGCAATGTTGGTTTTAGGGAATGGAGAAAAAATGTGGAATTACCAAAAACTTTTCGGCTTTAAATCCATATACTGGCTGAAGGCGGAACCAAGTTGTCCATAGTATATACAGTCTATGATCGGAAGTTGTGAAACTACGTTTTCCCCCTGTTTTTCTATTGTATAATTATAATGCGAATATTACACGTCAGACAATTTTAACTAGCTTCTTATGTACCACCCTGCAGCACTCCAACATAGTCCTACTAGTCAACTATCTCCATTTACAGTAGGCATTAATGTCTGTGCAGAATCACAGTCCCTGTTTTTAAGTCTGAACTGACTGACTCACCACAAAGATTTGAAGCCTGGTGTGAGGGCCTTGGTGACACAAAAGGATGACATATTTAAAAGTACAGCAGGAATTATTGTTCACAGCTTTTGGTACAAAAGACCAGCAAAGTGCTCCTTTAATCCTGAATTAATTGTTTTTACTCACTCCAGCTCATCATACTTAATCGTCAGACTTTTAATTTAGTTTTTTTTACCTCTCAATCCTGGCAGAAGCATACAGTGTGTATAACCACTCAACTTGAAGCTTTGTTAAAGTCAAGCTGTGTTTTTTTTCCTTTATAATGAACTCAGTTTGTGTGTTCAAAGCTCTCTGGCTCAGTCGATGGTCTTCTCTTACCGTGTTTGCCTCCTGCGAGCACCCTGCAGGTTGATGTTAATAGGGATGCTGAACGACCTCCGGGGGGATGTTGTGTTCAAGAACATGCCCACTTCTATCTGTGTCTCAGCCCCCACAGCCCCCTGACTTTACATCCACCTAACAAGCTTGTCTCTATCTGAAAGTCAAATGTCCGTCTGTGGACAGCTCATCATCTCCCTTCTCATACAGGCTCCAGTGTAGTGCTGTGACTGACTGACTGAGTGGGCCTGATTGCAGTTTTACTCCCTGGTGGAACTCCCTGTTGTTTACTCAGGCTCAAAGGTGAGCAGCAACACCTTCCACCCTCATGTGTGTTTCTATAGAAACCACCACAGGTAAGGCAGGTAGGATGCTAATGGCCTCTCAGTGGGCTCGTGAGGCTTGGCTGCATGCAGTCATTTGTCATGGAAAAGCTGAATAAATCCTGTCCTGATTATCAACTTCTTAGACAGACTGAAACTGCATGAAGTCACTGCCAATGGTGTTGTTTTTTGAAGTGCAGATTTGCAATCATTCAGTATTTTACACATATACTAGGAAAAAATACTGGTTGATTAACTAAAGCTACTAATAATGTGCAGTTCAACCATAATGATCACAAATTTAAAATTAAGGATTTATCGTTAGTAAAAAAATATGATAAAAAGCCATTTAAACAACGTTATTTCAAAATTCCATTAACAAAATTAGTTACATAAAATACAATTACATGAGCCAACTGCTTGTCAAAGATAGAGGATGCATCATTACTTAGGTGAGTTTTTACAGGATATAACCTTTACTGTGAAGTAATTATGAAATGATTATGTTATTTAACTCCAACAGACTGATGAGGTCAATAATACTGGCCTGATGTGATTTTATATACCTCAGTTTTCATCAGCTGACAACTAGTTGGATCTTGTATTGCATTAGGACTGAAGTGCTCCACCTCTTTCCCCCCTTTATGAATTGTTCCCACGTATAACATGCACATGCTATTGAATTATCAGTATGAAACACAGATTACAAAGGATACACGGACGGCCCCAGTGCTCAGCTTGTGCCGGAGAACCTGCATTAGAAAGTAAAAAATGTGACTAGAGGGTTTAAGTTTTCACAATTTCACTGAGTTTTGACTGATCTGTTTCCTGTTGTGTGTCCTCCTGTCAGTCAAATTGGCCACACCCCTATTTAACTCTGAATCTTCATAGGCTGGAAATGGATAAGTTATACAAAAGAATAAATCTCAGTGGACACCCTGTGAACCTTTGCTCTTTTGCACCGCAGCTTCATTTTGTAACACAGAGCTGCTGCTTGGTTTTCAGTAGCTGGAGCCACATTGAAAAACTCCCATTTTAAAATGACTTTGATGACCCCAGTGGACAAAGTAATACTTTTATCCCCTTTGTGATACCTCCTGATCATGTATGTGGTCTTTCAGAAACAATCTCATCCTAAATCATTTAAACTGTCTAAAATCTTGAAAATGTTTGTATCAAAAATATAATACGCTCTTTTGACAGAATGTAGTTAATACTGCTGTCAGTTACTTGCGTCACAATTCTAATGATAATGTATTTTATTTGTAGGTGCCTTTCAAAGCACTCAAGGTTACTGTACAAGAGAGGGTTAAAACAGGACAAACAAGTAAATATTCCACAAAATGAGTTAAGAGAATGGAAGAAAAAAACAAAACTAAAATGTTCAGACTTAATATGCCATTTTAAAAAAACAAGATTGAAAATGGAGAGAGAGTTGATATTACAGATGTCTGGTGGGAGGGATTTCCAGAGTTTGGGAGCAGAGTGACTAAAGCATAGACTGTATATACTATGGACAACTTGGTTCCGCCTTCCTCCTGTGTACGGATTTGAAGCCAAAAAGCTCTCGGTACTTCCATGATTTTTCTTCATTTCCTGAAACCAACATTGCGTAGTAGCATTATACGCATTTGGCGGAGAGTTGCTGAGAGTTGCTGTGATAAGGCTTGGTTAAAACAGCGTATCTGCCAGGTAAGATACGCAATCTTCGCACACCCATGGGCTGTATCAAGTGTCAATCATAGAAAACATGAACCCCCTAATAACTTTTAAAAATGGAGCTGTACAGAAAAAAGAGGACTTAAACACAAACCAGTCTTACAGTACCTACATGTCAACATCGCAAGCAGGGGGGAGAAAAATGTATATTCTGTGTAATAAATTTTTAAAGTTTGTCCACAGCTCCATAGGGATTGCTGGAGGAGGCGGGATTTATGACCTATACTGCAGCCCATTGCCAGAGGGTGCTATTCTAGTGGTGGTGAGGAGGCAGATGGCGTCATTCTATATACAGTCTATGGACTAAAGCTTCTGGAGCACATGGTGATCAAACAGGCGATTGGGACAGTGAGCTGGAGAGTGCAAGAGGACCTGAGAGTGCGAGATGGGTTGCCAGTATGAAGAAGGTTGGAAAGGTATGGAGAGGCAAGGTTATGGATGGCTTTGAAGGTCAGAAGCAGAATCTTAAAAATGATGCTGTCGGTGACTGGGAGCCAACGAAGCTGCTGAAGAATTGGGGGGATGTGATTGCTGGATGGGGTCCAGGAAATGATGCGGGTGGCAGATTTGTGGACTGACTGGAGTTTATGGAGGGATTTCTAGGGGAGACCAAAGGGGAGGGAGTTGCAGTTATCAATCCAGGAATCAATCCGGGATTAAACACTGCTGCTCAGAATAATCAGTGTTGTGCCTGATGGTGTTATTTGGTTTAGTCTGTTTCATAACCACAGTATGTGTCACTATCTGAAAAACGGCCAAAAAGTAGTTTAACTTCTTTAATCACTACTTAATAATGAATGAAGTTAGCTACCACCAGGCTGCTGCAAAATGCATTTGATCTACTCAATCACATGCAGTTCAATAACCTCTGCAAACTGCACAGCTGATTACTTTTCTATTAAGTCTGATTCATTAGAGCGGGGGATAAAAAGTCACATCATCCTTTTTTACTGCATGAACACACACATTCAGAGAAGATACTGACTCACACACACGTGTGTCTTGCAGAGCTCATGGTCCTGTTGAAATCTCAGGTGTCCCAACACTGTCTGAGTGCAAGATGCTAAGTAAAGTTTTGTTTTATTCAAACGATCGAAACTCTTTGCATTATTCATGTGTAGCTGCAAAAAAAAAAAAAAAAACATATGGAGGTATTAACTTGGTGACAGTTCTGTTTAATATAACAAGCCCAAGGCAAGGAACAGCACAGCAGCTTGAAAATGGAGCCAGCCTTTCAATAAAACAGACAGCAGTGTCATACCTAATTTATTCATTATTGAATACAATAGAGTAGTTCTGAATATTTTCCTCAACCTTTTATCACACTTTCTGGTATTAGCCTTCAAATTCAGGGAAATGTAATCCTGCTTTATCAAATGTGTTTTATTAGCTGTATGTTTTTATTACTCGGTGATACATTTTATTACAGAGCAGGCAAAGGGAGCCTCTTTTTTGTAAAACTGAAAAAGCTGACAAGAGGGCTGGAAGGGCAGGTATATTTCTTCCAGGGTTGTGGTGGGATTCAAGTGCTTTTGATGAAACTGTAGAAAACAAGATTAAAAATGTATAAAGCTCAGAGTACTTTACTTCACCTGGTAACCTGAGACATTGCCTTGACCGTGAGGCTTGTAGTGTGGAGCAGCACGGCAGACTTCACTCAAACAGAATCTCATCTTTAACATAAATGCCTAATGGAAACAGCCTGCTGCAACCATTGCAAACTGAACTACGTTGGTGTTTTTTTAAGGATTACTTGCTTTTTATCTCTCGTGATTTTGGGTCTCTCTGCTGGGCTTCTTCAACAAGCAAAACCCTTAAACATTTTTTTTCTAAAGTTCTGAAATGATCTCCAAAAAGAGTGCCACAAATTCCTCTGATTATCTGGATCAACAGTAATTGGACGCTCAGTGTCTCCTGTTATATGATTATGCTGCTGACTGTTTGTGAGCAACACAAGCAGACTGAGGTCAGTGTATAAAAGGCAGCAAGTCCCCGAGCGGGATGGATAATCACCAAAAGAGGAATCTAACTTTTCTCACCATTGGACTGATTTTTGTGCTGAGCGGTGTTGAGTACGGTAAGTTTCTAATGACAGTTTTATGGACCTGAAGACATGATATAATGGCCTCATTAGAGCAGAATCTTCCTGAGCACACATCACAGAAGAGGCGACCTCTAGTTTAATTGAAATCTGTTTTGCTGTTGTTAAACGAGCCTTATCAGTTACGCATCTTCCTCCCTTTCCTCCTCACTCATCCTCCCTCTACTCGCTCTGCTGCGCTCAGCTGTCATCCTGCCGACGATATGGAGGTATCTACAGATCCTGGAAGCCCCGCCGTACTTCTTGGGTCTGGGTCTGTCAGCCTTCAGTCTGAGTGGGCTGCTCACAGGCCCACTGTTTGGGTTCTGGTCAGACCGGAGCCAAAATATAAAGTTCATCATCCTTTTCTCTAATCTTTTTGAGATCGCTGGTGAGTTATGTGAGCACAAGACAAATCACATGATGGAGAAAGTCAAATTCTGCATAAACAACTGTTGTATTAAACTCAAACTGTTGTTCATATTTAGGCAAAAAAATCCTTAAATCCTTTTCTCTTCACAGGAAAATCTGTGTCATTGAATTGAAAATATCTCAAAAAGAATTTTAATTTCTTCTTACTCGCTAAATTTTGGATGTGCTTCAACTGAAGTAGTCGTTTATTCTAAAATTACTCATTAAAAGAGGTGAGAAACATCTTGAAAGTCAACATAAACATTGATTTTAAGTGACAAGTCTTCACTTTGAGCATCTTATTAGTCTTCAGGGTAATTTTGTGACCTCTTTAGGGTGTTTTTATCTTTAGGTTTGTAACCAGAACCAGACATTTGGCTAACTACACAAAATGATTTAATAGCGGTGTATTAAGTTGAGGCAATAACTGACCATTTCCAGTCATGCTACATACTATCTAAAGATAGAGAGAGGTTCAGCTCTCTGTGAGAAACTGTTTAAACAAATGGTTCAACAATTTCAGGATAACAGTGAGTAAAATGTCAAAAAGTAAGTGGATATGATCAAATACAGCGCATTTGATCATTCTTACAAAGTTTCTGACTTCCAACAGTGAAAAGTGTCATTTATTGTGAATATCTAGTGTAGAAAATGTAAAAACAGGACTGATTGTTGAGCTGCTGACACCTACCCCGCTTGAACAAGTTTAAAGTAGTTAAAATTACAATTTTAAAATGTCCATCTTGTCGCTGATGGTCTTGTTTTTTTAGACAGCATAAAAAGGCATCAGTATGAATTTCAGTCTGTTTCACAAACCTCAAAAAAACTCCTAACAGAAGCTTCAAGAGGTAACCCTAACATACAGCTAACTACAGAGACAATGCTAACTTGAGATGTTGACCACCCTAATTTAGCATTTTACAGGCCTAATGTTAACTTAGTGATAAAACACTGAACAGAAGGGCCGGTGAAGAAGTTTGTGAGGTCTTTATTTATTGTAAGAAGAATATTTAATACTTTTGGAGTTCAGGATTTTCACAAGTTTGTGTTTACCTCCTACAGTTTGACAATGTGTCTATTTTAGAGATCTCTTCAAACAAGTCTGTTGCTGCAAGGTCAGATACGACACAACAGGATAGCTGTTGTTTCCACTGCTAACTCCAGCTGTTACCATAACAACATATAGGCTACCGCTAGTGCTCAACTTGTAATATTTCTCTGACTATTATAACTGCTACGACTTAGGCTACAGTAGCTAAAGCTAAATTTCAGCAGCTAATATGTTGATGCTAACAAGATGCTAATAAGAAGTAGATACAACATTTACTCAACCGTTTTTTTACCATCTTAGTCTCGCTGGTAAGAATGATAATACCTGTGATTGAAAGAACAGATGATTTTAATTTCCATCTCTTTGCTTTATTGCTTTATATTTAGATATTTTAGCTGAACTGATGCAGATCTATCAAATATTGTGGATTGTCTTTGTTCAGTTATGATTATCACTTTTATCCATCCTCAGGTAACTTCATGTATTTTATTGGGTATTCGAAGTGGCTGTTGTTATGCAGTCGGCTTATAGCAGGTGAGACAAACACACAAACTCTCACACATGTCATGAATAAGACACAGTTTGCTGTTTATGTATGAGTCTGCGAGTGCTGTTTGAAGGTGTAACAGAAAGCTGCTCCTCTCCTCTCAGGTGTCGGTGCAGGCGCAGGCTCCTCTATCTTTGGTTTCCTAACTAGGAGCACTCGGCCAGAGGAGCGGGCCGGTATCTTTGCAGCCATCATGGCCTGTCGACAAGCTGGCCTCCTTGTCGGTCAGTTTCTCTCCCTTCATCTTACCTCATAGGGTGAGGTGTCATCTCACCTCTCTGCACCTCCTCTATCCTGTCAGAAATATCTGAGACAAGGACAGATTTGGTGATGTTATCTTTGAAGTTCTGCTTTAACTCTGAGAAAGAGGCATTCAATAAAAACCTCTGAGGTGGAGGCTACTGTCTCCACACATCCTCTTTTTATTCCTTCTCCTCTTTAAAGCGTTTCCTCTTCTCTGTCTCTCCAGGGCCGGCGTTCAACCTGTTCCTGCGGCTGTGTGATTTCAAACTGGGGCCCTTTGTTGTGAACAAATACACGTCTCCTGGGGTAACAGCTTCCACATAATCAGTAATCTAAGGTTCTCCGAAAGCCTTGTGAATACAGAAACAATCCCCAGGAAAAAGTTGCTCTATATTCTGCACTACTCCTTTCTCTTGCATGTATTTTTTTCTTTGTTCTGCTCAGAGGTAGAAGAATACAAAATGCCTGCAGCGATACTCAGGCCGGTAACAACCTAGATCGATCTATTTCCGTCTCATGAGTCTTTGAATAAAACACCTGTAGAACAGATGAGGCTTAAATGAGAAAGAACAAAGCCCCACACGCCTACTTCCAATTTTTCTATATAATTCGGCACAGCATGTCTCTTTATTTCACTCTGTGACTCTGCCAGATTACTTTATCTTTTAACTCTCTCATCCTTATAATAAATTCTTTATCTCCTGAGAGTTTGCCTCGTTTGAAAAGAAAGAGAATTATTTATGTTCATATACTATAAATACACATGTATATACAAACATACATACTGTATATGTACATTTCTGTCTTTGTCAGATCTTCATGTGCCTGCTGTGGGGGCTTCTCCAGTTTGTTGTCCTGGCAATGTATTGGGATGTACCACCTGTCATCTCAGAGGGTGGTGTTGTGTTAGTGGAGATGAAACAAGAGGAAGGTGATAATGAAGAGGAGGCACCGCTGATGGGGTCTGATGAGGAGCCAGCACACACCTATAGTGCTGTCAACTCTGATGAGTTGGAGACTTCCACAGTGTCTGAGATGCAGTCCTTCCAGGGTGCTTCAGCAGGTTCAGACCCCTTTAAGAACTTCAGTGCAAGCAGAGGTGAGTCAGAAATACTGTAGTGAGCGCTGACAACCAGCTTCCCTTCTGCTCTGTTTGTAGGGTTCAGGGAAAAAGAGGCGTCACGGCCAATACATATGTTTCCTACCTGCTATATCTATTGATTATTTCATGCTTGCACTTATATTTGCACAACTCACACAGTCACACACAACTGCTTACCTGCACATGCACTGACACTCACCTACATATTTTAACATGCACACATACTTATATTGACATGCATGCATCTTTATCTTTATAGAAGCTCACTTATCCTTGCACACGCTTACTTTTTCAATTCTACACATTCATGCGACAACCATCCGTTTTTGCACACAATTATTCATACACCCACACTTTCACCTGCATATACACACCTTTTATTGCTCTAACACTCTTCCCTGCATAAACACTGTTACTTGCACACATACTTATTACTGCACATGCACTTTGCCCACTTCAGCCTTCATACACACTTTTACAAGTGCAGACACTTTTGTTTGCACACAATTTCAATGCTCAAGGTCCCTCTGAGGATTTCCATGCAGTGTGTCAGATCAGGTTCTCTCTGCATTGATTGCATTTGTGTGTGTGTGTGTGGTTCTGCTGAACGTCCGCATGTAAGTATATATATGTGATGTCAGGTGTCTTATTGGATTATGTTTACATAGGATGCAGACAGTGATTGTGTGCCATTATTGATTAGCTTCTCTGTACTTTGTTGCTCTGTGTGTTCGTGTTTTGAGAGTGTGTGTCAATCCTCGGCATCGATTCTCTCACTCTTTGAAGATGTGGCAAAAAGGGGATGGATGGCAGACTTCCTTTTTTATTGACTGACTTGCTGTGGTTGACTCATGGATGAAATGGAGACAGACTTGATGATGTGGCCAACATTCCTCTTATTGATTCCTTTTTGTTGTGGAGAAAATCTGCAGGAGGAGAAACTCTGGAGTCAAACCGTAGGATGTCTGCAGCAGAACCTTTGTGCCGTTACACTGAACTCTTGAATTATTGATCACCCTTGACTTTTTCTGTGTGAATGAGGAGTCTTAAACACTCAGACATATCTTTCGCCAAGTTTTTTCATTTCTAGCTGGGTAAGTGCATCGCAAACAGAAGAAGAGGATTTCTTGTGCGTTCTTGGTCATTGAGGACAGACATTTAGCATGAAATCACAGCATGCAAACCAGCCAACAGCCAGTTAACTCCGATTAACTTTAGAAGATCCTTTCGGTTTCCATAGAAAAAAAAAACCTGTTCAGAAGCTCCATCAAGTCTCCAACAATTACTCTGAGGATGCTCTCAAAGTCATCTTGGCTTAAATGTAAGTTTTAGATTCTGATATGTGACGGAACGCATGAATCACAAATTCTGGATCGGCAGATGGTTGAGAACCTGGCAGGGTGTGTCTAAGTGATAAAAGATGCTTTTATGGGGCTTGACTTGCATTCGTGAGCAAAATTCTGTCACTTCTGTAAAGTTTTTAAAGATTTTTCCCTTGTCAGTGTCCCATCAGAGCAGACATGCAAAGACACGTCAACTTTGCAGATATGTGATCTTGAATGACAGTTTTTAAACCCCCTTCAACTCACCAAACAAACACCCTGGTTTAAATTTGTCCATACTATAAATACAAAACTGTACTGGCTATGCAGTAGTTGAAGAAAATTAATTCATATAAATAACAGAACAGAAAGAACTGGACCATAGTAGATCACGCTCTGTAATATCAAACCATTCCTTCAGCCATCTGGCACCTCCTTCCAAATTTAGCTGCAGGCCCGGCTCATTTTCTCCTCCTCTCCAAGTCCATAAGGGAGTTTTTGTTCCAGGAAAAGCTGGTATCAAAATTTAGAATTTCTCCTATTTTTTCTTGTTATCATGTTTTGGACATGACAAACAGGAAACACTGATATCTCGCTTATCTGCGGCAAAAGTCAGTGTGTTGGACTCGGGGATCAACCAGCCAGGATGGTCACGCCAGCCTCTTCCAATCTTAAGATTACCACTTTTAGATTTCAAGGTGTCCTTCCTCCTCAAACTTCTTTATCTTAACCTGACTCACCGGTTGAAACTTCAGATTTTAAGCTACTGCTTGAGCTTGTTTTATGATTCTCTCCCCTTCTTCAGTATATTTTTCTCTCCTTCTTTGTGTCTGTCTGTCTCTCCCTGCACAGAGTTCCTGCGAGAGGAGGTGGTTGTTCTGCTCACGGCTCAGTTCATCACTCTCTTCAATCAGACGGCGCTGGAGGTGAGAGCAGCTACCGTAGAGATCCATCAGCTGGAGTTTCCAAGCATTTCACACAATGTCACAGTATTTTACCCCTAGCTTCATTCAGCAGGCATCTGTCTGAGCCGTACCTGAAAACCTTATTCTGTAACGCTAAGTAGTAATTACAATATGCTTGAACAACTAATGGATCAAGTGAACATAATCTATCCGTTTGTCCCTGACGTGAAAATAAGAGGCTGTCTTTCTTCTTATTAAACATGAGCTACACAGTCCTGACCTGGATTTGGTAATCATCTCAGTTTCAAAACAGAACCAATCTTTTGATCTGGACTCATTGATGGACTTAAAAGCCGCTACTTTCAGCTCTAATAAAAATCTCCATCTTCTCTAGCTGACCATCTTTGCTCAAATCTTTTTCACAAAATTCCCCCAGACGATGGTGACTCCTATGACGCAACGCTATTTTGGCTTTGGCGAGCTGGGCAACAGCCTGATGTACAGCCTGTGCGGGGTAGAGGTCATCCTGGGTTTCTTCTTCGTGCGCTGGCTCAGTGGGAAGGTGGCGGACCGCACCGTGCTGGCTATCGGCCTGGTCATCTGCTGTACCGCCTGTATCTGGTGCCTCGTCTTCCTCTGCAACCCCCGAGGTGCTAACCTGTCCGGAAAAACATGCAAATACACTCCCGCAGACATACACACACACTCACTCAAAATGCCTCATCTTACGCTGCCAAATCCTTCTCTGTGGTGGTGTGTAAACGTAGGGCAGCCATATTGGGTTACACACAGGCTGAATGCTCTGTAAATGATATCACTCAGGCCAGCAGGAGATCGTACAGGCACACTGGATCCTGTATGTTCATGTTGGCCTGCGTCTGTTGCAGCTTGTCGCGTTTATCGCTCTGATTACAAGTGACAGGTGCTAGAGCAGGGGGGAGCCGGGTACATATAACAGGATTACAGTAATCTAATTAGAGAAAAATGCTTTTTGTTCAAGCATATCCTGCATTTGTTTGCTATTTGTTACAGTCATAGTCTGAACAAACACACAAAGGGAGGCTGATACCTGTGGAAAGAAATGTTTTCCAATAAGAAATCTTTTATTGCTAATGTTGCGTTTTGATTTTAGGATTACAGACTCGCAGCTTTCAAAAAACATCCAACAGTCTGAGTGGGCCCACATTCACACAAACGTGTGCGTGATGCAAAGCAGCAGAGAACAAAAATCTGGTGTCTGCCAGTTTGGCAGTGGTTTGAGTTTCAGATAGAGCTATCTCTGGTGCTGCCAAACCATTTGTGGAGGGATCTTAAAAACTGACAGAAGAAGAGATGGATGAGTAAAGTAGGATCTGTTGCTCACTTTGAATCATTATCACTACATATTAGAATAAAAAAGCAACATTTTATATCAGCTATAACAGATCCTACAATTTATGGCTACTATTAAGTGTATGGGAGACTTTCTAATTTATTATAGGCTCTTAATCTGATTGTTTAATGATATGTATCACAAATTGTAATTTTGTGCCCAACAACTGTAATTTAGCCTCCTGGGATATAATTTTTCCTCCTCTGCCAGGTGGTTACGGATGGGAGCTGTCGGCCTTCATCATCGGGGTGTTTCTGCAGCTGCTGGGTCTTCCCTTCGTCGCCGTGTCTCAGGTGTCTCTCTTCTCCAAAGTGACTGCAGAGAAAACACAAGGTTGGCTCATTTTACTCGGGCTCTGTTTGCACGGCTCAACATATTCAAACAACAGATTGCTGCTCAGCATATGTGAAGCAAATAAACAGTTTCAGCATGCGGTGTTTCTGAGCCATACTTTAGAGTTTGTAGAAGGAACAGTAACCTTTAGTTTTTTTTTCTGTTCTTCACCGAAAGGATTCAGCCAAGGTGTTAGACGCTCAGTGGGGGGCCTTGCCACCATCTTGGGCCCTTTGTGGGCAGGAGGTTTGACCAATAATTTGTACATAATGCTGGGCATGATGCTAGCTCTCCTCCTGATGATATCAGTAAGTACAACACAGCTAATTAAATATCTGATTTCATTATTTTTACCTCTTTTGTGTCCATGGATTTTGAATGTAAAAAGGGTCAGCAGTCAGTCAGCCTAGCATAAAGAGCAGATATAGAGAGTAACCAGATTTTCTTTACAAGAAGACGACTAAACAAAAAACAAAATCTTGCTAGCTGACTGTGGATATGTTAGGGGATTGATACCATGCTCATGTTTATTCACAACACCTTACACTACCGTTAGCTGCTGGTTAGCTTAGAAAATACAGGAAACAAGGTAAATCCAGCTCTACCCGAATGATACACTAGTCCCTCACAAGTAATTTTTTACGCCCTGTTATTTCTATCTGTTTTCATATTATGCACATCCCTCTTTGCTGTGGTGCCATGGCTTAAGGGATGTTCCTGTGTAAAATTATAGGGTCAAACCCACTGTAACATCAAGTTAGACAACCGAGAGAGTTGAATGTCGAGAGATAAATGGCCGCTTGCTTCTCTAGTTATACCAACTTTAGTAATGATGGCATGATAGCCATACACAGCGGGACTCAGAACAGCACCTAACTTCATCAACAGTACATATAGAGTCCCAGCCATTGCACCAGCCACCAAACATTTTTTTTAACTTTGCCTAATTTCTTTAGCAAAGAGACTGAACACAACTCACCTACTCTCTCCCAGCAGCCGCTTGTTTGTAGCGAGACCTCGGGCCAGTCCATCATTGACTGCAGTGGGGTGACGCAGCTCAAGGAAGAACATTTATGATCATTTCTTTATCATTTCCATGAAGCAATAATCATCATATTAATAGTTTTGCACTGCAGACGCAGTAGTTACTCTGCCTTAGTATCTTGGTCTGATTACATTTCCATGAAGAAATGATCATAAATGTTCTTCCTTGAGCTGCGTCACCCCACTGCAGTCAATGATGGACTGGCCTGAGGTCTCGCTGCAAACAAGCGGCTGCTGGAAGAGAGTAGGTGAGTTGTGTTTAGTCTCTTTACTAAAGAAATTGGGCAAAGTTAAAAAGATGTTTGATGGCTAGTGCTGTGTCTAGGACCCTATATGTACTGTTGATGAAGTTAGGTGCTGTTCTGAGCATTATTTGTGGCTATAGAGTGGCTTTTTGGTTGATGTTTGAGTGTGGCTCCTGAGACCGCTGTGTATTGCTATCCTGCAGTCGTTACTGAAGTTGGTATAACTAGAGAAGCAAGCGGTCAGCAACATTTACCTCTCGAGGGAGTGTTTAACTCAGTGTTATATTGTGTTTGACCCTAAACTAATTTTACACCGGAAAATCCCTTTAATTCAGTCCCTCACCTTAATTGGTAACACATCAAAATGTAACTTAATTTTAATCCATACAGAGGACTTAGCAAAAACACAAGTTTTGTATTCAGAAGGAACTTATTTAGCCACTGCTTGGCTAAAACTCTGCTAGCTATAGCTTCTTATTAGGTTTTAGCCCCCTCACACCTGTACAGCTCACTTATTCCGAAGCTCAGCTGCTTCCAGTAAGCTAAGCGAATTAAGCTAACCTGCTGATGAGTGTAAGTTTGTATTAGCTGCTCAGAAATATGAGTGGTATAAATCTTCTGCCAAGAGTGGGATAAATCTTCTTATCTAACTCTTGGCAGGGAGGCTATTGAGATGATTGCCCAAAATGTTATACTACCACTGCTTCAATTTCAAACTCTCCGGGAAAAGGATTTGACATACATAGTTAATGCTTCTTCTTCCCAGAGCTTCGTCTTCCCCCTTTATCTCTGTGTGTACCTTCCTCATTAGAAACTAGTCAAAGCTGTGGTACAAGACCCAGCTGGAGACTTTTTTTACACATACTCAAACTGAAAAAACAGTAGAAATCCTTACTTCAGCAGATCTTAGCTTTTATACATCTCGGTCCTGTATATTCTCTTAAGACATATCACCATGTATATTTTCTCAGGTTATGACAGCTCTGTCCTACGAGCGGCTGACTGAGCCGAGGGCTGTGCAGAGCGCCCACAGCTGTGACAGCGGAGGGTAGAGCTTCAGTCTGTCTGAGGAGCCGTCGCACAGGCTCCAGATGAACAGAGGGGACCGGCCTGCACTTCTAAAAGAATCAGTACAAGTTTACAGCACAGGAAACTGTTTGAAAGTGGAATAAAAAAATGATCAAACACACACTGTACCTCAGAACCTGCCTCAGAGGTGAGCACACTTCACAGGTAAAATACTGTACCTTGTCAGATTTCATTAGAATCCATATCACCATCTCACTATTAATTATAATTCACACAAGGGGGCACCATTGCTCTCGTATTGAATATTCAGAGGTGTAATTGAAGATGAAAGCCATTATTTTTAAACAGGTCTATTTATATTCCCAGGTGTTGATGAAGAGATGAAAGAGCAGGTTTTTCCATGTGACCCGTGTATCAAATTTTCATTTCTTGTCCTGATTCTTTCTTCTTCTTCTACTTCCACTAAACAAAACTAAGTCTGTCGCTGACAATGAAGTAGTTGACACAATGAGTGCAGAAGTAGAGTTGTCAACATCTGAGCAGCTGCGTGTCAGTGTGGCTGACAG
Source organism: Xyrichtys novacula (assembly GCA_962446985.1). Lineage (NCBI taxonomy): Eukaryota > Metazoa > Chordata > Actinopteri > Labriformes > Labridae > Xyrichtys > Xyrichtys novacula. The sequence continues at coordinate 11,738,188 of OY660877.1, forward strand.
AAGACGGGGGTCAAAGAGAGGGGAGCCAAACAGATTTCATGATATTTATTTGTAGTGTTGGAGTGAAAACGTGTGCTTTTTCTGTGCTAAAATTAAACACAAAGCCTTGAAAGCACATAGATGTTATCTGAAGCCATTCCTCTATATCTTAAGTGCAAATGAGATGCTGCTGAATTAAAGCTAAAATTTGAAAATACTCATTAATGAGCCGTCTCTATCTTTTTTACGTTAGGGGTTTTAAAGTTTAATTACCTGAATTTATAATTCAAAACATGACAGTGTGTGACTGTGTGTAGTCAGCTGTTCTTGCCTCTTTTTTCCTCTAGGATGTGCTGTATGTTACTCATCTACATGCTTTAAGCAGCAGGAAGGCATTGTAGATTCCCTTTGTACCACTGAACATGGCTATGGCCAATCTCTGTGTTTTTTTTAAATAATTGCAGATAAGGCTCCGTAACCTTTCCAGGTCTTTACACTCAGCATGCCGTGCTTGGCTTTCCACAGGCTTTTTTTGCCCAAAATGGAAATTCTAATCTGTGGGACTTGAGGACATAATATATATAAGTACTTTCATGCCTTGATCAGCATATTCAGGTACTTGACATTTTAAAGGAGATAACAGGGAGCAGAGATTCAGGTCAAGCCTGAATTTACTCCTTTTCTTTGCATTTTCAGCTTCATTCCTGCTGTTATGTGTTTTTACAGAAACTCTTTAACAATTTAGAGATCTACAACAGTTTTAAAACCCCTGAAAACTTTCACCAAGTCTTCCCCTTACTATTTAAAGTGCATGGTTAAATAAGCATCAGTCAAACTTAAAAAGGCAATGCTTTTTAACATTCACAACGGTGGTTTTCAGGGAGGCGGGTTATGATTTATTGAGGTGGAATCGTGCTATTTCGCAACGAGGAAATGAATCAAATAAGCCATTCCTTTTCTTGAACATTTAAAATCGAATGAATCAATAAAATAAGCTTTTTTATGATAATATCATAATGTTATGTGGAAGTCTCACACAGTCTGCATTTGGTTTAATTTAATCAGCAGTGTATGCTGAACAGTCATCTAAAAAAACTCTGAATTGATATTTCTCTTCTTTAACTGACAACGATCAAATTGGTCGCTGAAATATATCCAGGGTTTTTTTTTCTTTGAAAAAAGTCAACACACTGTACCTCCGCAAGACTTGAACAGTATTTTTATTCAAGTGTCTATATAGAGAAAGAAATCTAACAGCGTCTCACACTCAATACATCCTGGGAGATGAAGTCACTGATGCTAGAAAATCAGATGAACTTGACCTCAAACTCAAATAACATTCACTACGAGAGATGAGTGGTTAAAAAGTTTCCTGTAAATTTATACTTTATTAAAGTCTTGGCAGTACTTAAACAAAGATGAACAATGCACTGTAAGTTTATGGACAGATAGGAGCCAGGGTCTTCATGTCAGCATTGATATTCTCCTCAGGGTCCAGAATAAACCTTATTTCATCTGTAAGTATTGAGACACACTTTTATTTTATTTTTTAACATTTTGGTTTTGTTACAGTTCTTAAGATAAGATAAGATGAGATAAGATAAGATATTCTTTTAGTAGTCCCACAGGGGAAAATTGCAAAATTACAGCAGTATGAGCACAGATACAAAAATCTGAAAAATTCTTCATCTGAATCGTGCGGTAATGTTTGAGCAGATTAGACCAAATTCCCCCCCAGGGATGAATAAAGTATTCTGATTCTAAATCTAATTTGGTTGTCTAAAACCGAAAAAAAATCTTATTCATGTTCAAATGTTGAGGCCAATTCAGATTTGTGCAAAAGTGACACCACCTTCTTTTAAACAGCCCACGCCTGTGAGAAAAAAAATGCTTGCGAAACAAAAAGAGAAGTATTTCATGTCACACAAAATAATTCAAACCTGGAAGGAAATGTGTGTTTATGTAAAACCCACATGTTGACAGCCAAAATCTGATGGTGTAATATGTTTTGGGCTCTTCTGTGTGTCCCAAAATGGGACAAACCACTTAAGTTGTACACTGAGATGATCCTGCTTTCATACAAAACTGTCCAGATTGGTGCAGTCAACTGTGTGCCGATCTTCAGCTTCAGTAACGGCCCGTGGAGACAGCACAACAACCCCCTGAGGACATAAATAGAAAGCCTTAGGCCTCGGGCTTTTATGTTAAATATATCAGAGGAAGACTCATGAGTCATGAAATTTTAAAGATACACCGAACAACCATTTGATGCAGGGGGCAGTGGTTATTTCTGTGAGGCATGGAAGATGGTTTGTGAGTGTGGAGATAGAGATTTATGAGAGGAGGAGTGAAAAAAAGCAAAGATAAAATAATATTATGTAATTGTAGAGAGGGAACTCTGGGTGATCTGAACAGATGAAGGCATAGTAGAGCTTTAGTGGAGCATCTGCATGTTGTAGTGCGATGTGACTATAAATGGCTCAGTCTGTTTTCTACATACAAACTGTTTTCATGAGGAGCAACTCAGCCATGAGCACTTCTTTTAGATATTCAGTGGAGTGTAAAAATATCTTCGTAGCCGTTTTCTCATTCAGTGGTGCCTGTTTCTCTTCTATAAACAGAAGTGTGAACACTTGACTGTACCAATTTTACTCTGTCTAGATCTTATCCTTGACTGTGCTTTGGTAGAAAAGACCAAATTTTGTTCCTTATGCACAAATTAAACAATACAGAAATTTATCACATATTCTCAAATCATTTATAAGGTAGCAAAGTGATTAAAAAAATGCAATCATAAACATGTATCTTTTTTACAATTAAAGCTCCTGTGAGGAACTTTTGGTTTGACTTCTCGCAGGAAGAATCTGATATCCACAAATAAAGACGCTCACATTAAGTTACATTTATTTAAACTCCATGTGACAAAAGTGGGTTGTGTGCACAGATCACAACAAATGCCGTGCGTAATGGGACTGAAATCAAAACCTCCTGTGCGTAAAGGACGCATCACCCTTTTGACTCATGTTTGCATACGATACAAACTTGGCTCACGCAGTTAAATATTATAATATTAGCATGTAGGCCTAACTCCGGACTGAATATTTTAGGTAATGAAATCAATGGATAAATAGTTTATTTTGAATGAAATTTTCTTTTTTTGTTTTTTATTCATATTTTCAAAATAAATCCCTGATCGCTGTGGGTGATCAATGTATTAGCAGCAATTTACGATTAAGATGTTAGAGGTGAACTTGAATCTACATTGCCTCCACAGCTGGCCAATCAAGAATGTGATCTTGGACATAAAAGGCCAATCCTCCTCTGTATATGTTTCTATTAAGTTTAATTATATCATAACCTTGTACACATACCTTTGTGTTGTCATTTGATTCATCCAAATGGGTGTCAGAAATTGCAACTATAGATCATTTACTCACTTACTTTACCTTGTTTTTCAAACTACAGACTTTCAAGTGGGAAACTTAAACTCCTGTAGAAATCATGTTAGTTAAATAAGGTGAAAGTATAGATGAAAATCTGGTGCCTCACCTACTTGAATAAGCATGACACACCTTTACTTACTTGATGACTTCCTCACTTTTTTAAAGTGTTTAAAAAATAGCAATTTTTTCTCAAATAGAGGCAAAAAGTCTGAGCTAAGTTCCCAGTGTTTCAGTGACCAAGTCGGAAAAAAGCAAAATTGGAGGTGAAAACAAAATGGCTACATTAAGAAAGTTATTTTAGCACTTGCCTTATATAGACAAGGTTCGGAGTTAACCTCTGATTACTCAATAAAAAAAGAGCACAAAAAAAAAGTTGATTCTTCAGATATTTTTGGATTTGATTGTAAAGTGAAGTTGTCGTTGATGTTATTGAAAGAAGTTGATAATACCCTCGCAAGACACAGAGAAATGCTGCGTTGTCCGAATATAAGGCAAGCGCTAAAATAACTTTCATAGATGTAGCCATCTTGTTTTAGGCCTCTGATTTTGCTTTTTCCAACTTGGTAACTGAAACGCTGGGAACTCGGGTGTTATGTCATTGTCAGCTCTGACATCTGACTTCCAAGGAAACTCGAATGCAGCATCAGCCTCTGTACAGCCATTTCCAGCCATTTTCCTCTTTACAAAAGCAGCAATTCCCCCAAAGTCCACCTGTTTTTTTTTCTGTGGAAAAGATGCATTTCTCATATGTTGTTTCTTCTCCTCAGGTGGTGAAGTTGAGATATTTGAGTTATTGGTATTTACCTTCGTCATTAACACATTAATGTGACTGTCTGATAACCTTAGCCGAGGGAACAGGTGTTTATGCAAATGAGAATTTCAACAGGTGAGACAGGATTCCAGAGTTTACATGAGATATACCCACTCTCACTTATTACCCAGCCTACAAAAAACAGAAAAAAAACAAAGAAACCAAGTACTCCCATGTATAAAGCTGAATGTGGAACCATCTTTCTTCTTGGAGTGAGCGTGGAAAATAAAATCACTTGAGCGTAATGGCAGCATTATCATTTATTCTGGGTTTACCTCACTGAATAATCTGACAGAGACAAAATAAACAAGTCATGGATGTGGAGGCACATTCACCTTTGAATGAGCCACTGGGTGCATTTTTTTCCCTTTTTTTTAAACTGGGTGGAACAGACTAATTTATCTCACTCCAGACAACAGGATGAGGTTTTTGTCAGGAAATAGTATATATAACTATATAACTACACTATATATCTTATAGTGTATAATAGATAAGAGTTATCAACTCGTCTACAGGGGGCACCACTGTCAACACAAACCAAAAGTCCCTCATAGCAGCTTTACTGCTGGGACACAGCACGATGGGAAAAGCATAAAACCATGTAAATCCACTGCTCACGAGGGGTGTACTTGCTAATAAAATCTGAGACTAAAAGTTAGCTGTTATTTAATTGTATCTTACAGGCTTTCTAGCTGTCACTAAGTTGATTAATTGTAGCAAACGAATATGCCATGTTACTCTAAAATATAGTATGAGCTCCCTTTCTAATTTTCTACAGCATTTATTCCTGCTTATTAAACAGAGGCATTGAAGTGACAGCACTTGTCAGGTACACTGCATTTATGTATATGACTCATACACTGTAATACAGCAGTACAACATTATAACAGTATTTCAGCTTCCTCCGCTGCGTGTTGAGTCAACAGAAAATGTCCATCATGGGAATCTAGTAGATTGGGATACAAAGATAAAGGTGCAGCACCCTGATCTAAAAATGTGGTATATTCTGGCTTCAAAAATACAAGATGATGATGACCAAAATATGAACTCCAGGATTTGGGGCTTAAAAAAGGACGATTTCACAGTGTCTACACTCACGATGTGGAATGTGCAATCTCTGAAAGCATCTCCACAGGGGAGGAGAGTTTGAAATCTAGACTGATCACAGGCCCTGAATTCTTCAAAACAAAAAATCTGTAATACTTTCTCGCCTTGAAAACATAACGAATGCAGCTGAAGTCGAATAAAACATGCCCACATTTTTTTAATCAAAGGAAAATTCTCCCAGGCCTGTTCACAGTGTTTCCACATGGACCAGCGTTGAACACGCACTGACAGCAGAAGAAGATGAAGGTAAATAATGCACCGCGGAAAACAGCATTTGACCGAAGCAGGGTCTGACAATGACGTTGGCAGCAGCAGCAGCAGCAGCAGAGGGGCAGAGAGCAGCTACTGTCCTCCTGACAGAATTAACCGGACTGAGGACGCTTGTTAATGGCTTCTAGATGATGGATGAGATATCGTCTGCTGAAAAATACAGAGGAGGATGAAATCAGGCCAGCAATATTCATTCCATGATTCATTTTCCCCCCTGCTGCCATCCATATTTTGTGCAGAAGGATTGCTCCTCACAAATCATTCATTAGGAGATATAATTTTACAGGAATATATCTACAGGATGTAATTTTGTTTCGTCCGAGGAGGCTATTCATTAAAAAAATCTTTTAAAATAGATGTCAGCGCCTGGTCTCCTGCCAGGGCTGGTTAAAGATTTACTGTTTCACCGTTATTGTTGCTGACTTAAGAAGTTAACTTCTGAATGTCATTGCTGGGATGTGGCTCCAGTCCAAAACAAAGTATGTGTGGAGGGGATTTAGAGGAACTCATTGTTTCACACAGACAGACAATTACACTTACCTGTGACCAATCACCTTTATCTTGGCTCCACACAGAGGGAGGGAATTTGCTACCAATTAAGTGACTGTCTCCTTTATCTAATTCTCAGTATTATTATGTGTGAGCAGGCATTTGATTCTACACCTTATAGCAATATGAGGACGGACGGCTAATGAGCTGACAGGGGAGGCTGGAGGGGGTTGAGGCAACTGTGCGCTCATGGCTTGGGTATCGATGAATCACAATTTTTCCCATGTCCCCCTCTCTCTCTATCTCTCTCTCTCATAAGCAGCTTTAGATTCAAAATCAGGACCAGCATCAGGCAGAAAGGCAAATGGTTTGATTTATTACATGTGACGTGCGTGTGTGTGTGCTTGGGGGTATGTATATATGTAGAGTCACTCAGGTAACCCCCTCTGCATTCCTTACTGCTCCCATGACTGTGTATGTGTGCGAGTTGGTATTCTGCGGGGCTGGCATTGCCTCAGATACACTGAATCAATTGCCTCCACCCACTGCAAGCATCCACCCCCGTACTCATATGTGAAATTAAAGCCTCTGGGACTGAGTTTAAGGCAGCCGCGCTCATTGATTGCAGTCTATTGTAATAGCAATGGAAATATATTCAGATAATTATCAGGCTCATTTAGGTGTGTGGCTTGCTTGTGAACCTGGTGTTATTCTAAAAAAAAAAACGAAATAAGAGAGAAAGATGGGGAGAAATACCGAGAGTGAGAGAGAGAGGAAAAGTGAGACAGAGTGGCAGACAAAGATTTGGAGATAAAGAGGAGTAGAAAGACAGAGAAGAAGAGAGGACAAGAGAGGCAGACAGACAGTGAGAGAAGGAGGGATACAAGGGAGACAATGAGAAGGACAGAAATCAGAGGCAGAAAGAGAGCAAAAGATGAAGACAGACAATGAGACTTAAAGCAAGGGACAGAGAAAAGACAGAGAGATGAGCACACAGACAAACATGGAGAAACAGACCGTAGAGGCAGGGAGAGACAGAAATATGGAGAGTCATCAAGACAAAGCAAGAGACAGACAGAGAGGGGAAGAGAGACAATGATACAAGACATGGAAAGACAGAAAGAGACAGAGACCGAGAGAAAAAGGGGCAAAAATAGAGAGCGAGAGAGAGAGAGAGGCAGAATGAGAAAGTCAACGAACAGACAGTAAGAAAGACAGAGAGCGAGAGAGAGGCAGTGAGACAGAATCAGAGACGGAGAGACACATTAGCACAGACTGAGACTGAACAAAAAACAGACACACACACACAAAGGTAGAGACAGGCAAGTTTATTAACAGAGAGAGAGAGACAGAAGAGGAGAGAGGGAAATGAGGACAGAAACAGACACACAACATACAGATAAAACCAGACAGAAAGGACAACAGATCAGTTCATTGCTCTAGTCTGACTGAAACTGGAGTTTAAAAAAATCATGTCAACATGTAAGTCCGACTTAAAATCACACTAAATCAGATTCTTATAGTCGGAATTACAAACTGGAAAATGGGATCGAGGATCGATTTTCTATGTCATGTATATGGATCAATTGAACTGAATCTGGCCTCAGCCTTCTGCACATGCTCCAGTGTGTTTAACAGCACAAATGCATAGTTAGAAAGCAGAAAACAAAATGTCTTATCGCAAAAGAAGAAAAAAAACGTGAGAAAAGAAAAAGCTGTCGTATTGTAGGGACAAAAAGTACAGCACTGTAAAAGGGACAGTGTTTTCATTGTTTGACGAACACTCGGTTAGCCACTTGCAGATGTATTTATCGATTGTTTTGGTACATGACATAGTGAGTCGAATAAAAGATGGCCTAGTTGTTACTAGCTGAAAGGGGGCCATGTCAATACCTACCATAAAAGAGGCGAACATGCTAACGACTACAAGGACAGGAGTCCAGTTAAATCACCTAATTGAGCAATAACCATATTCCTCCTTAACCAAGCGTGTTAATGTATTGAGGGTGACACAAAAACGGACAGGAGGCAGGAGCATTAACTGAGGGAGAAAAATCAAAAAGAGGAGAGAGAGAGAGAGAGAGAGAGACAGAGACACAGAGTTAGGTAGAGGGAGAAACAGTTAGGCAGAGAAAGGGATGAAGGTGAAGACTGAACAGACAGACAGGGACAGAAAAACAAGGAAGGAGAGACAGACAGACTGACAGAAAGACATTTTTTCCAGCTGTAGTTCCAGAGAGCCTTGGAGCTGACAGTAAATTCACTCATCAACTAGTTTCGTTCCAGTGTGAGGTGAAATTATCCGATATTTCACGCTCTGGCTCTTTGAAGGTGGCGTTACCCAGCAAAGCTCAATGTGCTATAGAGCCAGAATGTAACAGCACTTCAACTCTCACATGCTTCCATTGGTGGATGACGGATCTGTCCAATCTACTGCAAGAAGAAAATGATGATAAATTCGTCTTTGTCATTGTTGAATCTATGGTAAAGAAATCAAGCAAACATGCAGCTTCATTTCAGCCTCCTTCATCTTCCTGCGGGGGTTTAAAAAAAGCCCAGCTCAGCTTGTTGTCTGAGGTCGGGGTTTATCTGCACACAGACATGTAGGAGCTCATTGATCTCATTAACAATGTGCATGAAGAATATCACAAAATGATGAGAACTTCATAGGAGGTCAGCCGAGGATCAATATTAGATCCTATCTCATTTATAATCCTGCTGAGCAGAGAGGCTCCGCGGGGCTTAGCTGCTTAAGGAAGACGGTGTTTGACAATTCACTTTAATGCTAGTATGAATAAATGTAATGGCACACAATCGCTCTGAGATGAGGTTTTTTATTGTCTTTTTGCCGGCACTTTAGTGCTGTTCGGTTGTCAACAAATGCACTATAAATACACTGATGGATGATGGAGAGGATCAGGCATAAATAAGCCCTCAAACGCACACCATCAAGGAAAGTGTTGAGGTAGAATTGATAAGAAATTAAAATCCATTCTTCTAATGTTTGCTACGTCTAATTGTGTCCTCAGCTATTGTTAAGGAGATTTGGTTGCTCTTATCTCGCTATCTCTACACTCTAAGATGCAGCATCTTCGAATCAGGGATTAAGCTTCTCGTTACACATATCACTTAGAGGATTAACCCTTTTGCACACTCTTATCTTCTTTCGTTATGAATCTGACCGCTGATGGATGTAAAATTCGATGTGGGGCTTCTGTAGGATTGATTTTGAGACAAACTCCAGCAGGCAGCTGCGGTAAAACTCCTCAACTTTGTCTCCTGCTTTCTCACAGATCTTGGAATTTAACCTCTGAGTTTGTATGTTCCTGAGCCAATTAAGCTGTGAGATTTGTTTGAAGTCTTAGATTGAAAAGAGAGCTTGAGGTTTCAGGCCATAACAGAGAAGGGAGACCACAGGGGTCCAGGTTCCCAGAGCCTGCATGTGTAATCCAGTCTAACATGCATGCAAATCTCATCTGTGCCCTCACACAATGGCCTGTCTGTGTGCAGGAGGGAGGAAGGGAAGGAGAGAAGAAAAGTGTAAGTGTGTGTCCTCTGTGCCAGAGAATATGCCATGATACTGTTGCAGACAGAGCAAAAGACACTGAGGTTCACAGGCTGGTAGGAAGCTTTTATTGGGACTGATATTTAAACATCTGCATAATTAATCCAATATCTGTGCAGCTCTCTGAGGAGGAAGGAAAACACGGCATCGCCTGTGGAAGAAAAAAAAAAAGAAAAAAGAACATTGTAAATTCTTGGCAGTGCTCTGAGTGCAGCTCTTCTTCTCTGTGGTAAAAAAACAAAAGTTGGCAACCCAGATCTCGGGGGAAATTAAGAATCTTTGTCTTACCCAGCCAATTAAATGAAATACACCTTTTTGTACATGGCTGAAGCTGGCCCCCAGAATCTATTTATGACTGTGTTGTGGTTAGCACTTCTACATGCTGCAAGAAGACGCTGGGAATCAGGGGGTGTAGGGTGATAGGAGATTTTTTTTCTTCTTTTTCCCAGAGTCAAAAACACAGAGAACTTACTTTCCATCTGTCTTGAACATATAGATTTATGGGATTAAACCGAAGGCGGTTTCAGTGATAGGCAGAGGCTCGACTCTTTGATGTGAAACATTGGATTAGATCGTCAGGAATCCTTTGTGACGTCTCCGCTCCTCCAACAGCCCCTTTCTGTGCCGCCTATTGTTATTGTCATTGTGTGTGTGAGGGTGTTTCTGTATGCACCCCACGCCTTCAACTTTATTACATTTCAATAACTTTAAACATGTGTGAGTGTGAATGTGTGTGCCTCTCCATTCTCCCAAGCTAGCACCTCTGCTCTATGAGGACCCCCGCGGGCAGACCATAGCTCAGCAGGGGGCCTTCACTCCAATTTGCCATCGTTTGTCACCATTTGTTCGTCCTGACAAACAAAATGTTGGCCCTCACTCCCCCTCCTGTTTGTCTGCGGTCACACATGGGCTCAGCTGCTGTCTTCCTCTTCTCATGCTTTTATTTTAGCGGGATCTCTTTTCTTTCCTTTCAATAATTTGTCCCCTCTTTCTAGCTGTGTGCTGCTGAAAATAGAGAAAAACGTCTCCATCTAATGACTCTATTTCATCTGACATTAATATTGTATCGTGTAACTGTTGCATTATTGATGGTGTGTTTGTCTCGAAGTGTGAGATGTTAATTAAAAGATAAACTGGAGTCGAGGCCGTTTGACAGTTTCTTTATCCAGGAGTCGAGAGATTCCTTTTTTTTTTTTTTCAAACCTGTCTTCATGTCTTTTGTTGATTCAAGGCTCTTTGTGCTCTTAAATATCTCCATTACAGGCCCATATATTTCAAAGGAAGTACATAATGCACTGGTTTTACTTCAAGTTACAGCTGGATGGACTACTTCTATAATGACAAATGTCGTCAAGATGCTCATGGCAGATATAAGCTCTCAAGTCAGGCCGTCATGGCAACCTTCTCCAAGGACAGATAGCTGAAGCTGATTTCCTGCCTCATATCACTTTTTTACATCTCAGCTGGTCTTGCAGTGAAACTCAAACACGTTAAATTGCTCCCGCCTCCATAAAAACACAGGAAGGTCAGGCAGTTAAGGAGCTTTCTGAGGCTTCCTGGAGGAGTCAAGCCCCTCTTTGGATGGCTTGCAAATGGATGGGCCGTAAACTTTAGGTGACTTTATGGTGTTAACGGCAGGGAGTGAATCCAGTCGGGGGGTCTGGTTTCACCCTCCTCCTCCACTCCTCTGCTCTCGAGGTTCAAGCAATGAGTCGTGAGATGAACTGAGAGATGACCGCAGCATTATCCTGAGAGCCTGGATGTTTCTCTGGCCAGTGGTGACAACTAAGCCAGCAAAGGTCTGGACAAGAGGCACACTAGAATCGAGGCCCAGGGTGCTGCTTCATTTAAGGCCCCCAATGAGAGATGAAGAACAGATGTAGCTGCAGCTTTAAAGCCGCAGTTTTTCTCCCCAGCTATAATTTTTGTTTGAAGTGAGCCTGGAGGCATGTCTCATTTTCAGCCCTTGCATACCTTTATACACATCTTGAAGACTCTCATTACGTGAAATGAAGAGTGTCAGATACAGAGGAAGCTATTAAGGAAGAGCAGCGAGCCCAGTGGTCTGTCATAATTGGAGACACTGGTGCTGAGATGAGCTTTCTATTACCAACACCAGAGTAAATACTGACCTTGCTGTTTTCATGTTTGTGGCCCTGAGCGTTATTTTGGTCTCCAGTTGTGATTTATAGAAAGTAAATGGTTGAACATAAATTCAGTCTTTGGAGATGCGCAAATAGGTTGGCTTTTGTCCACGAAGGAGAAACATATCTACTGATCATTAAAAGGATTTACGTACAGGAAACTCAACAAGCTGAAAGGATGATGTCTGGCAACACTTAATAGTTTTGTTATTGTCGACAAGTCCACTTGAAAAAGAAATGGATGTAAAAATATATTACCAATCAGCCAAAGACTTAAGAGTACATCTCCTTTTTATGTGTCATAGAGTCCCTTATTGCCAATAAAAACATCAGCCACAGACCAGAACATTTAAGCGGGTGACATGTCCTTCATTCCCACTGAGCATTTTTTGGTCTAAAAGAGGTCTAATTGACGTCTAAATGTAGCCAAGACGACTGGTCTAAAATCAGACTACAACAGGTCTAAAAATGAAAGTTTTTTAGACAAATAAATTCAGACCAAGGTTAGACATAGTCTAAATCTAGGCTTTTTCTATCCTACTCTGTATGTTGCTAAATGGCTATCAAAATTATTTTGGTTAAGTACTTGGAGATCAGTTATGTAACTCAAAGTTGCTTTTTGAAATAAGTAGTTATCAAATAATGGGTTAAAGAGCGAGGTCTAAATTCCATTTAAAAATAAACAGAATCTAGACTGTTGAAATTAGGTCTAAAAAATAAAACTAGACATCTAATAGTCGTCTATTTCTCAGTGGGTTATGTTAAGCGTGGGCACTGTTCTCTCTTTTCAGCCTGACAAACATACTGTGCTGCAGCTGTAAATACTCACCAGAGCATCAAATGTGTGTTAATCCACTCGAGAAAATAATCCATAATCCTGCTTGAGTCAAATTTAGTGAAACTACACTGACCCAGCTGTTTAAGGCTATAGCTTAGCCCAACTTAACAGGAAAAGGGGGTCAAACACTCTGAAACCGAAATGACTGTTGAGTGGTGGAAAAGTTTGGATGGCTCTCCAAACACCAGATTAGGGGACATATTCTAAAAGAAACAACCAGACTCATCACTCTGGTTAGTTACTGGTGGTGTGTCAGTGAGAATGAAACCAGAAGTTTGACTCGTCTCTATTGATTGGTTTAATCATTCTTGCCAAGTCTTATGCAAGCTATAGCCTATAGGAAAGCACTGAGAAAGCAAAATAGCAGCTCAAAAGTCCACAGTTATGATAGCGTGAGCATGTAATCAGCTGCAATTTTCCATATTCACACTGTGGAATAATTACTGTAATGTAAGGCTCAGCATGTGGAGCTTAAACACTGTGTGGGTCTGCCATTCACTTTTACACTTTACCTCTACTGCTATAGGTTTGCAAGACAATAAAGCGCAGGGAATCTAAAAATATTCATAACATTGCAGTACTTCTTGATTAAAAGTTAAAGCAGGCAGATGAATAATGACACTAGCTAATGAGTTACTCAACACAAAGTGAACTGGGTAACTTTCTTTACCCAGACCTTGTGTCTCTTGCGAATGATTAGAAGCAGCTACAGGCTCGTAAGGGAGGGTTTAGGTGGGAGTCATCAGCTGTTATCACGCTGTCAGAACCTGATAAGTTATAGAGCTGATTCATAATGAACAATCAGATTTTAACTACTTATTGGCTTTTCAGGCGCATAATGGTAAAAACAATTCCTGAAATGTACTCTATTTGCAACCTTGAATGCAGCAGTAGGCTATGACTTCCAAACAGCATAAAATTCTCAACTCTGAGTTTGGCATCAGGAGGTAAAAACTGCTGTTTGGTTAGCTAGCACATTTATCCTAGGGTGACCATATGTCCTCTTTTTTGGGGGGCTGTCCGGGCTTGTCCAGGGAAGTTTATAAAATCCTTCAAATGTCTGCATTTTTGTACTTGAGTTTTAAGTTTGTGTCAGATGGACATACTGAGTAAGAAGCATGTAAAAGACACTCGAAAAACTCTCAAAATTAACTTTGTGTGACTCCATGACTCCGCACCCGCGTTGTCGTGTCCTCTTTTTAGGAAGTCAGATTATGGTCACCCTATGACCTACATAAGACCAAACTGCCCATGTTGCACAGTGTTTGTGCTGATCTTTACTTTCAAATCTTGATGCTAAAGGCTCACTTAGGCTCCTTTTATGTATGAAGAAACGTGTGTGTGTTGAGGCTCATTTATGCTCTTTGCCTTGTACAAGAACAGAGAAGTTCTGCCCAAACTCTACTTTCATTTCATCTATGTTTAATCACATTTCTGGGAGGAGGAGTGTAGCCAACATCAGCAAAACACAAAAAGAAGAGCACTTTGAGAAATACCAGAACTTCTTAGGAAAGGTTGTGCAAGCTGTTCGGAAACTATCAAGATATATGATTTCACCTCGCCCAGGCACAGTACAGGGACAGAAAACAATACCACAGAAACAGCTGGGTGGGTATCTGGTGAGGGTTGTGATGTGGAAGCCTAATTGCAAGTATTTAACTATAAACCATGACTGTCAGTGTCATTGTGTTGCTATAGAGGAAATGTCAGGAGGGCGCTAAAATCAGTAGTGTTCAGCTCTTGGGGACCATAACTGTCTGTAGACGATTACAAAGCAATCCATCATAAAAATGTGTGATATTTCAGCTAAGACCAAAGTAGTAAACACTGCCACCCACAAAGCTAGAGAGACTAATAAATGAAACTATGTTTTTGTGACCCATTTTAACAGATTAACGCCGTCAGAAGGAATAAATGGACTTGGGGCTGTGGGGCTCAGAGGAGTAAGAACGATTATCCACTATAAGTTTAAGTCCTTGTGTTGGTTTCAGGACAAAATAAAGGGTATTAGAAAACTTATCTGTTATAATGTTATGAGACACTTTTCATCTTTTTATGTGTCCTACTAATTAAAAATAAAGTAGAAGAAACTGAAGAAATCCTTGATACATCTTTTATGTGCTTCAAAAACTAGGATCCTCAAGACGATCACTTATCTCTGACTGAGCAGTGGTTTGCTATCCTCTACTTTGATATCTGAATTATTGATTTAAATGGCTGCAATAAAACCTCATCAGCAAATTCACTCCAACCTTCTGGAATAAGCTGCTCGTTTTCGTCACTTCTTGGTTGATCTCTGTTTAAGGTTGATTTTATTGGCATTGAGAGTCACCCAGGGGAGAATAATGTGGAATGATCTCACTTTTAACAACCCTGCCACTCTCCTAAGGGAGATCAGAGTGTTTGGATTCAGGGTTTTGAAGGTCTTTTCACACTGCTGCCTGCCACAATGCCCTCCATCTGATGTAAGTCAATGAAATACTGCTATGAACGGGCACAGTAAAAGCTCTTCAAAATGAGCTCTAATCTTCAAAGATTGCTGTGGAAAGAAGATTTCTTATTCCTCAAATTATTTTCAGGTTAGTGTATTTTCAAGTATTTAAATGATAATATTCACATGTTGGTGTCGGTGTTAGAGGGTTTGTTTTTTTAAGAAGGAGTGCAATCAGTGAGTATCCTTCAAAACACTTGGAAGATGAATTAACGGAGGTGTTTTTCTCCTTCATTTCATAACCATCCACCATTTCATAATCAAATGGCTTTCATCAAGAGCTCATCTAGTAGTTGCAAACTATGTTAATGTGTTAAAATGAGCAAAGGATCCACCAGTGTCTTGCAATCAGCTCTGACTTTCATTACTGTGTGTAAGATAGTAATGGGAAGGCACTGCAGGGAAAAAAAACAAGGCGATTATACAGTAAGTCAGCAGCGGGAAAATTCTGCCTCCTAATTAAATCAAGTGTGCCCTTCACTTCGCTGAACTTCCATATCTTGTTTTGATCGCAAAGCGGCTGCTGGTAACCTGCACGGGACTTTTTTGAAAAATTTAAGCCCCCAGAATTAGATTAAACCCTGGTCCTTCCTGGATTTGAAAGCATCCTTAAATGAAAATCACTCATGAAAACGGCGTGTGTTTCACAGAGACAGAGGGTCGACTCATCGTGGACCTCTTACTGCAAACTGCAGATAATAAGACAGACTTCAAATGGGAGCTTAACCACAGTATTTCAAAAAGGCTAAAAAACAAATTTCATATTTCCCTGGTTAATACTCAGGAAAGAAACATTAAGTTGGTGTCTTTCCTATGTATGAAGCACCATATTTTAAAAGGTTAATACAAGTGTGTGTTTGAATGTTTTTTGAAGGCCACTCAATGAAAGCTCTGATATTTGTCTGGCTGCATGTCTGCAAACATGAATGGCAGGGATACAAAATACAAAATATCAGAGTTTTTAACAAACCTCAGAGCCCTTCAGCTGCTGTCTGACAAGGATTTTATACCTCAGGGGACAATGAGCAACTTTTTTGCAATTCCATTGAAGCCATTAAAGACATCCAGCCAAGACTGTGTTTTCTGTGTGCTGCGTTTTCAACAGTCGGACATGTAACCATGTGAGAACAAGCAGACAACCTGTATGTGCAATTTAAACAAAATAATTTATTAGTTTATTACATCTCTTGAAGGAGCCACAATTCATCCATTCCTGACGGGTCTCAGTTTTGTTGTTTATGTATTTAACAGATGAAAGCCAGGGGGTCACACAGCTCACACCTGCTCATACTCGTTGTACAGAGAGTTTTTCTGGTCTTTGCAACAAATTCCTAACGTTTCAGTCAATACCAGCTAAACAATAAATGAACTTCAAAAGGAAACCAGAACGCTTCTCATACCAAAGTCTGGTCCTGTGTGTACAAATGCTAACATTTTTATGAATGCTCTGTTAGTAGATAATAGCTTATACCTATTTGATTTTGCAACTGTGAGTTCCTGATCAGCTAAAAGCCAAAAACCAGTGAAGTGTGTGCCAAAATGTTTGGCAGAGTCTGGTAACCATAAATATGCAGGTTTCCCAACATTCATAAGTGGAAGTATCCTTGAGCAAGAGACAAAACCTTAAATAGATCTAAATGTATAATTTTTTCCGACAAACATAACCTCTTTAAAATCAATCTTACAACTGCTTCAATCCATCAATCAATGTTGCAGTGTACTCCCTGAACTGATGACTTCATGGGTTCATCTAAAAAACTGTCAAGCTTTACAGTTGAACTGAATCTTAGTGCTCATGTTAACAATAGTGATTATGAATTTGTTTGATTCTGATTGAATACGATGATGATTTGTTTTCAAAGGTTCAGTGAGTAGAAATGGGAATATCCAGCGGTCAGATTCTAGATTGAAATGCTCCCGTGCTGACCGTTCCTGTTGATGAAGTTACAGTGGCCATGAAGCTCCTGTGATACATAAGTATGCACCTCATTCGTCAAGTTTTAACCATCAAAAACATTCATTATTCTCTTGTACACAACATTTACTCTCTGCTTTTTTGCCTTCTAACTGGTGCATAATACAAAACCACATATCTTACTAGTTTGTCCTTTCTGTGCTACTGTAGAAACACGATGTTGCAAGATGGCAGTGGAAGTGGACCCACTCCAACATAGATATAAAAAACCCTTCATGTCACACACTGATTTAAACAAAATTGTAAACATTTTATTCCTTATCAACTCAGTCTGTTCTGCTAAATGCCATTAAATATTACGTACTGCACCTTTACCAATAAGGGACAACCTGGTCACACATAAGAATTTGGCACATTTCACCTCTTCCTGTTAGGGAAGTTTCTGTCTCAGGCTGGTCTTGAGAGCTGTCGGCAGTGACTGGGCAAAAATGTGAGAGCTGCCTACTCAGCTCCAACCAACATTTGTGTCATTTATTTTTAAAGGTGTGTCGTCTAAACTCAAAGAAAGAGCAGAGCCAAATAAGAGCAGAGATGTTCACATTAAAACTCCTGCTACAGTCCTGTGCATCTTGTTGGGCTTTAGCTTTAGTTTCATACATGTTACAACAACTAAGCAGATGAATATTTCAAGCTGACTGTGATTTGAAATGTTAAGTTCAGTGTCAGCTTGTTCGCAGGGAGGCCGTTATTGAAGCAGAATTAACAAACTATTTCTTATTTAAGCAATAATCACATTTCAAATCAGTATACTTTGTCTGCTTTTAGTTTGTAGCCACACCCCACGCTGTACAAAGCTGTGTTCGGACTTTCTTAAGTGAATTTTTGCCTTGTGTTGCTCCTTAAAGTTTGACCCCTCACCCTCTATTTGTGTTTTTTATTTATTTTTGTTTCACGCAACAGTAACACACAGCTTCTCAAATTAGGGGGAAGCCTGACACAGTAAGTATCTCGGTTCATAAAATCACCCAGAGGCTCAAATCACTCAGTTAATTTAACCAACATCTCCAGAGACACTGTCTTGATTAACTTTACTGCTGCTTCAAGCTATTTGAGGCTGACCAGCGTGTAGTTTGATGTCCTGATAGTCGGGTCAGGCTTGGCTCAGTACCAGGATTTCTCTGATGGACTCAAACCACAGGCTCTCTGTTTCAGCGCTGTAGGTCTTCTCCGAGAGTGGCAGGTTCACTGCGGCTGGCAAGTCCCATGTTACACGCACTCCGGTGTACTTGACTGATCCAAAACAAGCAGATTTCACTGTGATTTAATTGCAATGAGCAGGTTAACAGACTGACAAATCAAAACATCACGGTGCAGATATCCATCAAGTAAAAGCTCAGCCTTTGTCAGGGCCGCCTGCGTGACAAGACATGTGTGTCAGTCTTTAAAGTGAATTCATGACAACCATTTCTGATGAAATTTCATGAAAAACTAGAGAATCTCAACACACACAGGATCTTTAAATATCTGACTTTGGTGGAAAAATCATTTCTTTTCGGTATGAATTGCGTCACCGGAGTCATGCAGAGATAATTTGGGTCTTTTCCTGTCTTTTTATTGATTGATCGATTTTGTGTTTAATAACGCCATACAAACCGTCACTTAGGGTTTGGTATAGAAACAGTTTGTGAATAGTTAATCATGATGAAATTAGTTTGGCATCTTCATGGTTGTTTTTCAGTGAAGTAAAAAGGTCCTCTAGACAACAGGAAAATTATACCACAGATATACAAAAAAATAAAATGAAATACAAGGCGGGGTCACACTCCAGATAACGACAAATTGACTTGACATTTAAAGTATTGGGTTGCCCCTTAAAGCTGACTTAAAATGATCAATATAACACCAGATTATTATTATTAAATATACTTCATATTACTAGACAGGCCAGAGCATTACTGCTGGTTTTAATGATTCTGTCTAACAACTTTTCCTCTCTACTCCGTCTCTTTACTTCTACAAACATGCAGACACACACATCTTGCCTCCTCTCTGTCGCTGTTTCTCTGTCTAGTTGTTTGTGGCAGAAACAGCTGAAGCCTCTCTTCTCTGCAGTCCTCCTAAAATCAGATTACTAAGTGTCTGAATTCCTGCCAGTCCTTTGATGACCAGGACATGATGAAGACATGAAAACACATCTTTTTTTCTTTGAAACTTCTGGAAAACAAAAAGCATTTCATCTCCATCGAGGCAAACTTTGTAAAAAAAATAATAATAAAGAAAAGATGCAAGTTTCTGCAGTGTTCAAGCCTGAAAACTGTCAACAATCAGCTTCGAGACAGCATGCAGATGTCCTGTCTGAGCACCGCTGAAATTTGGAACAGTGAAAGGAATGGAAAACAAGCTTTACCGGCCAAGACTAACATCTAACATCATTAACACAGATTCTGAATAATTAACGGTAAAGAGTTAAACTGGTTTAATTGTGTTTAATTAAGAGAGATTTAGCAGATTTTCTGGCATATTGTAATTAGAATAAGCTCTTAAAGTGTAAAATAGATTATAAACAGTGAACATGTCATGCATTTTAATGCTTTCTAATATACAGTTTTCCTGCGGAGGCCTGATTGGATTAACTATCTGACCTTACCAGAAAAGTCAGCAGCTGTGAGTGCAACACGGTTTTAATGAATATTAAAAAGACTATACTTTTGGGAGTTTATACAGTTTATATATGTGTTCTTGCACTAACATCATGCTATTTTAATGAATCCGTGAGTTAATACATTTTGTTTTCACTAATATGTCAGTAAGTGGGTCTGAAGGGACACACGATGCTGCATGATTGTGAAAACAGATGACTGGAAGATGAACAGCCACTTTGAACCAAAATGAATGATTATAATTAGCATGATCAGTGCGTGTGACATGTAACATGAAACAACATGAAAACATCTGTCAGTATACTTCCTATGGCACCGAAAAAGGCAATTATGAGCAAGTGAAAATATAAAGTAACACGCTCCGCTGATAAAACAGACGGATTTTAAACATGTCCACGGTTTATGTCGGGTGTGAAAATATGAAGCCTCTCTGTGCTCGTAAAAACACCAATTCACCACATTTAACTGATTCTACTCTGCCTTCTGGCTGTACAGTTTATTTTAGTTGGAATTTACATTTTCATTAGCATAGCAGGAAAAAAAACACTCAGTAAAACCGGCTCTCAAGTTTGTTGTGTTAGTACACTTAGCTGAGTCAGTCTGGCTGAGAGCCTGAATCATATTTACTGTTCAATGATTCTTCACCCAAAATATTGTGCTTTTTAAAAATCTCTCTGAGCTGTAAAGTGTGAAGTGCACAGCCATATGTTGACTTCAGCATGAGATTAGCATTAATCATGAAAACTTGAATTATCTTTGTTCTTGCAGGACATGTTTTCAGCCAGAGAAACTAGTCTTAAAGTGCCTTTTCTTCCTCTTCCTGCAGAATCTCCCATCATGTCCCGACTTTTCATTATCCTTACAAATCTCCCAGTGTGCTAACAAGCGGCTACGCTCCGTGAGTGAACAGACGGAGCTCAGGGGGGAGAAGAGGATCAGAGAGACTTGGAGCTCTTGGGTTGGTGTGTGCTTAGAGATTCACATCTTTTTTTTTCCCTCTTCCACATACAGCTGGGGCTCAATTAGTGTCCATTTTTTACTAATTAAGTACACTCTGGCTGAATCAGTGGTGCAAAAACGAACGTTGTTTGTGAAATCAGACGCTGTATCCAGCGAGCTGCCCCTGAGGCAGGCTGGAGGCCTTTTTACTGTACACTCCTCCTCCTCTTCCTTTTTTCCTCTCTGTTCTTGTGTTGAGAGTTGAAGAGAGCAAATAAGCATTCCCAGGGGTTTTCCGTAGCTAGCATATCTTTTCTTCCTACTCTTGTTTACACAAAATCAGACTTGCAAGAAGTGCAGTTTTTAACAAATTAGGAAAGAGCAGGACTGTCAATATTTAATTTGACGTCTCATGTCTTCCTCTCCTTTTTAAACCAGAGCCCTTGATGCTGAACGTCTATTTCTGCATGACATCTATTACTGTAGCAGCGTGCTAAAGCCCCGCTAAAGGCATAGCGGTGCAGTTTTGTGCATATTTCCCTAACAATGTGAAGCAGAGTAAGCTTGGCACAGCAGATAAATCCTAAAGGACTTGAAGAAGAGACCCACAGTCACAGACATTTACAGTGTGAAAATACCCTCTCTGGTGTCTGAAGTTAACACTTTGTAGTATGATACGTGTTAAATTGCTACCACAGCAGAGAGAACTGGGTCTGAGACTGTCAATCTCTGCACACCATCTGCGTATGGTATTAATTTCCCAGACAAGACGCCGGTCCTTCAGCAGAAGGGTCAGACTTCTCCAAAATGATCTGTCAACCCCTTCATCCCCTGTCGCACTCTTATCAATGCTGCACACTTCCTTCTACACTGTTGCCATGGCTACGGTTTTGGCAGGGATGAGCGGTATCAAAAGCGCCGTGGAGTTTAGCGAAGACTCCTCTCCACACTTACCTCTGTTATGTTGCTCTAATCCCTTCCTTTTGATCTTCTTTTGATGGAGACATTAAACCTGGAGGAATCCAGGATGAAGCTCACAGAACCTGATGCTACTGTTTGACTGGATGAGACGGCGATTCTCCCTGGACTGACGCTGTGGTTTGGTGGGGCTGCTCTCTTCCTGCTAACAGATACCACCTCATTATCTGCAGTCCACAGATAGGAAACCTCTAGCAGTCCTTACTCATCTGCTCAACTCTTTGAAGCCGAAGCAAAACAAAAAACTGTACAAGTTTAGCTTGAAGAACATTTGAAAAGCCAGTCTCTCTGCGTCAAATTCAGGCTTTAAAATTAAGCAGGCCAGGAAAAACAAATATACAATCTGTATTTGAATGTGATTTTGTGTAGACAGCCATGCTAGCAGCTCAACGTCCTTGAGGTGCTTTGAAATAGATGCTAGCTCAACACCTACCAAGAAACAAACATAGATTGTGTGCTCATTTTCAGAAACAGTGCCGGCCAAGATACCTAAAGAAGCACCACAGTTCATGAGTTACGCTTTCTAAGATTTTCCAATAAGATTAATATTTGAACGTGTACTCTAAGGGAAGGTAAAATGACTCTTGTCAAGGATGCTCCTTTAAAACTCTATGAGATGTTGAAGTCACTCAGTCTGTCATTGTTTGCAGGATGCCGCCTAATTGTTATGGTCCATCTGGTCAGTTAAATTTCTGATCAATAGCCGCTCAGTTGCAGAGGAAGTTTACTAGACACCTGCAGTGAGCCCACCAAGGAAAAACCGCTGAGTGTGTCTCTTTGTTATAAGTGACACTGTGCACATTTACACACAGGGTTGTAATTTTGCTGTTTATCTAAATCTCCAGACAAGCTGATGGGATCAGTCAGAAAGTAATGTTAATAGATTTAATGTGTAATAGAGGCTCGTAGTGTGACTGGTTAAGGGTGAAGCAGCAGTTCAGGTAAATTCTCAGGTAATGGGGCCATGATCCAGATTTGTCAAAACTCCGGCTGTGTCCGAAATGGCCTACTACTCCTACTACTCCTACTAACCCCGCCTCTGAATTGAGTAGGCAGTGCGTTCACACTGTACAGTATGCGAATTTTGTGTATGCGAGAAATGCCCGGATGTATACTCAATCGGCTTCGATTTCTGAGTGTGCAACGGAGCTTGCTTCACGTACTGCTTCTGCCCCACAATGCATTGCGCACCTCAGCTGGTAATATGGCCCTCCTTCCCGAGGCTGAAAAGAAATAGATGGCATGTGATTGCAATAATAATGATATATATATAAATAGATAAACAATATTTAGTCCGTATACATTACACAATTTTCATCATTTTATCATATTTTGATCTTTTTACCGGATTTATTTGTATTTTAAATTAGGATTATAGGCAATGTTTTTAACTATTCGTATGAATTGACTTTATTTATTTAAGTGTCTATTAAAGATGTATTTATTACATCAAGTTTGAGCATCTTCTCATCTCTGAATGCATCATCAAAGTGGTCGCTCATATTAAGCACAGACCTCTGATTAATAAAAATTATCTTTGGTAGAGAGCACATGGTTCAGAATCAAGTTTCCAGTTGACAATCTATGTGAGCTTTACTAATTCTTACTTGTGATTGAAAATCTGATGGTTTCTGAAATTATCATTGTACATGAAAAGAATGTAGTCGGGAAATGATGTATTTGCCAAGGAATAACCGAACAAGGTCATAATAATTATGTTGTGTGTTGGTCATTTTGCAGCCCTCTGCTGCTCATCACACGGCCAGCAGGTGGTGTATAGCATTATCACCATGGATACACAGATGTTTGTGTGATTTTTTTCATCCACTGCCGCCCGGTTTGTGTCGTGTAGATGTTGATTATGAAAACACTTCGCAATAATTTGGAAACGTGAAGGGGGGGCTGCTGACGCAAACACCGACCAAGTGGACGCTTCGGTCTCCGAAAACGCCGAGACAAATTTACAAACAGCCACTATTTCAAACAACTGGGCTCATAATCGTGATGTAAACACTTACTTTCTCGCTAGAAAAAAATATTATTATTGAATGAATTTATATAATTTGTCCGGGATGCAGTCGTTCTGTGTGGCTTGTGGTAGGACTATTTAAATTTTCCCGGCGCTGCGTCCGGCCGGCACGAAATGCATTCTGGGGTATTTAGTATGTATGTGTGTAAACGCTCGGGCAGCCGCGGCATACTCAAATCCTCTTTGAGTAGTCAGTAGGCAGTAGCTACTGCTTGAGTAGGTAAGTAGATAGTAGGCAGTATGCCATTTCGGACACAGCCTCAGACTGAGGGTTTGGTGACAACATTGGTGTCAACAGCATTGGTGATTGGATAATCCGACTGTGGCTTGGGAAGCCAGCAAATCAAACTAAACTATAATGAAATGTCAAGATTATCTTTAAATTTTACACTTTGACAGTTTCTTAGACTCAAACTGTAACTGATTTACCACTAAGTTATCAGGGTTTACAGACTTGCTCCATTGGTATTACCCAGCTTTCTTGCTAATCACTTGGCTGAATGCTTGACTCTGATTGGTCAAAACATGATAACAACCTTTATCAAATCTAAATAGGAAGCACAACATCACAACAACCAAATCACATGTCACATTCAACTATTCCCCAGGTGGGAGTAAAGCACATAAAGTTTGAAGTTTAACATTACATCTCTTATTATTGACAATGTTAGTTTGTGATAGCATTGTTAAACAGCATCTGAGATATTTTTGTTACTCTCAGAGAGCAAAAAACTCTTGATCTCTGGTTGATGGCTGACCAGTCAGCAGCTGAGAAAAGAAGACAAGATAAATCAAGATAACTAGAAGATGGAGAAACTAGTGAGAGATGTTAGGACACACAAGATGTTGAGTGGAGGAGACATTGACCAAATTGAAGAAAACAGACTCAACCACAAACTGTAACAAGATATGTGGTGTTACAGTGTTACAGGGCTGATAGAGTTAAAGTTACAAGAGGAGGACCTTATACAGGTGCTGCTGTTTTCTGTATCTATGTAGAACACTAATGGAAAAATCCAAATGTTTTGACTCAATTATGAACGATAAAGTTAAGTTAAATTGTATTTTATAAAATCTCAGGATGCTGAATTAAAGATTCAAAGGTGAATAAAAATGTTCAGATTCTAACCATAGTAGGCTGATATGAAAATTGTTGCTTTGGAAGAAATGGGAACTATAAAAATCTAAGGGATAACAATTTTTTAGTTGTCCATATAGATTCTCATCCATCCAGGTCATGGTTATCTTGAAGACTTAAAAACAGGCAACTGGACTGTGTAGAGTTGTGAAGACATTTCACCTCTTATCCTTTTGAAGAAGCCTCTTGGATAAGAGGCGAAACGTCTTCTCAACTCTACACAGTCCAGTTGCCTTTTTTTTTGTTGAATAAATAAATCCTTTTTAAATACATAAAATCCTTTTTAGATCAACACTTATTTTTAAATTGTTTGTATCATTAGCTGGGAGCTGGGTAATATGGAGGATTATGTATTATGAGCTGGTAATTCAGAAAAAAAATCCCAGTGAGGTTAGACAAAACTTGGTTTTATTTTGCATCTTTCCCAGTCTATCCATTTCACCTAACCTGGGGTCATCGTTTCAGCTGAAGAACCAAGTCAACAATGACTCTGACAGTGAATCCCATAATCTGTAAACTGCAGTCATTGAAGAAAGATGTCAATAGTAACCAGCCTTTGGTGAACAGTTTACACAAGTTATTATTATAGTGAAAGTATCTATTTTGAAAAATGAAAAATTTAACTGGTCATGCAGACTTGATTTTCTGCTGAACTTGAACATGAATCTTTGAATGTAACTGAGCTGCACACTTATTCTCAAGGACTATACTTAAGTTCAGTTGTTAACTGAGCATTTCATTCTTCTGCTGTTTCATTTTTGTAGTCACCCTCGTTTAATAAATATTTTGTTGGAAATCCACATTTACTTTGCTGTATTGTATTGTGTTGTACTGCTGTTTCTGCTTAAATCTGTCTAGCTCTGATACTGATAGTGGCCTAGCTTCTCAATCTCTCTATCTGCCCCGCAGACTCAGTGCAAAGAAGTGATGAGAAGATGAGTATGACTGGGTCCTACAAATATTTCCTCTGTCTCTCTCCTCTCCTTCATGCTGTACCCTGTAGCCCTGTGTGAGAAACATCAATATCACTGACAGATGGTTCAAACGCAGCCAGTGTGATGAGAAAAAAAACAGTAACATACAGTCGACTCTTTGTGCTGCGTGTGCATCCTCATCACGTCTAATGAGAAGCCAAAGAATTTTCCTTTCTGCTGGTGTTGGTGCTAAATGAAGCTCTGATTCCTGAATATTCATCCAGTGGCACCGCATGCACGACTGCTTGATATAAACTATTGCGGCACATTAGAGTCAAAGCCATCAACAAATTCACCCTCACCTGTCACATTACTGCTAACAGCTCACAATTAATGTTTAGGGAAGTGCATGATGCAGGCATGAAGTGCACACAGACATTCAGAGCAGATGTGCGACTGAGCTTTAATGAGCGGGTTTGATCTCGACTGAATCATCATGCACAGACATGTTTTCTGTGGCTATTTGTCAATGGTGAGAGTAGAAAAAAAAAGTTGCCAGTGTGACTTGTTGTTGTGAATATGTTGGAGTTTATATGGGCTGCATGATGAATAGCTGGTGTCAGGTGTTACCATGGGGATGATTACTTGAAAGCAGCCAAGGCAGTATAAGCATTTGGGATTTCTAGCCAACCCATCAAATGCTTGGCAGGCCATTTATTTCGAATATACAGGTAGTTTCAGGGTGATAAGATCTGCCTGCGCTGGTGTGTGAGTGTGTGTATTTGCTTCTTTGTGATATAGACAAAAAGAAATTATTTCAGTCAAACAGCCTCTTTCCATTTAATTACAAACCAGCTCTGACACATATCAGTGTCAACATCAGCGGCATCCAACCCAGTCACAGGACGAGTCAGAGCAACATACACACTAACAGTGGAAGTGTTTTTATTCCTTGTCTCTCCTCATCTTTCCAGCGAACTGTGCAGCCCTCCACGTATAGACCAGAGTCCCTGAAGCAGGCCTTTCCTTGCTTCCACTGCATTGTTGCTCACACGCTCCACAGGCCACAACAAAAGGGGGGCGGCTCTCAAAACAACCTCTCCAAACTTTGACTGGCAGCCCTGTGGTGTGATCTGCCCTGATGCTCCACACAGATACTTTGCAGATTTGGAAGGATAGGAGTTAATCCAGGATCCACCAATCCCCCCCACTTTGGTTGTCTTTTTTTTTTTTCTTTTCCAATTTGGGACATCTGCTCTGAGACCATCACACACACACCCTCCCCTCCACGTTTACTCAAAAGCCTAAAGTCTGTCTCTTCCTGCTCTTCTCTATCCCTGGCCTTTCCCCTCCCCTGGTGGGGGATTTGTGATTCAAACTGGGCTGAGGGACCTAAACCCCTCTATCTCATCAGCAAACATACAAATGCATAATCTGCTCATTCTTTCCAACCCATTCACATGCATGCTAATGATCCCTGCCAGCCCCCTCTTTTCATGAGGGCTCCCCGCTCTGTTGCTTTGAAACACACCCTGGCAGACACATGTGGTCTTTCAGATGCTGCATCGGGATGGATTTTGTTCTAGTTTTACATCCCACAATGGACACTGTCACAGTTGTCCCTTGATTTTTTTTCACCACATGGCAACACGACAGCGCTGTCATGGCCTCACAGTTACACAAAAACAACTCAGCTTTGAAATATCAGAACAGCAGCCTGTCAGAGTCGTGGTTAGCATTTCCAATTTTCTCAAAGAGTTTTTTTCTGTTTTAACTGGCATGAGAAGATTAAAACCATTTCCAGTTTATCTCGCCATAAATTTTATTCTGTAGCTCTACACAACAGCCAGTTAGCTTAGCTTAGCAGGGAAACAACTAGCTTGACTGCCCATTTGAAACAAAGCGGTCTACAGCTTCTATGGCACTGCCCCACACATGCCAGAGTTCATCCTGTATCCTGTACCCCTTCTTGTATGGTCTGGTGCAGTTTGTGCTTGACTCACTCTTTTGGTGCGTTTCCACCGAGCAGTCTGGTTTGTTTTGTACAGTTTGGTACAGTTTGGTACCGTTAATGCTGATCTTACTTGCATATCGACAGCCAACTGCGCCCTGACACTTCATACACGAAGCATGTTGGCTGCCATTCAGACCGCCGGTGCGAGCAGTGTCTCTCACGTTCGTCTCACGGGCTGGAAATCTCGTAAATAGATTGGCAGGCTTGCCTATTTTTTTTTCTCAAGTAGCAGCCTAAATACACAGAAAATGATGAGCTAAGGGCTGTCTTGGCTTAAGCATGAAAAATGTAACACAAAAGAGCAAACATAATGCTTTTGAAAGCAGAAGCCTGTGGAGTGACTCCCCTAGTTTTCACACAATCCTTTTATTTTGAAGTTGTCTCCATGGCAGTTATTTGGTTGAAGAAGTAGCTTGCGTCGCTCTTTATTCAAGTATTGTTGGGGAAAAAATAAGCTGTCATTCATCAGGATGGCTGCAGGTAAACTGTGTCAATCATTAGATTACATAACATCAGGTTACAGGAGATATTCTCCCTCCTCTTTTGCATTTGTGCCACTCTCAGCCGGGGTCTCTGTGTGTAGAAGCACCCATTTTAGATTGTTTGCTGATAAGACCAACACCCAGCACCTGCACAAAACCTGGAGGTTTAAAAAAATATAATTCAGTGTATCCTCATCTTTCTCAGTGTGTCTATCTCCATGTTTTCCTACCAGATGAATACGCTTGATATCCCAACAAAAGGGTGCCAGAACAGTTTGACAGCACAGTTCAGCTGTCTGGACTTTTGACAGAGGAGACGCAAATATTTGGGTGCCATGCCTTACCTTATTGCACAGGACCGCTAAGTGGAAATGCAGCATTTGGCTCAAGTAGAGTAATGACTTTGGCAATTTATTTGTTCCTATCTTGTTATTTTAGATTTTTTCCATCTAGGGTGTAGGATGCATTGTTGTCAAAAATCAATTATGAAATTGGTAGCCAATTAATTGAACGGTTGATTATTAGTTGATATTGTGTATGTTTTCATGCTGTGAGTGAACTTAACATGAGCAGCGTTTAAATGCAACATTTTCCTCAATACCATTGAAAATAACCCTATTGAGTGCATCGGATGTGACCTGTATACATGGACTTAAAACAAAACAATCCACGTTTAGTCTATGTTTACATGGGCCTAGCTGAATCCGATTGATTAGCTCCTATGACATGCACAAAAAGCCTCTCTACCAATAATCTCACCATCGCCTGATTTACAGCCATCAAACCTCCCAAAAATTCTGAGATCCTGTAGTGTTTCGATTAAAAAGTTAGTTACCAGCACCATCCATTTTTTTTCTACTTGTTCGTTTTGTTTTGTTCATAACTTCTGGGTTTCCTATTTCCTGCCAGCGTTGTTACATGGCCATACATACTTGGGCACTTGCAAAGAACAAATAATCCAGTCTATCAACTGAACACGATCTAGTCAGCTGTTTATATGTAGCATCAATCGTATTGTCATTCTGCGTAGACTACCTCCTACAATCAGATCCGAAATTTGCTATGATCCAAGTGGATCAGATCTGCTAAGGAGATAACATGACACATTTTTTATCTGGTTGAGTGTTGA
Source organism: Xyrichtys novacula (assembly GCA_962446985.1). NCBI lineage: Eukaryota > Metazoa > Chordata > Actinopteri > Labriformes > Labridae > Xyrichtys > Xyrichtys novacula. The sequence continues at coordinate 11,767,523 of OY660877.1, forward strand.
ATGCGATTGGATTTTATGACCCATGTAAACACAGCTACTGCCATGTGGGGTTATGTTGCTAAGGGATGAGCAACCTCATTTTCTTACTGTTGCTATAGAGAGCTGCACCCACAACACAGTGTAGGCAAACCAAACACAAGAAAATAACAGGGGCCAATGACAGAGTTGTGCCTTATAACCTCTCAAGTTCATAAGTTTTTTCCCTGAGTGCTACAGAAGATTTGCAGAAGCCTATCATGGCAGCACATCAGCATTGGTAATATTTGAGGAGAAGGTACAGTGGGTGTCTCTGTTTTCAAACATCAACTGTGACATTCAGCTCAGGAATTGAAAGTTAGGACCACGCTGTGGGATTTTCCTCTCGTTTACATATTCAGTCAGTCACCTTAAAACCTTCCTTCATCTTTTCTCTCCTTCGTGTCTCTTTTTCATCCTCCTTTCCTCTCCCCCCACTTAGAGTTTAGCAAACCCTATCATTTTGCTACAGTGGTGACACTACACATTGAACTGAATCATCAGACTCAAGTTATGTGTAAAGCCAAGGCAAAAATATGGTTTGAATAAAGATTTTAACGGCTTGTGCTGAGTTCAAAGAGTGATGTTAAAATTATCTGCTGAAGGCCAAATAACCAAATAATCGTGCAACCTATTATCTAACTAGAAAAGCACTCGGAGAGCGCAGACCACCGCCAAGCAGCTCATGTCCCCCCTTATATTGAGATTCACACCAAAACTTTTACTGTTACGTGTCTTTTATTAACTTTTATTTGTGTTTAAACTGGTATGTTCACTGTTCATAATGTTCCTAGAACAAGAAATGCCCTGACCCGGATTCGAACCCAGGACCTTCTTGCTGTGAAGCAACAGTGCTAACCACTACACCACTGTGCCGCCCATCTTCACCACTGTGCCGCCCATTGGTTATCTTTCAGCATTGAAAATTCCAACAACACCCTTATTTTTGTGTGTTCTGGAATCACAGTAACCAGAATTTTGTCTGGATCAGGATCAACCTTTGACACCTCATAAAACTCATTGAGATCCTTTTGTGTAATTTTTTACTAAAGACTCTGGACATTTTTATTGAGTTAAATGCAAAAATTCCAAAATGTGCCCTTTCTCACAATGATAAAGAATCCTTCAAAAAATTCCTGGATCCAGAAGGCGATCCGGATAACCACCAAAATGTAATGGGATCGTCCTGGGGCTGAGACGCACCTCTGGTGAAAATTTCAGGTCAATCCGTCTGTAACTTTCTCCGTAAAGTTGCTAACAGACAAACAAACAAACCAACAAACCAACAAACCAACAAACCAACGCTACCGAAAACATAACCTCCTTGGCGGAGGTAATCAGTTGATAAAAGTATCATTCGACTATCAAAATGATCAGGAGTTGCACCTCCACTGAGAGGTTGTCCTTCAATGTGGACAGAGACACATAAGTGTACACTCTGCCAAACTACTGTGAACAAAAGCATCCTGTACCACCACTTATAGTGGCCTGACTGATAGCATCTCAGTCTGTCCTATTTCATTTCACTTGTCACCTTTCTGTAGTTTCTTATTTCTGTTTCACTACATTTGTGTGAATTTCTCTGGGTTTAAAACTTTTTAAGATTGAGATAATAATAAGAAAATAACCCCTAATAAAACCGTTTTGTAAAAGGTAAAACTATCTAGTGGCACAAAGAAAGTTTGAATGATTTCTGATTTGATCAAAGTTGAAGCACAAAGAAAGGCATCAGTGATAATTATTTAGTAATAATAATAATAGTCTGAAATGATTCATCTGCATATTAAGGGCTTTAACTAAGGAAAGAGAACATGATGGGAACACAGTAGCACCTAAACTGAGCTATACAAACCCTTTTTTCACCCTGTTGTAATGATGCATTAACTTACTTCACTGTGAGGAGCTGGACCATCCCTGTGAAGCATCTATGTTCTTATATTGGATCAGTTCCTGAGAAAGATGAAAGAACCGACTGAAAGAGCCTTTGGTTTATGCTTCTCCTCTGCAAAGTTTCACCGAGTGTTACTCTAGCCACTCAAAATCAAACAGTAGCACATTTTTCATCAGGGAATACCACTCATGTATACACTGGAGTTCCTCACAGTGGCTTTAAGTCCCTCTGCCACCACTGGTTAAACACAAATTGCCTTTTCTCTCTGTTATGTGAGTGTGTGCCTACAGAGAGCCAAAGCCCTGACGTCAGCTCCGTCTCCGTTCCTCCAGCTTCTGTAACTCAATGCAATCTCTTTCATCAGTATTTCTGAGAACTGAAGGCTGTTCATGAGGTTTTATTTCCATATTCTGAGGCAAATGCTCCATCCACTGGAGCGGTTTTTATCAGACACTGAAACCTCTGCAACTTTAATAGACTTAAACAATCATTTCTGTGTGATCTTACAACAAACTACAGCTCCAATTAAATCTCGCCAAAACTGCAGCGCTAGTACTTGTGTCATCCTAACCCAGTTTGTCCATGTCAATAATATTCACCAGCGCTCTCTTTTTAAATGAATATGTAGCTGTTATCCCTGCTGTCTGAAGCACTTGGTCCTGCTATTATTACAGACGTGTCAGGACTCAGTGAGTTGTCTCTTTTGTTGCACCATGACGTTTAACCTGGGGTTGAGAAGAGCTCATGGGGAAATTGCGTTTGTCAAAGGCCTGTAAAAAATTGAATAAATTACTGTTCCTATCAGTACAAATGGAGCAGACCACTTGACACAGTGCTTAGACAGGCTCTGTGCGGAGAGAGTGTGTCATGATTTTATTTCTTTTCTTTTTTTTTTGAAGGGGTTTAAGATGAAGAGTTGTCCAGGGACAAAGCACTGCAAGTTGCAAGTTTTGGTTTCACTTCAGCTCTGTTTCTTGGCTTGGACCTGCTGCCAGGCAATTAACTGAGACTCCAGGAAGTTTTTAGTCCCAGCCAAGATATAATCTGGCACATAACCTCCTGTTAAGGAGCAAATAGTTACCCTTTAACATTTCTAGACTCTTTTTCTATGGTAGTGAACAAAAATAGTCTGGATTTTACCCCTTTTTTTCTTTTTCTCATGCTAAGCTAACGACCAAAAGTCACTCTTCTGATCCACGCAGGGATCCTTCAGACCTATGTGAGTATTGACACACATTCAATCAATGGCTGGGGCTTCAGAGGCCATTTAATGGATCACACACTGCAGACTCAGAGACAGAGCCACAGCCAGGCAGAGGTCTCCGTAAGCACAAAGTGCACCGTCATGCTTATCTAACCTGCCGAAGGCCTTCGTGAGGAAGACGCTGGGAGGCAAAGACATCTCTCAGAGCCGTGATTTACCAACACAGACGGGTATGTGTGCATGTTTGTTTGTGTGTGTTTGCGTGTTGAGCCTTTTTGATTAAATGTGAGCAAATCATTTGAGAGGAAAATTGAGTTTTTTTATAATGAGATGTTTTATTTTGTTTATTAGTCGTGATTCTGCAGCAGAGATGACGTAAGTGTTCAGTGCCAGCTGCTTCACTGACACGTTCAGATACAATACTTGAAGAGCAGGGGTAGAGAGTAACGGATTATCTATAACAAGATTACAATAATCTGGTGACAAGAAATGGAAAATGTAATCCGTTAATTTGGATTAAGAAAAAGAAAAAGGTCCCATAAATGGTGGGTTTAATCTGAGTGATAGATTTAATGTAAAATCGCAGCAAATCTTATACCACTTTCAAATGTTTAATTTATGATTTATTTGTGTCTGTGAATGAGATAAATAAATGTTAGTAATAGATTACTTAATCAAGTTTATTTTAGTTGCACTAATTTGTATTTCTGTGTCATGTGGAGCAGAGAAAATGAGGCTCATTTTTCTTCATGTTTCCACTGAAAAAAAAATAGAAGATCCACTGAGATTTATGCAAACGAAACTTGGAGATGATTAGTCCTTTTTAGGGATGCACTGGCCGTCAGAAAAAGATCTGATTTAGACTGTATAGGACTTTGGGAAGTTTTTCTTTGACTGTCAAATGTCTGACACCGTAAAACAGGATGTGTTTCTGCAGCCATGTTCTCAGTATGCGCTGCACCGTCACGTTCTGCTCCACAGTATCTCAGAAGATTCAATTAAAACACAACCCACTTCGCATGAAAATTACAGCTGAAAAGACTTTGATTTCCATTTGTGCTTGCGGTGCAGAGATGCAGAAATTCCTCTATGGTGAGGGCACTGCGTTGTTAAAAAGCCTTGATATTTCTTTGTGTTTCTCTCCTCACAGTTTGGGCTTAGTGCTTCGTGCGTCTCACCATAAAGAGGGTAGTTTTCCATTGATGAGCCGGCGCAGGCAGCTTCAGCAGCAGCAAATCACTACTCTGTTAAAAGGCCCTGATGCGTAGCAAACTCTCCTGCCAAGCCTCCTCGCTCCAAATCTGCCTGCTTGCAGACCCCCTGTAATTGGAGGCATTAAACTTGCTTTGGACAGGATGGCAAATGAGAGCTTGAGCTTTGGAGGAGAACACACTGGTGCATTCAGGATGGGGTACACAGGGAGAGGCAGCTAAATCTGACAAATCACTGCCAATCCACCAGATCTGTGCATGAGTAGGGGGCTAAAACTGTGCACACATCTGTACGTGTGTGTTTGCAGCGAGTTTATGTGTCGTCTTTTTTGTTCGTGTCCTGTCTTGGCTGGTTTAAATGTGCGATTATGTATGTCCGGTGAAATGGACGAGCTGGAGTTAATCTTGCAGTAATCGTGGGATCACTCACAGGGATTTGATGCTGAACCGCAGACTGTCTGGTCAGTGATGGGCGACCAGCAGCCATGAAATAAAAACTGTCTGTCATCCTGCCATCACCTCCTCAGCTTTCACCCCCACCAGGCACCCTTTTAAAAATCCGGAGAGGAACTGTCGCTCTCCGCTGATTTCTCATCACTTAATAGTCTGTAACTCGATAATGAGAAATTTTCCTGTAGGTTTGCTGCCATTTTGCATCATCTTTAAGTTGCAGTGGGTGAAAATGTGACAACAAGCTCTGCTTAGATGAGCAGCGAGCCAAAGCAAGAGTGGCCTGCAAAGGCTGGGAAACATCAAATGTTTAATGGTAAACAGGATACAGAATCTTCCTTCTGACATTGTGTCAGATCCCAGAAAAATACCAGGCAAACAGTTTTTTAAAAAGGCTCCTCCTGAGTTTCAGAGCTCATTAAAAAACTGGAATCTCTTCAAGATAGAGGCAAAAAAATACTGCTTTTGACTGGAAGACTTCCCTCTCAGCAGGCTTGCATGCAAAATATTCTCCTCCAAGGTCAAGCACGCCTGTCTCCACTAACAGGAAGAGCAGTCACAAAGCATCTATCTGCAATCTACCCACAAAGCTTTGACACAGAAGATAAATGCCATGCTTCCAGGGCTGCAGAGGGGAATAACATCATCACATCGTCTGCGTGTACGCACATTTGGATCTGCTTCTGAAGGCCTCAGCACTGACCCGGTGTGTGTTTGCTCATCCTGTGAGAGCAGCAGAGATGATCAGACAAGAACACGCTCCTTTCAGTGGTTGATCATACCGCCGCTATCCGAGCAGCAAGGCTAAAAATGGGCGAGTATGAACCCCCCAGAGGCCCCCAATATACAAGCATCCGCTGTGTCAATAAAAACAGAAGGTGACAGCTTCACTCGTCTGCTCCGGTCAGGGACAGAGACCCAGTTTGTGTCCTGGCTGGGAGATTAAAGCCAAACAACACCGGCTCTTGGTGTGAAGCCAGATTATTTTTGCCTCCTTGAAGCCTCTCCAGCAGAGACCGAAAACCCCAGGAATAGTCCTGTGGTCTCGCTAATTGGTGAGCCGTGTGGACGGGTCTTTGATTAACCTTAAATCCTAATGAGTCCGTTCTGTAGCTGCTGCGATACTCTAAGGTGAAACCCACTCACTATTCCCTCTTCCCATCCCTCTGCTGGGTGAGAAAAACCTAGAGCTCCAGCCTTGGTGAACCCAGAGAGAAATCAAAGAGAATACTGAAGATATGTTTAATAATTTATTTGCATATGATTATCGTAAAAATACTGAAAGAGAAATGCTTATTTTTGTTCTAGTTTTCTGGCGTTTTTTTTTTCTTTTTACAACCTAATACACCTTTAATTGCACAGGAAGAAGTCTGCCCTAACAGACACACATTTTCTTCTTTCATTGTGACATATAATTTCAGATATGGAATGACCGATAAACTGGAATTTCTCCATGTGTTTGCTCCTCCACATTAAACAAACAAGCATATAAACGAGGGTCATAGAGAGGCCACAGTCAGGTCAGATTGTTGTGAATGCTGAGCCGACTGCTCTAATAGAAATATAGTATTATTTACAGGCAGTTGTTTTGGATAGGAACTGCTCTGACAGCTGGCGTGCTGAAGAAAACACATGTCAGGAGAAATAAACCAATGAGTGAATTTGTTCTACATCAATGTTTGTAGGTCATCTCAATATTCAGGTTGCAGACGTTATGATCTGGATCGTGACCTTTTTAATTCCCTATGATCGGCAACACGTTCACACCACAGCACTACCACTGGCGCTTTACATTTTTAAGAAACGGCGATCTCCGAAAAGTCTCCTCAAACTCATTCTGTCTGTGCAGAACGTTTCCTCCTTCAACTCACTCATTCATGTCTGTCTGGTTCGTCAATGTGTGAAAAAACAAGCAGTGTAATAAAAAAGTTTAAGCCCCGGTGCTTGTAAAAAAACACACACAGAAAAAAAACACCTCTTTGCAATAACTAGATAATAACTTAGCATTCAAAAACAATGTATATATGAATCAAACAAGGTTAAGAAAACCTGGACGTTAAAGTCCGTACAGCAAAATGCCACCAAAGCAAACAGCAATCGTGGAACTCGTTTCTAGTTTTCTCATGAAGAAGTTTCCACTTTGGCATGCACATGACGTGTCCCGCACAGTGTCAGTTCCACCCCCGCTCTGACAGAGAGATGGCGTGAAGACTCGGATGCTTTGTACACTTTTGTAACAAGTTTGTCTCCCGGTACATGTGGAAGACGGTATTTAAGAGGAAGCAGATGAAAAGTGTGTCTTTTTTCTTGTTCCTGAAAACAAGAAAATAAAATAATAAAGTTGGTTGGGTTCAAAGGAACAAAAAAAAAAAAGAAAAGGAGAGGACTGATGGGATTAAAAGTGTACAGGAAGTCTGGAGTTGTCTTAAAAGTTCATTTCAAGCAAATGTTTGCTCTATCTTGGCACTGAGTCCTCAATCTGAGGGCGGAGAGAAGAAAAGTCTGATTCCCAACCAGCAGAAAACACATGCAGACATGCAAACACAACCTGAGAAGGGGCAATAGGAAGTTTGGTTTATGTCAATAGTCACAAATCCACAAGTGTCAAGTAATGAACGCACACACTGCAATGAAAAGTCTCTTTAACGCACATTGAATTTTTCCAGCTGGAAAGAAATCTCCGACACGGTCGTCGTTCTCTCTCCTCCTTCTTTAATCTTCTTCTTCTTCTTCTTTTTATGTTACATCGGGCTCTTGGCGTCAGAGTTTTTCAGGTAGTTTTGAACTGCTCTGTATCGTCGGCTCACACTCGGATGGGGAGGGTTTGGCTCATCTGTTGCCGAACGATTTCCTGACTGCTGTCCGGACTCTTCCTGTTATGTCCCGGCAGTGTCCCCCCGAGCCGCAGCAGATCCCTGCCAACACAAAGCAGCCGCACAGGTCAGCAGCAGGTTCACAGGCACTTTAAACAAAAGATACAGCTCATTATTACTTTGCTAAGTGCTCTCATTGAAGGTGGATAAAGGTCTTATCCATCTTTGTGCTGGTGTAGCTAAATTCTGCAGAGTATTTGCACCTTAGACCTTGTGGATATAAACAATAAAACACGGGAGAGTGAAAATCTGCTGATCGAGAGCATCATCTGCGATAAATAAAGTCTAACTCAAATGCCGAGCCAAATCTATTCATCACATCTGCAGTTTTAATAAAAGTTCAACATATTTCTCTGCTATCTTGGGCGAGGCGTGGCAGCCTGCGAGTGTCCTTTGTTCCTCGGCCAGTGTCCTTGTTTTTAAGGCCCGGGTGGCTGAAGATACTCTACAGATAGCGCTGCATCTCATATCCTCTCTCCCCCTCCTTTTGTTATCTGCCCCAGCATCAGCCGGCAGCCAATGGCAGGTGAGCAGGAGACGCACACACCAACACAGGAGACGCTCCCTGAATCATGCTCTGACAACATCATCCCTTCCCTCTCCTCCTCTTCCTCTATAGTCTATCGCTCTTGCTGGTGCATACAGATGAGGCTGTAAATTAATCATTGGCATGTCATCTCCACGCTGCAACATGTAGCTTAACATGCACGCACACACATATATTTGCATCATAAACACACACATACACTCATACTCTCTTCCTATTGGCTCATCCCAACATTGGGCGCACCCTCCCCTGATGCATTAAAAAGCTCATTAGCAACCTAATTAAACACATTCCTCTCTTTTAGCGTCTCCTCAATCTCCCTTATTACTCACACTTCATCACCTCCTGCTTTTCCACATCAGCAGCTCTGGCTGCTGTCTGTCCTATCACCTACATTCCAGCATCCAGCCAAGTATAGGGGGAATTAAACCGAGGTCAGCCATTACATTTCCACACACAATTAGCTTCACTGAGCCAGGATCCTGGCATAGGAGTCACCCTTGGGGCTCTGTGTTAGACTGAAACTCTGGGCCAAGGAGCTGGCACCAGACCTGGATACTGTATGTATGAATTCAGCCTTTTGTGCCTTTTGTCGGAAACAGGAAGCCGTCGTGCAGAGATGAGGATGTGCGCTTGATTCATTATACATCACTACAGAGCTGAGGATCCAGCATCTAAAGCAGCACTAATCAGACTGTTGACTGGGTGCCAGGCGAACAAAACTCAGAACAAACACGTCAGTGAAAGTAGCTGAAACACTCGGAGTCGCTGCTCTCAAAACAAAGTTAAAAAACAATCGTCAGCTTGAGGACGACTACCTATGAATAAGTCAACTTTTTCACTTCTGAGGGGAAAAAAAAGGCAGATGTCTGTCAAGCAAAAAAATCTTTCAGTTGAGAGAAAAATCCTCCACCATCAACCGAAAGCATAAAACAAACACAGCCCAACAAGCATGAGCTTCTGTTGTGCTTCTTTAAGGTTTTTTTTCATGGACATCTTCTTCTAACAAACCCAGACACACTCCTCCACTCAACGCCGCACTGCACGGGGTCTTCATTCTGCACCTCACAGCCGTCATATCCAATACAGAGGGCTATCTCACACAAGGTGAAAGGGAGGCAATTGCATCATCCTTTTTTTTTGTGTTGAAACTATCCTGCTGTTATTGTAGAAAAACCTCAAAAGCACTTGGCTCTTCTATAGAGAGCCCTGCAGCAGAATAATGCATATATATTTTCAACAAAGGTCAGCTACAGTAGCAGCCAAACTGCAACAAAAACACAGCCCACCTCTGATGAAAGTTCCTGTAAATTCGCGGTGAAATATTAAAGCCTTTCTGCGACGAGCTTCTGCTTTGACTCTAAGCTCTGGTTGTTATGTGTGCTAAGTTTTTTTTTCACAATTGTCCCTCTTAACGTCGCCTTTAAACCCAGTGAGGGTTTTTGCCGCAGCTCTTTAAAAAGTAAAATCAGCAAGCTTGTCTGAGAAGTTTCTATCTCTCTCTCTCTGCAAACTTATCAAGCTGGTGCTCTTCTAACACCTTTTCTAATAGTTCCTCTCTGTTTGAAACCCCAATCACCTCACTTTGGACACAAATCCATCTAAATTAAACAACAGGAAGTGTGGAGACCGCATACAGACTCACCCTGAGTAGGAGCTGGTCACCACCTTAAGGCTGGCGGCGTTGCGGAGCAGCTTGTCCAGGGTGCTGACGATGCGGGAGAACTTGGGCCTCAGGTTTCTTTCCTTCATCCAGCATTCAAGCATCAGCTGGTGCAGCACCATGGGACAGTCCATGGGCGGGGGAAGCCGGTAGTCCTGCTCCACTGCTGTCATCACCTTAGGGACAAGAAAGTCTCTTTCATGCTGTGTTTAGACACTTCAGACCTGTGTGAATCTCAAAGTCTGATGGGGCGCCCACCTTCAGCGTGACAGTCCCGAGAAGTAATTTAGGATGAATAAGTTCAAAGCTTTGGTTTTTGAGATTTATGATTGTGTGAGGGCATTAAATGTTGTGTTGATTCTGTTTGGAGGATAAAGGTGGTGTGTTCCCAGGATGAAGACTGCATCTCTAACAAGCAATTTATCCGCTGTCCTTTTCAGCACCAAGTAATGAAAGTAACAGGATCATTTTACTAGAAGTGATCCAATCTGACTCAAGATATTTTTCTCTGACCTGGAGATGATCTAGAGCTGGGCAATATGGCCTCAAATCAATATCACGATATATTGAGCAGTCCACCTTGATAACAATAAATGGGTGATAACTACTCCACAAGCGGCTCACCCCCTCCTATGTCAACTTCCAGCCGCTACAACTTTTGAACTGTCCTCCATCTCCTCACCCGTCTTTCCCTCTCTGTTAGGGACTGGATGGGGTGGAGTCACGTCTCTGACGTAGGACAGCGTCTTAAAGGGACATGAGACCATAGCCTACCTACACACATCCAAAACCAACTTTTTTATTTATTTATTATTTTTGACACTGAATATATATTGACATGGGCAAAATGACTTTGGTTGTTGTCGTAAATTATGGTATCAGCTTATCGCCCAGCCCCAAGGTGACCACTAAATGGTTAAATGTCACCAACCTCACAAGTCGACTCCAAACTTTAAGTGTGTTATGCTGTAACGCTGCTACCTCTGCTCTCAGCTGGGAGGAGGGTAGCTCTGTCTGATGGACCTGTTAAAGGAGCGTCTCTCATAGTGGAGCAGGGAGAAGCAGCAGTGTTTTCCAAAACTGTGCCAGCTTGCAAACGCTATCTATGTGTGCCTGCAACATCTGTGCCTGGATGAGAGGGTTTTCACTGCGGTTAGACTCACAGTAAATAGACTGAGGCCTTGACTCTCTCCAGAGCATGTTGACATGTTGATTTGTAAAACTAAACTGTTTCAACAGACAATTAAGAACTATGTAATGTGTGTGCACTGGTTAAAGTTAAAGGACAACAACACACTGTTGACTGACAGCATGAAAACACCAATCAAGGCCCCACTGATGATTTTCATGTCAACTTTTCATATCTTATCTGATGACTGATGATAATTTTTGAATATTATTTCTTGTATTTTAAATTTTACGTGTTGATTTGTGTTTGTGGAAGAATGATACACTTTGCAAGCACAACAAATTTAAAATCCCACTGCGATGAACATCATGTTTTTCTTTTTGTCTACATGTTCATCTGTTATTTTTCTGATACTAGAGGACATATCATGAAAAAAAAAGTGCAAAATTGCATATCCAGGTATTTATGCACTGAAATCGCTGTGAATCTCTGACAGACCCAAACGGCAAGCTCAGACACAGTTTGATTTCCAACGTAACCAATCCAAGCTCCGCCCCCAGATCCCTGTTATGCAGGCCAGGCTCGGAGAAATAGGGAGGACGATCGCGGAACAAGCGTCTGCATTAGTGGATTGAAAGTTAGTTAGTGCTCGAAAGAAAGTTAATTATGACATTAGCTTTCATTGTGTCCACAAAGATATTACTGTCACAGAGATGAATATCTCCTATGTTGCCTGTTACATCTACTACACTGGCAATGTTAGGCTGCAAGCTAACGTGAGGAGAAGTGTGCAGAGCAGCACTGTCTCCGCACACGACTCAGAGGCGAATTGCTAATGAGCTACTGGAGCTCAGCAGAAGTAAAGCCCTTACAAACGACACAGGTAATGTGATTTTAACTAAAAACTTCATAATCACAATTTAAAAACCATTGATAACACTTTGATTCGTAAAAAAAAACAATCAGAGTGGGACTTTAAAGTTTGCTGATTTCGTGATTGAAGAAAACGGCGAATGTTTCAGATATTACTAAAGAAAAGCTGCACATGGCGTGGTTGAGGGCAGTGTTTATCCATGTTTAACAAATCGTGCTCGTTTTTTCTGATCTTTTGTCAAACCAGCTCGTCCGACTTGAAATTCCATCGACTTGTTGTTGAGATTTCCTCTACTCTGAACAAAAGCAGCCATCTGAAGTTAACATCCACACCAGCAGTGAAATACTTGGCATGAGCTCCATCCTTACGATTTAAGATACAAACCCAGAATCTGAACAGGGATTAGAGCAGGTTTTATGTGGTGCTTTAACAGAGTGTTAACATTTGCCTCTGACTCATTTGTATTATGCTCACTCTGTTTGGCCTTTGTTAGCGCGGTGAAAGAATAATCCTCAGTCACACTGTTTGTTATGTCCTACTTTGTAAAGTGCCTCGGCTCACGCTGTCACACACTCCAATCTTCTCTTCAGCATCTTTACAAAACTATAAAAACAATTTTCTCAAGGATTCTCAAAGTTGCTCCTTCAAAAGTGGCATGATTGATGGGAGAAACAATAAGTGGAGGATGAAAACGTTGGCTCATTGATTTGATTTCGCCTAGCAACTGCTTTCCCCTCTGTAAGCTCTGTATGGGTTTTAAACTCCCCACAACAATAAAAAATTGCCATTTGGGAACAATAAAACATTTCTGCTGCACTCCTCTCCTCCTGCTGCTTGTCCTTTGATTTTTATGTCGTGCTCCTAGCTGGGCGAGCACCTCTGTTTATATCTCGCATTTGTTGACTCTGTTGCTTATTGAGCGATGACTGTGGCACAAAAGGCTATTGGGAACAATAGAGGGCCTTGACTTTGAAGCTTTCATTACTGCATGTGGGTTTTGTTATGAAAGTTATACATACATTACTGACATTTTTTCATTTCGGCTTCTTTTTTGCTTTATTGCTATCAGCTTTTACAAGTTTCTTTTTTGATGCACAATACAGGGCAGATATTCCTTGGGGAATAAAACGATGGCGCACACATCCCTTCAGCGCTTTTGTTCAGAGCGGAGGAACCAGGAGGTTTCTTTCCTGTGCGTTCACCGCTATAGTTGTGATGTCTGTGCTGTGCAGATAGCCTACAGGTAACAACGCCTGAATAAAAAAAACTAAAAAAGCTTTGGAGTATTCCTTTGTTGGTGTGAAGAGTTTAGCTTTGCAGTTTGGATTTGTAGAGGGAGGAAAAGCTGCAAATAAGGCGGTAGAAAGGTTGAACACAGCTGCAAAAGCATCTGCAATGAGGAGATAAAGAGCGCAGGGCTGACAAGTCATACAAGAAATCAAAGCAACAACTGCTCAGAGAAAACTCTGCGCCGGCCCTGAACTGAAGTGCCTTTCACACACGAGCCGCACTCTTGAAAATTTTATTACCTGAGTTGGCTTCCTGCTTAAACACAAATGTCTGAATCGGTTCACCCAAACTTTATGCAGTCTTTTTAGTTCCTGCCCTCCTTTTGGTAAAAAGTCTGCAGGAGGTGAGGGGGAGCTGACGGAGAAGGTAATAGTTTGAAGTGAGTGGGTGGGTAGATGACGTCATTTACATTGAGTGGAATTTCCCGTTTTTCTGCTCGCCTCAGTTGTCCGGGTTTTGAACCACTGCGTTTGTACTGCAAATCAAATTTAATCAAGTCCTCATCTTCTGCATGCTTGAACCTGCCTCACTTTAACTAAACCAGGGTGACCATTCGTCCTCTTTTACCAAGACATGTCCTCTTTCTCGGGGGATGTCTGGGTTTGTCCAGGGAAGTTTATAAAGTCCTTCAAATGTCCGTATGGAAGTTTTGAGTTTGTATCATGTGGACTAACTGAGTTAGAAGCTCAGTAAAAGACACTCGGTCCGACCTGAAAAACTCTCAAAATTAACTTCATGCAACGTTGTGACTCCGCCCCCATGTAGTCGTGTCCTCTTTTTGGGAAGTCAGAGTATAGTCACCTTAACTAAACCAAGTTGTTAAAATATAAAAGCTGGCATAAATGATCTCCCGCTGTATGAGATGTTTGTGAAAGGTAATTACAGAAAATTTCAGGACTTGAATATCCTGAATTTGTCTGAAAATAGTCAGGAGTTCAACTCGGAAAAGGCCAAATAAGACAAAACCCCGTAAGTAAGTACTACATCTTTTTGTAGACAGGGATTAAATGTTTGTGTCTAGACCAGGTTTTAATGGGGAATCTTCTGTCTGCAGGTTCATCATCCATTTACAAGTGTTTTATTCTTACAGATGGTGCCAGCAGGTATTAATCACTTGTGTCAGCATCCAGCCATCTCAGTGCCTCCACAGTCAGAGGCACACAGCGCAGATACCAGCGCATGCATAGTTTACTCTTTGTTGAATGTTGAAAATTGCTTTTTTAAGATGTCTCTGAGCGATAACGCTCGATTTTGTCTGAAAGATAAAACGTGTTAAAGTTCTGTCTTTGCACAGACGGCATATCAAGAGTAACTTTGGAGAGATTTCATCAGAAGAATTGTTTCCAACCTTCCTTTACCCCTAAAATAAAGAGTTTAAAATAATCACAGAACAAAAGAGAGTTTTTAGAAATGACGTACAGCTGATTGAATACCAGCTGAGATTTGGTCTTTGATGGTTTGTCCCAATTTTCTCCTGTTTTCAGTCAAATTTCAGCCCTGAACCCCGGTTCATGCTCACTGAAGGGATGTTTAGCCTGCAGAGATGTTTGGTATCATGAAAAGCTTACTCACATCCTGGTTGCTCATGTCCCAGTATGGCCTCTCTCCATAGGACACCACCTCCCACATGACGATGCCGTAGCTCCACACATCACTGGCGGAGGTAAACTTTCTGAAGGCGATGGCCTCAGGCGCTGTCCACCGGATGGGAATCTTTCCTCCCTGCTCACCAACATTGATTCGCACACACACACACACACACAAACAAATAGAGGGGGGTCGGTATCAGCTGAAGTCACACTCCAGTCCCATGACTGCAAACACAGACATGCAGAAGCTAATGCAAATTTCACAGGCCGCTTCGCACGCTAACGCAAATATTGGCATACATGAGCAGACTCACATGCCTCCATATGTACATGTGAGACAAGTGAAGGGAAACTAATCATTACGCTCAATTATGTATGTTTACTCATACACAGACAGACAGTATATAAACACACATGCACTCAGGATACTGACCAGGGAGCTGGTGTAAGTGGGGTCAGCAGACGTGTCATCCAGAAAGCGAGACAGGCCAAAGTCTGAGACCTTGCACACCAAGTTACTGTTGACTAGAATGTTCCGGGCAGCGAGGTCTCGATGGACGTAGTTCATATCTGACAGGTACTTCATCCCAGCAGCGATGCCACGCAGCATCCCGACCAGCTGTGTCATCGTGAAGCGCCCGTCATTCAGCTACAAAAACACAGGAGCCAGAGATAGAGTACGAGGAGGGGGGAGGGGAGATGGGAGAGAGAGCGGGAGAGGAGGTTAATGAAGAAGGCGAGGAGAAGCAGGGGAATGAGAAATGAGAAAAAAAGATGTGTTGAAATACGGGGAAGGAGACGATGGAGAAGAGCAAAGAGAGGAGATAAGGAGAAATACCAGAGAGTCGATCAGTCACTGAGGACGCATAAACATGACATCTGTCATCATGCTCCTGACAGTCACTGACGGCTGACCTTTTCACGCTGGCTGTCCAATTAGCTGATTAATTAGAGTCTTTACTGTCGGACCAAACCCATTAACACTCAATATTAGCTCCAACATGAAAACAAAGCCAGCTGCAACAATCACAACCGGGATGAACTGAAGGAATTTCTCCCATTTTCGAAACAAGCTGCAGTTTTCAACAGCCTGTCATTTTTGAAAATGATATCTGAATCTACAGAGCAGATTAAACGCAGCAGATACAAACAGGTTTCAAAAGAACAGGTTCATTCATAGGGAAGTGAACATTTTAATGACGTTTTATCCAGTTTTATCCTTTTTCAAACCCAAAATTCAAGAGAAAATATGCATGTTTCTCCATCAGAGGAACGTTTGAAGATGGAACTCAATATTCACGGTCTCACATGACCTTTTCTGGATTTCTACACCAAGCTTTGTTTGCATTTTTTCCCCCTTTGCTTTGTGAACACCAAAGCAGAAAGCCTTCCCGGGATTAAAAATGCATGTTGCTCCAAGCTTATTTCACCCATTTTAAGAGTCCTTCATTTGCAGAGTTTTTGCCCTCTCTTATTAACATTTGAAGAGCGTAAAAACAAAATCTGAGATCGGGGGTTTCAGGGTCTAATTCAAAATTCTCCACATTTAGGGAGCGCGACGTGGTGAGATGAACTGGAGATGGATATAAAACAAGACTCCAACCTGTGAGGCCTCGTGAAAAACCTCAAGTATGTGTGTTGAGCCCAATCAATCCTACGTCGATACACAATTACCTGATATCAAAAAAGAGAATTTCTGCAAACCTAGATCAGGCTGCAACAACCCTGTGAGTTTTTTTTCCTGACCTGAATATTAAGTAGAATTTCAACAGGGGAAAAAAAGGAACAATTTTCAACATAATCAATCCCATCTTTGACTGCGAAAAGAGACGGCAAAGAACACAAGACGTGACATGACAAAACCATAAACATCCTGCTTTGTAGTCTGCACACTCCACTGAAGTCTGACAGCAAAGCACGCTGGGATGGATGGATGTGTAAACAGCCATGATTCATAGCAGGCGCTCAAAGCCACAGAGTTGTGTATGCATAGATGTGTGTGTGTCTGTGTGTGTGCTATTTTTGTAAATCTGCATCCACAAGAGTATATGCATGTGTGTGTAAGTCGTATATGGACAGTTTGTGTGTGTGCGTTGTTAACTCCTGGGTGTCCTCTCGAGAAAACTACTCAGAGTTCCTCTGAGTCACAGGCAGGCGGCCGAGTGACACTGAGGTGGTGGTGGTGGTGGGGGGCTGGAGTGAGGACAGCACAGGCCATGGAGGCTTCGGAAACATTTGTGTTATTGCGGGACAGCTGAGTGAGAGGAGGAGGGCGAGAAGGAGGACGAGGAGGCTCAGGCTGGACTCTGAGATGAAGCTAATGATTGACTAATCAGCCCATGCTTTCATTGTCCGTCTGTCAAATGTCAGGAAATAGTAAATATTGTCCATTACACTATCCAAGAGACGGAATTAATTGGCAATTACCTGATAATTGTTTCATCGTTTCGGTCAGGGTTTCAAGAAGAAATCATCATTATTTTCTGCTTTCAGCTCCTCAGATGTGACAATTTCCTGCCTCTCTTATACGACAGCGAGCTGCTGGTCGGACAAGCGAGCTTTTAGAAGACGCTACCCGCGGCTCTTCGCTGTTTTCTGACATCTCACAAACAAGATGATAAAGGGATTTTTGAGAAAGTAATTGTCAAATTAATTGATAATGAGTCTAATCGCAGCTATTTGGATCTGCTCACATTTTCTAAACAGCAACTCAGAACATGAAAACATTCACTTCTCATAAAAATGCAGCTGATATACATGTCTCACAGGAAGCTGCCGCAAAAGCAATCTCACATAAATTATCAAAAGATCAATTCATTTAAATAATAGTGAATTAATTTGTATTTAAAGTGATTGGATATGTTTGATAAAGTCATTTGCATTACCTTTATCACCTTATATCTCTCATTTAAGCTGCTTCCACCAGCTAACCGTCTGCTCCTCTTACTTGGTTATGTTAAACTCAGAAGACAGAAAAACTGACCCGCTCATCAAATTACATTAAAAATAGTTTATATGCAGGTACTAATATCTGCCACACAGCCACTTTCCTCTCAGCACCACAAGGTAAACAGAGTTGTACTGAGCAAGTGAGAGAAAGGAGAGACGATTTACTTGTTAATAAAACGCATCATCAAAACACACGACAAGTACGTAGAAACACAACACGTCATCTCCATCGGTGTCTCATCCAACACTACACACATCACTAAAGAAGCTCAAGACACAAGCTAAGCTAATTCTATGTGGGTTAATACTAATAATTCACAAATACAGCAAATATTTCCATCATTTAGTCTTCCTTCTTGTTTTTGAGTGCTACCAGTCTAAAAAGATAATTTTTGTTAACTGAGCAACAGAGATAAAACTCCTTCTTCTCAGCGTAATAAGAAAAAATACCTGCCTGAAGTGAGTCAGCAGAGCGAGAAGAACCACAGACTGTGATCTGGAACCATTTAAACCTCAACTGTCTATCCTTTTGTAAGATTACATTAAAACATTGAGCTTATTATTATTGTCCACCACTTCAATTGAATCAGTGTATGAGGTATCCGTCACTGACATGTGTACAGTTTTACCTTTATCTTTGTGCTTAGATCAGGGAATTTTATAGAATATATTTTTAGACGTTTAAATTTGACTTTATTCCAAAACCACAAATGAAACCTCATTATTTCTTATCCCTGAATCTTGAACTTTTAAACAAACTCAGATCAGACACACTAATTTTAAGGAACATTTCAATTGTTCATATCAAATTGTTGGTAATATGGAACGATATAAATTTGCTAATGTAACTGAACTGACTGAAACCCCCTTTTTATTACTGTTCAGTAGCGGTGCAATGGTACATATTAAAATATGTTTGGTAGAGCACTTGTTTTTTTAGTCTTGGCACATATACTGTAAAATTAATTTATGTTAAGAACACAAAGAACTTTAACACACTGTCCAAAGTGAAGAACTGACATTTCTGGATTCTAGGTCTGCTTAGATTTTTAAAATCATATTTTAAATAGAAAAATATTTTTTAAAAGTTATATAAGAAAAACAGATTAATAAATAGAATAGCACTGAAAGTAACACCCACCAAACACCAAAAGCATGTAGATTTCTCGTTAGTCGGGTTTATTTTAGAGGTCTATTAGCCACATAACAGATATGTGTTTGTGCCAAAATGAGCGTTTCATTTGCCAGAAGAATTAATTACTTGTATGGGACAGTTATATTTGGCGACGTGGCTCTGTTTCTGAGAGCTCTCTGCCCTTCCATGTGCTTACGTGAAATGCCAGAACCTACAGTGGGGAGATCATACTTCCCCTACTGCCTCGTGCGCATGTGAAAAACCAAAGCTGGCCGAGTTTCAGCCGCAAAATAACTGCAGAACAGAACAAAGTGACACTGACATGACACTGGTAAGATCAGACTCAGCACTGAAGGAGGAGCTAAGGGTGGTTTTCAGAGGAAGGAGCAAGAGAAGACAGGCTGAGGCAGTTAAAACAGAGCACCTATTCAGACTTTCGCCAGTTGGATGGTTTTCAGTGAGGTAGCAATTTAGATTAAGAAGGAGAAAATAAAAAACGGCTCTTTTCACACACTTGTAAGTTTCTAGAAAATTTTAGGACAGTCTACCCTAAAATTTTCCAAAGTTGTTATACACACGTCCTTCAGGGCGTCCTCAGGAGCGAGAACATGACATAAAACAGACCCTGAGGTAGACACCGTGTAGTGTGTGCGATTTATCTCCAGGACTCAAACAAAGTAGAGCGTGATACAAGGTTTAACTTTTTTATCATCCTGAGAGAAGTTTGCAAACCAAATTTCTTTTGTGATCATAGTAAACTTGAACCTTGAGAAGTGATGTCACTTTTTGTCCTTCATGTCAAAACTGCATATAAGTGGACGTATTCACTGTGTCAGTAAACGAGTCGGGGAGGACAGACAGGTGAGCAGAAAAGGCAGATTCAGTACATGCACCGATTTCCACTATTCAAATATTATTAGTTCACGCTGTAGTCGAGATACCAACGCCTCAAGTCTTAGTGGAACCAAAGCCGCTACAGGAGAACCTAAATTGAGTCTCTGTAAAGTCCCCACTGCCTGAGTCGAAGTCTACATTATTATACTTCATAACTCAGAGGGCTGCTGTTTTATCTCTAAATGCTCACTGTATGAGTGTGGACTGACTGACGGACTGACTGTGTGGGATCTCAGCGTGTCAGAAGATATAAACGCTCATTTAAGTGACATAACTGTGTGTCGAGGTAAATGTGTCCTCCGCACTTTTAATTATGGAAACACACTCATTGATTCTGCTGTGGTGGGATCACTGCAGGTATTTAATAGACCCCGAAATACACACAACCCATCCGCCATTAAAAAACGAACAAAAAAGTCTGCGTTGAAAAAATGGGTCCAAGTTCTTCTACCATCCTAATAAGGTCAATGCTCGAGTGTGAGACATCACTGCTCAGGTCCAAGTCAGGTCATGAGTCTTGAGACAACCTTCAGGCCCAGTAATGTACTGTACTTGAGTTCCAGAAAGACTCATGTGTTCATCCTGACTTGTGCACACTCTCACAGATTAAGTTTTTTAACCTTTTACCGGACTGGTTGGAAAGGGTCTGGATTATAGTTGGATGAAAAACTTGGCTATTGGGGGCACGGGGCAGACCTCTAAACCACTAAGCCAGTGACATTGTGCCTCATATTATCACTAAAGAGGGGGTATTATGCTTATTTTTGGCTTTATATTGTCCCTCTAAAAGCTTCTTAGCAGCTTTACATGATTTACAGTTCAACAAACACTAACATATTTCCAGCTGCTGTCTTTGAAAACCCTCATGTCAGCCTCCGAGTCTGAGAGGCTTCATGTAAGCTGCTGTCCCTTTAAGACCCCCCCCCCCAACATTCCAGAACCCTGCATTCTGAAAGCCTCCTTCACTGTTGCCATGCAAAAAAGTTGCATTTCTTTTTTATAAAATGAAAATTTTGATCTTTTAAGGAGATTGGTGAGGTAACGTAACGATTAGCGAAAATCTCTCATTGATCTCACTGAATTCTTGTGTGACTTTTTGAACAAGTCATTCAGATCGATCTGTAGTCCCATTTGGGGATTACTTCAACGCATATTAAACTTAATATCAAAAAATTTGCTCATGTATGGAACTGACATCCAACATTTTCACCAAATGTTTGTTTTTAAAAATATTTAAAAAAAACCTACTACATCCTCTTTCATTGCTCTGTGTTTGTGCCTTTGTTACGAGTCATTGGTCTATATGATTATACAAAATGAAAATGTCCTTCACAGTGTCTACAAATTTAAGAGGACAACTCAAAATATTTGTATTTGCCAAAAAAAGGAGAAGCCAATATTGTGAAGCTGGAGTCTGCAAATGTTCATAACAGATCACTCTGGATATTATCAGTAACATTAAATGTCATCCAAGACTTTTCTGCTGGAACCAGAGTGAAAGAAGTAAAAACCTCGAGTCAAAATTAGCTGAAATGTGTCTGAGTTTGTGGAGTACTTACTTACTTACTTAGACTTAAATTAGTTCTGTTAAATCTTCAGGCGTATTTTATTGGCACTGGGCATTTTTGTGCCTGTTAGGGCAGGAAACATGAACAGCATGAGGTTGGCACATCATGCAACCAAGATCTACAGTCAACGGCGCAATAGTTACTTCTTATCGAGCATCAAACAGACTAAAATAAAGACTGATTAAACAAGTCTGTTACTCTTAAAGATAAAACCAAAAATTTGTCGACATCCAAATAATCAGCTGTTTGTCGCACAAACATAAAAACCAGTACAAGGACACCGATCCAGCAGACGCCTCCAGTAACCTCATCAGGCCACACAGTAACAGTAAGTGGACTTTTTCACAGTGCAGTCATGCAAGAAAACACATTTACTGGATGTAAATGACATGTAATGGCCCCACGCAGCTGGAAATGTACTGTGCGACACCTCATTTCTCATCCTGCCTTTGTTCAGCGATTCTGTGTAGGTGGAGGTGGTCTGTAACAAACCCTGATCAGTAATGTATTCTGCAGTATTCACACAAAGACTCTCTAATACAGAGCTGCAAACGTATCCAAAGGTCTACTCGGTGACAGTTTTCCACCAGGAGTTTGAGTGTTGCAAAGCCTGTCAGCATCAGTCAGTCACGTCAGGCAGAGACACTATGCCTGTCTGCAGGCGTTATATTGCACATTTAATCTCTATCACTCAGCAAGCGAGCGCCTCGGGGTGTTTTACAGAGAGTAAAACATTCCGATAACCCAGAGGTGTTGTGAATGACTGTCTCTGTGTGTGTGTGCGTGTGTGTGTTCGTCTCGTCTCTGCTTTGATACAAACAGAAAGTAATCTTCTCTGTCAGAGGTGTCGCAGCACACGCCTCTTGTCAAGCTTACCCTGAGGAAAGAATCGAGCGCTCCGTTCTCCATGAACTCTGTGATGATGAGGACGGGGCAGCTACGTGTCAGGACCCCCTCCAGCCTGATCACGTTGGGGTGGTCGAACTGGCCCATGATGGAGGCCTCTGCGAGGAAGTCCCGCCTCTGCCGCTCTGTGTAGCCCGCTTTTAACGTCTTGATCGCGACGACCATCTCCCTGCGGCTGGCTTGTTTGAGACGTCCGCGGCACACCTCGCCAAACTCACCTGGATTGAGAGAACAATGTGGGGGAGGGGTACGGGTAAGAGGGGGTGAAGGTGATGGGAAGTAGGGGATTGAGTGGGAGGAGGGGTGGAGGGAAAGTGCAGGGAGAGGGAGCGTTACTGGTTGGATTTGGGAGTGAAGGAGCTTTTTTTAAAGAGTCAAGGGTCGGCTTCGGCTGTAGGAGAGGACTCGAGAAGAGAAGGGGCAGGTCAAAGGTCAAAGATGTTGGGGAGAGAGGGAGTGGCAGGTATTGACTGAGTGTTCAACCTGGGAGCAGTGTAAGGAGACAGAGGATGGGCAAGGAGTTTGGGGGGTCTGCATGTGGTGCCTGAGTGTCGTCAAGGGAGAGAAAAAGAGAGAAAAAAGAGGGAGGGTTGGACGAGCAGGACCACACTGTCATTTTGAGGTGAAGTTAGGACACAACATGCTGCTGGATAGAAAGAGAGAGAAAGAGAGAGAAAAAAACAGACTCGGGGGGAGAGCTTGCAAGAAGATTTTCACTTCAATCCTTCCCACCGGCAGCTCTCATGCACACTCTGATCCTAGAGAGGGATTTTTTCACAGAACAGACCTCGGGGCTTGATGGCACACTCCTGTTCTGATAAATGATTAACAGCCCTGAATCTTTGTCCGTCCCCTTGGACAAAAACAACGGCGCTGTTTACCTGCACCGATGACTTCTTCTATTTTTACGCAGGAGATGTCGATCTCTTTGGCAAACTCGTGGACAGCGTCGTTGGGGTCCTCGTAGGTAAAAGGGTCAATGTAGACTTTGACTCCTGGAGAAACTGAGAGGGACAGAAATCACAGAAAAGTCAACTTTATGACTGAAAATCAATGTAAGATGTTGATGTTTTGACACAAAACTAAACATGCATTGATAAATCGGCCGGCTGATCGATCTGCGCCGATTTCCTCAATTTTGGGTGATCGTTGATCGACTGATCCTTACATGTGAAACCGATTTTATCCACCGATCTTATCTACCTCAGCAAAGGTCTGAAAGTCAGCCACTGTAGCTTTTTGCTCTGCCAGAATGACAGGTTACGTGTGCACACATGCGTGCGTCTGCGCCAGCGGCACACACAACAGTCATCCGGAGTATGACCAACCAATGTTGAACTCACTACAAGGAAACCTAAAACTCAGGACAGTTTACTGATGGTTTAAATTGTGTTGTTAGTTTGTCCAGTGGATTATTATTTTATGTGCAGTTAAAACAAACATTAAAAGTTTGTATTATTCAATGTTTTTCATTGAAATTGGATTGGAGCATCAAAGGTGTATGTTGTCAGTTATTAAAAAAAAATTGGTATTGGCCGGTCAACTTTTCGAAGATCGGTGATCGGCCAGAAAATTGTGATCGGTGCACCCCTACACAAAACCCATGAGGTCAAACATTGTAAAAATGGTATGTAAATGTCAAACTCCTGTTCAATTTGATCAATGTATTAATAGTAATATTTTTAATTTGTATAAATCTGCTGACTAGATTTCTTGGAGAAGGGCTCAGGTAACAAAGAGATAATCAACCCGTTTTATGTTGTTTATTCCCCTCTGAAACTCCAGAGCAAAACTGCTGCCTCTGGTTTAAGCTTTAATAGGTGCCTTTATGTTGGACTATTTCATGGCCAGAGGCAGATACTCTCTGGACTTTTTCACTGGTTGCCTAGC
The DNA here is from genome assembly GCA_962446985.1 of Xyrichtys novacula. NCBI lineage: Eukaryota > Metazoa > Chordata > Actinopteri > Labriformes > Labridae > Xyrichtys > Xyrichtys novacula. The sequence continues at coordinate 11,791,601 of OY660877.1, forward strand.
AACCTCTAAGTGTTAACATGACCTTGATTTAATGAGCCAAAACAGACAAAATGAAGCATGCTTCTGTGTGAAAGTCAGGGGCTTCTGATGGCATTTCAATCAAAAGCTCCATGAAGCCAGGCTAGCTCGCTCCATGTCTGTGTGCTAAGCTAGGCTAAAAGCTGAGCTGGTCTCCTGTGGTTTGGGCTCTTTAGTCAACAGACAGATGTATGAGGGGGCATTGATTTCCTCTCAACAAGTGAGCCAACTGGATGTATTTTAAAAAAGTGAAAAGTGACCTCACAGAATTCAGTATATGCATTTTATTGTCGCTCATTACCCAGTTCAAGGGCACATTTATTTACTTTTGATCAAACAGCTCATGTGATCTGTTTGATCTTAATTTATTTATTTTGTAAAGTCATTACTTCATTTATCTGGGACATAGCTCATTAATGAACAGAAAATGACTGTAAATGAAGCAGACTTTGGCCTGCGGCTGCTTTTAATATGTTGTGAAAATAAATAAAAAATTTGGTATCGGCTGAAAATTTCAATAACATTTCCTGTACTGTAGAGTTCACACAAACAGAGGAGTTTTATGCCAAACATGCTGCAGACAGTACGCTCAGGATTTCCTGTGTGCTAATAGGGAAATAGTCCTGCCTCAATCAGGTGATTGGATAATTGATTAAATCAGGTGGATAACTGCACAGGCATGACCAAATGAACACACAAGCAGTAGTTCCCAGACTGAACACACAGACTTACTGTACTGCTGCAGTTTCTCCGTGTACTCCAGTTCCGAGCCGCTGCGCTGCTTCCTGTAAACAAGCGGCACGAAAACAAAGTCACATTCACATCATCAGACCCGAGCATTTTCAGGTACAGCGACTGAAACTAACATCTGACTCGACTATCAGATGAAACCACAGGAGGAAACTCTCAGAGGAGCAGGATTTTTTCTCCTCTGTAGAGTTTCTTTTTTTGAAGCTAAAGAGTTTGTATGCACCCTCTGAAAGCATGTTAAAATTTAATGAGCCTCTTTGTTCAAGCTCTAACGAACAAAATGAAACATGTACTTCAGGCTGTCAGCCATAAATATCAAACACTTACTTAAGGCAGACAACAGCAATAACCACCATGGCTACAATGACCACCAGACCCGCAGAGGCCGAGCCCACAATGAGAGGCAGCTGGTCCTGCACCGACTTCTGAGGGTCACCTGGATGGAAAAACACAGAGAAACACAGGGGTAAATAACACCAGGAGCCCCACCTGAGAGATTAAAGGGTGGCCTGTGCTGCATGTGTAATGACGAACGACCAAGGCGCTCATAAAAACTACTAAACCGGAACACTCATTAAGAGAGCTAAAGCAGCACGACGTCAAGATCACGATAGAAGCAGGAGAGTTTGTCCGTACTGTGGAGGCTGGTGCTGAAGTCCATGGGATTGCTGTAGCGTCCGTATCCAGCTACAGTGCGAGCTCTGACCTGTACCACATAGGGCGTAGCGGCCTTCAGCCCCTCCACCTTGGCTGAGCTGTGCTGGGATGTCACTGTGTGGGACATCACCTGGCCCTGGAAACCAACAAAGACACATAAGAGCCGCAGAATGAGGGGTTTCCTGATACTCTTCATAACAGCGGCGTGAAAAACCAATGTTTTAGTTCTCCATTGGCATCATATGATAAATTAAAAAAGAAGAAAAAAGAAAGTTTAACATTAACAAACAATTACTGTGGAAGAGCAAAGATTATTTCTACTTTGTTTTTTCAGGAAATTGAATATTTTTCTGTAGCTGCTTTTCTTACTCTAAACAGACTCCTGGTGGATTTTCAATAATGTAAGTTTATGCTATTTAACTTTATTGTTCCGTGCCTCAAAGTGTCAATCAAACCAAAGTTATTGGACTTTATGTTCTTGCAAACTTTATTAAATTCATCATTTATCATTAACATTTTTCTATAACTGTCTAAAGTAGCCACAGTGATCACTAATTAACAAACACATCACTGTGCGTTTTTTTAGCTTTCGATCAATCAATCTTCATTTGTATCGATTTTTTTCATACAACATTTTTAAAAAAAAAGAAAAAACAAACACATCGAGGGTCTTCCTTTAACCGATTAAAGGAAATGTTCAAAAGCCATAAAAGCCCCTTTTATTTACTGACTGAGAAATATTTAAGTAAGAGTTGGGTTTTGATGATCTCTGGCCCAGGCTAGCAAATGCTGGCGATCTTTAAACTAGTATAGCCTCCCACTGATGGTTTGCTGTAATGGTATGCTACACAGAGCAATATTATTATATGTTTCTTTGTTTGTCTTTGGTACACCACACCTTATCTCCTTCGGTGCCCTGAAAGTTCTATATTGTCTGGTTTATATGTTGTGTTCTTTATTTAATGTTAAAACTCTGTACTTAAAAATAAAGTTTAAAGAAAATCATCCCCCAGAAAAAGAAAGATATACTAGCACCCCACAGGGCACCAACGGGCCTGAGCTGTGTCGTGCCACCACCTCTGTGGACTGCCTCCCCCTTTTGTTCCTCTTGGGGTCCAACATAGATGTTATTGATTCTATAGGTCTAGGTCACACACAGAAGCGAGGCTTACTATTTGAAATTTTATGGTGGGCGCCATTTTTAGTTGGGTCTCAATTTTGACATTGGAGCCCTTTTTGTTCTTGGGGTTAAACATTAGTGTCCTTAATTCCATAGGTTTGGGTCACACACAGTAGCATGCTTACATTTTGAAAACATACATAACACACACAGATGTATAAGTTGTTTATTTCTACCTTTACACTACTAACTGTGTAAAAAACGAACAAAACGAATTGTTTAGCAGCCTCCTCAACCTTGTTTTCACCCATAGTGATCTCGCTGTTTGAAAACTGTTGCCGAAAAAACAAATGTACCCGTGAACCCCACTGCTACTTCAAAACTTCTTATTGTTTAGAATAATTAAAAGTAATTTCAGACGATTTGGGTAAATTTGTTCCTTTTTGTTCTCGGCTTGTTTGGTAGCAGATTTCAGTATTTGTTTTGGCTTTGTTCTTTTATAATCAACAGCTGCTGGAGCTCCAGTTTAATTTCTTGGTTTTCAGTCAACCGTCAGTCAAGAAAATTAGACTTGTTGCTTTCACTAAAAGAGACGCGGACTCTTTCATTCTTTAATGCAGTTTTGTTTTTGGTCTTACAGAGCCTGTAAGGATCGAAGGGTCCAAGTTTTTACCATCAAATCTAATAAAAAATGCATAAAATATCTTCAGGGCTTTACAAGGGAGCTGGATCGATACCAGTGATGCAGCATTTACATCACCAGTTTTCTAAGTCTGCCCGGCCAGTACTCTCCAACAACAGACGTTTCTGGACTGAACCCATCCTCCAAACAAATCATGTTTCATTTCTCCGCACCCTCAAAAAGGCTTTTTTAGTAACAGGGTTGGAAAAGTTCAGACTGAATAAGGAATGCACTGTGACCTAGATAAATCCAACAGCTAAAAAAAAAAAAGTGGGAGCTTACCCTCTCATGGTATTTAATTTCATAATCGAGGATGACCCCGTTTGGTTTCTCAGGCGGCAGCCATGACAGGCTTAGAGTATCTGAGGTGGAGCGCATCAGATGGACAGTGGGCACAGCTGAAGGTGCTGCGGTGAGACATCAGAGAGGACACAGGTTACACTTAGAGTCATGGAAATTCACTTCAGAGTCTGAGCTGCATAGAATTTCTTCCACAAAGTCACAAACCAACCAGATAAGATCGTGTTATTTAAAATATTTTAACTCCAACGATTTAAGGAAAATGGCACAACATGTTTCACCTTCAGCGCTCTGCAGTTTATTGATTAGTGAGGCCTGAAAGGGACTCAATTGACAGTCATTGTGTTGGGTCCATAAATTTAAAAAGCTGGATTAAGTGCAGGTTAACTGGGAGAGTAATTATAGTCGGTGGAAAGGTGCTGAGCAGTTTGTATGATGATGACACTGCAGGAATTTAGAGGAGGTGCTGAAAGGTGACACTGACGGTCATGGATGACAGAGTGCTGACAGTGGAGATAAGGAATATATTTATGATTTAATCTCCCGTTTCTGTGGTTCCCTTTAATAATCTTAGACTGTTCTTTTTTTTTTTACATGTCGCTCTCTCTAAGGTTGTCCAGCAGCGTTAACTGAATATGTAAACACTATTCTGGTTGCTGAAACTCACTGATACACTCATCGACACTGACGGAGTAGAGGATACACTAACCAGCCTGCTCCATCCTGATGTTAAGTAGTATTGATCGGACCTGCCCAAAGAATTAACTCCGTTTGTGGACACATTAAGTGTCACTGACTGATCTTCTGTTACTAACCGGCTTGGTTGGTGGTGATGTTGACCGTGGAGTAACTTGGCGAAGTGGGGTTTTTCCCGGAAACTCCGTTGACAGCCTGCACCTCGAAGCTGTAGCGCGTGTGAGCCTGTAAGTTCCTCACAACCACCTTCCTCTGCCTCAGCCCGAGGCGGCGAGGAGCGATGTCCACGTTGTCATCGCAGCGTGTGCAGGGGCTCCGGTCCCGCAGGCATTTCTTACACACAACGTTGTAGACCAGGTCGCTCCTCCCACCCGTATCCTCGGGCTCTTCCCACTCCAAGGACAACGAGGTCTCGTTCACACTGGAGATAACGTTGCGAGGCGCGGAGGGGATCGCTGCGCAAACACAAACACACAGTCACACGTAGGTGTTTGAAAAAGGTGGGCAGGAAGAAGAGAAAAGCACACAGCTGAGATTTCGGCCGTTCTTGTTCTAATGCTTACATTATCCTCCCTTTATGGCGCATTAATGTTTTAATATCTCTCTAAAATGGAAATGACAGGAAGTGCTTTTCTTTTATAGTCTAATCCTATTCTTTTCATAAAAATCCTGTTTGCACAAATAAAAGTTTGAAATTGCTTCACATGCACCAAACTAATCCTTCAGAGGGAGAAAAGGGCATGGAGACATGTCGAAACAGAACAATTGGAGAAATCCTTCCTGGTGCTGATAAATAAATCAACAAATCCTGAGAGAGACGCATAAATACAACTTTTCATGCAGAGGCAGAGCACCAGTGTTCATCACTAAGTAATGTTCCTTTATGAAAAGCACAATCCTACATGGCTCCACTCTGAAACCCACCTCCATTTCTATGCATGTGAAACCCTCCATGGTGCTGGTGGGACTCGGCTAATCCACACTTGATAGAAATTCATGTTCTTGTACCAGTAAAGTCCTCCATGTTTCAATAGGCAGCAGGGCGTTTTTGAGTAAAGAGTGTTTGAAACCTGGATAAAGTGTGATAACCGCAGAGGGGGGGGCAACAGAGATTTTTTTTTCATTTTTTATCCTATTTCAGCGAGAGAGAAGAGAGAAGGCTCTACTGTTAAGCCTCCAGCTGCAGAGAGTCTGACCTGTCACAGAGCGGGGAAAAGAGGGAGAAAGAGAGAGAAGAAGTAGAAGACTCTCAAGCCGTCAGTACATGTTGTCCAAAACTGTCTCCCCTCTAAGTTCAGCTCCCCCTGAGCCATGTTTCACTCGTCCTGTCCTTTCTAATTAGGCCTGTACAGTTCAGAGTGGAGGCTCCTCTAATTGGACACCCGTCTAAAACACACGCTGAGCCCAAGCTGCCGGCCATTGACTGGCTGAGCCGCTCTTGTGCAACACAGCGCTCCAAACACAAAGCACAGGCTGCCTGGCACAAACTCTGACAGACCGCAGGGACGGAGCTGTCATGCCTGTGTGTGTTTGTGTTAGTGTGTGTGTTTGTTTGAAGGTGGTGCTTGTGTCTCTGCCCGCCTGTCTGTGTGCACTGGTCAGCGTCCACAGTGTTCCTGTGACAAGGATCTGGGGAAGACAGTTGCGGTCCGTGTGTGTCATTTAACGTGGCGAAAGGCCCCTGGGGGGTGATTTTACACGGTCAAGGCAGCACATGTCGCTCTCCATCAGTAGGACGGCTGGGACTTCTCTCTGAGGTCTGGACACGCAGAACAAGCATGGATGATGTGGTCTGAGCTCCAGACACGACTAGTCAGAAACGCCCGGATGCAGCTGGATTTTGACTCAGTAATGAATTCTCCTCAGTTGTTTGTGCGGGCTTATCGGCTAAAAGATGGTGCAGCTATGGCGCATAACTTTACATTTTAATAAAGAGGATCAAACTCTTTGCCAGAAACCGTTTTTAAGCCTCACAACTTTGTGTGGAGGTTTGACTGACTGCGTTTGCCCGACTTTTTAAGGCAAGCACTCAAACTAGATGCGACTTGTGAATGTTACAGCTGATCTGCCTTCAGCGTTAATGCGAGAGGTGTTTTCTGTTTTTCCACTGGAGCACACAGAGCTGAATATGTGACATTTGAGACATCTGTCCCTTCATGACATTGAACATTTGGGAGGACTAATTATGCTGTTAAGTTTGTGTTTCACTTGAAAAGTGGGAGTTTCAAACACAGATGGGATCAAAGGCAAAAAGCTCTGACTAACAATGTCTGAGCTCCAGTTGGCAAACTGTGAAGTCCTCTTACTTTTATTTCTATTCAAACTATTCTTATTACTCCAGTCCAACAAGCAGATGAGAATCTGAGAATGCATTTTTTTCTTGGTCTCTTGGGGGTGATAAACAATCTATGGATACAATAGAGACTAATTATCCGCTTTGTAATGACGTTTTTATTTGCAATAAATCACTAATTCAATGACAAGGATTTGAACTTTGGATCTGTCCAACCCAGTGAGAATTCTGCTCTCAAAAAAGATGTGAAAACAAGCTTATAACTGAACGATTTTCACTGACTCTCTGTAGATCCCTATTTAATGAACATTTAACTTAAAAAACCTGCTGTTGCAAGATTCATCATACATTTCATGCAAATAACTGCAGCTGGTTTTTAATCCCCAACTCACATAAAGCTCTTCACATCGTCAACATGCAGCAATTCATTCACTAACACTGAGAGGTTGACACTGAGCTGTTGTAGCTGTTGTGGTGAGGACTGTGCATGTGCGGTCTTCTTCTCTTATTTGAAAGTGGTCCCTTCACCACGTCTCTAAACCTTCTGGTTCACATCAAACAGCCTGTGAATCCCTGCGGTGTAAGATTTTAGACAAAAAAAAAGAATTATATTCCCAGAGGTATTGAAATGATGTATTTGCACAGGCAGGATTTCAGCTACAACCGGGGCTGACTTTAGATGGATTCTGTCACAATTATCATTTCAGCTCTCTGAAGCTCTTTGAAAACACAAAATGTTTCAACAAGAATCCATTTTAAACGAAAAAGTGTCAGAAAACCACAATGGAAACTTAGCGTATGGAAAACGCGAACATCAAGGTCCTGAACTTTAGAATAGAAAAGAATAGAAATAGAAATAGAAATAGAAATAGAGATAGAGATAGAGATAGAGATAGAATAGAATAGAATAGATGAAATAAAAATAAAACAGAAATAGAACAGAAATGGAAATAAAATAGAATGGAATAGAATAGAATAGAGAGGTAGATAGAAATGAAATAAAAATGGAACAGAAAAGAATAAAATAGAAAAGAATACAATAGAGAGAGAAACAGAATAGGAATAGAAATAGAATAAAATAGAGATAGAGATAGAAATAGAACAGAATAGAAAAGAAAAATAATAGAAATAGAAATAGAACAGAAAAAAATAGAATAGAAATAGTAATAGAATAGAAATAGAACTGAATAGAATGGAAATAGAATAGAAAAAAAAACAGAAGAGAACAGAATAGAAATAAAAATAGAACAGAAAGGAATAGAATAGAGATAGAAATAGAATAGAGATAGAACAGAATAGAATAGAAATAGAAATAAAACAGAATAAAATAGTTTGATATAAATAGAATAGAGATAGATATAGAAATAAAATAGAGTAGAGATATGAATAAAAGAGAAATAGAACAAAATAGATTAGAAATAAAAATAGAACAGCATAGTACAGAATAGAATTGAAATAGAACAAAATAGAATAAGAATAGAACAGAATAGAATTAAAACATAATAGAATAGAAATAGAATTAAATAGAACAGAATAGAAAAGAAATAGAACAGAACAGAACACAGCAAAAAAGAATAGACATAGAAAAGTATAGAATAGTTGTAGATTAAGAAATAGAAAAGAAATAGATGAGAATAGAATAGAATGGAGTTGAGAGGAAGAGCTCATTCAGATTTTTACTGATGGAATCCCAGTTTGAGCTCACTGGGAAGTCCTATACTTTACCATCTATTTATGGTTTCCTTTAACTCCCAGGAGACATAGTATCTAATGCTTTGGCTGCAAACAGCTTCAGCATGTTTACAAGCGAGTCCATAACTGTGAAAGTTTGCTGTTTGGTGTTAAGCAGGTAGCTTACATAAGAAGGTGTTTTAGTGGGTTTTTTTGTTGTCAACACTTGCCTACTGCAGCCTAGACCATGCTATAAGAGCAGCGAGAATGAACCACAACAAAACTGCAATAAAATAATGAGCTCAAATTCCCTCCAAAGCTCAGAAATGCAAAGTCAACCTGCAGATTCAGGTGTTTCATTAAACCAATCTCTTCTCAAATGTCGTTCAGTAATGTCTGCTTTAGGTGACTGACATTAGAAACGTTGAGACACATTGGTAGATTCAGCCTGGCACTGCTATTTTACTGTGAGTTTCTTTTACTTTTCAAAAATAAGACCGAGGATTTCTTTTGATTCTGTCCAGTGGAGGATGACTTACTGGTGCAGTTTGAGTCAGGAGGGTCGCTGTCAGCCCGGTAGAAACCACTCTGGCAGGGACAAATATTGGCTCCCCGTGCACTGGTGCGACTATTGGACGGGCAGGGGGAACAGGAGCCCTCTCCGAATTTAGATTTGAAGGTCCCAGGGATGCAAGCTGCATGAGAGGAAGAGGAGATAAAAAAAAGGACAATGAGAAGAGGAGAAGGAGAAAAACAAACACCAGGCTGTCACTTATCTCAAAGACAAGCGGCTGTCATATCTGCCATGCAACAATAACTGTACCTTTGAAGTACCTGCAAAGCCAGATATTTGCGCAGGAAACGCAGATAAAATGTAAAAAAATGGTACACACTCCAGCATAAGGTCTTATCTATACATTTGCATCTGCTCTTTCGTTCTCGCTCCCTTTTGCAGGTGACATTAATCTCTCCTAAAAGAGAGTCAGGCTGACAGCTAAGTTTCATGTTGAAGAGGAGGAGAAGGAGGATAAAGATGAAGATAGACTGTTGACAGGAGATTGCTGTTGTCAGACAAACAGGGATGGAGAATGCTTTCGGAGATGAGGGATACACCCTAAACCCATCAATCAGCGTCTGTTGGGTCCAAAACCGCAGCGCTGCATACAAACAAGGCGTCCACATGCATGCAGAAGGGCTCCATCATAAGCCAATAAATCAACTCAAATGAATGGGCATCAGAGTGGACGCAAATTAACTGAGGAGAGTAGTTAGGGAGATATACACAAAGCGTATGGTAGTCTCACACGATGTGTCCAAGCGATTAATTTGAATTCCAAAAGTGTCGTGCTGAAGGTTGCCTGATATTGAGTCTTAAGGATAAACCAGCATAAGCCCAGACTAAAGACGGATTCAGATAAAGGGGATTAGCAGCAAAAAGGCCGGGATATATCCGCCTCCAGAGCCCCATGTTTTACTGTTTGCCACATTCCTAACTGGTGCTGTAAAAAAGTGGGGTCTCTGGCAAACATCTGTCCTGTCAGCATGAGGGCTCCTAGGATCCGGCAGTGAGAGAAACAGAGAGAGAAAGAGAGAGGGAGCGATTAACTAGTTAGGCTAAGTGGTCTTTAGGTTTTAACTCCCAACAATAGCACTTTTAGGAAAATCTGCACAGCTAATGGTTCGACGTTGTGGCTCTAAACCCGAGCGATAAAAAGACAAAGATGATAAGATGAGGATGCCTCCGATTTTTTTCTTCTATAATTCAGCGAGACCTTTAGGCTGTGCCCTCTCTCATCTGATTTATTTCTCCTCTCTTACACAGCGCATCATCACCCTCTTCTTTTATCTGTTTGTTTTTCTCGCTCAATCCGCGCACGATCTGGCATCAATCCTCTTTGCAGCACACGATTATTCTCTCTTTCTTGATACACAAGTGTTTTCCTCTCCTCCCATCCTCTGTTGTCTCCTCCTCTCCTCCTCCTTTTCCTCCTGCCCTCTCTTCATCTCACGCGGCGTTTGGCTACGAGCTCGACCAGACCCGAGGTAAGAAATGAAAAACGTCACCGTGATTAATGTTAGCGTGGCAGTGTTGGCTCACGTTGGTCTGAATGGTGTTAATGAGTGTGGCCGCCTGTAGATTAACTAACGGGAGGCTGCGGAGGAAATTACAGTTCCTCATCGCGGCGGCGGCTCGCTGAAGCCCAGGAGAGCTTTTTATCAGGCTTTGGCGGCAAGCTTTTAACCTTGAGCCGCCAAATGGCAACGAATGAGCTCTCTAGCGCGTGTTCGACACTATTTCTCACGCCCAGGTGAGAGAAGGCTTTGCTTGTCTGTCTGCAGCAGCCCCTCCCCCTCCCTTTTCATTCTTCTCCCTTTGGCTGCTGTTCCCATCCCATCTTAAACATTTCACACCTTTTACCTCACACTATCTCTCTTTCTCTGTTCAAATCTTCCTCTCTGGAATCCTTTTTTCCTTCTATTATCTGCATTTTCCTCTCTGGCTCTCGATTTTGTGCCTTCCACGCTATCTCTGCCCCTCTCTCTCCCTCCCATCCCGCTCTCACAATATTTGTATGCTGCTCCTCTCCGCAACACCTCATTAATTCATACTCTCCTCCACCCTCCTTCACCCCCCTTTTCAGGAGCCACACAATAAATGCAGAGAAGAGGGCACACACTGAGGTGACTTGCATGGAGCATATAAAGAGGTTTGGTTAAATAAAAGTCCAAATGTCTGTTAACCACACGTACCCTGGCACTGCGTGTCGTCTGCAGAAGGTTCAAAGCCAGCGACGCAGGTGCAGGAGCCCACGGGAACCATCCACTCACCATCTCCATTGCAGTAGAGCTTCAGAGGAACAGAAACCTCCATAGCGTTTGTGACACAGGCGCCGGGAGCAATCACTAAGGAGGTGGCTTCTGCCCCCGTAGCAGTCTCAGGGAAGACAGCGAAATTGGCGATGGTGGTGGAGCACTTTTTGAAGAAAACCCTGACGGAGATGAGAGACATGCAGGCACCGAGGTCTTGAAACGCCAAGTAGAATCCAGCCTTTGAGAGGGGGCCGAAGCTGCGTACTTTAGTGTTGATCCTCCCCGCCTCCAGCAGAGAGAAACTCTCATCTGGGGCGATGGTGTCCACCTTTACATAGGGGTTCTCCCTCCACAGTGGGCTGGTGTCTGTCGCTACGTCCCCTTCTGACTCGTAATAAAACAGATTAAAGGTCTCTTTGCAGGAGCCAGGGATGTTAGGGATGCTGGCACAGTCACGCACAGAAAACTTGAGCTCCACGTAGACTCGCAGGACACCCTTACGAGGAATAAAGTCCGTCCTCAGCCAGTTGTTCTGGTTTGGCTGTTTGACATTACACACCTGATAGGTCCTGATGGGGCTCATGGAGTCGTCATAGCCGCTTACTTCTTCCCACTAAAGAGACAACAGAGAGACAACATGACAAAGGAACAGTAGACAGACTGAAAACGCTCATTACAGATGTCTAATACTGATACAGGTACAGGCACAATCATCACTAATTAAAACTAGGACCAATGCTGATATAGATACCAATACAGACACTGTCTCCAATACCTGCACCTAAAGATCATCTCAATGTGATACTAGCACAGATACTGATACTATCTATACCAATATTGATACAGATTTGATTCTGATACCAGTGAAGATTATACCAATAGAGATACTGTTACCAATACCAGCACCAGCACCAGTATTGATATCAGTAAAGATATTGGTACTGGTACCAGCACCTATTTCAATAAAAACAACAGTACATACTGCACACTTACAGTGATAGTAGCACAGATACTGATACTAAACCAGTACCAATATCGATATTGATACCAGTGAAGACACTTAAGATTATACCAATAGAGATACTGTTACCAATACCAATACCAGCACCAGTATTGATACCAGTAACGATACTGGTACTTAACCTATTTCAATACAAACGACAGTACAAACTGTACACTTGAAGTGATACTAGCACATATACTGATACTAAACCAGTACCAATATCGAGACTGATACCAGTCAAGACACTTAAGATTATACGAATACAGATACTGTAACCAATGCCAGTGAAAATATCCACAAGGGTACCAGCTTAGATTCTGATACTTCTACCAGTGCTAGTGCTAATACTGAACAGGGTATCAGCATCTTTACTGATGTCACAACCAATGAAGATACTGAAAATGATACCATTGCCAATACTAGTGCTGATAACAGTATGGAAACTGATAATTAAACCAGCACCGAAGCAGATACCAATGACACTATATTTATCAATATCAATACCTTTATTGATACTAGTATTGGTATTGGACTCTGATGTTGCCTAAAAAGCATTACTGGTATTTTCAGCACTGATCTCATCCCATCGCTGATAAGCACAAGTCTGTACCTCTTTTACTCATTATTATGTTACCTGACTTTAGTGCAGCACTGTAGCTCTAACCAGACTGGGAGCCCAGTAATGTAGCAGTCAGTGTACCAAACGCAAATGACTCAGCTCTGAAAGCCAGCTGATGCAGATGATCAATTCTATGAAGAGTCGTTTGGGACCCAAAAGAGCCGATCCTTGCTGAGCCAAATGATCCACATCACTAAAAACAGCCTAAATTACCATCGCTGGGAGCGTTCACACTGAGATCGCATACTGTGAGGAGGAAGAGGGATCAAGAACCTGCTCTCTCACACGGTAAAATGATCACAGACAAATTGAGCAAGAGCAAGTAATCTATATGGATCTATATGAATATAATGTGTTTGGGTTACATGTCAAACTAGACTTGTATAAATAATAAATTGTATAAAAATAAATAAATTAACAGTTATTAGAGTTAAACCTGGATAAACATCACCCATCCCTGCTCATTAGCCAACCCTCTAAAAAAGAAAAAGTCAATTGGTCTATGGAAATGAATTAACAATGGCAGTATGGGACTTGATGACAGTTTCATGTAAGTCTAAAAAAACTGTAGGCAATCTGTTTGTCTATACCTACATTTCTCAACATTTTACCACAACAGTAGAGGAGGAGCATTATTATTAGCTTGAAGTCTGACCTAAGAATTGAAATTGTTCCTGCAAAGATAAATGGTGATAAAGCAAATCTTCTGACGGACTAAAATTAGGCTAAATGTCATTGATTATGTAATGTGTTCCCTTTATTTGACAACTGTTCTATTTCCTATTCAACAGCAACTGAGCCACAGCAGAACCCCACTCATCCAATATGTTGTTAATTAATCCTGAGTAATGTTAAACGCAGTGCATCCTAATACAAACTGTTCGAGCATAAAGGGCATTCAAAGCAGCAAACAAGTGGAGTGACACGCACAGAATATCAAAACGTAGCGCACGTCCTCGCCGTGTTTATTGTGTACATGCGGCCTGCGAGGAATAATTCGCTGCCAAAATGCTTCTAATTGCATGAATCATTCAGAAAATTCCCATCATTACAGACTATTAATAGAAAACATTTTCCCATTAAGACGCATTTCACGCTTCACGCCTGTTTGACGAGCAATTCTGATGCTGATCACATGCTTGAGGTTTGAAGATGGAGGGAATGTCTGCAGGTTGAAGATCATTACAGATGTGCTGGTGCAAGTACAGTGGTTGATACATAAACTGCAGACTCACATCTAGGCAGTGCAGACCTCTGCAGCTGCTGCAGTGCAATCGAAACTGCCTCCAGAGGAGATTTGGTTTCTATAGCATATAAATTTATTATTTGCACTGACAGGGACGAGAGCATGAAACTGTATATTTTCTCTTATACCTATTATACAAACAGTGAGTTATTTATTAAAATGCCAATCTAAATGCAGTGCTGTCAGTGTGATTGCACTGTGGCAGCTCTTAAGAGCACTTCAGGTTAGTGGAAAATATATTGTAATACATATATTTTCTCATGCCTACACATACAGCCTGGGAGGGCATTTTTGCATCTGAGTGGATATTTTTACATCATGTACTTAGAGAATTACACAGCAAACTCTTTATATGCCTGTGTTCATATAAAGAAATTCTACGGAAAGCTTTGTATGTGGTTAACACCGCTCTTTTCATGTTTCAGCTAACTTAATAGGATATGATGTATGGCTTCATTGGTCAATAAATTTAGTCCATTAGGAATAACCTTGTGAGAAGTCAATCTTTTTTGATTTTTCCCCTTAATTCCCTCTTGGACTGAATGCTTCGTTTCCATAACAAATGAGTCTCCCAGAAATTGATTATTTCAACTAGAAGAAAATAATGCATAACTCATTTCACGTCTGCGATCTCCTGGGCAATTTATTCCCAAACGATGAGCCCAAGAGTGGGCATTAGGCGTCATAAATCACCAGCAACACGTTGATGCACTACCTGACAAATATGATAATTGCCGGCCTCCGAACGTATGGGCCTGTCAGAGCCGCGAGGAGTGGGGCTGCCTCGCCCGGTCGTGACATATGACTTCATGGATGCTAGGACATTCAGAGCCGGCCCTCGTAGGGAGAAAAGGAAAGAGGAGGGCTGCTGAAGATCGTTTCCATGGAAACCCACCATTTCCATTGACTGACTTTGCGCTCACGTAGCGAAGACAAATTACACTGGCCGGGAGTGGGGGAGGTCTGTCAGGCTGTTAGCCTCGGGGTCAAATTCATGTTGTTTTATTTTCTCACCATTCCTACAGGGGGGTCAACTGAAAACCTTAATTTCTGCCCGTAATGCGCTCTTGGGCCCTTAATATAGACGACACAGACACATGCTTTCAATTATCAGGCTCTCTATCCTGTGGAGACATGCAGCGTTACAGTCTACCTTCAAATCCTCACACTCTGCAGGGATTTGCTTTGAGTATCCGTGAGTTCGCTCATTTGTTTAACTACCTTATGTGTCTTCATGCTTTTCAATTTTTTTGCTAAATACAGAAAATCTTTGATTTCTTCTTTTCAATGTGTTCTTCATTTGGTTTTTTAAGTATCCACGAAAACAAACATACACAGCAAAAACAAAGATATAAAACAGTAGGAGGTGTGCTGTTCAAGGCAGACTGGGCTCTATTAACAAGCAAATGGAACAAATGCTGTTAAAGGGAGAAAAACAAGGGAGCACACATAAAAAAGACACACATACACACACTACTCACCCCACTCTCTGGGAATGTGGTCCATGCCAGCTCTGTGGTTGCCCACCGACTGTCCATAAGGGTTTCTGCAAAATACAAAGAGTGGGAGGAAGGTTGGCAACGCTGAATTAAAAGGTGTGAGGAGGAGAAATTGTTGCATTAAGGAGCACAAAAGTTCCCTCCGCTCGACAAAAGATGCAGGTAAAACTTCCTCTCCCTCCTCTTTTATAATGTGCACCCACATGCACTCAATTTTTTGAAAGCACTGACAATCATGGCATATCTGTGATTCCGCCTAATTAATTCTCGTTCTGTGTGTGTGTGTGTGTGTTTGCAAATGCACTCCTTTCAATATTCATTTGAGGAGCTAAGAACAAAGCCTCCTCTGAGATGCCTTTAGTAGGAAGTTTTCCATTAAGCAGCAGCACTTCAGAGAGGTCAAACCAGCACAGGGAAATTTATTTCATCCTGTTTGGAGGAAAGGTTTTCACCCTGAACACCCAAGTGTGACGCCTTTCTGCTCAGATTTGTCATATCTGAGTAAAAGGGCGGTGTGAGCAGTTGTTTTCTTCCCCCAGCTGTTTACGACTTTGCAGGGAGGTGAGAGTTCGGCAGAAATCGCAGGAGAGGAAGGAGAATAAAACAGCAGCGAGATCGATGAGTGTTGTTGTCATGCTGTCAATCAGGCGTCACCTGAGAGGTGGTCTGGGGAGTTTTATTTTGCACCCTTCAGAAGAAGCCACCCATCACAGGGTTTCCCAACATGCAGCTGCGGCCGCGTCGACTCCCATTGTTCTGTTGTTGTTAGCACATAATTACTGCAACAATTACACTTTCTTCACGGAGACTCAATGACACGACGCCTGCTGTGCACCATTTGCTCGCGAGTCGTTGATATCGGTGCTCAAGGAGGGTGTGAGAGGGTAAACAAATAGCATGTTTCTGTGTGGAACAAACAGCAGCGCTCTTTTCAAGAAGCACAGCTTCGCTCGGTTGTGTGATCAGAATAATGTAGGTTTATGTTTCGCTTTAAAGACGGCACAGTTAAAGCACAATGTGTCCTTGGTTTTTCTGTGTGTCAATAAAAGGAGTTGTTTGATTGAGTGAGACAATCACTTGTCCATCTGTGGCTGCTGAGCTGGAGCTGTGTGTTTACAGTCAGGGCTGTTTGTTCTTCACAGAAAACAGCATGACTTCTCTTCTTTTCAAGGATAAGGAATAAAGACCACTGACCTCAAAATCAGACTAAGGCTGCAACAAACGGTTCAGCTTTAGCAAAATGCCAACTGGACTTAGTGGAAGTTCCCCGGGACTCTCACTTGTTGACTGAAAGGCTTTCTCACTTTGAACTGGTAGATAGAGCATCAAATATTTAAGCGTGGAAAAAGTCTGAAGATATTTTACTCACGTCAAGGTACAGTTACTTTAATGACATTTTACGAAGGATGAGATGATATTCTGCTTGAGTAAAAGTAAAAAATACTCAAAGCACTGAGGTAAGTACTTGCTTTTGACCCATGGTGTTGAGGGTAGGGGAGTGAGAAATACCTCCATAATGTCAAAGGCATATTTTTCTACGCTTACTGTTGTAATTTGAAGCTTCTATGAAGAAATTTCTGTTTGTGCTGACTTTGGTGCCCCCTGTGGATAAAGTGGTAACTTCCATTGAAAGTTTCTTGAAAGACATCATTTTGGCTTGAATATCTTGAGATATTAAGATTTATATATAGACATGTCAGGTCACAGATGGTTGTATTACGTGAAATGAAACGTGTTGACTGAGTGTTAAATTAGTTTAGTTGGATTTTAGTTTTTTTCCGTGCAGACATCTTTCCATCAGCTGGCTGCTAGCAGCTGATGCGAAGCGTTAATGTTTTCAGTCATCAAATAAAATTTATTAAAACATCTCAAGAAAGGACCAGTGTAAATGTAATTTGTTACTTCCCACCTCTGTGAACAGGCTGTAACTGTAAATGATATGTTTTGAAAATGGGTCTCAGCGTGAATAAATCTATAGACAACTACTGTTTCGCTTCCATGTGGATCACTATCCGGATCTCTCTTTAAACTGCTAAGTCACACACAGTGCAACTTTTTTGAGGTGCCTGTGAGACTCTGGCCAAAACACCTTAATACGCTTGCTCTTACTCTTCTTCTGTCTTTTGGTGCATTTCTAGGGCAGCGTTACAGCGCCACTTACTGGCTTGGCATATGCACTACATCCCTTTTGGACGTTTCGCGTTTATGCTGATATTTCCTGAAACAATTTTGACTTTACGGAACACTTTTTCAAAAGAAAATGGCAAGATATTGTTTTCGTCTCAGTGTGGAAAAGGTCTTCATGAATTTGTGAAAAAATTATCCTGAAGACTCACATCTGAATTTAACAAATAAACAAAAGCGCTGAATTTTGACATCTGACTCTTAAAGGTAACTCATTGCCTTTAGAGTTGGCTCTTCACATGAATTATAAAAAAAATAGCTGATTACATTTCATTTTACCCATGAATTATTTAACTAAGTCATAAATTGTTGCGGCTCTGAATCCTACAGACTGTGATAAATAAGTCATGTTTAACTGTATACCACTGAGAGTTACGAGGGATGAGTGATCACTCCTCGTTTAAGTGCTTTGAATGGCTGCGTCTACTCCAAAGTCACTAAAGAAGCTGAAAGTTAGTAGTAAAACTTCCTGCTTCTTTGTTTATATGCAAATGAGCTCTGCTGTGTGTGTAAATGAAAACAAGCTGACAAGCGCTGACAACATGCTTTTGATGTAAAGTGATCAACTATTTATGAAACCTTTTGTTCCTATTATTTCCCTTCACAATAATGTCAAAATTGACAGGTCAATACAAAATCAACAACACTTGATAGAAAAGGGAACAATAGCTTACAAGAGTAGTTTGACATTTTAGGGTAATGCTTGTGAGATTTCTAGTGGAGAGTAAGATAAGGTAATTGATACCATTCTCACGTCCATACGCTAAAGTTGACGCTCGCTCGCAGTTCGCAGTTACTTTTTTTCTGAGAATAGAAACCAGGACAAAGCATAGAAAAAAATGAGTTCTTATTTGTTTAAAATACACTATATTTACACGTAAATAATAAAAACAAAACGTATTCCTGGTTTACAGGCGTTTTTATTTGACCAAAAACTGGATTTAGCTAAAATTCACAACAGTAGCTTTAATTTTCCATCAAATTCCCATCAGGTAGGTGAAGAACTGGTCTGCTTTTGAACTTTAAAACCTGGTCACAGTTTATTTTCAGTCTGAGACCACACAGTTAATCTTGTAATAAATTTCTAAACTGTGAGTATTAAGAGTAGCGATGCAAAACTCTTCGACTGGCAGATTACAATATAAAGTGAAAAGGTTTTGAATAAACAGATTACAAGTGGTGCATAAAATAAACACTTTTCGTTCATTTTAAAAGAAGTAAGTGGCTGCTTCATTCTTGTTTTGACAACAGAGATCACATTAACTTCTGTATTTTATTTAATCACTAAATTTATGCAGAAAGCAAATGCAAATTCACTGAAAGCTTTAAATACAGAAAAACAGGTCCTGCTCAATGAATAGAGAAAGCTCTCCTGGTCCTCACTTCTTGTGTGCACGAGGAAACGTGCGGCAGCGGATAATAACTTTAGCTGTCAAGCCCAAATCTACGACTGCGAACAAGGTTGTTTCAGTGATTAGCACGACTTGAGCCAGAGAGGAGGAACTAATCAGGGAAATCAGCGACTGTTGTCTTTGCTCTGCTACACTCAGTCCTCCGAGGCGCACAGCTGACTGAACACTCCCGGACAACATACTGCTGATCCAGTCCTCCCCTGGGCGTCTGATCCGCTGCGTCACCCCGTTCCCTCTTGTCTCCTGGTGCCCAGTAGCAAAAGAGAGGCAGAACCGCTCATCCTCAGCTAACCACAGGTCTGAGCTGATGCTCCTTTAAAACAGGCATCAGCTCACACTTACACACACACATTTACACACATTTATACACACATGCACAGAAGAGCAGCAGGGTGGCTGTTCTATATCTGAGTAAGCCGGGTCCAAACCCCCTGTGTAAGCTGGATTTCACCCTGCTGAAGCATTTCTGAGCAGGATACTGAACACCAGCAGTTCTGTGTACAGCAACCGAACCTGGTCTTTGACAAAGCTGTCGAGCCGGATAAGAATCATGGAGTTAATTTTAGAGTTAAGGGTCCCTATAATATCATGATGCTGCCTAACTGTGATCAGGTACCTGTAAGTTCATTAAAGTTGTTACACTCTTGGTATCCCATGCAAAATCAGCCTCAGAAAATGAACAGTTTTCTGGTTAATAGTCATGATAGCTGCATACATAGACAGCATGACAGCAGATACATGTCTATGTAATGTAGTCCAAGTTAACAACATGGGAGGAATAGCTGTATTTCACCACTGATTGTAGATGGGCGACAAGT
Organism: Xyrichtys novacula; assembly: GCA_962446985.1. Classification (NCBI taxonomy): domain Eukaryota; kingdom Metazoa; phylum Chordata; class Actinopteri; order Labriformes; family Labridae; genus Xyrichtys; species Xyrichtys novacula. The sequence continues at coordinate 11,811,380 of OY660877.1, forward strand.
CTTTGCCTCCTCCCACAGTGAAAAAGTGAAGCCAAAATACTCAATGTGGTATTGGCGGTTGGAAAACTGTTATCACTCAACTACTAGTCGATCACTATGTCACACAAACCAGATGACGGACCGATTTCAAGGTTCTAATCTGGTTTCTTACAGCCTTAACTTGGCAAGTCTCTAAATATCTCAACATCTACAGCCAGTCTCATCTCACGGTTTACAACCTCAGTGTGTCCTTTGGTGTGATGGCTTTGTGAAATGAAATCTGGATTCAAGACACCATTGAGCAGCATTTAAATAAGTGTGTGACGGAAATGTTTTTCAAATTCAGAGTAACATCAAACAAAAACTGTCAAAGTAAATGTAAAAAACAGCAAAGATTTCTTCATACACTCGCATTTTCAGAAATTTTCTATTTCCTCACCTAACAGCCTGTCAGAGTGACACACCTGGGCATGACTGTGTGATATACTTCAGTTTACTTATTACTGTTTCAGTGTATACAGCACGTCTGCTCTTCTGTCTATTGTGAATGTAATAAACTCAGGAATACAATTTCGAAGGGAACATTATCTTTTTCTTTTCTACTCACAAATGTGACTAAGAAAATAAGTACTCCAAATTCATTTATCAATTTGTTTTAAATTGAATCATTACAAATGAGACTGAATTGTTCCTGAATCAGAGTGTAGTTATCAAATATCAAATTGAGTTAGATTGTTTTGGAAAGATTCCCCCCTCTATCTATTAGACGTTATTTTAAAAGAACATCAAGTGTAACAGATAGAGAAATACTGAGTGATGCAGACGCTGTGAGAAAGAGAGTTAAAAAAAGGAAAGAAAGCACTGATGTCTAGCAAACTCAGCTACCCCCATAGTTCCCCATGTGCCCCTTAAGATTGTGACTCTGCAGCACATCAGCTCTGAGGTAAAAAAGTGAGTGTCAAGCCCTGCACGACTCACATCTTGTACGGGTCTGAAGTGGACAGCATGGTTATGAAAAGTTCAATTACTGAGGTGTTTGTGATTGTTACATCTCCCTCGCAGTTCCTCCACTACTCTGGAAAATTACACAGAGCGCTGCAGAAACTAAATTTATGAACAGAGCTGTCAATCATGGCATTATACCCCGCTTCCAAGAAAAATGAACACATGGCCATAAATCTGACTGATGGAAACGAAGTATATAAACAGAAATCACCTTTGGGGGAAAGAAATTGATGTGTATTGTAATGTTTTACTTTGACCCATGTCCCATTTGTTAACAGGAAATATGATCTACACCATAACCAGTCAGTAAAGGAAATGCTGATTCTTTTGTTTCCTACTTCATATTCATCTGTAGTTTCCACCAGTTTGTGTATTACTTTTTATCACACTGGTATCTAAAGGTGTTTATTTGTATCATCCAATATTCCAGTCTAGGTATCAGTATCAGAACTAAAGTGAGGAGAAATGGTTTACTAAACAGATGGCAGTCGACAGGTGGGGCCTTTCTGGTTGTTCAAAAACTCTGTTTTAATCTGAAGGGGGCTGTGTTTTTGCCATCAGGGCACCCGTAGATTCACACAAACTGCCCGAGGAGATAAAGCACGAAGAAACAGCTCCATCTTTTAAATCACTTCTTAAGCACTTTACTACAGAGTTGCTTTGCTGGTGTCAGCTTTTAAGCACCTTTTCTCTCTCTGGTTATATTTGTTTGTTGAATTCTTTGACTAACTTGCCTGTTTTTTCTGTCTTTATCTCAATCATACCTTTGTCTTCCCTCTGCTATGATGATCTGTTCACTTTCAGTCGTCTTAATGAGGATTGTTTTCTGAATGTGACCTTGTTTGGCTTTGTTGTTGTCGCTTTCTGAATATCAAGTTTTGTCAATTGTTTTTTTTTAAGGTTCTATGAAAGTAACATAGCGCCATTGAATTTTGTTTCCCAGCATGACCTTTCACCTCACTGTAGAGGTGGAGAACACAGTTTTCTCAGGGAAGTGTGTTATTTTTCAAAAACTGCTATTAGGGAACAGAAGGGGCCGTGTATCCCCAAGCCGAACATCTGAGTCTTGGTTCATGTGTTGCACTAAAACACTCAGATTTCAGATTGAAAAAGGTTCCTCTGACAACAACTCTCTGCACCTGAAGTGTGTTATCACCATCTCACTAAATCCCAAGGTTGAAAAAGATCCCATTTGTTCCCCAGTTCTCCCCCTTCCCTTCAAATTTACAACACCTCTGAGATTGCCTGGCTGCTATAACTTAAATCCAAAAATCTGCCCCCCTCCTCTGCCGTAAAAACTAAAGCAGAGCTGGAGTCGGTCTGCCCCCAGGGTGAGAAAACAATGCTGCAGTGGGAACTTTAGAGCATCACCACCCATGGCATTTAGTGTTGTTTTTTTCTGATTGCCTGCCGGAGCCAAAATGCCACACAACTGTGCATTCTCAGCGCGCTCTGGGAGCTCACACATGCTAATGTTTTATTCACTTTGTAATAGAGCGGGTGCAGCATGAAAGGGAGGCCTCGCCTTGTACGACGCTGACACTCGCTGCCAACAAGCAAACATATGAAATATTAACAGCCAAACATCATCATCAGCTATCAGAGGACGATCAAACACGCAGCTATAAATAGGTGCAAAAAAAACGTCTGGTGTTCGCGCTCCAAAAATGTGACTTCTGAGCTCGTTTCTAGCAAAGGTTCATTTGTATTTTGGAGCGTGCCTCTCTCTATAGAAGCACGGTGATAACAGCCGACAGTGATGCTCAGTTGGACGCTTGATGAGCTCTTTTTGAACAAGTCAAGCTGACCTAATTCAATCTTTTCCAGGGCTACTTGCATCTGCTTTCATAGGTCGACAAACAATGACTCTCGTTGATAATCTGACGTGAGGAAAGCAAGAAACATGAGAAAGAAGCTCTTACTCTCTCCTGCAATGACACATATAAACATGCTGTGGATGATTTTATAAAATGCTTCCTGAGTGGTCATCCATCTAGTTTACAAGCTTTTTAAAATGAGAGTACAGTAAATGCTGACTGTAAGTGAGAGTAATACAACATTAAAGTGTCACAAGTGCTGAGGCTTTTACTGCAGTCTGCTGGTGTGAATTAGAGATAAGTCATCACTGTATCAGCTTTTGTAAATACACTCTAAGTTGCAGTCAAGCCAAACATCCATGCGCACACGCTTGCCAATCTGAAAAAAATCAAATCCAGATTTGAGCCATGTGTAGAAATGCACTGAGTAAGCAGCTAAATAAACGCGGGGTGGATTTGAAAAAAAAAGGCTATGCGATCATCGCCCTTCATGTTGATCCTCAGAGGACAAACATTAGTTAACCCCTGAGCTTTGAGTAACACTTAGTGGTCTCGTCTGGGGGGAAAACTGGGGGCCAATCGTCACGGCGTCAGAGCCCACAGGGACTTGGAGGGCTGCTGCCGCCGCATTGATTTACTCGCTGACACCAGAATTGATGAGGGATCAGGCTGGCCACGGTCCAGGAGAGGCAGATTGGACCGGGAAGGGAGGAGGAGAAATGTAGCTACAGCTCAGTGAGAGGAGTCAAAGCCAGGATGGGTGGGTAGGAGAAGTGGGTGGTGGGGGGGCTTCTTCTTCTTCTCCCTTGAGCACCACTCCCACGGTGATAGAGAGAGCTTCAGGGGCTGCAGCTTACTTGTTAAGCCATTGACCTTTAATTCACACTTGTCGTCTAATATGTTTCTCATGTGTGTCCCTGTAGCGCTCCAGGGGCCACGATTGATCCACCTCAGGGTTTCAGTTTAAGTGTCCACACAGCTAAACCCAGCAGACCTTTGGCCTTCGTCATGAGAGGCATGTTTCTGTTTTATGGTGACAGCGAAGGGACGAACCTCTGGGCTGTCTCCAGGGTGTGAATCTAACCTCGAAAAAGGTGGGGCAGGTGGGCATCCTCACTCAGCTCGAGGGTGTGACACCAACAGGGGACAATAGCAACAGGACAGTCAGTCATCCGCAATGGAAACACTTAAATATCTTCACAAAGATACACACATTTGACACACACCACACACAGAGGGAACGGGGAGTGCTGATGCATGTGTGCATGAATAACAATCACAGAGCAAATTGATACTCAGAGGAATTGCCCATTTAACAAAGCGGGCCGCTTTATATTAAGAGCTTTAATTAACCAAAACATGAAGGGAGTCTGGTTTACTGATCTGATTTAAGCCTCAGAAGCAGCAGCAGCAAACGAATGATCTGTGATTTGCACGGAAATCCACAGGACTGACACTGGAGGAAATTATCACTCGTTTGCTTTTGTTCATTTCCATGTATTTTTGCGGTTACGTTGGTTTCTCATGGGGACAAAGGGGTTTTTACTGCCAAATTCTGATGCACCATAGCAGCCCCATTGTTCATGAACGGGACACTAAAGTAGACGCAAAAATTAAAAGACGACATACCTTCAACAGCCAGCACCACGGGCACAACGAGGCTGCACACCCACAGCAAGTAATCCATTGTCATAAAACAGGCTTCTGCAACATGAAGAAAGGTGTGCAGACTGGACCCTCCGGATGGATGGAGACTCAAACACAGAGCGCCGCAGCCGAGCTTTTTGTCCCCCCTCCAATACTCATGTCTTCGGCTGAGATGAGAGCCCTCACCGACCCATTCCCTCCACAATCCTTCAGCAGAACCGAGCGCTACACGGGTCCGGTTATACCTCCACACTCGGGGTGACTGCGGTGCTGCTCAGTCTCATTTTCTCTGTCTGACTTTACCCACACCGAACCTCTGTCCAGGAGCGCATCTCTGTGCTGCTGCCCGCCCCGAGCAAAGAAGGGGAAACCCGGCCGTGAAGTGGTCTCTGCCCGCTGTAGGTACGTGTAGTCCACTCGGGTTAACTCCGCGGAGCTGTTGCTCGTCTTGGAGGGATGAGCGTCGGAATGGCAACAGTCAGTGGGACCCAGACACAGAGGGGGCTGGGGGCTCAGCAGCGCCAAGAAAGAAACAATAAATGTCAGGCTTCCGGGCAAGAGTTTCAAAATAAGAGTTAGCTACGAAATGTTTATAGCTTCATGCATTTATTTAGTGAGGGAATTCAAGACAAACCACAATAAACCCCGACTACCTGAATAGTTGTTTTACACGGCATTTGTTTGAGTATCTTGTTTAATGGGCCTAAATATGACTTTATATTCTGTTTAAGGTGTAAACCCATAGACTGTATACTAAACCCATAGACAGCCCAAAGTATACAGTATATGCAATCTATGAGTATATACTATAGTATATATATTATAGTATGTATGAGTATATACTATAGTATGTACTATATTCTGTCTAAGGAGAAAACCACTTTTTTTTTGCCTTAACTTACCTCTTTTTCTTTACGTCTTTGTTTTTCTTTTACAAACTGTTCCCACCTCTAATTTTCCACAAAATTAAACACTGATTTTAAAGTATATTAATTAACAGTATTTTTATTTCTTAATAGGCTACACTTGGTTCCTTTTGCTTATTTAAGATGCTCTTTTTCATTAACAAACCCTCAACCTCGTAAAGTATCAATGAAATTTAACCTTCTTAAATGTAAAGGCTTGATTTATTTTAAACAAAAAAGATACGAGTTAACTTAACAATGTAAAAATTATAAATTTTAATATTTAACTTTTTGCTTTCAGATGTCAAAACTAATTTTAATTGGCATCCTAAGGATAAAAAAAAAAAGACCGTTATCAATATCAACCAGCTTATCTCTTCTTATGTTATTTTTTTTAAAGCCGTAATTAACCTTTTCATTGGATCCTTTTTCAAATTACCAAACTATTTATATAGTCATAAACATTTTTCTTTCTTTTCTGTATGTACATATGTACATGCATAGACAATATATATATATATATATATATATATATATATACAATTTTTCTTTTTTTATCTTGCTTTTTTCTTCCTATGTTCAATTAATTTTACTACCACAGAACAAATCAACTAGTGTTACTTTTTTCTATTGCCATAAATACTTTGTTTGATGTTCCCCTTTCCTGAGATACAGATAAGAAAAAAATGTATAAATATGATTTTGATATTAAACAGACCAACAAACCTGTCACACTACGGTACACTTTGGGTGTTATTTATTTACGTATACACTTATCTCCTTTTTTAACATTTTTTTTTCTTTTTTTTTTTCCGCTTTGTCCTAAATGTATGTGTTTGTGCTAATATGATTTGAGTTCGAACACATCGAAATAAAACTAAATATGTTAAAAAAAAAAAAAGATAAAATTACCAAACTAGGCCCTCTAATAAATGTTGAAGCTATGGCCCCAATCTATCTTAATGAAGGAGCAATAAAAAGGTGAGTCACACACCTGATAGAGAACAAACAGGCTGTTTTCCGGAGGCAGAAGGTGACCTCATCCATCCACTGATGTCATGGCACCTGTGTCAAACCTCTGAGTCCTGAGGTCACTGCTTGGGGTGATGAACTCGATGTGTAATCCGGTGTTAATTTATTTCAATTAACACATTTCCCGCTCTTATTCTGAAGTCAAAAGTTCTGCACTTCCGGGTTTCTGCTGTTTGTCTCCGTGAAGCTTGTCGTAATGAGAGGGGGCGCGGAGGATGAGGGTGAGGAGGGGGTGGGTGAATGAAGAGGAGGAGGAGGAGGAGGATGGTTGGTTGGTTGGTTGGCCAGCAGACAGAAGTGGCCACCAGCCCGCAGTGTTTGTCCGAGCTGGCAGCAGGTAACACCAGCCTGTATGCTCTGCTGTCCGCCGCTGAATACGGATCAATACTGGCATCAAATGGACTGTGGAGGGGGACGTCAATATGAGCTTTGATAACAATGGACAGACAGCGCCTCCCGCGGGTAACTGACCAGCCATTCAGACTGATTAGCCCGACTGCAAAATAACCACCTGTGATTAGAGGCAACCCACCAATCTTACTTGTCTGTTTGAATATCATGAATATTTTATGGCTATTTAATCATTTAAAAAAATCTATCAGAGCATCAGTAATACAACTTAATCTCACTGCTGGGCTGCAAAGAAAAACAGGAGTTATATAGGAAAACTGCTTAAACATTTAACAAGTTATATTGAAAGGAATTACTTTACTTCTCAGTAAGCCAATCAGCATTATCAGATCTGTCAGTGGCTTGTTTTGCACCCATTCTGAATCTCAAACTAAGCAACATCTCAACTCATGATTGCAAAATATACCTTACCTTACATTTTCCAAAATACCACCATGTTGCTGGAACACTTTTTTTTTTTTTACATTTGGACATTGATATTACTTTGTGATTTAAAATAATAAAACGATATATATATCGAAAATTAATTTCCCTCGATATCAATATAGAACATGTCAATATGCTTTTCAATAGCGGCATTCTGACATGTTTTGGTTGACATTATGAATAGCCAATGAAAAGGGGAGTTGCTTCGGATCGGCGCCATGCTGAACCGACTATTCAGTCCGCTTTCTCTAGCGCAATGCCTCACTACAAAACGCCAAAGGGACACCAAGATTACACAGAAAATAACAACAGTTTGAATTTCATTAAGGAGTAATAGAGAACATTTAGGATTGACAAGTATTTTTTTTTATATATCCTGATATATATCGATATCAACTGATTTGAAAAAAATATATCATGATAAACTTTTTCCCATATCGCCCAGCCCTACCTGCTAATGTTGATGAATACTTTGTCAAAAACCACCCCACTTGTTTAATGAATACAAATACCATGGTTAATACAAAAACTCTATATTAATTTGTATGGACACCCTTAGTGGACATGCATTCACACTTTCTTTGTATTCAGTGTTGCTGTGAAAATCAGTCTTTTTATCATAAAACGAGATAGCTAAGATTGTTTTATCATGATTAAAAAAGAAAATAAGATTCATAGATTTATGTTAGCTCAAGCAGGATACACTCTGCAAGATACTCATGCTGGATTTGGGCCTGACTCCTCGCTTCCAACAGTCAGCAAGGGCCCAATAATGAGATGGTTCCCACAGATCATCTTGCCGGAGTCATACTTGTGGTATGAGGTATGTTAAGTTAGCCTGGCTGGGCCATCCTGTTGCGTCAGTCACATGACGTTCCAATGTTAAGTATGATTAACCTCCCCCTGTACTGTGTGGAAGACAATTGAAGCCCTCCGATTAAAGATCATAAATATTTACTCATAAATCCTGTTTTGGACTGTCACAAAGGACAAAACAATTGCGAAGCCAAACAGATAGCATCAGTTTACCAAACTGTTGCACGCCACACACAACAAGAACAAAATAGTGATCATTTGTCATAATATTTGGCCTCCAATGTTCTCATAATTGGTTGACTTTAAAAGTCTGCTCCTGTGTGCAGACCTAGGAACCTCCACACATTTCACTTAATTCAAAAGATGTACATTAGTTTTCCTACTTTGTTTACCAGTGTCCTTAGAAAGCTTTTGCCATGCAATAATGCTACGCTAAGAAATAAATTAACAAACAAGAAGATATCAGCTCTCAGACAGAAGGCATATCCTAACACCAGCTCACTCAGGATCAACACAATCAGGTTTCTCTTATGGTGGCCGTTTAGGAAAATAACACAGAGCTGCACATTGAGGAGATGGTGCAGATGAGAGTTCTGACAGACTGTCTCCCCTCATTAGCTCATGTCATACTTTGACCTTTTTCAGTCTCAGTCTGTTGCAGTCTCTGCTTTTGGGTCCCTTTCCAGCAGACCCACCCACTCTTTTGTCCCATGGTGGGTTCCAGCAGAGACGTGTGTGTGTGTGTGTGTGTGTGTGTGTGTGTGTGTGTGTGTGTGTGTGTGTGTGTGTGTGTGTGTGTGTGTGTGTGTGTGTGCTGGTGGCAGCTCTGAGCTTAGGGACAAGGCTCCCCTTCACGCCACTAATTCATCCCTCCACTCTGTTCCCCCCACACCCACCGTTTCAACCCTCCTCCTGCTGCCCCCTAGACACACACAGGAAGACACACACACATGCAAAGTTCCCCCCCAAAAAAGAAGCCCCTACCCACCACTCCTACTCACACCCCTTCCTCCTCCAAGCAACTCCCCAAATCACCACCACCCAAAAGTTTCCTTTGTCCCGCTGCTTTTGTGCACTAATTAACTACAGTTCAGTTCCCAGCAGGCTTGGGTCGGCCTCTACTACTGAAACCAGCATTGAACAGCTCTTTTTAACCAGATAGACTCAAACCAACCCCTAAACCCCGCACACACACACACTCACTGTCCAAAGCAAAAGGCCCAGACAGTTTCTTGAATGCCAGCATCATTATGGACAGGTAAAAAAGCAATAATTGACAGTGCAAAAATGAACGTCTCTGCTGACATGTGGTTCTTATTTGTTGCAAATCCCTCATAACTTGCTTGTTTGTGTGTTTAAGAGGCTCCTACGAGACTAAGAAAGTGTTTTGGACAAAATTTGCAAATCTGCTAATGAATGCAGCTTTATAACAGTCCTTGAATTCCCCCAGTGTCTTAAGTACACAGCGCTGTACAATTTCTCTCCTGCTCTTATTTAAAATAACCTGACAAGCCAAATTCTGACTGAAGGGGATTGTGAGCAAGACGCCAAGCTTTTTGTATTCGCCTTCCCTGCGGGGGAAAAAGCCTTTAATTGTATCTCATTGATAACAAGAAGGGTCTGTAGAGCTATGTGTCTGAGTTCATGTGTACTGTGTCTTTGGGTGTTATTACAGTTCAACCTTTTACCTGCTCAGAAATGATGAACTGGCAGCTAAATCCCTAGATTTTGGCTGGGCTGACTGGGCTGGGATTGTGTGTGCTTCAGTTGTTGCAGCGACAGGCAGAATAAAGAATTGCTGCTCTGGAGAGTCTTCCCATCCCTGCCGCAGATGAGAAATCAGTTCTCAGGCTCAGGGGGAAAAATACATATTTTACAGAGCATGGAGAGGAGACATGACGAGCTGTGGCTGAGGTGGAGGGAATGAAAACTAGCTCTGTGGGACAGCAGTGTTAAGCTGACAAGAAGGGATGACAGAACATCTCCACAAAGCTAGACGGTCTCCTGCAAACTACCGGTGCATTATGCAGTCTGTCCAGTCTACCGTGCTCTGCGTACGATAAACATACATGTGCACATAGGCTGTTAGTGTGCATGTCGAGGGCTACTGGCAGGGTTTTATTTGACATCTGCAGCCCTCTCTCTTTATTAAATTTACATGAAGCTTTAAGATCCTTGCTGCGGCCTGTGCTCCGTGGTTTAGTTTCTTTGTTTTGAACCTTGTACCGTCTAATGTATAACATAAGAATTGTCAATCTCAATGCATGCTTCTGATTTATATTCTTTATAGATGCATGCATAATTTATATTTATTCTGTATGAGGGCATGAATGACTTATGTAATCTAGAAAAAGTACTCCTTTGTATAAATCCTTGTGCAATCCACATATGAATAATCCATGACCTATGTTTTATGTTGTTGTAAATCAATCATAAATCTATTCCACCTTAAAATGGCAAATAGAAACTGACCTGAACAACAACAACAACAACAAAAAAAAACATTGTCATCCACAGGTGCTGGAGCTACCCATCATAAAACCTAACCTTCATCAGCAGGTAGACTTTGCCCTGCTGATCTTGTGATATTAGAAGTTTGAATTATTGATTTTCTGAGAAATTTGATATCAGCTAACTTTCCTATACATCAAATAATGAAAACCAACTCTATAATTAGAACTCTCCAATGTTCAATCACAAGCACTGTATAGTTAATAATTTAGTAGGTTCACTGGTACTGCTGTCTATATATTTGGTGATAATTAGTATAGTTTGTAGTTGACCCACAAAATTCATTCAACAGTACATCCTGGACAGAGGTACCACAAAGAGGAACTCTCTGGTGAAAAAAAAAACAATAAAGACATGTGGAATTGCAAAAACCTGCAGTTCTTCAAGTGTCCCCTTGAGGCCGGCTCAAAAAAGCCAAGACCTCCACATTAACGCCCATGTTGAAAGCAGAATTAAACATGGAGTCAGCCTAACTCACAGAATGGTGTTGGGCTTTATAGCTGATCTCACAGCAGGTAGTTTTTAATAATGCATCTCTTTTAAGGAAATAAATCGCTAGAGTTATGCATATGTTTGACCGAGCCAGCCTCATATGGCCAATATAGCTGTTTGCCAGGAGACCAAAGTTTCACCTCTTGGTCTGTTTCTAGGATGATCAAAAGTTGGGTCCTCCCCACAGTGGAGTGAACTAAGTTTGGTTCACACCCACAGCTGAATGACTCTCACTTCATCATGACAGAGAGATCTGATTCAGACACAAGCCTTGGGTGTGACTCCCCTAACTCCCACAGAAGCAGGAACTTTGTGTAACCATGGTAACATATCACACAAAAAACAAACACTTAACATGAATAATCACTAAGCATATACACAGAAATTCCTCCACAGTATGAGAAATACTCATCATCTTCATTTGTCTTTCTTTTGGTACACATCTAATTAGTTCAATTGGATGTTTGTAATAATCTTCATTTTTTTGCAACAACTTATAAGTATGATGAATCACTTCAAAATGAAAAAATCATACAGTTTACAAGGTTGAACAAGGATTAGTTAAATCCTAAATTTATCTAAATCATTTAAATTTCGATCTATGTGATTGTTATTTTTATTGTCAGTTTCAGTCTGTGCAGTTAACAACATGCAACTTTGATTTATGGAGTGTCTACTATGACAAACAATAAACCGTGTCACAGAATCAAAACTGTTTTCAGTGCAGTTAAACAACCCACTTTTACCCTGCAGTCAGAGGTGAAGACCAGCACTGAATGTGGTGGACCCTTCATGCTGAGGGTTTCACCAACTAATCAAGTGGTTGAAAACTTTAACCTCAGTCTGAGCTGCAGGGAACAGTCAACTAGTAGAATGGCAGATTCAGAGGGAGAGGGGGCTGACTGGCTCTGAGATGGAGGCCTTTTAAACGTGAGGGTATAGTAGGCAGTTTTTAAAAGGCACTATATGTATAGAAAAGAGGTAATCTCAGGTGTTGTTAAATGAGGCCAATAAAAGAAATACAAAAACTGCAGTTCCTTTAGGGTCCACTTGAGGCTTCAAAGCCAAGGAATCATCCATCTTTTACAACAGAAGTATAATCATGATCATCCATCGTATTTTGATCATGCATCATTTTGCATGAGGAGGGGCACAGTTTTCAGACAAGTGGGGGCATTGTAGCTGTTTGCAGAAAAAACTTTTTCAGAAACAAAAAGTGGACTTTGAACTGTGTCTGTGTTTTGTACAATTGATGGTTTGCTACAATTTTAAACCTTTATTTTTTTAAAGCAGAATCAAACTGTTTTCAAGCCTCATACAAAGACAGTTTTGATCACTAATTCACTGTACCTCATTTCTTCAATCCTAATGGCTGACTTTTCTAGGAAAATGCATTTATTTCTATTACATTGAGGCCAAGAGTCCTGAATAATTATGCTCAATTAGGGGTCTGGTTAACTTGACTAAGGGATGGGCTGTAGCTGTTTGCCAGGGGGCAAGGCCAAGACCTCACCTCCACCTTTTAACCCCTTTCTAACAACAAAAGCTAAAAGGAGTCGCCATCTCCAAACCATATTTTTGCTCTTCAGAGAGCTTTCAGTGCCTCCTTTGAGACTACATCCATGATTTATACAGTCACACACTGGCTTAAAGTAAGTGACAAAGAAGTGAATCAACCATGAAATAATATTTAAAGGAATATGATAAATAAACCAAAGATCAGTTAATTACAATTTAGCCTCTTATGTCAGATCGGTCAGGAATGTAATGTACAGGGGAGCAAAAAGCAAACCATTTAGTTCCCACAAGAAACCCAAACAATCCAAGCCAGTACAGGCAGAGCGCAAGATCTCACAACAGTCTTCAAAGTCATCAAAATAAAATGAAATTAAATAAAACAACAATCTGTGATTGAATGCTTTTGGACATGTGGCTTGTGTTAAGTGAATTGTTTTGATTAGATATCACACAGATGCTCCTAGATAGATTTATATGTATTTTTAAGTGCAGCTGAGAAGAAGCAGTAGCTAAAAACTATGGACTGTATGTAGAATGGACGCTGTCTGCTAGCTGGGTAAAGTCACCGTGAGAACAGCACCCTCTGGTGACAGGCTGCAGTATAGGTTATAAATCCCGCCTCCTCCAGCCATTCCTAGGGAGCTGTGGTCAAAGTTTGGAAATTTATTACACAGAATATACATTTTTCTCCCCCTGCTTGCGATGTTGACGTAGTTACTGTAAGACTGGTTTGTGCTCAAGTGCACTTTTTTCTGTGCAGCTCCATTTTTAAAAGTTATTAGGGGGTTCATGTTTTCTATGATTGACACTTGGTACAGCCTATGGGCGTACGAAGATTGCGTAGCTCATTCGGGAGAATACGCTGTTTGAGCCAAGCGTCATCACAGCGACTCGCAGCAACTCTTCTGCCAAATGCGTACAATGCTAGTGCACAAGTGGTGGAGTGCGTACATCACTACTGCGCAATGATGGTTTTAGGAAGTGGAGAAAAATTACTGAGAGCTTTTCAGCTTCAAATCCGTATAATGGCAGAAGATGGAATCAAGTCGTCCATAGTATATATAGTCCATGCTAAGCTATGCTAGCTTAAGCGCTAATGCAACCGACTGCATGTTAACCTCCTGTCATTACAGACGTCCTCTTTTAACAGCCAGGTTTTTGTAGTGACTTAATTAGAGGTTTGAGAAATTCATGAATCTACTCGTCTCTTGTTTGTCTTCACTCTAATCTAAGCTAACCTGCTGCTGGCTTAGCTTAAAATGTACTGTAAGTACTGTACAAGTGGTATCAATCCTCTAATCTGACACTAATAAGCATATTGTACAAAGTGCCTAACTACTCCAAATACAACTTTTTATTTTGCCTCGATGAGTCACAGTAAAAGTATGAACACAAGCAGAGAAAAGCTGGAAAATAATCTGGCCCGAAAACGACAGATTCACTCTGAACACCAGCAAAAAGTTGTAGTTAATCTATTTTCTACAGGGATGCTTTCGTGAGGGAAGCAGAAAATGATCTGTCAACAAACACCAGGGGACAAAGTTAATGGGCGACAGCACGGACAGATAATGAGAGGAAAACAGGAAAAGCCTTGCCCAAGGAGTTCTCACCAAACTCTGCATATATTTGAATATCTGTCATTGTCAGCCGGCACTGCTTTTGTTTGCTAACAAGGCCAAAATGAAGAGCTCAGAGTCCTCATGAGCACATGACATGAAATAAGGAAGGAGCGGCGTTGTGCTTCATTGACTGGAGAAGTAATGATACATGATTATGATCAGACAGGGAGCTGGCTGTTAGTTGGTACCCGGGGCCACGGTCACTGTTGGGCTTTTCACAAACTGCTGTCAGCGTGCTGCACTGCTGATTGATTAAATATGAATCAGTGTTGTTTTTTTCAGGAGGCTTGTTGTGTTCCTCTGAAACTCCTCCTGAATGTACACCTCTCCTGGCACCATGGTTGTCAGCCACAGCCCCAGGTACGACTGCACTTCCTCTGACTCCCAAACTTCACAGCTAATCAGTGGAAAGCTGTCAGTTATTGTGCAGGAGCTTGCATAATGGTGGGGGGATTTCAGCAGGAGATTTCAGGATTGCAGCTAATCTCTGGCACAAATGAGCGGAGGCTTACTTCTGAAATAAAGAGTGCTCATCCAAAGAGTGAGGCAATACACAGCAAAAAACTAATTAAGAACAATTCCATTTTAGTGGGCACAGACAGTTTCAGCAGAAGTCTTTTTTCCTTCAGAATTATTCACAGGAGGCGTTATTGATGATTCGCCACATTCGGCAATTTTCCCACCATTCTCCTCCTCCATTATTCATCCACCTCTACTTTTTAATCTCCTGTGAGCTGACTCAGAACTCCACTTCCATTTGCAGACTGTTCCTCCTCTATGCTCATGTCTGTAGCATTGATTAAATGGACCCCAGTGGGCTAGGGATTACATCGAGGTCTATTTGAAATGGCATTGCTACAGTGTTTTTCCATTACTGAGCATACTATTGGAATTTAGATAAACTGGGTCTGGGTAAGCTGTGTTGATTTCTGAGTTTATTTGCCTGGCTCACATGGGGTCCATTTGCAGCAATTTAACAATTACAGGCTTTGGCGTGTTTGCTAATTTTTCTATGTTCACATCCCTCACCAGCTGAGAGCACAGCCAACCGGGCTCCCACAGGAAAGCAGAGGAGAGGACGAGGGAGTAGTGGAGGCAGAAAATGAATACAGACGATTGTTTTTCATCAGCTGAGATGGAGCAGGAGCATGATCAAACAGGACTGAGACAAATCAGATAACAGAGTTGGGAGAGTTAAAGACACTGTGCATGCTGTTTCTGCTTCTGTCTGTGTCATGTTAACATATTTGTACGTCTAAGTAGCTGTAAGAGCTTAATGCTGATTGGTTTAACATGTATCAAGAAGGGGAGTGCTGTTGTACTGAGTAACAGCACGGCGAGGGTTCATAGACAAACACAGCCGTGCTAATATTACCGATAACTGAATCAGTGCTGTTTTTTTATCCCTTGTGGCACACTGTAGTCAGGCCCCTGTACCGCCCTCCTGATACCTGCTGCTGCCAAGATAGAAAATAACACCACTCCACTTTCTAAGTAGAACATTTAACTTTGAAAGTCTCTCAAATGGCTTAGTTGACTAGTCGAAGTAATGTGCACTTTGTGTCAAACGAAAATCAAAATATCTCCAAAGCACTTGAAAGTTGAGCTATGAGCTAAGAGCAGATAATCAGATTGATTTCAGCTGAAATTCCCCTCAAAGAAAAAACAGCACAGCACTGTGCTGAAGTTAACAATTTCTCACAGACCTGTGAATATGATATGAAAAGTTACCTGCTAAATGGATGACAATCTCCATCAGTGAGTAATCAGACCTGTATTTTGTTT
This sequence comes from Xyrichtys novacula, assembly GCA_962446985.1. NCBI lineage: Eukaryota > Metazoa > Chordata > Actinopteri > Labriformes > Labridae > Xyrichtys > Xyrichtys novacula. The sequence goes on from OY660877.1 coordinate 11,827,343, forward strand.
TCTTTACGTTCTGATGGGTAAGTTAGTTTTGGGGACATAGATTGTTTTGTTTGTTGTTTTGGGCTATGCTCACCTGAAAGTTTATTGCTGTCTCTATTTTTTAAGTACTGAATAAATGAACTTTAGTTGGACTCTATTTGTGTGACAGTGATTGTACTTGGTAGTGAGAAAAAGGGGAGCACCTTTAATGTCATGTACGGGTTCCCCTAGGCCAGTTGTAACAGCTGTATTTAAATAACCACACGCCACATGGACGCTGATGGGATATATCACACTTGTTTGATTCAAATAAATAAGTAAACAAAGGCCATATTCTGCACTTTGAAGCTGTCTACCACATTTCAGACCACACTGGTGAAGTAGTGGAGCATTTGAATAGAATTTCGCAGATTGTAAATATGGACTTAGACCATTTTGAAATGACAAATATGTCATTTTAAACATGCCATTTAAAGTGTTATCAGTTGTGGTTCTTTGTTGTAATTGACAACAGTTTAAAAAAATCTTTGATATTGTTAACTATAATCAAATGTCACATTATGTTACAGTGGTAGTTTTCATTGTCTAGATGAAAACATTCTTGAAATTAATTTGTAATGTCACATTGTCATTGTGAGTATTTAGAACAGCTTAAACAAATTGAAATATACGGTTTAACGTCTCTTTGCCAATGTTCAGTATAACAGGCCTCCTGTCCAATCAAATTGCTCTATCAGATCTAGCTATTTAATAATGATAAATGACTGCCCCCCTCTACAACAGCTTTAAAAGCTATCAAGATTCACACCGAGATACCCTGCATTGGACATTGCAGTTTTCAGAGGAGGATCAGATTGAATTATATCTATGCAAGAGCTTCATTTTTCTAATTAATGTTCTGCTGGAAAACGTGACAACCAGAACATTTCTAACACTATTATTAACATATGCTAATGCTCAGTAGCTATGAAGCCTGGAGCACTACTGACCTCTTCATCATATGAAATATTCTGGTTACTCCCCCGACTCCCCCAACAGGTGGAGTAATTGGTGTCAGATGTTTTTGCATCTCACACAGTGGAAACTGTCTGCAGCATCTGTGTCCTCGCTTGGATTGCTAGTCACTCTAGCTAAAAAGGTCCACACTAAGTGTGAGTGTTTCCTCACCCTGCATAACCTGTAAAATGATTTGACTCAGGCAGCATCCTCCTCCACTTGAGGTTCTACTCAAGCGCTAAAATTATCAAGCCGGCCGAGCAGATCGCTGCAGAGGCTGCTCACATGCCCTCCTGAGGCTACTTCAACCTGTGCAAAATGTTCTGTGACCCTTTTATCCAAACTGTAGACTCATAATTAGCAGGTCCACCACAACAACTGCAAAATGATTTCTTTTTAGCTTTCATTCTCAGTCCATTGTTTTTATGTTGGTCACAAGAGGGGCAGAAGGGGTTATTAAAAGTTACTGAAGCTGTATTTACATAATTTACTTTGTGTTTCAGTATATAATATCAGGCCATCGCCCACAATGTTTATATTCTTACTGGCCCACCACATTGAGGTATATAGCTTTGTATTTTTCATATTAATGGATTTTTATGCGGTGACAGTCTCTTGCTGGTGCACCAATACTTGTGACACCAGTAAACTACAGCTGGATGCACTTGGAGCTTGTGATTAAGAGGGGTGCGCCTCAATTTTTTTTCATGTGTTATGTAAGAGGCACATTTTGCATTCTAAAGAGAGAAAACAGAAAAAAGAGAAGCTTGATATTAAGTGCAAAAAGAAAATAAAGGGGAAAAGTTAAAAAGACTATGCAGCTGTTTCATTTAATCGAACCGTGTCGTTGTTTCAGATCTGTGTAAAATACTGTCTCTATTAGGGCCTGACAATTACTTGAAATTGATCAAAACCAACATTCAAATCCTCTTGCTTGTATTGAATATCTATTTCTTTATCATAAAGACATTCATAGTTGAGCATATTTATGATACAAACGTTGTCAATTAACTATAATGGCAAAAACAAAACAAAACAGTTATAAAAATCTAAGCAAAACATTCAACCAACTACAACACTGATTTTGGGCCATATCTCCCTGAAGTGCTCTACATATCAGTAACCATGTGGTAAATATAAAAATAGACTTCTTCTTACAAAGTGCTTTTCTATCCATTTCAACCACTCAAAACATGTGTAGTGTACATGTCATTATCACCCACTTATGCAATACTCACAGACAGATGGCAGAGCATGCCATCAACATTAAACATTAAGTTTGTGTCTTTGTATTTAGGTTGTGTCTGCTTAAAGAACTAATTTTGTCAGAGGGAGTTAAAGTTACTTTATATATATATAAAAAAATGAAATTCATGCAAATTGTTTTATCAATTTTTTAAGTTGACTTAACATGTCATTTTTTAGAGTGCATAAGCTTTATGCATTTCAAATTACAGAAATAAATGGTCAGTCTTGTTGCTGATGGTCCTGTGTTGGCTTTTGTTTATCGTAGAAAAAAAACCTCAACATGAATTTCAGTCTATTTCATAAATGCCAAATAAATAAATAAAACTCTTCACAGTACCTTTAACTTTTACTTTAACTTATCTTTCTGTACCATTCACTCGTGGCTGACAGCAACACCAGGTGTACATTTGGGTTCAGTGTCTTGCCCAAGGACAATCAGGCAAGTGAGCACAGGAGCTGGGCTCAAACTGCAAATGACCCACATCACTGGAACACACATGTCTATTTGTCTATTGCTGAGCAAGCATAGTTTTCTCAATTTATAACCCATCCTTTCTGTTGAGAAAGATTGATAAGAAAGTATAATGTGAAATGCCCACATCTGAAAAAAATGGCATCTGCGTTACAAGTCTCTAAAATGCTCACCCCAAATATGGGCCAAAAACCAAATATTTAGGCCTGCGGTTACTTTTTGGACACTTGAAGGCAGCCTTTAGAAGTTCTGAGGCTGCAGACATTAAATGATGTAGCACCACTCTGATCGGGAAATTAAACAAAACTTCTGAGTCTCAGTGGCTCCAACAACAAGCAGCTGTTTTACTAAGAGAGCAAACTCAGATAAAACAGCACTAACATTGTGCAGGGACACAGTCAGCTACCACCCGCTGAATATATTTTAGCATTCATTATAAAGTCTATTTTATTTCCACCACAAGACGGTGGGGACCAAAAACAGAGCAAAATGGGAAACATGCTGGCTACTGCTGTCTCATCTGATGAAATCTGACACCTGTTGTGTTCTAGCTGACTCTGACGTTCCCAGCTGCCACAACAATCTTCTATTATTTGATAGAAAGTGGTTTTCTCTGTCTTGGCCATTAAATCATTGTATTTTCATATCCCCCTCTAAACAGTAAGAGCTGTGTGTCAAGCTGCTGTCAGTTTCCTCCATAGACCCAATGAGTGAAACCTCATGGGCATCAGCTGGGAGTAAAAAAGCCAAAGAGTCAATGTGAGGGTCAAATTCTCTGTAAAACCTTATGCTGTAAAAAGCATAATGAGGTCAGGATGCTGCATTTGCCGTGTGTGTGTGTGTGTGTGTGTGTGTGTGTGTGTGTGTGTGTGTGTGTGTGTGTGTGTGTGTGTGTGTGTGTGTGCACTTGCCTACCTATCCAAGAGGGGAATTTGGCATCGTAACACTTCAACTAAGTGGGGACCACATAGCCAACAAGGGACATTTGTGTGTGTGTGTGTGTGTGTGTGTGTGTGTGTGTGTGTGTGTGTGTGTGTGTGTGTGTGTGTGTGTCTGCGTGACAAAGAGCATGTGTGTGAGTGTGAGTCAAATGCCTTGAGTAAGGTTTATTTCATGTTTGAGCGGATTAGCGGGACCAAACCCCTGTGAGGATTTCAGGCTGCAAAAACTTGTATGTGGCAAAAACGACTCCAGAGACAAATTTTGAGGTAATGGTGGTGATGAAGAGCACTTGTGACTGTCTGCCTCCTCTGAGCTCTCCCCTCCTCTTCTTTCCCTGCAACGGGTGGTGACACGAAGCGAAGAGAGGGAGAGGGCTGCTACACAAACTGAGATTTATCTGGCAGGAAGACACGAGGAATATTATTTCATGACGCAACCTGCTGTAGGCTTCAGCGGATTTTTGCTTCATCTCTACAGAGGAGAAATAACTCACTCATGAAACAGGAGCTCCTCCTAGTGCCAGAAGAAATAAGTACAGCAATTACTGACATACTTATTCTGAGCAGGTTTTTATTGGAGGCCATTCCCACTGAGAGCAAATAATTGTACTCCAAACAGCGAGTCTGCAAAATAAACCCACTTGATTTTTGAGTTTACTCTTAATGACATCCAATTTTAAAATACACATTACAGAGAGGAACAAACATGAGGGCCGAGCAGATTGACTTCTCTTTGTGCATTTTAAGCAGTTCTGGTATTTCAAGGATGCAGACTGATGAATTCCTTTTAATGAAACAGTAATCACTCCATGTGTTCAAGTGGTCAGGATTCCTGAATTTCACCCAGGCAGCTCTGGTTTGACTCCTGGTATCAGAATAATTGTTTGAGCCAGCAGTTCCTCAGTTTATAAAGACCTAAGCCTGTCTGATTAAAGTACGCAAGCTGGGGTTGGTAGCTTCAGAGGTGGCATTTCATGTTCTGGGGACTGCCACGGTGCCTCTGAGCAAGATCCTGAGTCCCAAATTGCTCATCAGGGGATAGCAAACACTGGTATGAACTGGATTTACTGTTAGCTTATTAGTGAGTTTGAACGCACAATTATATTAGTTGAACACAAAGCTCAGAAGTTCAGTTCATTTTTTATTTGTTGGGGTGGCAGGGGCAAGGGGGATATGCCCTGAGTCACTCTTAAAGCATCACCAACCTTGCAACATTGCATCATGGGATTGTTAGCTGAAGGTAAGACATGAATTTTCCATTCAGTTTTTAAGGCTTTATTATGAGAAGAATTTATACAGACACTATAAGAAATAGCAGACAATATATGAAATGTAATTGGCAGTAAAAAAAAAAAAAGGGATTCAGTACTATGTTTTACCATTTCAGCCCTTCTGGGACTTTCCTCAGTCATCTTTATTCTATTTTAGGAATGTATTGTACGTCAGTTGTCTTGAGTTCATATTGTATGTTGAGCCACACCGAAGACAATCTACATTCACAGCAGACGATAAATTTCCTAAATCTAAATCTGAATTTCTGATACACAGCTTTGAGTCCTTGCTGGCTGCTTGGCACAGTGAAAACAGGCCTTCAGGAAATCGCTGTACATAAAGAGCAAAAAAAGAATACAGCAAAATACCACAAATTAACATGGTATACACTTTTTCTCTCAAATAAAAAATAAATAACAGAGCTAGGTTGTTTTCGAGGTGAGACTGTAATGATACTCTGGGGGTCAGCTGTGGCTCAGAGGTAAAGTGGGTGGACTTTTAATCAGTGGACTAGTGATTCATTTGCCAGCATTTGTAGTACTGAAGCGTCTTTTGCTATGACAGTAAATCCCAAATTGCTCCGGAAGACTTCACCATCACGGAGTGTGTGTGTGTGTGTGTGTGTGTGTGTGTGTGTGTGTGTGTGTGTGTGTGTGTGTGTGTGTGTGTGTGTGTGTGTGTGTGTGTGTTTATTTTGTGGCACTGTATAAAGCAGCGTCTTTCAACAGTGTGTGAATAAAATATATGTGCGGTTCGTGCACTGACTAAGGCTTAGAAGCTTTCTTTTATGTATAATTTATCTATTGAATAATTTATGTCTTTATAAAAACAAACAAAGAGGATCACAGTATGACTGACATCTGAGAGCAAATCCTGTAAACCTGGTCTGTCAAAATAATTCATACGTTTTTTTTATAAGATAAATGCTACAACAATAAAATGCAGAAATTAAAAGCACAGACTGAACACATTCTAAGTTATGTTATTAAAAAGGCCCAGACTTAAATCGACTGTGGACTCGCTGACAGAACGGCGAGTTTTACACTCAGTCTCCCGGTGTGTTGGCTGGTTTCAGTGTTTCGCTAACAATAACAAGACCTGACAGTTGATGTTGTATTTTTGTTTTAGATCAGCTACGAATGTTCCAAAGAAAGTCTTCAGTTCTTCTTCCCAGGAAAATTTAGGCTTGTAACAAAACTGTCATGTTGTTGTGAGAGTTGTAGTGGAGTAAAGGTGGTGTACTGGTCTAAGGTTTTCACTGTCAAAGAAGAGTCCAGGGCTCATTTTGAGGCAGCAGAGAGTTACGCTTTGGTAACAGAGTGACTTGGGTGAACAGGGTGAGGGTCTCAGGTTAACTCCAAGCTTGGTTTCCACTGCTGAGATCTTAGGTCCCTGTTCTGGTGGTTGTACTCCCCTGTACGCAGGCCTTTACACTGCTGAATATTTCTGTGTTCCTCCAAGATGAAACCAAATTTGTTAAACCATTGGCTTACACAAAGATACAACCAACTTTAGTGTTTAGTAACATCCTGCTTTACGTTTTGGATGCATGACCAAAACGATTATTCTGCAGCTGCCTGGATGTGTGCATGTGGAGAACACAATATCAATCAAAATATGCTAGCCTTATTCTTAAAATTCACCTACCGATATATGAGAGCCTCCTCCGTCAGATAACCCTCGATTAGCATCACTTGACAAAGTAGCACAAGTCACCAGAACACCACTGGTGTATGCATGTACTTGAATGTGACCTCTGAATTAGTTAGAGTGAATTTGGACAAGGGACATGAAACAGACTGAAACCAACACTGATGCCTGTTTGAGCTTTTAGGGCAAATAAGGCCATCAGTCACATTATTTTTATATCAAATCATTACTAACAATTGAAACCACTGTTATCAAGTTGGTATCAGATGTGTTATTTATTTAGGTGGAATAAAATAAAAGAATTAAAGTGATTGGTATATTCGATGTTGAAGGAAAGTTGAATGAGACTGCATGATTTGGTGGTCTAGTTATGTGCTTCATGCTTTTTTCATCAATTCTTGATAGAGTCTTTGTCCCTCAGTTTATTTGCATGGTTTATTTTTTATGATGCTTATTGCGCTGTTGTGTTGCATCTGTAAAAGCAGAAACACCAGCAAAGTAAACCACATCATCAGGGTTAATTTATGAGACATATATGACAAACCTTTCTGAAGAATGTCCTTGATTACCTTTCCTTGGTGTTTGAAGTGCAGTTGCAGAGCACTATCACAGGCACTCATGCTGCAAGCTCTTCTGTAAACTGTGTTTAGATATATAAACAGTGTGTATCCAAGTTTGGAGAAGAAGTCTACTACAATAGAGTGTCACTGCTGCTCCTTCATACAGTCTGCAGAGCTGACAGGAAGTCTCACAACCTCTGCAGAAAAGGGGATCAACTTAAGTCTGGATTACACAGTTTGGAGCAGTTGAGGAATCCAGACATCTGATGCATGTCAAACGTCAGCTATTTATCCACTGTACAGTTACCCGGGATGACTCTTAAACCATGCAAGGCCATACTGAACAGAAACACCCAGTGTAATGTGTTTTCTGTTTAGATGACGTCCAAAGGCTTCATTTTAAACCTTGAATATGAATTCCTGTTTGTAAATTTATGTAAATCAAACATACTGCGCAGTGTCAGACCAGCCGTCTGTCGCTGCAGCATAAATTTACAATTTCATACCCTGATGTGCATATTCCTTCTGCCAATTTCAAGCCTTGTTTTTATTTTGTATCACAGGAACCGGAACAGCTGCATCTGTGTTTGGGCTTTTCTTTGATGATTCAAGAGGTTTACATCAGCTAAAGGGTTACTGAATTTGGCATGGCACCATGCGTAAGTGGTGCTTCAGGAGTGTTCAAAGAAAAGTCTCCCATTAGGCAGAAAAGACAAACCACATGAGCAGCTAATGTGGCTACAGTAATGGCAGCACAATGAGCCCAGCACATGGAGTTTTTTTAAGTCGATTTTTGTTCAATTTTGTATTTCATCACTTTTTATCACCCATACCTTTCGAAGGTTTCAAAGTTATGTCTAATTATGTGTAAAAATTTACTCTGCATTCATCCTAATGAGGGGTCAATTTCACCACAACTGGGGGTTGACACCAAATACATTCACATGTACATAAACAAAAAGGGGGAAATGGATTATACTGCAAACAGCACTTATTTGATTAAAAGGTTCTTTTCATTAATACAGTCTTCATCCCCCACCCCCCCACCCCCCAAAAAAAATAAAAAATAAGAATAAAATAAAATTAATAAATAAATACAAAATAAAGAATAAAATAAAATAAATAAACATGAGAAAACAGGCACAAGCAGCCTGTTCCAGATAGAAACATGTCTCTTACAAGCAAAGCGACCACCATATTCAGACATTGAGGAAGCTGCTGGTCTTCCCAAGACAGTTCATGATGATACCCTCACACCATATTTTGTCATGTGGTCTGCAGTAGAAAAAGAGTCATCATAGAGTTTACCATCCTTCGGAAACAGGGCATCAGCAGCCAATGGATGGAAACATCTGAAATACTCTGAACTGGCAGTGGGTCGTCCAAAGGGGATCTGGAAAACCAGTGTGTATCCTATGGAGGTTAGGTGAAGAGGTTTTGTCAGCAGCACAGTTGTCCACTTATTCCGGGTCATTGGCATAATGGGGTCAAACCTACACTAAGTTGTGAATAAGCTTGGAGGCAAAGAGAGTCAGCTTCTGGCTTTGGCTCAGGAGGGAGGTCAACAGTTGGGGGTTAACCTTGTTAAGGCAGCTGCAGGGGTGGTGGGGTCCTCCCTTAAGCCTGTCTTCTTTCCCTGGCTGACTTTCCTCAGCATGCCTTAGCATGCTGGACTTCTTGATTTTACAAACCCCACTTCCAATAAGGCGCAGGAACATAGCATAAAATGTGAATAAAAACAGAATACAATGATAATCAGATCTTGTTAACACATGAAGATACCATGCTCCATGAAATAAACTAATAAACCAGAAAAACAATCTGTTGTTGATTTTTTTTCTTTTAACAACTGTACACAAGTGTTTTACATAAGTAGCATCATAAGTGAGATCATACTGCCATACAGCATGCTGTGATTGTATCTGAACATTGTCCACTGGCCTCATGCACATGACAAAACCAGCTTTTTTCTTGTGCCATTATTCACCGTGAGAAGTCCAGTGTTTATGTTTGTGATATGTGATATGTGAAGGCCTGCATTATGCTAACTGAATTGGGTTACTGATTGGGATTTCAATTACTGTAAACTATGAGTGCTGTTTGCTAACCATGCCATGCTATTGTTAGCTGATAACTCGACTTGCCCCCTCCTCGCTCCTATCAGGCACTATCCTCTCTTCATTATAGGATCACTTCTGGTTGTGGTCCACAAACCAGTGAGTTCAATCACAGTGGCTACACCTCTTCTTTCATATAGGTTATGAATACAGCAGAAAACCGACTTCTATGAAGGGTTTTTCATAAAAGTGAAGAGGGAGCCCTGAGAGGACTGTGTTCAGTTGGAATAATGCAGCCTGGCATAAATTCTCATGATATCTGTTCTTATATGAAGCTGCAGACCAAAAGATGCTGGTATGGAGGAGAAGTCGCGCTGTGAGTCAACATCAGCCAGCCACCTCACTTATGACACTTTGACTTCTCTGGTATCTCTAAGGAAATAAATTTTAACAAGTGCATGGAGCACATTCACAATAAATTATTATTTTAGACGAAGGTAGGAAAAGAATATGTGAGGGCTAAATATAAATATGGATATGGAAAGGAAACACTTCACAAGACTGCACTTGTTTTTCCCTGGACACCAATACCAGCTCTGCATGGAGATAAAAACAGAGGCTTAATCTGACCCGAGAAAATACACTGAATAAATATGAGTTATATAATAAGGACTGTCAGGGTTAACATGTCGACAGCAATGCAATAAAGGTCCAAGATTAACACTTTAATATCGTTCTTTTTTTATCATTTATTTTTGTTGTTGTTGTTTGGTTTCTTTTTCTTTTGCTGAAATAAAGCTGCCTTAATGACCAATAACCTGGTACACGATCAGACTGATGTCAGTGGGCAATCAGATTACAAACGTCAGGAGAGCACTGTTGTGGAGTGAGTGAATAGCTGCACACTTACCTGAGGACGAAACCAAATCAGACAAATTAACAGTGATTGCTTCTCTGCAGACAACCGACTGAAGGCCAGTCAGAACTGCAGAACATTATAGTCCGAGCAATATTCTCAGGTTGACATGTTGTTATCCATCTTATCGTCATAGGCAAAACAGTTTTATTTATTTAACAACGAGTGACCAAATGGGAGCCCCTGAAAAGTGTGAATGCTGACGTATTAACCTGGGATCACCCAGTCTATCTCAAATGTGGTCAGGCCCAGAATAGTTGCTAGCCTTTCTAGATCATGGTACATAATGTCTCATTTCCTAATGTTTGGTACAGTTAAAATCTGCATTTGTGGATGCAGCAACTGACTGTGTTTACAGACATTTGTTATATGGGAGTGATTTAAAGCCGGTACAATGATTTCCAGTGCAGAGATCTCTGTTTTGAACATTGCTGACCGAGGATCTGAAGATCACAACCATCCAGTATTGGTTTTGATTAGAAATTAGATGGATACACTTGTGAAGTCTACTTGTGTGTGGACTGGAGAGAGTCAAGAGATAATTGAAAGATATCCCTATATTCAGGTTTGAATGAAACACAGTCTACGTCACATCAGAGGTTCCATTTGTGCAGCTATCATTGTGATTAGACATCAGGGAAAATACTTTATTTTTTGAGAGATCTTGACATTTTATTATGCCTTGGATATAAATTTAGAAGAAAAAAAAAACTTTGTTCAATCAACTCCATGTACATATTTGTCCAGAATTTCAGCATCACAGTCAATTCAAATTAAAACAGACAGAGCCGACCTAGCATGTGCTGAGGGACTCTAATCACACCTAGTGCATTTTGTCTCACTTAGTCTGACACCGAAGACCAATTAATGCTGGACTAAATGAAGTCACCAAAGAGAACATGTCAGTTTTGCGCTTACTAAGTATCAGAGCCCCTGCGCTGGGATTTAAACTGTGATTGAATTAGACACCACTGCAGAGGGGCGCAGGGGGGAGCCGGTTGGGGGGAATGTGTGTGATGGGGCAGACAGAGTCAGACAGGCATGTGCAGAGTACCAAAACTGTGAATCTCCTGCCCCTCTGACAGATGCCTCGCTGATGATTTATTGCGCACATGAATCCCCAGTCCTCACACCCACTTTGCTGGAAATATACTGAGCAGGATGCCTCGAACTGGAATAATCTGATGAGAAAAAAAAATCTTAGCAAGTCAAATATCTCCCCTGAGCTTGCATGTATATATCAATATGACTTTTACCAATTGTGTTTTGGTTCTGGGAATACACTAGTCAGTGTCTTGGGGAGTACAACGTTTCACTTAGTAATGTTCAGGCACAAAAGCACACCTGATGACTCACATGCTGAATGGGACAACCATAATTATCATGAATTACTTGAAATCAAAGCCTCTGCCCAAACATGGATATAAGTAAATCCTGTTTACCCGCCTTTCCTCATTCAAGTACCTCCTGCTAGAATTTTTTCAGAGCTTCACTTTGCCAACAGAAAGCTTCTATCTATCTATCTATCTATCTATCTATCTATCTATCTATCTATCTATCTATCTATCTATCTATCTATCTATCTATCTATCTATCTATCTATCTATCCGAATTGAGTGTACTGATTAAGCATTTCTCTAGTCATCTGACTGCATGTCACACCCACTCGTTCACACACTGATGGAATTCACACATCCCTGGCAATGCCATCTGGAGAAATTCGGGGTTCACAGTCTTACTCATATTTAACAATATTGAACCAACAACCTTCTGAATAGATGCGACTCCACAATGGAGCCAAAGCTGCTTACTGTAACAAATGTTGAAAAAATTCAAAAGCTGAGAGGTTTGACTTTCCTGCTGCAGATAGAGTTAAATTCAGGAAATTATTTGGATCCCTTATTTGGACCATGAGAGCTTCAAATCAAATTCTCTTTTGATCCATCCAAAAGTTGACAGGTGTGGTCGTTTACTTAAACACTGTTGACCTGGTACCGTAAAGTCAAAGAGATTCATCCTCTGTGAAACATGAGTGCTTTTGAGTTAAGGTTTGTCACAGTTGTTGTTACTATTTGTTTTATCATCTTTGTGCAACTCTGAATAAAAAATAGGATTCATGAATGAATTTTATGGTAACACTTTATTTGATGCCTTTCTCTATAGTGCATTATAAGTATATGTATAATGTGTTATAATCACGTTATAGCACTGTATACTTACAGTTATAAACACTCATTATTGATCATAATGCTTTATAGCAATAATCATAACTCATTTTTTCATGACTTACAAGGTCAGTATTATAATGTGTTATAACTGTTAACAACTCACTGACAATGCTCACATTGATAATACAATTCTGCTGCTAACAGTTATAACACATTATAAAACCTGACCTTGTAAGTCATGATAAAATGATTTATAATGTTATTTGATTTTGCTATAAAGCATTATGATCATTTATGAGTGTTTATAACTATAGTTATACAGTGCTATAATGTGATCATAATGCATTATATGTAGAGATAGGTGTCAAATAAAGTGTTATCAGTTTTATTTTACATCTCAAACATAGTCTTTTAATTTCATCTTTGAAATTTTGGGGTGTTTGTTTGGTCCTTGACTTAAATTACATGACGATAGTGTTATACATAGTGTGCAGCACAGTATATTCTTTCTTTATGCCCCTGTAGCACACAGACACCAAGTCCAAGTGTCCTCTGCCTCAAAACAATCTCCTCTATAATCTTCATAGAGCATCCTCATGACATCCTTCAATGGGAAATGTAATAAGGTGCAGACTGACCTGGTATAGAGTTTCTGTAGGTTCATGCTGAAAAATAATGGAAGTGTGACAGAGCGTGTGTGAGCTCAAGCATGTGTGAAAGATATTGAAACTGAAGATGGAGAAAGGTGAAGAATCTGATAACAAGATACTCCGGTAAAGAGGGAGTGAGAGAGACAGAGAGAGAGAGAGACAGAGAGAGAGGGAGCTCAAGTACGGGAAGTCAGTGCAGCTGTGACGCACTAAAGCTTCAAAGCAGTTCGGATGAAGTGCTAGAAAAACTGTAATGCAGTGATGTGGTGGCCCGGGATGACCAAACATCTTCTTCAACTTCTTCAAATGAGGTTCAGCCTGTAAATGAGAAGAGAAGAAAGCCTTTTAGGAGCCTTCAAACTACAGGTGTGTGTGCTTTTTTGTTTGTTTCTCACTGGAATTCATCTTAATAAGTCATGTCTCATGGAGTGGTAAACAAATCCAGTGTGGGAATCTAAACAAAACCTACTCTGGAGTCTGTACTCAGATGAACATAAATATCTCTTTATATAACGCAGTGACAACATTGTTGGTTTTTAACTACATTTTTTGTGTCAGATCATAATAAACATAAAAGTGCACATTAAAACAGTTTTTTTTAGCTCTGCTATGTATTATGAAGACTAGTCAAACAAATTTTTCGAATGTGATGCTGTAAGTCTACTCTTTTTATCTTAAAGTGATTTGACTGCTTTGTTCAGTCCATCAATCCCACTTTAATTGTGGTTTTCCTGATAACTCTGATAGGCAAGACCTATGGTGGAGCTACTGGGGGGAAGAAAATGTGGTTTTTGAAAGCAGTTAGTTAAAAATAGGACATTACTAAAATAGTGCTTTTGCTAGAGCTCTTAAAGATACAGTTTAACTGGCAAAAGTTTTACTGTTCATTCGGATTCCTCTGCTGACACTTGAATTACTGTTTATGCCTCTTAAAGTCTAACTAACTGGATGATTCAATTTTTGTGGAAAGTAGATTAGATTTGTCTTATTACTTTTTTAATTAGACTAGGGTAGCAATGTACATTTTGACAGAGATTTCGATAAAGTTCAAAAATCAATGTAGTAGAGGGGGGGATATGATCTCCAGGCCAACCATAGCCAATGTGCATCCAAGAGATGACAGAATTTAACATGAAACACCGACATTTTCCATACAAACTAAATAAGAATATCTGTTTCATCTCAAAGTGATATTCCGGTGCAAAATTAAGTTAGAGTCAAACACACCGTAACACCGAGTTCGACACCCCCTCGAGAGATGAATGTTGCCGACTGCTTGCTTCTCTAGTTATACCATCAACAGTACATATAAGGTCTCAGCCATAGTACTATTCATCAAACATCTTTTTAACTTTGCCTAATTTCTTAAGCAAAGAGACTAAACACAACTCACCCACTCTCTTCCTGCAGCGGCTTGTGAGCTCAGACGAGTCCATTAGCGACTGCAGTGGGGTGACACAGCTCAAGGAAGAACAGCTATGATCATGAAATTAGGTGCTGTTCTGAGCATTATTTGTGGCTATAAAGTGGCTTTTTGGTTGAGGTTCATGCGTGGCTCCTTAGACGGCCGTGTATTGCTATTGTGCGGTCGTTAATAAAGTTTGTAAAACTAGAGAAGCGAAAGGGATTAATCTCTCGAGAGCTCAATCCCTTTCCCCCCTCCATTTCAATATTGAAATTAAGCTCTGAGTGAAAACTTTGTACAATGCATACACTGTAGAAACTCTAGATTTGAAATGTCAGCAGCAAAGATTACAGGAGATAGTGTCATCTTGATCATTTGATTTTTTTTTTTTTTTTTTTTAAACTTCCTTTTCATATTTTTTCCATCAGGTCACAGAGCTCTTCAACCTTCTCTCTATTTGGCAACATGATGGAATCGAACTGTTCCATCGCAGGTCTTTTCCCATCCAGTGCAACAATTTTCAGCGGCCCTGACTGCCCTGAGGTTTCTGTGGCATGTGGGATGAACGTCTCCTTGGTTGTGACAAATGCTACCGTGAAACAGCTTGAAGTGTTGTGCATGAGTGAAGAGGAGTACCTGAATCTGCATCTGGGGGTACGGAGGTCCCCTGAGTTTCTTCCTGTCTGTATCATCTACCTCACCATCTTCTTAGCTGGCGTTCTAGGCAACTCCCTGACTTGTGCAGTAATCTTGCACTACAGGGTGATGCAGACACCCACAAACTACTACCTGCTGAGCCTGGCAGTGTCAGACTTGTTGGTTCTTCTACTAGGGATGCCGCTAGAGCTCTACGAGATGTGGCAAAACTACCCTTTTCTGCTCGGGGAGGGAGGCTGCTATTTCAAAACCTTCCTGTTTGAGACCGTCTGCTTCGCATCGATCCTCAATGTCACAGCACTCAGTGTGGAGCGCTACGTGGCGGTGGTGCACCCCCTTAAAGTCAAACATATGACTACACGTGCTCGTGTCAAGAGGATGATCTTTATTCTGTGGGTGCTGTCCATGCTGTGTGCTGTACCAAACACCAGCCTACAAGGAATAGAGGAGCTGGACCCATTATTTGGACGGAGATTTCCCCAATCTGCAGTGTGCAGTATGTATAGCTTTTTGATTCTGTTTTTACTGTTGTAAAGGGTCTACAGCAGGCATGTCCAAACTATTCCACAAAGGGCCGTGTGGCTGCAGGTTTTCTTTTCAACCAAGCAGCAGCACACCAGACTTGATTCATTTCATCAGCTGATCCCAGTCTTCAGACAGCTGATAGGTCAGACTGCTGCTCTCGATTGGTTGGAAGAAAACCTACAGCCACATGGCCCTTTGTGGAATAGTTTGGACATGCCTGGTCTACAGCTACACCAGTACCTGAGTCAACAATGCTGACTTGCTTAAAGGCCAAATCCGATGAAATTCATGTTTTTCTTGTTGTCTACATGTTCATATGGCAGAGAGATATCATGAGAAAATTGAGTGCGAAATTGCATTTCTGAGTATTTTTGCATTCAAACCAATGTGAATCTCTGGCAGACCCAGATGGCAGGCTCAGAAACAGTGAAATTTCCTACATCACAAATCCAAGCCCCGCCTCCGGAGCCCCTCTATGCAGACCACACCCAAAGAAATATTTGTTTATTATTCTAATTTTCATTTGATATCATACAATTGATTTTGTTGAACAGGACTCCTCTAGATGTGTTTCTACTTGCTTTTGTTTCAGAGTCCACTACTCTACAGTTACATAGAAGATTCAGTGCAGAAGTATCAACCAAGCCTTAGAGTGAAACAATGAATGTTTCACACTTTAACCTAAACCCAGCTTTTTAAAAACCCCATAATTGAATGGAAAAATAACCAGCATGGTGGTCATGACCTCTGACCTTTAAGACTGTCTCTGTACTCATCATATCCAGACCAAGACTGTCCATGTAAGGCTGAAATTAAATGCTGCCCTAAGTAAAAACCATAGTTCGGACAAATATCATCATGAATTGGTGAGATGAACAACTTTTGAAGGCAGGCTCAGTCTGGCAGGCTTATGGTTTGGTGGTGAGAGCTGCCGTCCTTGAGTGAAACGCTTCAGAGTTTGAATGATCAGAGACTAAGCTTCTTGGCAACGAATGAAGTTCTTTCCTCACACTGTAGTTTACATCCAGCTTTGCACAAAAGACATAACAAAAAAGTGTTTTTTGTTTTGGCAGGCCTGTGGTGCGGTGGTCAGAGCTCTTTTTTTTTGAGTGATATGGTTCTGGGTTCAACTCCCCACTAATCAGGGCTTTTCTTGTGGGGCAAAAATTAACTGCTTTCTTTACACAGTAGAGTTGGCTCAGGTTTTTAATGGTTATGATTAACTGGTGCAGTAAAAAAGCCCTTAAAAGGCAGGCAAAGACAGACAATCCTGTAGCAAGGGGTGAAATGATCCTGCTTTGGACCCTCCAGAAACAAGTACTATACAGTTTGGCATAAATGAAATGTTTCCTCACTCTGAAAAGTAAACCCAGTTAATTAAAAACCCTAATAAACAAAGACCTGCAAAGAAAAGACCCAGACAGACATTGGAAGGCCAGCTGGTGGTGTTGTCAAGCCTGCAACATTTGGGTGAGATGGTCTTGGGTTCAAATCCTCTTGTATCAGGGACTTTCTAAGACACAAATAAATTGATTTCCTCACACTGAAGACAAGAAAAGGAAAGAAAAACAACAACCCCCGCAAAAACAGAGAGGTAAACAGGATCTGTTCAAAAGTGAGCGTACAATGGACCGTGAGATTGACAGGTACATTGGTGCAGTGTCAGCAGTGTTGGGAAATGATGAACAGGGAGCTGAGCCAAAAGGCAAAGCTTTCAATTTACCAGTTGAACTGCACTCCAACCCAAACTTATGGACCCAAAGCTTCAGATCACAGATGAGTGGGGCTGAGATGAGTTTCAATCAAATGGTGGCTGGGATCAGTGCATTTTAGTTGAGGCTGATATACTGCTGGCATGTTCAGAAGAGAATCCCACATTGGTAGGAAATGAAAAAAGAGAAAATTGAAAAGCTGGATTCAAGAGGAAAAAAATAAATCTCTGGATTTATCAATAAAGAGAGACTTTGCATTTGTTATTCACAACTGGGAGATGCAAAGCAATCTTTGTTCTCCAACATAATCTCCAAACACAATAATAATGCACAGGCAAACAAACCCTCCTGTGTCAGAAGCCCCTGAACTCTGTTCTGCAAAGGTCTCTAAAAACTGCTGTAATCAAGCCACTACCAGAAATTAAATGACCAGAAAATGTCAGGTCTGCTGCTATCTTTCTATTAAATCAGTGTTTAAGACTCAGCTGTTTACGGCTGCCTTTTATTCCATAATTTCCATGAATCATTTTGAGTTCCATTTTTATTGGACAATTTGGCACTGTAAATTTCTATGCTCCTATTTTAAACATTACCATATTTTAACCTTCTGTTCTGATGTGTTTTGATGAATTATCTATTCTTGCTTTGAGTGTCAATGGTTTGTTTCACTTATTTGAAATGTCACCTTTTAATGATTCTTCATATTATCTTCCTCCATGTTTATTTCTGACCCTTTTAATGTTTCTTTTAAAGTCTTGTTTGAGGATCTCTGTATTGCCTTGTTTTCAAATGTGCTTTATAAATTAACTTGCCCTGCCTTGTCTCCAGTGAGCTTGGGGGTTTTTCAGGTTGGAATGTAGCCATGAAACCCATGGTTCATTCATTAATAAACCAATTAATATCTATGTTTATTCCCTTTTGTTTCATCTCTATCTTTAGAAGTGGTTAAGCCTCCCTGGATGTACAACCTGATCATCCTGATTTCCACGCTGGTCTTTTTCTTGCTCCCCATGCTGATCATCAGCATCCTCTACCTGCTTATTGGCCTACAGCTGCGCAGGGAGAAGGCATTAACTATGGTGGACCCCAGGGGAAGCTTTGGACCTGAAAGTCTTTCCAAGTCCCAAAAGCAGAAGCTGAGCAAGCGCAACGTGCAGGTCACCAAAATGCTGAGTGAGTGTCATGTCAGTAATGTTCTCACTAAACTGCTAAGGGCCAGAAAGCAGACAAAACAACCGACAGTGTAAGTGAGATTGTACTTCCACTGTACCTGGTTGCACCTTTTATCATTTGTTTTGACAGATATTAACATAAATGTTCAATCGTTCCAGCTTTTTCTCAACTCATATCTCTATATGGATTTTGATGCACTAACAGGCCTGCCAAGAGGTCTGCATTGAAGCTTTTTGGAAATGAGCTCAATTCAAGTGTTATTTAGTTGACCTTCTAGGCAGTAGCAACTGGCTTGATAGCATGTTTGGTATTTTCCATAGAGTAATGTATTTGTGGCTTTGTTATTGGCTTTTTTCCAGCACTGTTAAGAAAACCTGCTATTTGAGTTGCCTGGTTGGTTTCTAACAGGGATTTAGGCAAGCAAGAGCAATCTTTTCCAAATGTCAAGCATGAAAATCAAAATAAATCTTTGCTTGTGACAAAAAAGGAATTACCCTTGTATCGAATAATAGGGACAGATTCAAAGGCTTTGATAACTTGGCATTTGTCAACCCTCACTACTCTGTGCCACCCGTTGGTTCATAAATGGTTATTCTTTGCTGCATAAAAAAACATGGCGACAGGGAAAACGGAAGCAGACAATCATTTATTATTATAGTCCATGACCTGTATGTCCAGTTGCCTTCTATTAACTTGAACTCTCTGTCTGGCTGGTCCAGGTGTGCTGGTGATTGTATTTGGACTCTGCTGGGCTCCCTTCCACATAGACCGTTTGATGTGGAGTTACATGGACACCTCTGATGTGGAGCATCAATATTTATTCGGCCCAATCCACATTGTTTCTGGAGTCTTCTTCTACCTGAGCTCTGCTGTCAATCCCATCCTCTACAACCTCATGTCCACCAGGTTCAGAGAGATGTTTCGTCACATTACCTGCTTCTCCAAAGGATGGTCGACACACTCCACTTTACAGATGACTCAGCGCAGCACAATGACTGAAAGTCTAAAATCAATTTAGCCAATGGCCTCTGTTTAAAAGAATGAGAGGAGAAAATGAGAGTCACTGCAAAAAAGCAGAGGAAGAAACATATCGAGTATATCCCTTTAATACCTTAAACCACAAATTATGGCCAGAAAATTCAATTTTTTTGAGCCGAAATGTTTCTTTCACTCACTACTGAAAAAACAAAAAATCTAAATGTCCTTAAAATTTAACAAATATATATATTTATCTGTTTTGATACATTAGATGTTTTTGGAAACTGATAAACCACAAAAGGACATTTTTATCATTTATTGGACTGTATTCATGTGATTTTTTTTTCTTTGTGATTTGTTGATCATATTGATTTGATAGAAGTATCATAAAAGTATGTATCAAATATGTTAAAAAGGCATTAAAGGGATATTTATAAGCAGATGCAAAGATTGGGTTCAAATAGTATGGAGGTTTTACGTAAAGAGGTAGGTTTGCATCAGAAAATGATCCTGCTGAGACAAAAGAGAAGCTTTATTACTCCAAGATGATAAATATACAGGTCAAGAAATTGAAGAAATGACCCAAAATGAGGAAAACGAGTCAAGTTTATTTTTAAAGCACATTTCAAGAGCAGATGTAACAAAATGCTTTGCAATATAAGAGAAAAAATGCAAAAAATATATATATTCAGAATACATAAAGGCAGTCAAAGACAAACTAAACAAAGTCTGAACATAAGGGTCCACATGAGGGTAAAACATCAACCGTGTCCTCAATTCTCAGTTCTAGCAGAAGACTGTCCCCATGTTTAGAGGCAACAACTTCAAACACACAGTCTGCTTCAGTTTGAGTCAAGTTCAAAGAAGAACCAGCAAGTCCACCCCCTCCTTGTGCTACACGAGGAATGAGGAATGTGAAGTGTTTTGTGAAGTTATACTTGAGTATAAGGTTTTATAAATAACTGAAATATGCACCAAACTGTCATTAAGTATTAGGCGTGTGAATAAATAATAGTGCAAGGGACTGTGTCCATCCTGGAGAAGACCAGGTTAATTCGCAGCCTGTGAGTGTTTTCTTTTGTCCTCTTGTAAATGTATCACTTCAATTTTTTCACATTTTACACATTTTTCTTGTATTATTGTGGATTGACAACAATTCATCATGTAATTTTATGACTTACTCTGTCTCATTTCTCATCAAGTTGTACTTCTTTTCTTGAAATATGTAAAACATTTCTCTCAAATTTATTTTCATAATTTCACAATGACTTTATTCTGGAAATCTCCTTTTTCTCATGTGCCCCTTATTCTCGATTGTAAGTGATAAAAACAGAAACTGTAAATAGAACATTTATATATATATATATATATATATATTAATGCACTGGACCTGATGAAGTGCTCCCTGTTATATAATGAAAACATGAATGTTTTGTCAGTGTGTACTCTTGAAACCCTGTGGATAGTAAGATGACCCCTTGGATAGTAAGATGTGCCTGCAGATGTTTTTTTCTCAGTTTTTCTTAGGCTTTGAAACAGATAAGTACATTTTGTCTTTGTTCTTGTTTTATACCCTGACTCCATCAGGACCACCAGCTTGAGGACTGCCTGAAATATAAATCTGCGTGGTGTTGAGGTGTACATGTTTGTAAAAAGGTCTGCAAGGGGACAAGCTTATCTTCCCTTTAGCTCTCTAATATCAGCTTTGGTGGACATGTGAGGGAAAATTTGAGCCAATAAAAAGGATAGTTATGAGGGCTAAAAGGGAAAGATGATGTTACTGAGGCAATCCCAGAGAAGAAATGAAATCATGGAGGACATAAAGTGGGAGGAGGACAGAAAAAGAAGGCGAGCTTCCAGATGGATTCGGACAAACAACGTTACAATGACACTGGGTTAGTCGGCCACACCAACACTAATGAAGAAAAATCTACACACTCCTATTACAATGGCAATACACTGTTTATGGAATAGCTCTGAAATGGACCTGATCAAAGATCTGAATCATCTATGTAATGCAATAAGTGATTCCATGCCTAACTTTCCAGAATTATGTGAGTACAATGTGGATGCTGTGAAATTAAACCTCAAATTGTCCTTAATGTGAGATGTGATGGGTTTCATTTTGACTGAAGTCAGCAATGACTAAGCAAAAACAAATTTTTACTAGAACTAGATCCAATAGAAAGTCACCAAAGTGCTCGGTTGACATTGTTGAAGAGAGGTGTGACATTTTCAGTTCTATGACTCTAATTTAAGTCATTAACAGTTGCTTTAAGATTTATTCATGAAACTAAAGAGTTATCATTTATGAGGTGGATCTTTGTTTGCTGTTAACTTATCGATAAACCTGTAGATATTAGAAAACACATGGGAACATGGGAACTTTGGAGCTCCAGTTCCTTTATAATGTTTTTGATACAATGAGGCTGGTGCCAGTTCCAGTGACATGGTTTATGGGACATAAACACGAGACTCATTGCATGTGAGATTGGTAAAATGAGAGGTAAAATGTTAAGTGGGAACGGGAGCTTTAAAGGTCTTCTTTGGGAGAGCAATAGGTGTGAAAAAAGAGGATAATGTGAGCTTGCAGACACCAAAGGCAACATGAGACAAACCCAAATTAAATTTGGTTTATTTTCTCTTACAGAACTCTTCAAAATCTTTTATCATTTCATGTTTTTTTTTTCTTTGCCAACAGGGGGGTTCAATGATCCTGCACAATGTAGAATAACAGGATGAAGACTTGTCTCCTGATTTCCTTTCTCTAAACTCCCATGATCACATTGCCACACTGTGTTTATGAAAGCATAATGCTGAGGAGCCAGTTGTGCCCTCAACCAAAATAAAAACCCTTGAAGATTACCAGCAGCAGTCTCTTGGCTCAGTGTTGATGTGATGCAGTTAAAATGAAACATTGGTATGCAGACAGACGTAGTGTATTGTTTCAGCACTGGATAAAACAATACTTTAGTGTACATAAAACATGGCAGCTCATCTGTTTACAGCTGTGGCAGAGGAATACCTAAATAAGGGCATACTTGTCAGATCATGCATCATCACTGCTTTTTTACTAGCCTGAATGTATGGTTGGAATTACAAAGGAGGCACATGGAATAAAAATTACATGAAGGAAATAAATGAGTTATTACATTAATTTTTACTTTCTATCATTATATGTCTCCAAATGCGTCTTTATTGACCACTTGCATACAGATCTCAGTTTCTCCCTGTGTAGGTAAATAAACTCTGGTTCTCACTGACCTTCATTAGACTTTAAAAAAAAAACTACTACAGTCATGTAGCACAGAGAGAGAGAGTGCTGTGATTATGTGCATGAGCTGCAGGGAGAAGAATGATCACAGACTCATGTGACAATTTTAATCATGCATGATCCTGTGGCTCCACGGTTCATCAGTAAAACACAAAAAGTACGACACAAACTGCAGTCCCTGTTGACAGCACAGACAGTCTAATTTAACTGCATGATTAACACATGATTTCATGTTATGAACTGTCTGCATCCCTACCATGCTGAATTATTATTATACACTAATGAACTGCGCCCCTGTCTCATTTTCCGATCCATTTGTGTCAAAGCATGTTGAGCAAAAGATCATACAGTATATAATGTACAGAAATAAAGGCAAGCATGACAAAAAAACACACACTTATCTCTGTTAATCATCCATATTTCCCTAGGAAATTACATCCTCTGATAACCTGTAATGCACACCTGCACAGTTATCCACTGGTTTTTGTCACTTGATCACTTTCAGTCCTGTGACTGCTGTTAATTCTCCTAATCCCGATCTCTTTTAATATCAACCTATAGTACATTTTAGTCCTCGTCCTTGATTAGATTGGTGAATAGATCCACATTCATTAAAGCTGACAGTAACCTTAATCGTCAGGACTCTTTCTTCTTATGTCTAATTTGGAAGGGGAATGAAATTGCCTTTTCAAACAATTTAAAGCACCAGCAACCTGAGACCAAATTGTACAATGGATTTTTCTTTCTTTCATTTTTGCACTGATGAAACTCGCTTGTTTCAAACTAATTCAAACGAGAAAAAAAAAAAAAACTCCCAGGTGACATACTGCATATATCTCTCCCTTTTTTCGCCTGAAATGAACACAGCAAAAGAATTCACAGTGCAAAGAAAGTTCCTCATTATGATTTGAGGATTGGTGTTAAGGCCATATCTACATACAAGGATTTTTTTTTTTTTTATCCTTACTGCTGGCAGTGCTGTTAATTAGGTTTGGTAGTCATGGGTTTCTGTGTTTAATTGCCTCTTGTATTTGAGAAAACACATCTGCAAGGGGAGAGTAAGATACTGTATGTTCTCATCTTTTGTTTTGTATGTTGAGCTTCAGTTCGTATTTCTTTAGTGGATTTTTTTGTTAAATCATTGTCAATTGTACTTCAACTTGGAAATATCCCTTGTCACACTGATTTTAAATGTTCAATTTGAATCCATTTTAATCTACTATATTTTTACAGTGCTTCAGTTTTGCCTCCTCTTCTGTTTTCTTGTTCAGCTTATTTGTCTGTATTGCCAGTTGTGGCGTCTCCCTCATTAAGAACATTGAGGGCAATTAGACGGACCGCTACATTCCTATGTAGTAGCAGTATTAGCTGCTCTGAAAGTAAACTTAGCAGTCATTCCATGTAAGGAGAAAAAAATGCCCAAGAAGAAGATAAAACAACTTTATGTTTATTATCTGGATGAGGTTGTGTTATGCCATATGCAAAGAGTTTGAAACTATGGATCACTCTGTTCTCCTGAAATGTCAAACTGGGATTGGCATTTTCTAGAACTGCCCTCAACTAGTTTCTTTCTAAGTCTCAAATATACAATCCATCTTCTCAAATAGCAATTCATCCCCCACGTGTGGGGTTCCCCAGGGTTTGGCCTTAGGTCCTCTGCAGTTCAATCTGTTATTACTCTAATTGGAAAAATCCTCTCGACTCACATCTTCTTCCACTGCTAAGCTGATGATACTCAGATCTGCCTGACTAACATAACCCAGTTACAATTCTTGCCCCTAGTTATATCCCTACTCTTACAGAACCACCAGACCCCCTATTTCCCCACGGTGGGGCCTATTGACTGTTCTTTTCCTTTGATTAAGGAAGGCAAAAGTCAGGGATGGGGCTTTCTCTGTAGCACCTCCTTGAAGTAACCTGTTAAAGGTCTGTGACTGACAATCTCTATTAAGGCTGAAGAAACATCTCAAGACTTTTTACTTCCTCTTTTTTATTGTGTTTGATGTGTGTATGTGGTCTGTCATTATACTGCTGTGTGTATAACCTATGTCTGTTTTTGTGATGCATCTCTAAACAGAACCTACTGCTTTTACAGCTATAATATAAATGTAATACACTTTAGTTAATTCATCACTCTAGACTACCCCACTCTCAGCCAGACTGTGTGCAAATTTGAATGCACTTATTCAGATTATTGGGGAAATGATTATGTTCAAGTTGTATAGCTGGTCTAAAATATAGAACATTTAAAAATTGTAGAGAAACATCTTTTTTAAAAGAATTTGTAAATAAAATTTATTACAGTTTGGTATGAAGACAATAAGCATAATAAAATACCATGCAATGTGATAAAAACAAACAGTAAACAGAACAAGTCACTTCAAAATGGGATAAGAAAACAGTAACATATGATAGGAATACAAAAAAAGTTCAAGCACCAAGTTATCATTATCTAATGTTAAGTTAAACAACATCACTACAGTCAGTAAAGTAAAGGCTCCCAGCTCTGACAAGATCAACATAACTGAAAACACTGCATCAAGAACTGGTCAGGCATTCGTGAACAAATAGTTTGAGACTAAACAAGCAGTAAAGTAATAGAAAAAAACACTTTACAAAGTTCCCTGAGATAAAGCTGAAATGTTTAAAGGCTTTAAGACATCTTATTCCTCTGTGTCTAAACCTTTAAAACCTTCAGAGGTTTTTGGGGCAGTACTTCCTCTCAAAGCGGGGGACATCAAACTTTCGGAGGCATCCTTTATAATTCATGTAACGAATCTTTCCAAAAATAGGTCTCTCTGCCCAGCCCTGGTCATGGATGCCACAGATGGACCACATACATCCTATGAGAGGTGGAAAAAGTGCAGAGAGTATCAGCATTTATAAAACGTAACTCAGTTTATCTGTGTCATCTTTGATCAATTAAGATTCGAGTCCTCACCGACAAAGCCATTGGGGTCTTGGCCATCCAGCTCGTAGCGATCGTTCAGGTACAAAGCAATTGAGAGTGCCTCCTCTGGTGAAGAAGTCCACTCCAGGATCTTTTTGGCCCAGTACATCCTCAGGAAACCGTGCATCTTCCCTTCAATGACCATCTGGTACTACAAGAGGAATTAAACAAAAAGCAGAAAAAAATAAAGCTTGAGGTAAATAGACTCAAAAGTGATTGATTCTGAACTGGGAAAGCAGGTTCTGAGGGCAAAAGTTTAAACAGCTGAAAAATTCGACACAGTAAACACACTCTAACACTGAAAAATAGGAGTATTCTTGAGCAAGAGTATGTAGATGTGAGACCTGATGAAAAAGCTATACCTGAGCAGCATTCCAGAGTTTGTCATGTGTTTTTGCTTTCTCCAGTTGCTCACGCGAGTAGAGATACGGCCTTTTGTCTTTGGCGTGATCTTTCAATGTCTTCTGGGCCCACTCATATGCACCTGAGTACCACACATACACACACACTCAATTTAGTACAACAATACATTACTAAACCTACAAGAAACAAGGGGCAATGATAAGTTACTTTCTTTGACAAATGTGTTTCATACAGGCAGACTTCTGATCATTGATACTAATGGTAAAATTTTTCCCATTCAGGGATCTCAACTGACCCTCCACACTGTCGTATTTCTTGTTGTAGAAGCAGAAGTTGTCAGTCAGCTCCCTGCGCACCACCAGCTCCTCAATGTAAGAGGCAACGCTCACACCTGCCTTTCTCCCGCTGTGCTGAACCTGCAGGGCCACACGCTGTGCTGACAGGTGACCTGATAGAAGGAAAAAAAATCGTGATTAAAGAAGATGCTAAAAAAAAACAGCAGATTGTGGACAAGCTCTGTAATGTATTCTGTGAATTGATATCAAAGTAAAGCGGTACAAACATTAATTTGAGGTAGCATTGAGAGCAGACGTGATGATTTGGTGACAAAATTTAAACACTTAACATATTTGGTGTTAAAATGGCTCAGTCACCAGTACTGATCCCTGTGGGACACCTTATTCAACCATGCTGACACTTTTTTTGGTCATTTTACTATAATAAGGCTTAACTGTTGATGGATGGTATTATCATCTGTCAGAGGTACATGTAAATGTTACTTTAACATTGTTTCTTCATCAGACATATGCCAGTGGTTGATAGTCAAAAACTCAGAAAAAGATGTGAAAAGAAAGCAATACCAAAGGCTCTATACATCTGATCATTTTACAGTTTGAGCCCCTAAAGGACAGCACTTTTTCTGCACTCAGTATCTTTTTCATGGTACTACTGACCGAAGCGAATCCAGGGAGAGAGCTGGCTGAGGGCAGGAGCATTTGGGTCATTGCGTTGGGTGTCAAACAGTTTAAGGCGAACATCAATGAAGGACTCCAACATGGCTATCCCGGCCTTAGTGCCTGGCTTAGCCCACTCTGTCTCTCCGACTGTTCTGTCAACCTTCAGGGACGTCAGGGTCTCATCCCAGTCTATGTGCTGTGAGTTGAAGGAAAGGAAAGACAAAAATCAGCAGGCCAGCAGGCAATAATGCACTCAAATAAAAACAAAATCTTTGACAAGGATGTGAAGGGAATTCTGTGACTTTCATCCAAGTTTATGTTATCATGAGGCTCAAATACACATTCCTGCAACATTCATATACTGACCTTGGATGGAAATTTCAGTTTTTGTAAATCTAATAGTCTACTGTTTATATTCTCACATCAATACATAATGTGGAGAGGAGCAGGGTGGTTGAAGGTCAAGAGAATTGTGTTTTATTGCAGCAGTCTGTCTTTCAAACTCCACATCAATACCCTAACTGACAGCCCTTTTTTGCAGTGAACTTTAAACAATTTTCAGGCAAATACATTGAAGCTGTATTATGGTTTTGTCATTTTGACAAATCCAAAAAACCTGGTGAGATGTTCTCTGAAATTTACAAGGTGGCTCTCACTGCTGCTGTGACACTTACTTTGGCAGTTCTTGTGGCTGTGTAGGGGTGTTTCTCCACCAGTGGAAAATCAGTGAGGTACTCTGGCAAAAGCTTTGTGATCTTTCCTCTGATGGTTCTGGCAGCATACTCCTGTTTGGGTGATGCTACCCAGCAGGGAACAATGTTGTGGGCATCAACCTAAAGAAGGAGGATGGGTTTCTGTTACCTCGTAAAACAGATTATAGTTAAGGAGTACTGAGAGCAAATGTGGGGAAATAATAGTGTTTGATTTGTTTTATGAGAACTTATGTGATAAAGACCATATATGGAAATAAAACAAAATCTCTCCCACCAACGAAAGAGTTTCTACCTGTATGAGGGGAATGCCTTTTGACAGCTTCTTTTTTACATCCTCCAACCATTGCCGAGGCTCTCTGAGTGGAGAAAAGTCTGTCACCACTGCCCCGAGACCACGGTCAGAGACAAAACCGGGTAGGACATCCCCTGGTGAACCACGCAGCAAGTGGAACTGGATATCCAACTTTTTGCATTCCTGTTTGGGAAAGACAACAAGTTGGACACATAACTTTTGTTGTAGATGTAAGTACCTTGGCTGACATAAGATGAAACCCCAAGGAGATATGATGGTATATGTGGTAGGTTGTTGGTATATGTGGTAGGTTGTTGACTTGTGAGAAACTCATACCTTTGCAACTTCTGCCAGACCTTTCAGCATAAAGCTGTAATGCCTCAGAGTGGACAGCTCTGATTTTGGGACGACCAGGCAGAAACAGACGTGAAGGGGGAGGTTTTCCTTCACAGCAAGGCGCTGTGCGTGGATCAGTGCCCAATTATCTAGAATACACAGAAGAAGAGCCGGTTGAAACAGAGCAAATAGAGGCTTTAGGAGGTCTTATAGTTTGAGTATGCATGTTAAAACATGTCTGTCACAGAGCAACTATCTGTTCAATATTCACCTTGTACTCTTTGGTCTCGTGACATCCAGTATAAGACACCCTCTGAGCCCTGCTTTATCTTCTCAGCATCAGATATAAACTGACGGCGTTTCTTGTTAAATTTCATGTCGTTCATCTCTGTCCTCTGCTGCTTCAGATGCTCCTGCAGCCATCCTTCTGCTTTCGCTTGTTTCTCTTTCACGGGGGTCAGCTTCTGCAGCTTGGCGCTGGGCTCTTTGGATGCAGCTGGTGCCTTGCGCTTTTTATCCGACATGATAACTGGAGCGGTCGATGACTCGGTCGGGTAGGAGAGTGCAGAAGTAAATTTGCTGTAGGATACAAGTCTCAAGACTAGTCTCGGAGCAAAGGAAAAGGACGAACTGCAAGTAAAACAGAGCTGAAATGGTAAAAGCATCCCAAATTACATTAGAAACAAGGATATGTTAGACAAGGTAGAGAGCACAAACTACATGAAAATGTAGTAGAATGACATGAAATGCGACGGTGCACAGGAATTTCACCATTAAACTCAGTAAACTCACCTCCTCCAAATGCACTGCAACATGCAATGACTAAAATTAAAGTAATTCTTTGTGAGACCAACGACAGCCGAGGTTCTCCTCTCGCAGTCAAGGAAGAGAATACGTAAGCATTCACCGTACTTTGCTTTACACAACCGGTTACATGAGCACGCTAGTGTGGGGGTTTTGTAAGGACGCTTTGGGCGGATTAAACTACATTTCCCACAATTCAAAGTGTGCGACTTTACGGGGCATGCGCCGCGCCGTTTACGTTCAGGGGGAGGTTCGTGTGTATTGTAGCGTAGCTTCAACAAGAGCGTATAACTGACTCGGTTTACTATTGTCGTTTATTTGTATCTTTCCCTCTGGATTTTGCCCTATCTTCTAAACATGAACAAAGATGAGTTCTCAGCAGGGCGGGTTAGGAAAACAGCAGTCCCTGATAAAGTCGACATGTCATTAGGTAAGGAGCTATCTAGCTAACAAATGTTACTAAAATAGAGCACAGGCTAATGTTAGCTGGTGGGAGGTTACCAGGTGCTGGGTCGCAAGTCTCATAAATCTCATATACGCATCAAATCGCATTAATTTATCACTGCTTATGTCTTTAACAGATGATATTATTCGATTGAATAAGAAAGAGCAGCAGCTGAAAAGGAAGCAGGCCACAGTGAACCGTCGACCAGTTAGGAAGAAAGGCCGTTTAATCCAAGGAAAAGGAGTTTCGTCCAGGGCTGCTGGTCCACTCCTCAGAGGTGTTTGCATGTCTGTGTGTTTCTTTACGCTGTATTACTTTGTCGACGATGTCTAACGCTGTCATTATTGTATTTACCAGGAGGTGGCGTGCCTCGCGGAGGAGTGCCTAAATTGAGAAACAGGAGGGTCCCTCCCCTGCCGGTTCGACGGCGAGGTCAGGGGGTTATCACAGGACTGGCAGCCAGGAGACCCACTGCCCTGCTGAAGAGAGTCGGTACACTAAACAGAGCAGCAATAAACCAGGTAATGAAAAAACACTTGAGTGCTCATGTGTGGAAACAGATTCTGGTCTCAGATAATACTGAATTGAATGTAAATGCTGGTAGTTCCGGTTTCAATGTTCAGATTTGACTTTGGTATCATTAAATGATTAAGTTCTGTGTTTGAGCTTAAAATAGATTCAAAGCTTTGACGATTCAGACTCAGTAAACAGAGAGACATCTGGTTAAATGTACATTTTGAGCAACCCCCTTAGGGTAGAGTGGGGTGAGATGAGATGTTGTGCATCCCTGCAAACCAACAGAATGAGTGTAAACATAACTGTCTTGATAATATAGCATGCCAACAAAAGTGGTCTCCTATGGTCAACTTACCCTGTGTATGGGGTAAGTTGACCATAGGAGTGGGGTAAGTTGAGCTATATCCCTACTACCCCCTCACTCTCCACCCCAGCCCTCCCTCACCTTCTCTCTCCCTAAATAACAGTCACTTCTTCACATTCATGTATATTTTTATCTACTATACCCTATTCAACTGGTACAATAATTCTTTTTTTATTATTATTACATATAACTGCTAAAAAGCTGTTTTTTTAAAAAGTCATTTTAACATGAGAATGTCTTTAAGTGATTCAGAACATTCACCGCTGTATTTTTAAAAAGAAAAAGTTACACATTTCAACAATCTGAACTGACACTCTGATCCTCTCATCAGACTTCTTTACTACTTTATTAGTCCTTGAAGTCAAAATGGTGGACTTTTGACCTCATGTTGTAGCTCATAGATACCATAATTGATGTATAAAAATAATTTAAAATGATCTTTTTTGGTCTGAACACAGTTCTAATAAAACTTATGACAGACTAAATTCACAATTTTTTTCAAAAGTTAAAAATGTTTTTTGGAAATAAATGTCTGACCCCTTCACCCATGTGCTTCTAACCTTCACAGACTCCATGAATTGATGCCCATCTCCTAAATATTTGGTCACATGATCAATTTCTTTTATCATTTTCAAGCAACAGGAGGTGGCTCAACTTACCCTTTGGCTTAACTTACCACACTCTCCCCTATTGACAATCTGTCAACGACTACACATCATTGAAGTAAAAAAAAGTTCAGGAGGCCCACGCATCATGAACCCAAACAGACCTCATGTGTTTTTTAAATTCTTGTTTCAGTGTTGATGTAATGTAAGAAGACCTAATTTTAATGACAGTTCAGCAGAAGCAAAACTATCCTGATGGTGTCATACTGACACTTCATTAGCTCCTGTATAGGCTGACAAACGACTAACCTTTAAAACTTTTGCAACACTACATACTGTGATAACCGTTTTACAAGAAAGCATTTTGTAACAGGAGTGCAAGATTTTTCAGCATCCTGTCATCTGGTAAAAAACAGCAGCCACTCCTAATTTTCAAGTAATACTAACTAGCTTTCTTTCCTGGCGTCTGCAGTCTCAAACACTTTTCAGTTCTGTGAACTGTCAGCAGCCCAGGAGTTGTATTTTGTTAATTCCAAGAAGGATTAATGAGAAATTCAGATGATATGATTGCACCTTTATCCTTTCACAGTACCTGAAATTGTTTTTCCCTCTCTTTAATTAAACTCCAGTTTGATTGAGTTCCTGTTGTGCTGTGCTTTGCATACATACACCTACCATCCTCTTAGGAATTCACTCACTTTCTCTAAAGCTTATTATAGTTTAATTTTTAATGAAACAGAGTTAAGGTGTGTACAGAAATTATTGGTTTCATATCATTTACAAATACCCAAGCTGATTGTGTTGTTCTCTTTTTCCTGTGATAGTTATACTAATGGATTTTTCAAACTTTGCCAAATGAGGTTTAAATGTTGGTTTTCAGACATGATGAATCAGTATTAAAGAATAAGAACTTCATTAATCCTTGAAGGGAAATTTATATATTTATGTATAATTTTTTATCTATAATTTATGTATCACAGAAAACAAGGCAAAAAACGAAGCCCTTCATCCAGCGCCCTGAAGCTCAGTACGGGAAGCCAGAGGTACAGAGGAGGCCATACAGGCAGCCAGATCCCCCAAGAGGCCAGAATGCATTGTCAGTCAGGAGACCATTTCAGCTACAGAGACGGTGAGAGCATGTGTCCCATGAACTTACTGCATCTTTTGTAAGAAAGGAGGTAACAGCAGGGGTAATGCAGAAACCTCGCATCATATTTTGAATGTAATTTCACCTAAATTGTAGTTACAGACAGTGTAAACAGTTTGATTTCAAACAGGTTTGGAGCACTGACTGAAAATTGAGACTTGATATGGTGTATCTAAACATTAATACACTCTGCTGTATTTAAAAAAAACCGTTACATTCTTTGTACTTGTGCAGACCACTGCCACCTGTTCAGCAAGCTCAGAGAGAAGCCCGCCAGGCCACATTTCTTTTTCGCAGAGGACTGAAGGTACACAGTGGTTGTGTGTCATTGACAGTTGTTAAATCTACAGTAGTTGTCTAATGAGGTCTCTGTCAGCACATGGAGCATCATCTGTTTATCTGGGTATTGACACACTGAAATTAGATCCTATTGTCAATACACCTTTGTGTTTATTTTCACATGTCTACAGGTACATGCCCAGGTGCAAAAGCCAAATCCTCGCCCTCCTCCTGTGAGAACTCGACAGTGAGTGTTCTGAAACCTGCTTGAGTCTGTTTTGTGTTGTGATACTCTGTTTTAGGTGTACATGTGTGGGGAAGAGGAAATTCACTGAGGATATGAATCATTTGGAGGGGAAGGAGGACCATTGTTTGCCTTTTTAGAGTCAATGGTTTGTGTGTTGATGTGACACTAACATTTCTGTGTTTATCCACCAGGTGGCGCACATCAACCACCAGCAGTGGAATCTTGACTGTTTCAATTGACAACCCTACAGCCAGGACTCAGCCTGAGTAAGTCTCAGCAACTGCACAAAATATGAACTCTTAACTCATGATAGACAGTGAGGTGTTTTTTTTAGCCGTTTTGTTACACCCATGCACTATTATGGCAAACATCAGATTTTAGTCCGTTCCAGATTAATGACTATAATTTCTCTGTAGACCTCCTTCGGCTTGGACCCTGCATCCCCCTACTCCCAGCTCTGCCCCTGCTAAGGTGGAAACAGTGGAGAAGAAAATACCAAAAGGAGTGCCTCTGCAGTTTGACATCAACAGCGTTGGAAAACCAGTAAGAGTATTCAGCTTTTTTTTGTTGTTGTTTTCATGTTCTTATTTTCTCTATGGGGTCATGTGTATTGTATGTAAATCAATGTCATGCCCTAAAATATTGATACGCTCAGCTTATGCAGTGGATCTGCATAGATTAATAAAACAAGTATGAAACAGTTAAGTATAAAATGCAAACACAACCACGAATGTATGTAACTATATACATTACAACAACATAAAAATTCGATAGATTCAAGATACAATTATTCTTAAAGAACAGAAGGCTCTCTATCAGCCATTACTTCAAAAATGAATAAAAAATAAAAAATAGTGTATGAGTTGAAATGATCCTAGTCTGGATTGTTTTACTTCTGTACGTCAGATGTTCCATGTATAACCAACTTCAAACACGTATTTTATATTTGAAGTATATTACAGTGATGATATCCAAACTGTCCCTAAATTGTCTTCATTTGTGTATCCATTATAAGCTTGCCTCTGGTGTTTTATCTTCCTGTAGCAAACATCGATGACCTTGAATGAGCGATTCCGCATCCTTAAGGATCGGCGCACCTCCACAGCACACAGCAGTAAAGGCAGCAGATTCGTTACGGTGGGTTAGCGGTCAAGAAGATTTCAGTAAAGACCCAGCAACTCTGCAGCCGGTCATCCTGCTCAGATACACAATGAACTTCACCTTTGTGATGAACAGGATGTGTGACTCACTGACTTTACTAAAGGGAAGGAGGGCAACAGTGGGATGAATGAATCCAACCTGCACAGCTGTGAGACCTGAAGTGTCAGTAGAAGGGATAGTTAAAAACAAGTCACCATTCATTGTCCATATCATTGTGCCCAGCTGTTTGTATTGTGGACGTCCTAAACCGGGAAGGAAAGAGTTTTTTTTTCTTCTGGTCTCTGAACTGTTGACACTATTTTAAGACGGAGTAGAAGTATTGGCTTTAAAGAGAGGACAGATATGCATTTACTCAAGGGGGTGTATGTGCAGAAAACCTTTTTTGACATTTTTGAGAATTATTTTGTAAAGTTTGTTCCAATAAATGGATTTCTCCTAAAATATTTTCCCTGAACTTAAATTAGTTTGTGGAGCGCTGGAGAGGTTCACCAAATAAAACAGGATTTATCTGCCAGCATTTGGATGCACAGCACCTTCTATACTTAAGTTTAATCACAACTCATTTTTATGTTGCAAAGGAGTATTAGGGCCACATTAAGAACAAAAATTGAAGACTTCAAGATTTAAGTCGTTAATTTATAAGAATAAAGTTGTAATAAAATCATTATGATACTTATGATAATGCGGTGCTGATGTGCCAAGAGATAAAGTATCTCTGAGCAACCTATATTTAAGTACATTTTCACAAAATACTCCATGGCTCTCATTTCAACAACTGTCATCTCAACAGGTTAGAATATAAGGACTTAATTCTCAGAAGTTATGACTTGATTACGATTTTATTCTCTTAAATTTACATCATCTCAAAATCTTCAATTTTTTTCCCTAATACTTCTTCATAGTATGTGAATCACTCTGCACTGATAATTTAGTGAATAAATTGCAGAGAAAACAAACAAACCACTGCAACTTCTTAGAAAGTTTGACCAGACAAACAGCGTTCATGTCCTCCGAGCTTGGAAACAAATTTAAGAGACAGTGACATACATATTTGGAATCTGAATATTGCTTTTATTTAAATACATTAAAATTTGCAATGTAACAAAACTATTGGCATATGAAATTCAAACACCATTTAAATGAACAAAACATGGCTCACTTCATTTTTCTGTGACTAGTGTCAGTAACACTAGGTTATTTTTCTCTCTGCCCACTTTGCTCTGCATTGTCCCCCCCTCACCCATTTACACTGTTCACAGACTATCTTACATAAGAGTGCTGAATAAAAATGAGGTAAGAAAGTGGTTTGAAGATTACAGATCATGCAAAACATGCTGAACAGCAACAAAATATTTTGTGAAGGAGGAAGTAACAAAACGAAAAAAAAAAAGAAAAAAAAATACATGAGTGTGCATTTAAAAATCAATTTACACAGCTTTGCATCTTTGGTTACAAAGTAGGTTGAACAATTTCACAGCTTTCCCCTCCTGACCCCATTGGGAAAACAATGGAAGAAAAAAAAAGATAAGAAGGAGGGGGGTATGGCAACACTAATTCACTTTTCAATCATCAAGTTGATTCTTCACCAGATGCCATCTGCAGGCACACATTTTGATTTGATGTCAACAGATGGATTCAACCATCAAGGCTCTTAATACTTATACAAAAATGTACATTCATAACTGGAACTTTAACTACGCATTAGCAATTTGAGAGCAGAATTTGAGTTAGTGTTAAACATTTGTCAGAATTTACTTTATATTTGCCTACTTTTTACTAATTAAGTCCAAAGTGTTGCCTCTGAGAAGAAGTATAGCCAAAATGTTGAAATACTGTAAAAGAAATCAGGAAACGAGTCACTGGGCTTCTGTTAAACAGGTGTCATGAAATTGTTCATGTGTGAAAATAGCAGCCCCATAATAAATAAAACACTTAACAGTAGAACTCAAAAAGACTGATGCAGGGGTTGGACTTGATGTAAAAAGTAACGGCAAAAAAAGAAAAAAAGGGGGGGGGGGCAGACTCACTCTCTCTCCCATGTCTTTCTATACAACATAAACAGCAAGGCTAAAAATACCCCTTCACCCCCTCATTTATCTCACATTAAAAAAATAATCACTCTCTGTTTTGACAATCACTCCCATTTGTCCCTTATGTCAGGCAAACCACTCCCTTTCCACAACCTCAGTATGAGCGGGTCTAAGGTCAGCATCCTGGCCTGGGTCCAAGATGAGACATCCCATCCACACGCTTGGACCCAGCAGTCAGCCGTTCTGGGATAACAGCCAAGATGAAAAACCCTCTGACCCTCCTCTGACACACTTCAGTCTCCAGATTCCCACCTCCAAGTCTTTCTCACTCGCTCTCTGATGATTGCATTAACACTGGAAAGGCCCACAGTACAGATGCATACACACTTACATTTTTACAGTCATACCAGCTTTCCTATCCTACACACACACACTCTCCCTCACACACACACACGCACACATACATACAAGCTGTACTTTGTGGTCAAGCTGGTGGCTAAGAAGACAGTTTTTTTTTTTCTTCTTTTTATTTTCACATACACTAATTTGTAATAGGTTGCAGAGAAGATGCTCTTCTTTTTTATGCCCTCGGAGAAGCAGGGCAGATGCACTTCAAGCGGAGGTGACATTGGGTTGCAGTTGTTGCTGTTGGCTGGGATCGAGCTGGGGCTGAGTCTGGAGCTGCTGGGGTTTGGGGTGGTGCTGGAGCTGGGGGTGGGACTGCTGAGACTGAGGCTGAGGCTGAGGCTGAGACGGGGGCTGGGTTTGAAGCGGAGGCTGGGCCTGTGGTGGAGGGTGGCTGAGTCCTTGCTGGGGAGGCGTGGTGCTGGAGCTGGGAGCCGGCTGGGTGGACAGCTGAGACAGCTGCTCACTGTTGGCCAGAGATTTCAACACGGCGTTCTCCCGCTCCAGCACAGAGTTCCTCTCGTACAGCTCCTTGATCTGCTCCTTTAACACCTCCACCTCCTCGCGCACTGCATACATCAGATGGCTTTTCACCAGGTCCTGCAGGACAAAGACAGATGACATTAAACGCTGCTCTGGGGCGACAGAATCTAATCTGACTAAAAGCATCAGAGTGACCGATCTCTAATATGATTCATGTTCAATGAAGGATAATGGAGTAAAGATCAGTGCTAGAGCTTCATTTATTCAGTTATTTTAGCTGTGTGGATATGACTGTAAGCAAAAATAAAGACACTGTATGTTGAAAGACTAGAAAATAAGCACAGTGTAATGACTGTATTTTAAAAAGTAACTAAATAAGAGTAAGGAAGAAAGTCAACCCCCTTGACTTGAATTATGTATAACACAAATAGGTTAATGGATATAACATCTGGTCCCTGAAGTCATTATCTTTCCATGCAACTAGATACATCCTTCATACTTAAAGCATCAAACATTCAACCATAGTGTGTGGAATATCACTCACCATTGCCTGTTCGATTTTATTATCAATGGCAGCAACATTAGTTCCCGAGGCTCTGTGAAACAGAAAACACAGATGTTAGAATTCGTCCTCTGGATTTCAGGATCCAAACCTCACAAGAGGAGTCATTTATCTTAGCCCACTTTCTTTCCTCCCCCTTTAAAATACAGAAGACAAAGGAACACTGGACAGACAACAATGTTTTCCACAGTGATGAGAGTCTTTATTGGAAACACAGTCAGTTAAACAGCACAAAAGCAGAGAAAAACCAGACAGCACAGTTGTGCTCAAATAATTAAACCAGCTGCTCTCAGTTCAGCGGGTGAATCAGGGAGAGATCGTATAGAATAACATGTCGTCACTCCTGGTCATACCATGAACACTACTATAACACCTATCTAGGTCAGGTCAGTGAGTGAGCAGGAGAAAGAGGGAAAAGTGCAGAAAACACAGCAGGACAGCGTTAGTGCAAGAATGTGCAGCATTAAGTGCATCAATGAAATGTTCAGACCACAACAGCACTAAGAGTGGGTAAAAGAAAAGCTGAGGATTTCAACCTTCATCATCTTCTGACACATACCATGGTATAGCTTGACCTAATTTCAGACCCCTTTATATCCAACACAGATGAGTTATGTTGCAGCTGTGCTTGGCAGCCACAGCAACAGGAGTTATGAGTGCTGCTGAGTAATCAGGGCATACTTTTAGACATACATCACAAGTTCATCAGAACAAATGTGCAACAATCAACACCACTGTTCAGAATTCAAGTTTGCATTCAGAAACACTGAGACAATCATCAAAAGATAGCAGGCAAACCCAAAACTAAAGTATCAAGGTCACTTTAAGCGTGAGGGTAAAACACTCT
The DNA here is from genome assembly GCA_962446985.1 of Xyrichtys novacula. Lineage (NCBI taxonomy): Eukaryota > Metazoa > Chordata > Actinopteri > Labriformes > Labridae > Xyrichtys > Xyrichtys novacula. The sequence continues at coordinate 11,865,481 of OY660877.1, forward strand.
TGCATTGTAATCACATCATTTCTCTCGAATCACTCAGCTCAATATTAATTCATTCGCGTTATTTTAACGCTCCCGTTGGACACGCGGTCCTCTGCGGGGCAGGCAGCTGCCGCCTCCCGTTACCTGCGGCGGCTCCGGCAGCAGAACAGCAGCGGCTCGCAGGTCGCATCGCGCCGGGTCGGGCCCCCGGGGCAGCACGGCGGTTTGTAGGAAAACGTGCACGGCATGGCGCTGACCGCTGCTGGAGCTACATCGGTGGGAAAAGAGGCCACCGGTGCGGACCGCGGGTGGTTCAGTCCGGTTACTGTGACCACATTTGGAATAATGAAACATGAACCGGAGGGCGGGCGGAGGAAGTCAGAGGAACTGACAGGAGGAGGCGGAGAGACAGTTGTGTGCCGCCCGCTCCGCGGTCTAACCTGAGGTAACACTAAGAACTGTACTGTGAGCAGACAGGGACGTGTATGGGGGTCCACGTCCCATACGCTCACTGAGTACTGATCCACTCAGAACTAGATGGTAAACAGATGTTTAATAAATTCACAGTATCTATGAAAAAGAAACTGCAGCGATACAAAAAGAAGTTATTGGATGAGTTGAAGCCTCATTTCTTTATGCAAAAAAGCACAAAGCTTCAGACAAATGTCAACTCTATAAATAAAAGTGCCTCAAACGAGAGTCTATGTTTAGTCCTTTTATAGTTTGCACCAGGGCTGGGCGATAACATGATAATGATTTATATCGAAAATTAATTTCCGTCAATATCAATATAAAACATAGCCAATATGCTTTACAATAGTCGGCATTCTGCCATTTCTCGGTAGACTATACAAATAGTAGGGCTGGGACAATATGCTTTTCTCCCGATTCAATTCTTCTACGTTTTTTTTGGATGTCAATTTGATTTAAATTGGGATTGTAGGATATTGTCGATTTACTTGATATTTAGTCTGAATTTTCAACACCAGTGAAACAGTTAAATGATTATGGCTGTCTACTGACTATTTCAGGAACCATATTTCCCCAAAAAATAAACATAACATGTAAGTCAGTTTTTAAGATTTATTCTTAAATTTAAAAAAAAAAAAATCTATTTTTGGACATAAAAATCGATTTAAAAATTGTAAAACAAAAAAAATCACAATACTTATGTGAATCGATTTTTTCTCCCACCCCTAACGAATAGCCAATGAAAAGGGGAGTTTTTTCTGGGTTTGCTTCACGCTGAACCAATCATGTGCTGAATTATCACCAAGTAGCAAACAACTGCGTAGTAGCAGGCTGCAGCTACATGCAACCATAGCACTTTAACAGTGCAACGCCACACGACAAAACGTCGAAGCGACACAAAGACCTCACAGATGCAGTAGCTTATTGTATTGCGAAAGACATGCTACCAACAAGCACTGTTAAATTTCATTTTTTATATTGCGAAATATATTGACATCGACTCACATGAAGAAAATATATCGTGATAAACTTTTTCCTATATCGCCCAGCCCTAGTTTGCACTAAGACTAAAGGAAACAGGGACTGAAGAACAAAAACCAATCATTTAATGTTGGATTGCTAACTTAACTTTTTGACTCAATTACAAAAAAAGTTCCCTCTTAAAGTCCTGTACAGTGAGGGGTGGTTATATCCTATTTATGTATCCATGAGTTACTATAGAACAGTAGAGTCCAGCTGTACCATGTCTTAGACACACATCATTAGAAGCAGTGGCACCATTAAAAAGTTTGTCCACCAGAGGCCACTGATAAGCTTTTAAAAGATAAATGTCTGACCCTGTGCATCTTTTATAAAACTGTAAACTAAAATCAAAATATATTCATTACATAGAAATATCAAACCTAAAAACAATCATTTCGATTTTTTTTTTCTTTTCTGGACTAACTTACTGGCCTGAAATATCTGTGCTGGTCTAGGAGCGAATATGAAGGTTATCACCGTCTAAAAAGGAGATAGGAGAGCGCCACCTTGACTTTTTACTGGACCAATGTCTACCTGAGTGGTGGGTAGATACCTGGAGGCAGACACCAGGTTGGCCATAGGCTCCCCTTGAGGACACAATGTTCCTTTGCTCAACACTCTCCACTTTATGTGTGTGAGGCCGACGGAAGCTCTCAGCAGATCGTTATCAACGGGTTGGACTGGGGAAGGAATGTTCCCCATACCTCTGCTGCTATGAAACACTGTCACTCACATCCCCCGTCTTACTGCATCTCCTTTGATCTGTCAGATATGACAGCATCGTACATGAGCTACATGCAAACATGTCCACAATGAACAAAAGATAAGTGTGTCGACTAAGATATACACTTTGTCCATCAGATTTCACAGACGAAAACACACCCGTCACCTTAAGGGATCCATGAAAAAAACAAGGTCTCACTTCTTCTGTCAGTACTCACTAATTAAATTCTTTTTCTCCCTTATAGACCATGTTACATGACCCCCCACCCCCCCTACCCCAACATTAGTTACATAACCAAACGCTATGAAGTAATAAAAAAACATCAACCTCGACTTCACCCCGTCACTAAATGTGTGTTTAATTTAGGATAGGCGTCACACGGGGCCTCCTATAGTTTTCCTCTCTAACTTGAGTTTTCATTAGGCCTGTGCCCAAAGGAATCTCTCACTCTATAAAGTTCAGACCCTGATGGACTCTCTGGGCTACACCCTGATTTCTTCACCAGTGGCTTCAGACAGCACAGTCAAAAACAAGCTCCTCCATCCCGTACCAGTGCGACAGACGGCCTCTTTCAGCCACTACCCAAAATAAGCCTGCAGACATTTTTGATTCTAGTTTTTCAATGTGATTTCAGACGTTCCTAGTTTGTCGTCGGGTTTAAAGAAAACAACACACAAGCACAGAAAATCAGAGAAAGTGATCCTTATGTTTCCTTAAAATGAAAGGATTGATTTTGTCCTGGACATGTGCAATGGTTGCTTCTTGACTTAAAAAAAGAACACCTTCCCTCAGTCAGCAACATTAGACATTATAGAAATAGTCACTCGTATTGTTGGTGGTCTTATTAGCTCTTCTGAGGTTAATAAAAGAAACCAATATCTATTTCAGTCTGTTTCATAATCAGTAGGGGTGGGAGAAAAAAAAATCCATTCACATAAGTATCGCAATTTTTTGTTTTATAATTTTAAATCGATTTTTATGTTCAAAAATCTATTTTTTTTCGAATTTAGGACTAAATCTTAAAAACTGACTTACATGTGATGTTTATTTTTTGGGGAAATATGGTTCCTGGAATAGTCAGCAGACAATCATAATCATTCAACTGTTTCACCAGCGGTAAAAATGCAGACTAAAAATCAAGAAAATCGGCAATATCGTACAATCGCAATTTAAATCGAATCGGCATCCAAAAAATCGTAGAACAATCGGATCGGGAGAAAAGCAAATCGTCCCAGCCCTAACAATCAGCCAACAAATCCTCACAGAAGCTTCCATATAAATCTACTTTTTATTCGCACTTTGTACAACAGTCATTAGTTTTTATAAACTAATCCACGTATTTCTTGGTCTACTGTATGTGAGAGAGCTCACTGCGAGTAAATATGGCAAAATGACCAATAAAGACCTCACCATCAGTTCTGGGGGACTTTGGTTTGTATGATTCAGTTAATGACAGATGGAAAGACAAACCAAAGATGAGCCAGATGGGAAACATTAAAAATGAGTGCCTATGTGAAGACGTTGTTAACGCAGCTGGAAACACACGAGAGATTTTAAATTTTGTCCGGAGGCAGATGTACCAGGGAGTTTGAGGAGAACCAGACCAAAGTTGAAGTTTGGTGGATGAAATTACATTAGGGGAGAAAATCTCAGCCAAAACCTAATATGAAAAGTGAAAAACGCCCATTGTCTGCTCCAAGAATGCAGTTTGATTTAATCATAGTGTTTTAAAAGACAGACCAAAACTCCCAACGCCAAAGATATTATGATAACTCAAACTAACAAAATGTTCCCGAATCATTCAGAGAGTTACAGGTTAGCATCCGTCTGTGTAATACTCAGCCTGACAGTTAAACTGTTGTGGTTTTTATCCTCATGTCTCTGGATGACTCCACTTCCATTTAAGCAGTGGGTTTCTCTTGAGGTTTCTCTTCTTACTGACTTCACTGGAGAAACAATGAGCTGGACTGACACTACTAAGTAAAAAATGAGGAAAGACTTAAGAAAAAAAAAAAAAAAGACACCCGCTATTACTGGGACAGGCCAATGATGGGTCTGTAACTATAGAGACTGGAAAACAACTACACAATCACACTCCCCAATGTGTTTTAGATTGAGTTTTATATGACAAGGAACAGGATTAAGAGTATAAACTAGTTTTTCTTCTTTGGTAAAATAATTTTATTAAGTCATAATATTTTGGACTTCTACTCCTCATCTGCAAATGTGCTTATCGGATCGGAGTAAGCGGGAACAACAAGCCAAAACCGTTTCAGGACAGCATGTGGTACCCCAAAAGGTACTTCCAAGAAATGCTGGCACGGGAGGGAGATTTTGTAAGCCAGAACATGAGTGAGTATATTTTGGAGCTCAACAGCAAATGTGTCTGGTTAAAGCAGCGCTCCTGACACACATGATCTTGTTTAAGCCCCTGGATCTGGAGTCAAAGCCAAGAACCCGTTTGAGCGCCTGACTTCAATACAAAACATGTTTGATGCTCAGTCAGGCCTCCTCCTCTGTTTTTCCAGCATCACAAAGCAAACAGTATATAACTACTGAGGTCAAGCCCTGGAGGCCGTGGGGCTGGGCTCAGATCCAGCATTATGCTAACGAGGATTTGAACCTACTCCGCCGCTGATTACGCAAGCAGCGCCTCAGTAAACTTCACCTTCTACGCTAACATGACTGACATTTATAAGCTCCGGCTGGTGAAAAACACAAGTGTCAATAAAACGTCCATTAGAGGCAGAAAGGTTTACGCTCACATGGAGTGCGAACAAGTCGAGCTCTGAGGGTAAAATAACTCATCTACACATCGAATAGTTGTCATTCCTCGCCTCTAGCACAACTGCCGGCATGTTTAAGAAAAGTAAGTTTTCTTCAGAAACACGGTAAAAACAAAGTAAGGTCTATTTGACTCAACCTGAGGCATGATGGGACAAGTTTACAGCGATAGAGGGGCGCTCCAAAGTTTGCTCAATGACGACAGGTGCACAGTCACACTAGTTGTGCTGCATAAGTAAATCAGATGTTGAGTTGTTTTTTTTCACATCTGGACCTTCATTTTCTTTTTGAGTGTGAAGCTTCCTGATGTAGACCGGTAGAGCCTGTTGACAGCTAAAACTAACACCAGAAGTATACAGAGCCTGTCTGTTCACACTCATATCAGATGTGCATACGTTTAATTACAACCAAGACCTGGTAACTGTCACTGTTTATGTTAAATTACATCACACAGCTGTGCATGGAGCCGCAGCGAGCCAACAGAGAATAAATGAGGAAGTGCTAAAGTTACAACCGAGCGTGTACAAAGCTGCTGGCTTGGCATGACTTAAATAGAAAAGTCTTATGAGAGATTAACTTTTGAAATCTAAATTGGCACTCAGGCGAACAAGGCAAATGCAACTCTGTATGATGAACTGATGAGTAGAGTGGAAAGATACCAGGCACGCAATAAGAGAAAACCCTTCCCTAAAAGTTGAGTTTCAGCTCTTTTAGTCACTTCAAACCATATGAATGTAATCAAGCAGAATGTGTCCGTGTTTACATGGAAATAACAAACAAACACCAATAAACACCGCCTAAGTAACCACAATTTAAGCATCAAACATCATCAGCATTTGTAATAAATGCATCACAAAAGTCTAAATTTATCACGGTATTCAAGAAATATTCAGTAAATGTTCTTTTAATATGAAGCAGCGATGCTTCTTCTCTTAGTATGACTTCACGTTTCATCTGTTTGATGAAGGTCTGGGCTTCATGCAAGCAGACATCTGGAAAAATGAAACTTACTGCACCAAACTGCTGTAACTTCAGTGTGAGAGATGTGACATTCACGAACGAGTTAGTTATTTCAACCACTCTTTTACTGATTGGTGAGAACCAGTTCACAGTTGTGAGCCGTTCTAATATGCAAATTTCCCACGCTGCCTTCACGTGTCACTTGTGTGCTCTTAACACCAGGATAGGGTAGTTCAGTTTTGCATTCACATTTTAATACACATATTTATTTCTCATTTATTATTTCTTTATGTTTTCCTGTATTCTTAAAATGTTCTTGACTGAAAAATTTTACAGTAAAGTTGTTTTCATGGAAGTTATCTATAGTCTGCATAGTTTTTACTGGTGGGGGAAAAATATAAAATACTGATCTCACAGAGCATGGAGATACAGCACCACTTTATGGAATGTTTACAATGAAATTATCAAACCAAATAAAATTAAAATCAATATTTCGGAATAATTCCCACTAATAGAGTATATATTGTTGGGATGTGTAAGTCTGATTTATTCTGATCAATATCGTATCTTATAATTAATACCAGTGATTTCCGCGATGAAAATGACCCCAAGTTGACTTCTAAAAATAAACAAAAATAATAATAAGCCAGTCTTCTGAACAGCTCTTTAAAGGAACAGCCCCTCAAGATCCAGCTCCCTCAAAGTACCATAAATCCCATCTCTATTTAGTGTCCATTTGAGGCTTGCTGCAAAAACCCAGAAAACCCCACTCTGTAGGGGGGCGACTTTTTCATCCGTTTTGGGTTTGCAAGGCTAACAGTTAAATATGTTTAGTAGGGAACAGCCGAGATGACTGACAAGTAGCTGCACTGGCGCCGTTTGCTAGAGGACTCTAAGTTTTCTTCAATTCAACTTTCTGCCAGAATTTCAGCCGATTGAAAGTTATATCAAGTCCCAATAGGGCCACTGCAATTACTGAGCTTCAAAACTTCAGAACGGAAACCAATAGCTGTCATCACAGTGGCCATGTTTTACAGTCTGTGGTTGTAGCACATTAATGCCTCCACACCATTTTGATGCTCAAGCTAGTGATTAAAGACCTTCAAATACATCTGTGCCATCTCAATGAAAAATATCAGCAGGTATACCCTCAAAACTAAGACTGAGCTAATGTGTCTTTTTGTACCAAAAATGTTCTCAAAATCATACTGGCCAAAAATAATCTTTCAATTGATGAAACTGAGAGTCTGTTGATCACCAAATATAACCAAAACACACTGGATGGAATCTACGCTTTCAAGCAGCACTGAGTCTGAAGCCATGCTAGCAGCTCTATAAGGTTGTAATTAGACACAGTTCACCTCTAAACTTGACATCTTCATGCTGATACACTGTTGATTGCAAAACTAATATTTGGATTTTTGCAGGTACGATGATTGTGAAGCATGTAAGCATGCTAATGATTGTTAAATATTACTGTGCAAGTAGTAGCTGAAACTCTAACCTAAAGACAAGAGTCACTAAAATCAACAGGACTCTTTCTTCAGGATCCATGATACCAACCTACACCCAATTTCATTTTTTAATTTGAACTGTGATCCACTGAGAAAGGAGAAATAATCTTCAACATGTATAATAACAAATAAGTGAGGTCCGTTAGTTTCAGAATATGGAGTGTGAGAGGAGAGGCAAGAGCGCAGGTTTCTGTCTTTTATTGACCAAACTATCTTCAAAAATGAGGAATAACTACATTTTCCTGCATTATGAGGGTTGATTGTCATTTGGGCCCAACCAGAAAATACAAGTCGCTGTAACGGGACACATATACGGTCCAGATAAAAAAGTTTTTCCATTATGCCATGCAGACTCACTATTTACTCACACACACACTCATATCACTGTGTTGGTCCCTAAAGCCCGAGCAGAGCAGCAATACAAGGGCATTTAATATACTGAGACACAGTAATCTGAGTTAGAGGAGCAACTCATATGACCCCCAGCACACACGGCAAGATAACTGACACACACACACAGGAGATGACAAGAACTATGACTGGGGATTTGTAATCTGTATCTGTTACACCCTTATGAAAGACTCGAGATCCACCAAACAAGTCTCAAACACAGGTGTAGTTTTCCTTGCTTTCATGGAAACAAATCAGCCATTGGCAGAACAGTGTGTCCATAACAGCATTAGAAGAAAAAAAAGGCGTGAGGCCATGGTTTTTTTCTTTTTTTTACAGGGATCGTATGTGTGCTACTTTACTATGCTGAAGTTTTTTTCTTCTGATGAAGCTCAAAGTAAAAAACTTCAAATCATATCATCTGGGAGTAAGAGCTTAGCTGTTCGCTTATATACACCAAAACCTAGAGGCTGAATGAGGACGTGTGTATGATTTTGTGTGTGTGTGTGTGTGTGTGTGTGTGTGTGTGAGTATCTTTAGTCCTTTGGTGACAAGTGATGGTGTGTCAGCTCTATATTTCTCTAAAATACGGTTTCATTTCCTGTCTCTAAGATATGGTTTCGTGTGCTTCCTTTTTTTCATTTTTGTAAAAGGCATCATAAAAATATTGACTCACTTTAGTTTGTCACTTCACATTGTGAGGGGAGTTATTTATGTCACCGGACTTCTGGATTCATCCTCAACATTCACCATTCAACCATTTCTCCACCTGATTACATGGGGATTCATTTAAAGAATAAAGTGTACACACACACACACACACACACACACACTGCAGCTAGAGTTAGGGGTAGAGGTGAAGCAAGTTCAAAAGCTTTGGTATTGTTTTTATAGTTTTGACCAGTTTCTAGAAACATAATTATACAAAACGAATCACAACTGAATTCATAGACTGTAACTCTGCAGACAACACCAGCAGTCAGATGATCAGGCTGGCTGTAAACAAATGTTTCTGCCAGATCACTCACTAGGAAGTGAAAATTCACAGGAAGGATAATCATTACCAAAAGTGCCTGTGCAAAATTTCGACTTCTGTGCCACTTCCTGCTTCATCGGGTCATGTTCTTCATATTCTCGGTTTTCATTTTTAAATAACTTTGTTTTTAAAGACGTCGCTTTTTTTCAAACAAAACAAAGAAAAGTAGTTTTTTTTTTATCCAAATGTTCTGTAAATTTGAACTAAGACCGCTAAGTTCATAAAACAAAATGCCCTTTTTCACCACCAGCAACACCTTTGAGTAGCTGGAGCATAAAGATGAAAGAAGCATCCGTTCTTCATGTGTGTGCCACTGTACTGTTGCAGACTAAAAACACTGACAAACATTTCAGATGATGTGACAGAAATGTGGCATTGATGTTTGTTTTAAATATTTTTTGTGAACCGGTTTCTCATTTACCAATATTTTTCACCACTTTAGTGAAACAGAGGCTTCAGCAGAACATTGAGGTGAAATGTTATGTAGAATTCTTTCACTTCACAGTTTCAATTTCACATAGTTACACCGAGTTTCATCCAGAGGCCATCTTTTCTAACTTTCTAAAGTTGAAGTCCTCCTGCTGCTTCAAATACAGTCATTTTTATTCACATGTTCACTGAGAAAAGTAAACCTCATTTCTCTAACAAAGTACTTTAATGGACGCCTCTCACTGTATATATATCTGAACTCTGAACTTTGTTGTGCAATGTGATAATCAAGTTGCTGCTGCAAAACCCCAATAATTTACTTTGAAAATGATACGGTGCTCTGAACAGATTTTTCTCCACTTAATCCATCCTTCAACTCTTCATCATGCTGCATCATGACATTTGTATTCTTCTTATACGTCATAAGTTGTGTTTTTTTAAAGACAACATAGTTTTGTCCATATATATATAAAAAAAACAACATACAGCTAAACACACATCTAACAGCCCCGGTTGCTTATCATGTTGAACACTGTAAATGTGTTTGTAACAGCAGCAATTGAGCTGTTAGGTAAGATGATATTGTTCTATGTTATAAAAGTAACACAACAAACCAGCCAGAGTCTTTGTAAGAAGAGCTTGTTAAAGAAAGCACCAGATGCAGAAGCTGCGAGTAATTCAAGATCAGTCTATATCGGTGACAAATCAATCAGCCAATTCTGAATTTGCTTCTGCTAAGCTTTGTTTCCAAACTTAATCCATGCACGTGAAGAAAGCAAAGCTTGCTGCTACTCAACACTGCACACATGTTACACTCTGCAGCCTGTCCAGTCCAAGCCAGTAACGTACTGTACCTATCACTGTGGGCCTTTGAGTCCCTTAATCTGCTGCCAGACTGGAAGGCCTGGTAGAAAGCCTTGGAGGGATTCCTGCAGTAACCACAATGAGGGAAAAAAAGGAAAGAGAAGACAGAAAGATGGAGGAGTTGAAACAGTTAAAGCAGACCAAAGTTTGCTTCCTAGAAATGTTTTCTTACGCAATTCGATGTGCCCTCATAAAACCCCGTGCTTCATACCGTGCTGTTCACTTGGCAGTCCAGAGGACTGAGCTTTCCTTGAAACACATGGGACATACAGGCAGAGTAAAGCTAAAAAAGGCTGCAGGAGAAAGGGAGTCTTGACCTCAATGCTGGAATGTATGTTCAAAGGTGGGGACAGCCTCGTAAACTGTGAGGGCCTCCCTCAGGCCATTCACCTACAGCACGCCGGCCACCACTCGGGCTGGGTTTGTTTTCCTTGATACCAAACACACAGGACGAAAGGAGGTGACTTGACCTCTTTGTTTCGGCAGAGAAAGTAAACACCTTATCAGCTGTGGAGGTAGAAATACTTCTTTCAAAGGCTTCAGGGGAAATTCAGTGAATTTCTGTGGTTCAATCTTCGTCGTGTTATGGGATTGAGCTTTCAAAATCACCTTCAAAGTTACTGGCAATCTACTACAAGCACACTTTGTTCCATGCCAAGGGATGTATATTCGGGGAAGGGGAAAGGAAATCCCCATGCTGACCCTTCACACACACACACACACAAAGACAAAAACACACACTCATTTAATCTACTCCAGGCGCGTGCATCTCAAAACTAACTGCTTCCCTCCCACATTCACACAAATGTAAACGCACACTGACATGAATGTACACACACCCCACACAGGGGAACGACGAGTTGATTTGCAGCATGTGTGTGAATATCATAGCAGCCAGAGCGCTTTTCCTAGAAATCTCTGGCACAAACTCGCTTTGTCACATTACCTCACAGCTAAACACTCTCACAAACCTCCCCCTATGCCTCTGCTTCATTTGACTTTTGCGGGACATGGTGCAGGGAAAACCAACACATGCGCACACATGCGGGGAGCACACACCTCTCCAGAAAAATGCCGTTTTTCAACACGGCTTAAAGTGTGACCATGCAGCTATGGTTGGTGCTTATGGGGGTCAGATGACTTGGGAGTCAGTCCAGCGACCCCTTCATGAGTGAGTTAAGAAGTGGAGGAGTCATCATTCCCTGTTTTCAAGTAGCACACGCTCAGCTCTCAAAGGCTCTCTTTGTAGCTCTAATATGTAACACGTTAATATCCATCTTTGAAAGCCTGTCTTTGTGAACCAGCTTGTTGATGTGCTCAGTCAGAGGCAGTGAAAGTGTGGTCTCCCCCATAAACACAGAGTATCAAGAGAAGAGGAAGAAGAAAGAGACTAACTTTCCTTCTCTTTTTCTTCGCCTCTCTTTGAAAGCTCTTGACCTAACCTGAAACAAAAACAGCACTTGAACACACTCATGCTTTGTCCCACACTGCCCCAAACCAAAAAATCTGACCTGGCAGCAGACAGAAATAACCTTTCGGAGCATTCTTGCTAGCTGATGTCACACATCTAGCTGGAGCATGACACATGGTTTTCCTGCAACGTGCCTGCACATCAAACCAAAAGCCGCGTCAAAGGTTGAGTTTCATGGTGCTGAACCTCTTAATAACCCTGCTAACTCATTGAGCACGAGAAAAACCACGGTGACCTTATGTGACAGAAAGAAGTGGGAGTAAAAGTGCAAGAAAAGATATAAAAGGAAAGTACAGAGAAGAGTGTAAGTGTTAGAATGGATTTCACTTTGTATGTGAAGGTGTTCTGGAGGCCTTAGGGCAGATACTTTTAATCTTGCCTGCAGGTTGGGCAAGTGAAACCCTGCTTCAAGTGCTAAAGAAGTAGTTAGTGATAAGACAGTGAAAAGCCATTTCCAGTGTAAACCCTCCCATGCTTTTCTACAGCATGTAACAAAGCTTCAGTATGACTTGGAGTAGAGGGACTTAACTGGAACCAGTCAAGACGCAAGCAGCAGTAGATAGACATGTGGGGTAATTGAGAGACTTGGGGGGGCAAAGAAAGGCAGAAAGAATGTGTTGAAAACACTCAGTGTTGGTGCTCGTAAGACCTCAGGTTCTCTGCACCATCCATCATCTGCCTCAGAGCAAAAGTAGGTCAGAACTATTTAGATTTCTGCTGCCCTATGGGAGTTTCTTTCAGTGGGGAGATGAAGCACAGAGGAGCAGGAGCCACTCCATGATTACAGAAACGCCGACTGAAGAGATTGTGAGTTTGGTGCTAACATCAAACCCACATAGGTTAGTGACAAGACACTGAAGACTTAGGACTACCACTGCAGGAACCAACAGGCAGTTCAACTTTTTGATACCAGGTCACAGTCCTTCAGAAAGGTTCCTTCTCCAATGAGCTTCCATGAGCTATCAAAGCAGAAACAGAAGCAGCTTTATTTTTCAACAAAAATCACGGTATCAAAACTAACAAGAAGGCCCAGCAACAAACCAGCATTAGTCACGCTGCCAACTTCAAAAAAACCCACAAAAATATGAGATAATGACAGAAGCAGGTCAAGCACTGAGAGAAAATAAACCAGAGCTTTAAATGATTTAAATCATGTGTTCAATGCCAAAGTTGGTTCAAGAAAAACTCCACTTCTGTTATGCATAAAAGTTGTGTTGAGGTACTTGAGAGTGCTGCTGCACATGTGAATGAAGATGATTCAACCACTTTAAAGCTTCAAGGCCGACTGAAAGAAACTTGACAGAAGTAGTGTCACTGAAGTCAGTGTCAGATTTGGCTTAAGGCAGCAAACCTGAATAAAGAACTTCGGCTAAATTATAGATACGTATTCATATGAAAGAGCATAGTTAACAGACCTCTGCAGCCTGCCCCTCATGAGTGCCTGAGGCTACCAGCTACTAGATACACAAGGTCCTACTGCCTTAACACTTTACATTCTGGAAATGAAGCGTGGTGGCCACAGTAAAATGTGAACTGTGGGTAATGTAGGCCCCATGATTTGGAAAAAAAAGGAGAATGTTGAGGATTAAAAAACTACAAAACAGAAAAAAAATATACAGACAGGCCTTTAATAGTTCCATGATGCGATATAAGCAGAGAGCTAGAGAGCACTTTATGACTCCTTTCCATACACTTATGATCCTGAGTTTAAAGTTCGTTGTGCCAAAAATATTATTTTTCCTCCATTATGCATTATTAATTGTTTGCATGAGAATATAGTTAGAGTTAACTGGCTGTGTCATGACGACAAACATTTGTAAACTGAATTTATTTGTAGAAATTTTCATTTTGATTTAAAAAATTAATGAATGGATCATTTGGAGTAATATTTGAGTAAAATATTGAGTCTTTGTCACATGAGAACTATTTCCAAAACACAAGGTGATCAGCATGTTCTCAGCTTGGCTTTGAAGCACATCTCCAGTTAAACAACTATCATCAACTCTGTGCTTAACTGGTGACATTTTTCTGCAAGTTGGAACAATGGAGAACCTCCATACCTGAGGTGGAGGTGATGACTGACGTAAAGCCTACAGATATACTGACTAGTACAGTGAGTCCAACCTGAACAATCCATCTGTCTTTTTGAAAACAGCTCAGAGGCTGAAAGGAGGCCGGGGTCATGCAGGATGAACAAGTACACATGTGTACACAGAAACACGAAAAAGTACACAGTCAGAGGTTCAAGAATTCACAACAGCTGAAAAGATCAACAGGCAAGTTAAAGTCAAAGGGATTACGCTGCAACTTTAAAGGGTAGTTACAAAGAATTTATGGTATTCATCTAAAACAGGCACAACATCATTTTATTTTACTTTACTGGCTAATTTCCCTACAATGCAGTCCTAACACCTTTGACCGAAACACGGATCAAACTCTGAAATGAAGCCTCACTGATTTATCTCTTTGCTAATATTTTCGACCAACATGAATTTGTCCTTATACATACATAAGCAGTAGGCAGCTAAATGTTTTCAGATATGTGCTGAATTTTAGGTTTATAATTTACATTATCATTTTTTTTTGTGTCACTGTGCTCTTAAGGCTGTCTGTAGATCTGTATGAGTGGTCGTTACTAGCACTGGCGGACTATATATAAAGATGTTACACATATCTAAAGATGAGCAGCCTTTTATGAAGTTTGATAAATCCAGATTCGGCATTTTACGTTCTACATTTTCTGTGAAGTAGCTTGATTCACATTGTGAGTTCATCTGCATCATAAGTAGGGCAGAGCCGATTAAATCGGACAATTTTAGCCTGTTTGAGACTAATCGGTAATCGGCTAAAACTTGCCGATTTTCAACGATATTTTCAGAAATAAAATGCGGAGAATAAGATTCGGTTTCACTTCGAAAATGTTCCGCCATTTGAAAAGATCCTCCGACTTATCCAGTAGATGGCGCAGCGACCTCATGACAATCTTCATCCACTAACTACCTCACAGAACAGCAGAGTGATGGATCTGAAGCAGGCAGCTCAGGGACGCGCGGAGGAGAGTGGTCCCCGCTGTGCTGGTCTTGGTCACGCCGAGTTAACGGTGAAGCACCATGTAATATGCAAGTTAAAGTTAGAGTTAGCCACCTGCTTTTAGCCTTGCTACACTGTTAGCCGTGCCAGTAACGGTAGAATAAAAAACAGTACACATTACATGATCGAGCTACTTCTCTTAGTGAGGCAGCTGCATGTCTCCAGATGAGACCGGACTGGAAATGTGTAACTTGAGTTATGACGTGGAGGCACCGATCGGCGGCGGGTAGTTGAAAACGCTTTTCTGGTCCAAGTTTGATCGGTCGATCTTCCTGTCGGCGTGAAGAGCAGTAGCCTACAGTATATATATATATATATATATATATATATATATATATATATATATATTTTTTTTTTTTTTTTAAATAACTTTTTTTTATAACAAAGTGACACTAACAGGATGGTTTGTTTGTTTGTTTTGGTCAATAAAAACGCATATTGGTCAAACTCATGGTCACATGCTTCATACTGACAGAATTTCAAGCAGCGCCGCAGAAGAAATAGTATTTGAACAAAGAGTGTGCAGGTCTGAGTGATAGAAGTGCTTCTTCACAAATACTGGAGGTGCTGCCGCTCAGCTCTTTGCAGCTGGATAAAAATGTGCCCACCAAATGTCATATGATATGAGCAGAGAGCCCCAGTGCGGAAGCTGGTAGAGAGCTGAGGAATATTAGATGAATAGAAGGTGGAGAGCGGTGTTAGGGACTCTGGCTGAAAACAGGATACAGCAGTAAAGCAGAGGTCACAGAGGGGAGGGAAAAACCCTGTGGAACATGTCGTCTCTGTGTCTCTATCTCACATGTGCACCCACCACTTCCACAGTGACTACTAGTAATGAATACGCTGTGAGTGTGTATGGCGAATTAGTCCTAAAGTAATGGCTCAGTTCCTCAGTGAACGGCCCCCACCCCCAACATGGATACTTGTGCAACCCATCCCCTTTTAAAGACACACCCCTCATCCACCCACACAGACACAGGCGCTCGATTCACAGTGGCAGTAACGCTGGCCAGGACTCCCCTCCCCTCTCTTACCTCCTGAGGAGTCTGATTTTACATAAGCTCCCTCTATGAGGACAATAAACCATACGTCCTCAGCAGGAGTTCAGTTACACACACACACACACACACACACACACACACACACACACACACACACACACACACACACACACACACACACACACACACACACTGCAGATTCCATTCATTTATGCAAATGATTCTTTAAAAACACAAACGTCCACTCTGTGAATGCAACCAAGACATGACTACAATCAAGCAAATGTTGTTTTACGCCTTCAGTCGTTGAAGCCATCTGGGAAACATTAGGCTGAACGAATCATATTCGGAGTATGAGAACAACATCTTCAACCTCACAGTCTATATCTCCAGTGTTGTGCTTTAATTACTTGCAGGGAAAACTACAGGGTGGAGGAGGACAGGGACAAACATTAGAGCCTTCCAAATGGCCAAGAGAGCTTTTCAGGTTGTGCAAGCAGTGTCAAAACATTGAGTGGGTGTTTGCACGTATAATATCTTTCTGTGTAACACAGATTATAGATAGTAGCTACTGAAAAAGTCTGTTTGAGGAGAAAATCTAAGTGTTTTTGTTCTATGGTGTGTGGAGTAATAACAAGCAAGATAAATAAGCATAGTAGAAATGCAGAAATTAGGCAAGAGTCAAAATAGAGCCGGGGAGGGAGGAAGGGGGCTTTGGGGGATGTATCGACATAAGCATAGCTAAAATGCCTGCTGAAGTGAGGCATAACAAGTTTCCCCTCCGCTGCTGCGTCTTCTGCTACGTCTTCTGAGCATACCACAGTTGCTGCTGCACAGGAATGTCATTCAACACTTCATCTGTATATGAACAACTGCTGTGCCTCATCTGTCACTCAGTCTGTGGGGCAGCAGCAGGTACAAAAGGAGCAACCGCGCTGATGCTGCACTAGTAATAAAAACTGAGCTGCAAAGTCAACCACAGCCCTGCGCTGCTGGTTCAGCGCGCCCAAAGCTCATCCAGGAGTGGTGTGCAACGGAACGACACACTGGTCAAGTGTTTGATCACATCCAAAGGTACCAGGGCTTCATAGAGTACCTTGCTGTGTTGCAAAAGAAAAAAGACTACTACGTGACACATAGCACAGTTGTTCGACACACCCCACTGTCAGGCCTCTTATCGGCAGAAAGGGGGCACAGTGGAAAGACTACTGCTCAATGTCTGATATGGGCTCGGCTGTCGTAAGAGACCCCAGGCCTTATCTGCCTGTGAGCCGGGCCCTCTCTACATGGGTAAACCAAACACACACAGCTTCAAGTCTGTGTCATTGTCATCAACATGAATAATGATCTAAATAAGTCCAATCTTCAGTCAAGTTTTTTTTCTTTTACAAACAAACTAAGATCATGTCAGGAACATGTGAACCTGAAAGAAGTTTAAATCATCTCAACCAGGTGCTTGGGTGGTTTCTTTCTTTCTTTTTTTTTTTTAGACTGCCTGCCTAACAATTTTGGCACCTTTTAAAGGAATGAAATAACTCCTCCATAATCTCTCCCATGTGAGGAAGGTGTGGGGGAGTTAGGGGAGGGGGGCAGAGAGAGAGAGACAAAGAGGGAGAAAGGGAGGGAGGGAGAGAGAGAGAGAGAAACAGCAAAAAACTAATGCGAAAGGTGAGAGGGCAGATGTTTGCCTGTGTTGTAAAGATGACAGGATTCTTCATATGTATTTGACCTATTGATTTGACTTGCTTATCAACATGATCGACAGTGGAAGCTGTGACACAACTCAAGCAGGCTATTACAGCGCTCGATCCCCCAATCTCATTTGACACGGTTAGGAATTTCAAAAACTCTGTAACATTGCATCCATAAACATCGAGTACATCCACGGCTTTATTGCAAACAGTACCAGCTGGACTTGACCTTTTCTGCTCGACTTTTTGAAGGGTGTCATTTCACCCCTAATTCATCTTAAATCCAGGTTGTCGAACAGAGCCTGCAGCAAAACTTTCTAAAAACCATACACACACACAAACATATAGTTTACAACCTCCACAGCCTCGTGCAAACAGCAGCTCTAAACCTTGGAGCATGATTACCTCCAAAACACAAGTACAACCACAGAAATAGTACACAAAATCCAGGAATATCAACTCTTTTCTGTTGAATTATTAATATGATTGAGGTGAGACTCTTATTTTTGACTACAGGATGGACTTTGACAATATAAAGTGGATTCAGACACTAGCTAGGCATAGTATAAAGGCCTCAACCCTCAGTCTTTATAACCAGCAAGATATCACACGAGGTGTGTGTAAAGCTACTACCAGGCAGTTCGGCTGTTGAATGACACAGAGAGAAAGGATTAAAGATGTGATGAGAAACTGAGCAGCTTCCCTGACATGAAAAAAAAGACAGAGTAGTTCACAAATTTTCAAAGCTATAGAGGCAGTGCAGTGCAGGGTGCAGACCCTGTCTGATCTCTCTGTGAGACTGTAAGTGGAAACCACAGAGACATAAGGCACTGCATCATTTCCGCTCATGCGTGCCATCTACTAAAGGTGAAACAAATCGCTTTGCTCAGGCAGCGAGAGTAAAGATTACATTTGGAGGGAAACATATGCGATGATATAACTCATAAAAAGAATAATATTTTTCTTCACGAGCTACATGTACAAGAAAACAGTCACAACCATGTGTTATACTAACTGTTGCTGAAGGTGTTGAAACTCAACCATGACATCTGTTAGGGGCTCTATTCATTTGTAAGGAGGTTTTCTGAGCGGCTGAAAGGTTCATTCAGAAGAACAGCAGCCATGATGAAAACTAATCACATTTCTATCAATTCATTCCTCTGCAGACACACTCCAGAGGAAAACCTTCTGGTGCTCACAGTTGAAATGATCAAATCATAAATTCAGCAACAGTCTGAACTTTGTTTGTATTAGAAAGTTTTTTCTGGAGCAGGAACCGACTTACTAAAGTGTCAGACTCGCAGCACATGAGTCTGGACGAGCTTGACATGAACACAGCAGCTTGCTCTGTGCACAGGAGCAACACATTTTTGATGTTTGCAGCCAGTGTCTTTACCTCTGACACTATCCTGAGGGGGCGAGAGCTTACAAAAAGCCTCCAAGCACACAATTCAAATACACACCTTTACACACACAAGCTGACAGCATTACAGGCATCATGTGTGTGTTTAACAAGTGTTGTGTGCCTATACAGTGGAAGCAATAGGAGTTCTCCACTGAGCTGTGCTACACTCGGCTTACTTCTTTGGGCCCTAATGAGAAACAACAAACATTAAATTTCCTTCCTGTGTGCCACAAAGCTCTTCCTTCTCCACAGCCCCCTCCCTGCCGTACCTCTGCAGAAAATAAAGCCTGTTTGTTCATCTGACAAAACCAAATGACCGGCGCATAAACACTCACAGCCTCTGCTGCAGCTTCCAACACTGTTGTGGTCAGAGAAACTGGAAACTAAAAACACCAGATGTAATCAGCTGTTCCCTGAAATAGACACAATAAGGGACTGCCTGTATGTGTGTTTGTGTCATGAACTCTGTCACTGAGGCATGGTGACAATAGTTAAACACGTAACATTAATCCCTATTGGCTGTTACCTGTCCACCTCCCCGTCGACAGGTATGTGGATACCAAACAGGCTGTTGACTGTCGGTGTGGCGAGCTGCAGGCCCTCAGGCATGAGGGGCTTTGCTACTTCCTTCCCAGAGACAACAGGAGATTGTGCGTTGACGAGACCCTCTGATTTCCCTCCTCCACCCTCTGCGAGTCCGAATCCAGCTCCTGGGAGGCCCTGCATCCCGACACCCACTGAAGCCTTGCTGAGGGCAAACTGACCAGGAGGCAAAGTGGAGGCTGTCACATTTGGCATGGCTGCACTGGAGGCACTGGACACAGCAGCAGGCACAGTGGTGGGCACACTCGAGCTCGCTGCGATGGCAGGCACATTTTGTAAGCCGGAGGATGTAGGGTGGAGGCCGAGGGGTTGAGGCTGTCCAGCGGCTGCATACGTGGGTCCACCGACCACTATGGAGCCCCCCACACCTCCCATTCCTCCGGTCTGCTGCTGCTGCAACAGGCCTTGGGCTGGCTGTCCCGAAGGTAGGGATCCACCTGCTACTCCTACAGCATCTCCAGCCTGACCAGGTACAGGCGTACCCCCAGAGGCTCGAGGCAACACTGAAGAGGGCCCTGCAGGCAGGCTGGACACCGGGAGGCCCTGGCCAGCACCAAGAACTGGCTGCTGCTGCTGATAGTACTCTGTCTGGTTCTGTAGGTGATGACCCAGAGGAAGCTGCTGCTGAGGAGGGTAAGAGATGGGTTGGGCTGAGGGGGGCATGATGGGGGACTTCTGTATAGTGACACCAGATTGAAGCAGGCCGTTTTGTCCACCGGGCAGCACAGTCTGGGGGGCAGGAGGCTGGAGACCTCCCACTGTTGGCTGAGAGAGGAGCGCTGTGGGCTTGCTGCTGGAGAAAGCACTTTGTGTGGTCGACCCGCTCACACCCTGCTGCCTGGTACTGAAGTTCTGTTGGTGGAGCTGCTGTGATAGTGTATCCACTGATTGCATGCGGGATGATGTGGCAGAAGCATCAGCCAATGAACCCATGCCCTGACCTGAGAACGTTGCCGGGGCAACCACAGATCCTCCTGTAAGCCCAAGCCCACTGTCTCTGTCTGCACCAGGATCCACTGCTGCAGCATTGGCATGTCTGATATTATCTACATTCTTGCTGACAGCAGAGCTCTCAGAGTCCTTCTCATAAAACTCCGTGCATGTCCACCTGCCTCTTCTGAAGGGTTCTCCGGTACCATGATCGAGTTTGATGACCCTGAAGCGTGAAGTACAACTCGCCGTGGAGGTGGCAGGAGGGGGGGCTGCGTTACTGGTCACTGCAGCAGCAGGTTGGGTTGTGTTTACAGAGTGTTGCTGCACTGCTCCAGGCTGAGTGGAGAGGGGTAAACCACTTGTAACGCCGATCCCCTGTGGCTGCTGACCGGCTTGAGCCGACACTCCCACTTTCCGAAACTCCCCGACGGGATTACTGGACAGCGCGGGCAACTGGCCGGGTTGAGGTATGTGTGGAGGAGCCATGACACCGGTCGCCTCTGGGTCTCCGACATTATTCAGGGCTTCTTCGGATGAACTCCTATCGCACGCAGGCTCGTACTCAGCACGAGACATGTCGTAAATTTCCGACGACACATCTTCAGTCCGGGACTCGTCCGGGTCCTCCAGACTCTCCGTGTCGTCCGTGGCACCTATAGCCGCCACCTGGGCCTGAGTCACACTGGTGATCTGGAAACAGCTCTTTTTCTTGGCCGGCATTTTCGACATATTGACAGCCTGTTTCTAAGTCCCGTATGGCTCTGTGTATCCTCCGTCAGAAAGAGACGCAGCTTTTAACAACTCATATTGTATTAAAAGAAACACTTTGACTTGCTAACTGTGGTCAGGATGAATCTACGCCATCCCTCTTCCTCCCTCGGTCTCCTGTTGCGTTTCATGGGCTCATAACGCAACGCCACACTTCGTCTCGTCCAGCAATGCGGCTTTTGACACCAACACCAGCAGCCCACTCTTTTCAGCCCTTGGTCACAGCAGACCTACCAGCTTGTGTCCCGGTTGTCAAATGGTCGCTGTCGCAGAGCGTGTCGTCCAGCTATGGGAGCTACTTCAGGCTGAGGAGGGCCCACAGCCCTCCACTCACCGAGCTAGCTAGCAAGACAAGCCAACTGGCTGCTGCACACTCCCCCTACGTCGGAACAAGTATGTGAGACATCTTCTCGAAAGCAGTCCTTTGAAGCGGCTCACTCCACCAGCTCACAGTCATTCGGTAGCGAGCCTCGCTTTTCACTCGAGGGATGGACAGCCTCTTGAATTTCACAGCTTTTCGATAAATTTGTCTCCCAACAGCGCCAACAGTTACTTCCCTCAGTCAGTCTCTTGACAAGATGGCTATGTTGTATGCAACCGCGCTGCATCGTGGGTAGGTAACGTGCGCAAGGATGTTGACGTACGATGCGTCTGAGAATTCCCCCTTTGTGGTGCCTTCACGGAAACATCGGAAATCCTATACTTTATGAAGTGAACGGGATATTACTGAGAAAGGAAACATTTTCTGAGTTAGTTTGTCTCACGTGTACTCTTTTTAGTCCCAATAGTCTTTTTTATTGGTTTAGCCTGTCTCTATTAACAAAAGCCATGGTTTGCCGATTATTGAACACGAATTTAATCATGAAACGATCATTGAAATGTCTCCTTGGTTATTCTTTAATTTCGCGCAACCATAGACTGTATATACTATGGACAACTTGGTTCCGCCTACTGCCTGTATACGGATTTGAAGCCAAAAGCTCTCTGTATTTCCGGGATTTTTCTTCATTTCCTGAAACCAGCGCTGCGTAGTAGTGTTGTGCGCATTCGGCCGGAGAGTCGCTCGGCTCAAACAGCGAATACTCCGGGTGAGCTACACAATCCCTGAACGCCAATTGGCTGTATCAAGTGTCAATCAAAGAAAACACAAACCCTCTAATAACTTTTAAAAATGGAGCTTCACAGAAAAAATAGGACTTCAGCACAAACCAGTCTTGCTGTAACTACATGTCAACATCACAAGCAGGGGGGAGAAGCATTTATGTTTTGTGTAATAAATTTCTAAAGTTTGCCCACAGCTCCGTAAGCTTTGCTGGCGGAGGCGGGATTAATGACCTATACTGCAGCCCATCAACAGAGGGTGCTGTTCTCGGAGTGGCTTCACCCAGCAAGGAGGCAGACACTGTCCATTCTTTATAAAGTCTATGCGTGCAACACACAACAAGAAAATTAAACAACTAGTTATCAGTTACAACATGCTGAACCAAATATGCTCTTAAGAAAATGGCCAATTTCTATCTTTTTCATATGAATAGCCATATTATTTTCAAAGTTATATTTTGTTGCCACTTAGTTTAATTCCATAGAAATCCCAGTTTTATGTTTGACATTCAAACACAGAAGACAGCAAAAATGTTTGTGGCTATTCAGCTTTTCTATTGTGTCTTTGTAGCTGGACTGACTGATAGGTCTGACAACACCAGGTTTGTCTGTGCTTCTAAAAAATTGCAAAACCATAAAAGTCTAACTTTTTTGGAGAGCACCTGAAAGCATCAATTTCCTCTCCCTCTGTTGTTTGTGTAGGCTGCAGTAACTGTGTGACTGCTGTTGTTATGACAGTACCCCAACGTGAGCATTTCATGTAAGGGTTGTAAAATAACCTCATAAAAGCTTGATTCTAAATATAATGATGTGGCTTAGGTTACTTGTGGGGGAAAAAAAAACCTTTTTTCTTTTATCTAGAGTGGTTTCACTCAGCACAGTCACCAATATTACCTCGACATTTTGGCAGAGGCTCTTTGAGTCTATTTTCCAAAATCTACTCTCTGGTATGTCAATTTCAAGACACCCACTGAGTATTTTTTGGTCTAAAAGACGTCTAATACACATCTTAATATAGCCCAGACGACCGGTCTAAAGTCAGACTACCACAAGTCTAAGAATTAAAGTTTTTTAGACCTCTAAATGTAGACTAAGTTTCAACTTAATCTAAATCTGGTCTATATCTATAATACACTGTATATTGCTCAACTGCTGTCATAATTACTTCGGTTAAGTACTTGGAGATCAGTTATGAAACTCACAGTTGCTTTTTTAAATAAATAGTTATTGAATAATGGGTTAAATTGCAATGTCTGAATTGCTTTAAAAAATATACAGAATCTAGACGTTTGAAATCAGGTCTAAAAAAACTAGACGTCTAATAGCCGTCTATTGCTCAGTGGGCAGTAGCATTGTTCAGCAGACGTATACCTTATTTTAAAACTATGAGTCCTTACAATAATATATTTTAGTCTGTGCTTTATTGAAGCATCCACAGGTAAACAGTCAGGTATGACACATGGTAAAGTTAGTTTTTTTTTTTTTTTTTTGTAACTTTACTTGTTTTCAGTATATTAAAGTCAACAGTCTAGAGCTTTACAGTATAAATCAGCCCATGTGTAAAAACTAGAAGTTAAAAATCAAATACTTTTTTACGGTCTATTTATAATTGATTAAGTTCTTGTTGATTTACATAGCATAGATAGTCTTGTACACCTGGTTGATACTGTTATTAGATATTCACACAACGCTCCTATTACTGAATCATCTTTACCTGGAAAACTTTTCTTGACCAGCTGGATCAAGTTAACCAGAATGTGTCATGGCATCGAAAGCGCTGTGGTAAGGAGTTTATTAGAGGTTGATTTACCAAGCTGAACTTTACATCATGCATGAGTTAATTTTAGCACTGTGTAGCATCATCATTATCATCATCATCATCATCATCTGCAGCATTCAATCAGGTGGAAAAGTAAACTTGGTATGGTTTTTTTTAATCCACTAATAAAACAAACAAGAAAATATGAAAAAGAAAAAAATCACAGCTTTATTCAAACATGTGTTTACAAGGTATGCCCAAATATCACTGAACAGCTGAAAAAAGATCTGTTTTACATAACCCTGCACCAGATACTCCAGACTGGTCAGATGTCTCCTAAAACATAGGAAAGACTGCCCCTTGTGGTCATATGCAGTACTTTAACTCTAAAGGTGGTGTGCTTCTGTTTCCTTTTTTGGTTACATTGGATGAACCTTGAACTCTCCACCATTTAAACTGGTTTATGTTGGGAATTCTATTGTTTCATACTAATTATTGTGCTGGTATATACACAGTCAATGCAAATTTAACCCATAGTCAAGTCTTTGGTTTAAAGATGGTCATTGACTCTGACAAATGTCAGTTTGTCCCAGTGTCTGTTTGAAGTGGCACTATAGGAGAAAGACACTGAACTAAAGGTGATGATTTAAAAATATTGCAGAAAGGGAGGCCTGTCATATTTAAGAAATTAACCTGTGTGTCTTATGTACAATATATTCTGTTTCATGTAGTTCCATCGAAAGGTAATATTTATTGGTTCAGCATTTTTCCATAGCACTAATTTTGTTTCTGGAGTCAATGTTATAAAAATTAAGACCCAGCATATAGCAATACTTTGTTATGGGGTGTAAATCAATCTTGACCACCTTTATTCATCTGCTCTAAAGAGACAACTTTTTGATTACTGTTTTATTTTATTGTGTTGTAAAATAAAAAGTGACCTTGCATTTTGGATTGTGGACTCATTGACAATCAACACAAGAATAGTAAAATAACAGTGGGACTTTGTGTGCATTAGGTCCAGTTTGCAGGGTAAGTCAGAAATGTGATGTAAGACCTGGATCTAGACAAAAAAAAAGTTGGGTCAGGGTTTTTTTTTTTTTATCCAAATCTGACTTAAAAAGAGGAAATTATACAACCATTTGTTGATGGGCCACTGAACATTTCGCAAAGTCAGTTGCTTATAGTCCTGGTTTTATCCAGATAACAATGAACTAAGATCCTTATTTGCACTCTTTAATGTATTCGAACAAGTGAAGAGATAAACCTTTATCCTATTTGCCTTGAACAACCCTGGGGAGCCAAAAAATAATAAAAAACACAAAAAGACCTTATGTAACCATGTGTAAAAATAGAAAAGAGACATAGCTGATATGAAATAAATACTTTCTAATGATTCTGTTAATTATAAAGTTATTAGATTATGTCCTCTTTGCAATATTAGTGGATTAGTGGTGTAGCCAGGGGGGTTGCAGAGGGTGACCACAGCCAAAACTGATGTGTAGTGCCAGCAGCCACCCTGAAATCCCAAACCATGTTCATTAACTCTACACAAAAGCCATTTCAAGATTTACATGTCTGACTGCTGATTACAGCAAGTTTTAGGTAGATAAGACTTAAAACAGAACTCCTGTGTCATTTTTAGGTATGTAATCGGTTAAATAATTTTTCAGCAACAATTCAGGCAAGTTTTATGGTTATATCAAAAAATATTGTGTAAGGCTGAAGCCCCAAATGACATATCCTTTCAAATGTCATTTAGAGACATTTAATGTAGCATATCTTGTTTCTATGAGTTTATAACATTTCACATAAGATGTAGGCTCTCTGCAGTTAAAACGAACCAACTACTTATGCGCTCACTGTGAATGAAATCCACTGATTTGACCATCTTTGTTCCTTTTACCATAAAAATACATCCAATGAATAAATGTCTGACTGAATAAACGCTTCAAGTAGTGTGTCCCCTTTCTCCTTGTGTACCCCGGTATTCCCTCAGATAGTTGACTCTTGACTGAGCTGTTAAGTTCCATTTTATTCCGCCGCCTGCTGCCATAAAAGCGCCGGGGAGGGCGCTCATTGTGCGGAGTGATCTGATACGGACTACACCCAGCCGCTGCCTCACTGCCCTGGCTTTCTTTGCTGCCCCAGCCCTGACGTCGGTGAACGTCGAAGTGCGGCTTTCACTGGAGACTCCAAATTCGTCTGTCGGCTTTCCTCCGAGTTGGCTGTCTCTTGATCCACAACGCTTTCTCCTCATCTGTAGGCAGTTTTGTAAAGCATCAATATCTTGAACATGTCTTGGCAAAGCTATGTGGAAAACCTGATGGCCGATGGCAGCTGTCAGGATAGCGCCATTGTTGGATATACAGACGCCAAATATGTTTGGGCAGCACATGCCGGTGGTACATTCAACAATATCACGGTAAGAAGTCGGAATAGGAAAACTGAAGCGAGGGTATGCTTAATTTTTGACTGTGTTGTTATCTACCGGGCTCTTCAATTGTCACCGGGTTGAATGAATAACCGTTATCTTTCGACTAGCAAGCTAACAGTCTGCGCTAGCTAGCGTGCTAGCTAGTTCATCAGTGGCCTGTTTCCGAAACAGCGGGATTAGACCGCGTGTGGGTCTACAATGACTACACTCATAAATCACACCGATTAGAAAGAAATAAAGAAATTAAATGCTACGAATAACCACTAGTTGGTAGTTTGGGAGACGCCGAAGGGTGCTAAATAAGACAAGTGTAGACGGTGTCTGGGTGAAACGTGCATGCTTTTGTGTGCACGGCCGCTTTGATTAGCTAACGTTAAGCTGCTGCTGCCTTACCGGCTACCTGTGCTCAAAAAAGGCTAACACCACAAGACGACTATTCATCCTTAATGAGGCTTCCTAAATATTGAAGTGGTGGATTATTAAGCATTATATTCGCATATATAATTTTTTGATGCAGTTTAAACAGCAATGTAGCCATTCATAAAAGCTAGTCCGCTGCTGAGACGTCGCTTCACCCCCGCCAGCTACTGCAGACATGGGGCATGATGAGTTTATGTCCAGGATTTCCACGTACTTGATATCAGTTAATTTGCAAATATTCAGCTTCTACCACAAACCCCACATGACAATAAAACACAGAGTGAATCATATTTATTCAGTATTCAGCATGAGCCAGTTTAGTGGATCGACTAATATGTGAAATAAGGTTACACACTACCTTCATCGCCAATTTAATATGCTGATCAATCACTACAGGGGATGCAGCAGCTTATAAGTCGTGTGGACTGATATAGCCTCCCTCTGGACAAGCATTTACCATAGACCACTGAATAATGAATGCTTAGATTACTCAATTCTACAAGTATGAATGGGTTGACTCGGATAAGGTAATTCAACTAAAATAGTATAAGCAACAGTTGCCAATAATTCAGAACAGTTTGCTACCACCTTTTTTTTTGTTTTAGTTTGGACTTTGGAATCAATATCAGTCAGGAACTCTCCAATCTGTGCATCCCTTATCAGTAGATCTGTAAAGTCTCACAAGATGGTGAAGTGCAGTTAAACTTTCTAGAGCTTGAGGCTGTGAATCATAGTGTCTCCCCCCCCCCCACATTCCAACAATCCAGTGTCTGCACATTATCTGTTTTCAATCATTTATGTCAAAAGACTGCAAAGCTTGCCAATAAGCCAGAACTTTTTTTATTTTTTGCTGTATAAGTGACTAGCAAAAACCACCCACTGATTATGATTTTATTCCAGTTATCCATCAAATTACTTATATATCTCTTCAGCTCTGATTGAAAACCAGGTATCATCATTATTATTGTATTTTGTTCCAGCTAAACTTTAGAGCATAAGCAGCAGTGCATCACAAAGAGGATGTTCTTTATAGACCGATTTCTTTCTTCCCCAAAAAGTCTTGTGCTCTGCTTTATTCAAGAGTTTGACTGTTTTTGCCATCTTACATTGACCACAGTAAAGCCCTTTGACTTCTACATTATTCCTTGTACAATGATAAACGCTGTACTTTTGATCCAACTTTAAAACTTTTTAATATTTGATATCCCTACTGTTTATCTGGCTGACTGACATCCCCGGTGGTTTCTTGTGTTGTTTTAGTCTCAAGAAATTGATGTACTCGTCGGTAAGGACAGGGAGACCTTTTACACCTGTGGTCTCACTCTGGGCTCTAAGAAGTGTTCGGTCCTCAGAGACAGCCTGCATGATGATGGCGACTGGACAATGGACATCAGGACGAAGAGCCAAGGAGGAGAACCTACATACAACATTGCTGTGGGGAGAGCTGGGAAAGGTAAATATCTAGATTAAAAAGCTGCTACTTCAGTGCAGATGTTGAAAATAAAGATTTTGAGCGTTTATACACCTTTAGTGATTTGTTATAAAATATCACACTGTGTTCTGGCTGCTTGACAAGGGTTTAGTGCTTTAGGAAGTGTAGATAGAAACCCAATGAGGATAGTTAACCCTTTTCCAAGACATTTTATGGTTTCAACTTCTTATGTGAGAACTTTTAGCTTTCTGTGTCACACATGATATACTCCTCATATTGGGACTGAGGGTCAGAAAATAAACATTTCAGGACATCACCTTGGATTGAAGGAGAAAGGATGGTGGTCCAATCACTTTACTATTTATGGACTGAAGATTTTGCAAATTCAACTATTGATAAGCATTAGTTTCAGCCTTGAGAGAGACAATTCAGACATTTGCCAAATCAGAATATCACTAGTTGATGTAATTTGTAATCCATCTGTGAGTGGAGGAATGAAAATGAATAGTTTCCAGTTAAATTAAGTAAAAACTACAGTGAAAATGAGAGTTTGACAGGGCTGAATGTGGTCTTATGTTGGGTTTTTTTTGAACAACAGTCGAAAACAAAAAAAAAAAATATCAGTTACTAAAATTGAACAACAAAAAGTAACATTTTCATTTAGGTAATTGGAACCAACAAATGTTTTTTGTGGTTGGAAAATGACCATGGAAGAATATGTTTACTAAAATAACTGTAATGAACTTTTCTTTGATTTACTAGCCAACTTTTGTATCACAAATTTTCAAATATAGCTTGTAAGGATTTTGGACCCAACATCCTGCTGTGCTCTTGGTAAAACTTATTGATGCAGTTAAAATATTAAATAAATAATTATTATAATTGATTCATTTAAGTAAATATCAGTCATTGGCCTACTTCAGTCTGTTTGTCTTTGTGGTCCTCTGTCCAATATTGCTTCAGTGTTTCTCTTATAGGGAGATTTGCCTGTCATTCAACTTTTCAAAAGTGCTTTACACTTCCCATAAACCAGGGGTGGGCAATCATGTGCCATGGAGGGCCGAGAGGCTGCAGGTTTTCTTTCCAACCCAAAACTCCACCAGGTGATTTCACTGATTAGTCCTTGCTCTCTGCTTGGAGGTAAGGTAATCAGTGAAATCACCTGGAGGAGTTTTGGGTTGGAAAGAAAACCTGCAGCCTCTAGGCCCTCCATGGCACATGATTGCCCACCCCTGCCATAAACCATAAGAATGGTCTAAATGACTTGTGGTTCACAAGTCATTTACGTTGTTACACAAAGCTGGCAAAGCTCTGGCAGACCTTCCATCCTATTCTCACTTCAAACTGACAAACTGCTACTGGGGAAAAATCTTGAGTGCTGCTAGTTTTTCTGATGGAAACACTGTTTGCAATCACAACCAAAAACTGTTCTCCTTTTCATTTTTTCCAACACTACTTCCTGATTTCCTCCTTTAAATGCATGTTGTACTCAACAAAGGGTTTACAAACTCTGGTGTCAATGAACACGTTTAATTTGCCCTCACATGTGCAGTGATAGTTAAGTCTTCACACACTGGTGAAAATGAGAGAATATTCACTCAAGTCTCTTGCATGAACTGTCTGAATCTTTAAAAGGAGATCCTTTTCATACTTCTGACAACAAATGATTTCTTTTCATTTCACTCTTAAATGTGATATAAATCTAGTTTGTTGCTATCGGCAAAGGTCATACAGTAATATCCTGACCTGTTCTGTATGCTGATTTTCCTAAAGCTTAAATCGAGTTAATTATATTAGCCTTTAGTAGTGATATCAAACCATGTGTTAAAGACCAGAGATTTCCAGACTGAGTGATTAAAGTTACAAATTGAGTAGTCTTTTCGTCTTTGTAACTGGGCTGTAGACAGCTCACCCTGCATGGCACATGGTTTAATATCTCTAAAATATAGACAACACCTTTTTACTGAAAATACCTTTCCTTCCACCTTTTTGTTTTACTTTTCTAAACTGTC
Organism: Xyrichtys novacula; assembly: GCA_962446985.1. Classification (NCBI taxonomy): domain Eukaryota; kingdom Metazoa; phylum Chordata; class Actinopteri; order Labriformes; family Labridae; genus Xyrichtys; species Xyrichtys novacula. The sequence continues at coordinate 11,895,778 of OY660877.1, forward strand.
CTCTTTTCTATCTTTTCTCTTCCAGTTTTGGTTCTTGTAATGGGCAAAGAAGGGGTCCATGGAGGCGGATTGAATAAGAAGGCTTACTCAATGGCAAAATACTTGAGGGATTCAGGGTTTTAATGTTTTTCAAGCTCACATAGATAAAATGAGGGACAAAAAAGAAGAGAAAAGAAAATATTGCTGTTAAGATTTCTCCTGCAAGCAGTCAAATGTCTTGGAAACTTTAATAGCAATGAAGAGTGGTAAGATACTGTGTCACCTGTGTTCCCCCCCTCTCCTTCATCCTGTAGGAGGGGGAAACTCTTCAATTTTGTTCATTTCTCTTTTTTTCCTTGTGTGCTCCAGTATTGGTTATAGTCATGGGAAAAGAGGCGGTCCATGGTGGAATTCTGAACAAGAAAGCATTTACAATGGCTGACTACCTGAGGAAGTCTGGATATTGAGCAACCTCACCACCCATCCATCAACTTAGCAGCTCGCTCCCACTCACCGCATTGTGTTGACACAACTTCCAGGATTAGATGGCATACAACATTATCTCCCCCCCAGTCTACTTTTTTTTACACAGCCTTTATTTTTGCTCAACCCCCCCACTCCCCATCTTTTTTTCTTTCTTTCTTTTTCTTTAAGTCCTTCCCCACTTTAACATTGTACTTCCATGTAAGCACTGCAGTAATGGCATGTTCATTTAAATGTTTAACCAAAAGTGTGCAAAAAAATGTTTTGCAAAGTGTAATAAAAATGGAACACAAAATTGGACTTGCTTTGTGTTACATTCACTGGTTAATAATCAAAGGGGAAGTACACATGTAACGGTGGTGACAGTTTGCATAGTTATGCTTTGTGAGCATTATTAAAGATGCCAGCCTTGAGGTTGCAGTTTTTTATCATCAGCATGTGGGCATTTAAAAGTTGCATGCATACTGTGTTTAACTTACAAACCCCAGCCCCTCCCTTCCTCCCTCTGTCACTGCACAATATTCTAGCCAAAACCATCTGCTCACCTCGTCGTCTTCAAGCCTCCATTGGAAAAATAATAAATAAATAAATAAATAAAATCTTCCTCTGACAAAGTCCTGTATGTGTGTCCCAAATCTCCATCCTCCAGCCCTTTTGTTTCCCTCCATCACATGCTTTGCTCTTGTATCTGTATGTGGCGACGGGCTGTTGTTTGAGTGTAGTTTAAATCCAGATCCAGGAGTCTCAGTGGACATTCCACCTCTGTGACGGCTCAGTCGGCTTCTGCTGTTTGTAAATTCATCTGAGAATCACAACACACTCATGTTATATGTGGAGTGCCCCCTCCCCCCCTTCCCATCCCACCTCCCCTTTGGACCAATTGTCAGTAAAAGAGGATGATCAGAACGACTCCAGCTTATTCTGATTGATTGTTGGCATTGCCTGTTGACTGTAAACCATTAAGACAACTTCAGATGACTGTAAAACATGTAACTGCTTCCTTAGACTTCAGCACTACTTAAACTTTTTATCACTAATCGATTTGTTGCTAACTTCATGTCCATTAACCAATGAAACGGCAATGCCATTTTACTACAGTATGAATGCATTTTGACTGTAAACCCAGGCTGTTGGCCTCCAACACCTTGGACATTATCTGCCTTGTGCTTTAGTCATCAGAGGTGTATTCACAATTGTCAGTACGGTACTTAGAAGTATATTTAAAAGAAAAAAAAACAATGCTGTGTACACTAAACATATTGAAAATGGTGTTGGTTGGAATACGAACATTTGTAAGTTGTCTTGTGAAAATTTTCTGAGAATAAGTGTGTATTCTGTGCCATAAAATCGATCTGATCTGTTGCTACCAAGAGTTGGATTTTTAACTGCTGCCCTGGCAAGAAGTAACTTTCAATGGCACTTTCTGAAGGGATATTTTGGCATCAGTAATCTCCAGACTTTGTGGAATATGTACAGAATTAAACAACAGAAAAAATAAGTTTGAAATATTTTGTCTTTTTTTTTTTTTTTTTGTTTGAAATTCCCTCTGCCACAACATCTGCTATTTCAAATGCCATGAATTGATGAGACATCTTGTTTACAGACGGATCAAATAAAAGTTATTCCAACCAGATTTTAAGTCAGCATGTCCTGTCTGTTGCCTTGAGAGAATAAAAAGTGTGTGGGCAGTTTCAAAAGTCGTAAAAAAAAATTAGCTCTATGTCTTCAGCCCAAACTACAAGCGCAAAATGCATGTTTTATTAGCAACAAGGCAGAAAAAAAACTGATAAATGGGATATTGTAGTATCACCATAAAAGCTCTTGACAGACTACTTGTCTTATTAGTCACCTCTGTAAGTGTCGGGGGAATTATCAAGTTCTTTCTTCTGTTTGACTTAAACTGAGTCAAAAAATAACCAGCTTTTCTTCCTAGAAAGATGGAAAAACATGTACCACATTAGCAATAAGCTACTCAGCTATTGGCTGGCAACATGTTTCATCAAAGAGACCCTTTCTACACTGGTTGGATCCTACAATGGAGTCAGCAATTTGTAAGGAAGATGCGAGTTCTTAACCAAAAGCCACAACATCTTTTTTTTTTAACCTAAAAATACCCTACAAACTGTATCAACCCTGTAGAAAACGAGCATGAACAGTTCTTGCAGTTTTACTTTCTGTATCTTATCGTTGTGTGAATAGCCTGCATTGGTTGTGTCTCATTTTATTACACTTGACATGGATCCCAACTTAAGTGATAGCCTGACTCTTTGAATGAAAACACCTCCATGTCTTTAATCCCTCTTGGTGCCATAGCATGACAACAATGTGCAAGTTTAGGAAGACCCCAGTGGTGCAAATGGATTGAAAATATGAAGGATTTATTGATAAAGCCACATTGAAAAGAGTTGTATATTTTAAGTTTCAAATTTATCTTGTCTTGATAGTTTTACTACAAATACACAGGGCCAATTATTGCTTCCTTACAATTGTTATCTACTGAAGATACATCTTTTCAAACTCTTTGAGCCTTCATCATTTTTGTTAGAAAAACAAAATGTGAAACATCAAAATCCTAGAAGTCATTTTACAAACAGCAGTAGGACAGATAAATAAACATAAAATATTTACCCAAGTAAGACTGGGATGTTTGGAAATTGGCATGCCTAACAAACAAATGAGGTCACACAAGTGCTGTCCAAAAACCACCCCCTGTTCTTTTTGATAAAAAAAGGAAATTCTTCAAAGGCTCAGCGGATGTGCAAAAAATGTTGATGTATGCAAAATCAAATCGTTTGGAAAAAGCCTGAGAAGAGAAATATTTATAACCCTGAGACGCAATTAAAAAGAATTGAATTTCCTCCTAAAGTAGTACCTTAATACAAAATAATTGTGCGGCTCAAATATTGTCCTATTGAAAGTTAATTCAGAACTTCATGTCAGCTTCTAAGTGTGGTGTACTCAGGGTGGCACACTGATGCTCCGCCCTTGATTGCCTAACTAGCAACACTTGCTGTGACCAGGTGCTTGATGAGTTGTAGTTTGGACCAAACATAGAGCTCAATCTGTGTGGAGGAATTTCAGTGTTTGCAGCTTATTGCTGAGGCATCCAGCCAGGGAAGTGCTTTTTTTGTTGTTTTCCCAATGGCGTGTCAAGAGCTTTCACTAAGCTCTAAGATTTTATCTTGTTTCGGACTGTTTTTGGTTGCTTCTTCATTTTGCCTTTGTACAGAACTGACAAGGCTTAAAGCATCAGATAATTTATTGGGAAATTCAACACTTGGTCATGTTCAACTTGTAAGTACCGAGCTCCACCATGGAAGACTCTTGATAAGTGAAAATACTCGACAAATGTCTGGAGTCAAAAGAGCCAGGACCTTCAAGAACCTACTCAACCATGACACAGACTACCAGGCAGACATGGGTATGTGAATGCAACATTTTTTCTATCTCTACTGAAACTTTTCAAAAATGATTTAAATATTTGTCAGCAAAATGCTGAATACATTTCAGGCTAAGGTTGGAATTAAATGTTTGAACAGTATACCTGATTGAATATTCACAAAGCTTATTTTTAAAAGGTTGGGAGGAGAGCAAGCAAACTAAAACACAGGATCATGGCCTTTCAAAGCAAAAGCAAGACAATGCAGCGGTGGAACGACTCCTACAAATGGAGCCCAAGGTTGAATGCACCAGAGACTCTATGAAGCTTCAAGTCCAAGATGCTGCTTCTACCCCTGGGTCTCTCTTATTTGTGGACAGGGGTATATTTCCAGTGTACTGTTGATTCATGAAATCATGATTTATCTCTCATTTAAAATACTTGACCTACATCAAGTATGCCAAGAAATTTCATGAATTTAAATTCCTATTTAATTCATTCACACAGGAAGTCGCTTGTCTCCTCTGCCCCTGTCCAAACTGCCACCAAGCTGTGGCTATTCCATCAAGTCAACGAGGAGAGACTTGGTCTTATCGGCACCTTATGATGGCTGCTTTGTTGCTCTTGAGGTGAGGTCCTCTGTACTGGAAGTGATGTGCACTTGAAAATGTACACAAACACCATTTTGTAAATATCGTTTGCTGGTTTCAGGAGGACGCTTATGTCCTGCCGTTGCGTTGGTGGGGTTTACCAGTAAGGATGTCGTGCCCTTTGATGAGGCAGTCATCTAATCCTCCAGTGGTCACCTGCCAAGCTGAGGGCATGATAGTTAAAACAGAATGGACCATGTCTGCCGCTAAAATAAAAATGAAGTGTAAGTATTTTCAATTGACACAACATTTGTTTCGCTGCTGTAAAGGGAGTGAAAGGCCTTCTGTTAGAGCCCCTGTGTTGCACATCAATATCTAAGCAGGGCATGCACATCTTGCTATATCAAGTTAGGATCATAGCAGTGAGCCCTTAAGCTTTCTTTGTATTAAATAAAAATGCCCATTCTGTCCCTTTTTTATTAGCTAATTAGCTCATTTTCTGAGCCTTTAATGATCAAAATTGGGTAAATGATAGATTTCTGATTTATTTTGAATTCCCGTTTGGCGTCTCATACAACACAGCAAACACCTAAAAGTGTGATCCCTGCGACTTTCTGCTCTCTGAATTTATGCAACAGTTTTGGAGACTACGCTCAGTCTTGCTAAATTACTTTACAGTGTCTGGCGACTGGGAGCCCCTTATGACTGCTTCATCAAGATGTGGTTTTGGTGTAGTTACACATCCTGAAGGCGTTGTCATCTCTGTTCCTTATACACCCTGCCTGCTTAAAACCGTAAGTAACAGCTTGTTTATCTAAACTCTAAGATTCCATCCATTAAAAAAAAAAAAAAAAGAAAGTGCTGTAACTTTTGAATTGTTATGCTCTAGGATGGAATATATACCCTAGAAGTTGCTGGGGATGGAGAAATTAAAATTTCTTGTCCGTCACTGCCGCCAGCTGGACAGGAATCCACAACATATCCAGTCAAGGACCTAAATCCACAAACGGAACCACCAAGCAAGGGGGTGTATACCCCCGCCCAGTCACAAAATACTGTGAAAACTCATGCCCCTGAAAATATTGATCAACCTCAGTTGCCTTACTTTCCTACTTACCCCAATTTCTTCTATCCTGCCAATCCAGAACCTAAACCTACTGAAAAACCTTTCTCTCCTCCTGTGAAAAATGGTGGTAAACAAGTGCAAAAAACTGACCTCCCTGCAAAGCAAACAGCGAATCCTGATGGCCGAGTTTATCAGTCATTCTACCACTACCCCTACTACCCCCAGCCAGAGCCTCACCCAGCCACAAAGCCCTCACAGCCAGCACAGCCTCAAGCTCCTAAAGGCCAATTTCAACAGTCATCTGCTCAGCCAGAGCCTGAAAAGCTACCTGTTGCTCCAAAACCTCCACATCCATCCTCTGACCATCTAGGTCAGGTATATCAGCCATTCCCCCCCTATCAATACCCACTCTACCCTCAACCAGAGCCTGAAAAGAAACCAGCTCCAGCTGCCCCTCAAGTACCACAGCCAGAAGCCCCGAAAGGTCAAATTAACCAACAGTCCAATCTTTGGCCTGAGATGGAAAAACCACCTGACATGCCTACTGCTCCTATGAAACCGCAACAGCCAGAAACCCCTCAGGGCCAAGAACACCCACAATTCTACTTCTATCCCTACTATTTCCAGTCTGCACATCCTGAAAATCCACTGGCAGCAAAGCCCTCTCATCCACCAGAACCTGAAGCTCCAAAAAACCAAGCACACCAGCAGTTTCCTCTTTATCCCCAGCCAGAAAAATCCCCATCTGCACCAGAACTTGTGGAGCATGAATCACCAGAGGCTCCAATATCCTCATCGTACTATTATCCCTTATATAATAACAGGCAAGAGCCTAAAAACCCAACAGCTGAGAAGCCTGCTGGTACTGCAGAGCCTCCACAGCCACCTCAGCCTGAAACCACTCAAAGACAAGAATACATGTCAGTTTACCAGTACCCTTTCTACCCCCTGCCAGAATCTAGAAATGAACCGGTACAACCCCCTCACCTGGAATCTCCCAAAGGCAAAGGGGACCAGCCAGTTTCCCCTCTTCCAGGGTCTGAAAAACTACCTTCTGAAAAGCCTGCTGCTGCACAAAAACCATCAGATCCTGATAGCTCTCCGGGTCAGATTTATCAGCCATTTTACCCTTACCACTACCCCTTCTATCCTCAGCCTGGATCACAGGGTCAACCTGCAGCAAATCTTCCAAAAACACCAGAGCTTGAAGCCCCAAAGGACCAAGTACAACAGCCAGAGCCTCAGAAACCACTCACTGAGAAGCCCACATCTCCCCCAGAACCACAGCAGCCTGCAACCCCTCAGTCCCAAGAGTACAGGCCATTCTACACCTACCACTATCCCTACAGATATCCCCATGGTTTCCCTTTCTACTCCCAGCCTGAAAATCAGCCTGCTGCTGTACAGAAGCCTACCACCCCTGAAAGTAAACTTCCAAAACCTGATCATCAGTCCTCTAAGACAGAGAGTGCTGGAGCAAATGGAGATACTCAAACTGTCACAATCCCACAGCTGCCCCCGGACCCTCAGTTTGTAACCTTACCCCCTGTCACTCTTGGAAAGCAACCGCAACAACCCAGTAAAGGTGGCACAGACACGCAGGACTCTCAGTCAGGCCCTCCATATAAGCCACCTGTGTACTGCCCACAATCTTGCCCATCTGGAATATCCAATTGCTGTGTTCAAATTGCTTTCCATCAACACCTCCACCATATCTTACCTGCAAAAGAGACACCTCCTCTCTATCCAGGTCTGCCATTCCTCCCTTCAATGTACTCTTCAGGGTTTGACCAAGACTTGGTTTCTGCTCCCCTTCCTCAAAAGTCAACTGGTACAACATCTGAAGCTCCTCCAGCTCCCATCTCTACACCTGTTTCAGCTCAGCCTGCATCATCTAAAAAAACGGTGCAGCAATATCATCAGCCACCAGATGGCAGCCTTGATACCATGAAAGGAAGTAATCCCAGCATGCTGACAAACCAACAACCAATTCTTATTGGACCTAATCCATTGCACTCTTATTGGATGCATCTACCACAACATGAGGGTTCACAGAGTCAATTACCAGCTCACCACAGTTTGCCGTCTCAATCACAGGTTCTGGGAAAGGGTCAGGTTAATCCAGGGGTGCAGTATCCAATAACCACAGAACAAAAGCCATCTGTTAGTCAATCCAGTGGCTCTGAAGCGCAAAGACATATAGTTACAAATGACCCAAATAGAAAACAGCTCCTCCAACACCTGTTGCACAGGGCTCATAGTACTAACAATAATCACAACCCATCCTTGCAACCACAGCATTCCGTCAGAAATTTGCAGGACTCCAATCATCAACCAATGAGTAACACCTACTCTGAACCAATGAGTTATGTGCTTCTTCAGCATGGCCCACCAAGCAGGACGTCAAACAGCTTTAACAGATTACCTCTGCCTTCCACTGACCATATTCATGATGCAAACAATCAAAACCACAAACTGCAGTATCCTCAAAGTTTAAACCTCCCACTGGAAGAATCCCAACAACCGGAATGGCCGAAGCAAGGACTGTCCAATCCCTCACCAGGAAGCTTTAATTACATGCCCGGATTTGGTGATGGATCAAGCTCTTCGCAGCTCATCTCTGCTCCAGTTGACCCTAATTTTGTGCCCCAAGATCGCTCTTTCACTTCAGATCATTTAGAGCCTGGATTTTCTGACTTCTGGAAACCAATGACACCCCTTAGCTCAGGCCAAAGGACTTCTCATATTCTCCCAGAAGCATTTCAACCATGGAGCCCTGCAGCTGACCAGCCAGCAAATGGTATGTAAAGGTAATTCTTAATAACTTCTTATCCCAGACTTTTCAACTAATGTGTGTCTCTTGCAGGATTTATCCAACCCATTCAGGAGGGAGGTGAAGAGCAGGAATAAGTTGCCTTAAATGTGAATAAAATAATGAAACAAGTCTTTACCCTCTTGATTTTTACTTCTGGTAAACACATCAAAATAAGCTTTACATTGTTTTTTCCTACAATTGTAAGGGTTGCATTTTCATGGCATGAATGGGCAAGCATGTTGTTTGAGTCCTTATCTCTTCATTGCGTGGGCTTTCAAGGACAGCTTTTTGTTTTTTCTTTGACCAGTTGACGAGTATACAGTCGCTACATGTTGGTTTTATATCCGCTGTGCAGAAACAAAAGGCCAATGCCCTTGTTGAACTTATTTGTCTTGCTCGTTTTGCGTTACCATGAACTGTTACTTCCTGAACATTGACCTATTGAGTAAATACCACTAAGAATTGCCCACTCATTAACATTGGCCCCAATAAGAAAAACCCAGACACAGAAAAGTCCTCTCCTCTGAAATATCTCATATCTGCTGAATGTGAATCTTTTTTTTTTAGATTTATGTAAATCTGTGTATTTAAAAGCATTGTTTGGTGTTGCAGAGAGTTTAAGTAGGATATACTTTTTTCAGTAAATGGGAAATGTGTCAGTGGAAATGTCAATGGGTTCACAGGAATGTCCCTGATATGAGTCAACAAAATTGGCAAACAGCTCTGTTTTGCAATCAGAGATTTGACATGAATGAGTAAATGCTTTTTTGGTACTAGTGCTTTTGTGTACATAGGCTATCAATTTCCCTCTATCAAACTTGTAAAAGGCCTTCGGTATCTCTAAATCTCATTGATTACTGTTAGATAAACTGGAGAAGAGGTATTGTAAAACCTTTAAAGGATGTATGAGTACCAAATGAACAAAGCATGTTCTTATGAGGTTTATTTCACAGCACCAAATGATGATCTTCAGAATACTTTTTACAAACACTTAGTTGTCTTGAAATGCATAAAGCTTATATATGATTCAGTTTTAAATACATTTTGTTTGAGGTTTCAAGAAGTCCCCCAGGTATGCTTTTTTTATCACAAGACATGCTCATGTATCTCTTTGAGCCACAGGTACACTGAAAGAAATCGTAACAGCCCGTGGGATCTGAATGCTTAAAAAAATCGGACCTTTCCTGGGCACACTGGCATGAGGGAAATAGGACCAGTTTGAGATGGAGGGGCAGATACAGCATCAACATCTCTCTTAAACATAAGAGGGGACTCCTTACTGGAGGGAACATCTGCGGCAGATGTACTGTCATCATCTGGAACAGGAGCAGGAGCATCAGTGGCAGAATCGGCAGTTGGCTCAGCAGCTGGATCGGCAGGAGTTGTGGCAGGATCAGCAGCTGGATCGGCAGGAGCTGAGGAAGGATCAGCAGCTGGTAGTACATCTATTTCAACAACCACAGGGACTACAGGTACAACCTCAGCTGACTCTGCTGACTCCGCAGACAGGAGGACGTTCAGTTCAGGGTTGTGGAAGGTCGTCAGTTTGTGGAATCTTAGACCGTGCTTGGGTGGCATGGCAGGAGCTGCAGGAGCTGCAGCTGCTGTGCTGTTGACATCCACAGCAGGCATCTGAAAAGGTTTATAAGCATTTATCACATGGTAAGGAAAAATAATTGATAAAATTAATAAAGTGTATGACCTCTCCTAAGGCAACATGCTTTTTTTATAGACTATTTTACCAGAGTTCCAAACATCCTACAGTCCACTGTGTGGTCAGCAGCCAAACCCTTAGCAATACAGATACCACGTGCCTGGTTGGGAAAAAAACATAAAGGTGTAATTTGCCCTGTTTTGACTGGTTGAGTGTCCAGGTTTACCATTTTTGCAAAGTTTTTTCAATGTGCCTGTGAGCTCAACTTTGAATATTAAATTTAAAACACTCCTTAATATTTCTAATTCTTGGTTAAAATCTGAATCTCTGTACTTACAGCCATGGTGTCATTCATGGGTACACAGGAATCATTCATGCAATTAGCCTCAATTATAATATATTCTGCCAAATAGGCCGGCCCACCAGAAACGATCTGAAACAAGGAATGAAAAAATGTATAGATATTTGCAGACACAGGTCATCTTAGGTCATCTAATGTGCTTGTGCATGAAACCTTCCAGACAAACCTGTGAAGACATCCGTCCAACCTCCAGAATTGAATAGGTCTCGTTTGCAGTGAAGTTATTAAAGGTAACCAGAGAGGCATGGACAAAGTCCAGAGCTGCAGTGTCATTCAGGGGAAGTAGGGTTGGACAGCCCAGACATAAGTCTTCTGTTGATTCTGTATGTGGTAAAAGAAATGTAGGGTAAGTATGAAGGTGTCTTTGCTTTTGGTGGTGTGTGTGTATGTGTGTGTTTTGGGGGGGGTTACCTTCTGTTTTACATTTAAATGCTGTGACAGTCAGAACTCCTCCAGCCTTCTTCAGCACCACGTCACAGTCTCCTTCTACTGCCTAACGAGAGAGACATAGACACAATCCAAGTCCCATAAGAGCCCTTTTAGTTGGTCTTCTTTCTTCAGCTTTGGTATGAAGGCTTCTCTGTCTAAGTGTCTTACCGTCAGTACTTTGGGTCTGACTGTGCAGTTTGCAAGAGGTGTAGGATCCAGCACATGACAATCTGTCTCCAACAGCTCAATTTCCAGAGTGTACATGGTGTCTCCTGAAGGCTATGGAGAGGTAAAACTTATATCAGGTATTTTTTAAATTATATTTATTTATTTATTTATTCATTTATTCGTTTATTTTTACATTTCTACTACATCAGACAGATATTGGACATAGCTCTGCTCTGCTGTTACAGGCTCAGAGCTGAGAGAGTTGTTTTCTCCCAAGTGTTGGGGGATGTATTTCAGTTTATATATGGAGCTAACATGAAATAAAACAATTAAAGGAAGGAATGGTGAAAGCACCATTTAAAAAGAAGAAAAAACGTTTGTGAGCGAATTAATTTTTGTCTTTAAACAACTTTAATTGCTATTGAGGATCTGGGAAATGCATCTTTCCCAAATCATTTTAAATTGTCTGTGTCATATTTATTCAAAACTACTATTCTCACCATATCCTACAGTCTCATTCTTTATATTATATAATCATGTTAGTGGCAAAGAAAAGTTAACCTGACAATAATTTTGTATGTTCTGCATCCCTTGTCTCAGTTTAACTCTTGAAAACAGGGGCAACTTTCTCAACAAATACACAACTTACCAAAACATAGGCTTTGATGTCCTCAATCCTGTTCAAAGCATACTTGTAGCCATGAGAGTGCTGTTCGTTGAGATAATCCTGAGCCACCAGAGCAGCCTCCTCTGCCTCAGGAGAGTCACACTCAGGGAACAGAACACTGGCCTGGGCCCACTGACCCACCAGCAGAACCAGAACCACAGAGATGCGTAGTGGATTCATTTCAGTGAGTATCAGAGCAGAAGAAGGTATGGAGAGGAGAGCTCCAACAGTATCAGGCATATATAACTTGTACTTCAAACAGGACAAAAGAGCCAAGTCAAACACCATGATTGTCCCCACTGACTCCTGCGTCACACTCAGGATATTCACTTTTTGGGATCCCTGCCAAAGCAAATGTGAGCTGACAAAGACCGGTGTGGGGATAACTTAGACCAGTGGTCATTGTGGTGATATAAACATGTCCACCATCAGTGTTTAAAAAAAAAAAAAGAAACGGACAAATGTATTTACATATTTTACTTAACGACTAACTTTTTGCTAAAACATTGTTAAAAACTGTTCCTTTCCTCATGTCAAAGTGAGCAGGGCGCTACTGGCGGCCAGGATTCACTGACTTGCTCAACAGCATTTAGTTAAAACAGGATGTTTACCAACAGGGGGGCCATAGTCTAGAGACTGGGACACTTGGTGCGGCTGGTCACATATTTACTTATTATTGGACCTTATGCACAATACACTGGTGTTGCTCCAGGTCAACAGCAAGCAGGGATATTGCCTAAGACAATACATTACTTATCAATATTGTTCTAGGATGCATAAAGACATCTGTACTAAATTCCCTTTTCTTGTGTTTTCTACTTTAATTTTTGCCGTGTTTTGTGTTTCCAGTGTTTTATGAGACTGTGTTTTTTTTTCCCCAGATGAGTTTTAGTTTGTGTGCCAAGTTTCATACCACCGATCCTTAAAAAGGACGTTTGAGGGGGATGTCAGCTAAGATATGGTTACCGGCTCTTTGGTTGTGAGCACTAATCATAATGAAAATTACAAGCTTTCTCATGAGCAGGTCTTCCCCATCACTTAGTTAGGCACTGATTATTTCTGTTTCCTTCATTACATTTGAAGTGATGCATTCAGATTTGTTATGTACTAAAATCTTTTTATATGGTACAGAAAACAACAGAATTGTAATTTAGCAAACAGAATATCATGATCAACAATGTCAAACCCTGATGACAAGTCTTTAGATAAATGTCTAATGCATGATTTTCATTGTTTGCAGCTGCCTGTATTTCATCTACAAGCTGTTAAAATGCCACTCAGACGTGTTCTTTACCTTCACAATTTTTTCTTTTCCTTTTGTCAAACTCTTTGGAAGTTACCCAAAGAATTTATGTAGTATACTATATACGGTCTATGAAATTACCTCAGTTGCCGGAGATTGGAATAAGATCTAAGTGAGAGGTTCCAGTGTGTAGTTTGACATTACTTTTACAAATAACTAATTTTGTCTGAGCCAGCAGGGAGGGTTTTTTTTTTTTTTTTTTTAAACAAACACTATTTATTTAGCTCTAGGGGCTCTAAATGGAAGTCCAGAAATAATGTCTTTTTTTCCTCTGAGTAATGTTAAGGACTTTCCATATCATTATTAAATAACTAAGTACCTTAATTTGCAAAAACTTGCAAAAAGTTGTTAAAGCAACAGGAAATTTCATTAGGATCACCAACCACTTATCGCCATTTAGAAATGGAGAACCATGGCCCGGCAATGTTTTCTTTTTCTTTTATTTGATCTAATCATAATCAGTCAGTTGATATTATTCTATGTAGATTTTGCAATATCTGTTTATTCTTTCTACTGGAAAATGTAGTTTCTCAGCTGTACATAATATATGCACGTTCTTATTTTGGATTTTTAATACGTTTTTATCATCTAGGGTTTTTTAAAGACCAGATCTGAGCCAAGCTTTATAAAACTTAAAATTTTTCTTATCCTCTTGAGTGGAAAACACAAGTTTTATAAACTACTGATTAAATTCATGACATGAGAATCAGGCTGATTTGGGATCTTTTCATTCCGAGTATTTACCTATGGGACCTTTGCTATCTTGGGTTAATTATTATCCTCCAGCTGAATAATCTCTTGTGACTTACAACAGCTTGTCTTTTTAATTCTAAATTTACAAGCCACACTGAAAACAGTCAAATGATCATAAATATATGAATATTGTTCACCCAACCATAGAGTCCCAACTGTAAATGTGTTGAGATTTAGAGACGCTTCCTGTCTGAGATCCTAGTTGCCCTTTGATTTTAACGATAAAAGCAGTCTGTATGCGTGTGAAATATACGAATAATAAAGTAAAACACGGTCATTTTGTGCGTGAGGAGTATGCTACTATTTATACCGAGCAACAAACCGATAAATGGAAAATCAAGAAGAGTAAATCAAAATGGGGTAACGTTGCTGAATCGTGAAACCAGTCAGATACCGCTCTAAATATCGCTCTAATACTCCTACACGCAAAACCAAACGCCAATTTAACCTGTATTTCGCAGTCAACTCTGATTGGTCCGCGCATCAGTGACACAATCCACATGCGACTCAAACAGTGCAATGGATGGTTGTACACATGATGCTCAGTGCGCTGCAGTTTGAGAGTGTGAAACTGGCTGAATATCGTTGACAAAAAATGGAATAACATCCAGAAGTTGGAGAATCATGATAGAATAACTCGGCATTTGTGAAACTTTGATGTATCCTCCTCTGAATTTTCAATAAGACTACTGCACAGACACGGTAAGGCTACCTGCTCTCCTGTTGTCATCCACAGCTGTGTCAGTAAAGGAAGATATTTTTCTGATCGACTAACCTCTGTGAAACACAGGTTCTCACTCTGCATTCAGGGCTGTCTTTAAACTGCAGTGAGCTTTAACAAAAGACGCATGATGCTTCGATGATAGAGATTAATTTCCTCTCAAACATGGTTGAAAATAGTTGAACTCATCTGTAAACAGGTGACTGTTTCATGGAGCTGCAGCAGTAAAACCCAGCAGGAAATTATCAGTGATGAGATCCAGCACTGAAGTAAAAAAATAAAGAAGACAGACAGAAAGAAAGAAAGAAAAAAAAAAGACTCGACTTTTAGTCGAATTCAAGTTTCAAGTGGTTGTATCAAGAGCAGTGTACTGACCTATTGCTTAATTGGCTCCTGTAGGTGCTGTGTAAACCTGTAGGGGAGAGTGGGGTAAGATGAGCCATGTTTCATATTTCAGATCACTACATCAAGACAATCATAGTCTTGTCTCTAACTAGTGTATCTGCATATATTTAAGGATGTTGTGCATCCCTGCAAATCAACAGAATGAGTGTAAACATAACTGTCTTGATAATATAGCATGCCAAAAAGAGTGATCTCTAATGGTCAATTTACCCCGTGTATGGGGTAAGTTGACCATAGGAGCGGGGTAAATTGAGTCGTACCCCTACCACCACCCCACTCTCCACCCCAGCCCTCCCTTACCTTCTCTCTCCCTAAATAACAGTCACTTCTTCACATTCATGTGCCTTTTCATCTATTATACGCTATTCAACTAGTACAATAATTATTTTTATTATTATTACATATAACTGCTAAAAAGCTGTTTTGTAAAAAGCCATTTCAACATGAGAATGTCTTTAAGTGATTCAGAACATTCACAGCTGTATTTTTAAAAAGAAAAAGTAAAACATTTCAACAACCTGAACTAAAACTCTGATCCTCTCGTCAGACTCCTTTACTTTCTCAGTTGAGTCACTGGCTCAACTTACCCCAGAACTACTATTATGACTTTATTATTCCTCTAAGCTAAAATGGTGGACTTTTATGCTAGGCTTTACTGTATGATTTTATTTTGTTGTTGATGTGCTTCCATGAATGCTGAATTAGGACAATCTCATCTGATAAAACAAAGGGGCTGATGGCATTTTAATATACAGTGTACATGTGTAAATATGAAAGTAGTCAGTGCAAAAGAATCATCTCTGAGAAGCTGCTGACAAAGATGATGTAGTTCACACCACCATGCCTTGTGGTCTGCAGCAAGATGTAGACAAAATTTTTTTCCTGTGTTCAAAACCATTTTTTTTTCATATTTAGATGAAAATTTTAACCATGCATATAATGACTAATTATTCTTCTGTACATCAGATGTATTGGATTTGCAGTTTTCTACCCAGTGAGCCACCAGAGACAGAGCCAAACCAAGAACAACTGAGTAAGCAGTAAACATCCTGTCAACGAGTGGTTGAACCTGCAGCTCTATCAGCATCTGACTGCTGATCCAGATTAAAAGAAGATATTTTGCAGAGAAAGTGGACAATGGCCTGAAAAATGAGGTTATTTGTATCTCATCCAAAGACATCAAACTAGAGCCCAGATTCAACACTAGTGTGGATCAGCTGTTTGATTCAGACCTCCTCTGAGCCGCTGAGAGAATACCCACAAACCCATACTCTCATGTGACCCTTGATTGCCCACTCCTATCGGATGCTCCCAGATGCACCGTACACAGAGGGACAGGAATAAACCAAAGGGCCTCAAGAGAAAGAGGAGATTCATGTCATCCATCAAGGGAGTTTGTCACCTATCCAGGCGAGCGAAAAGGCGCTTATACTGTAAATTGCAGCTGTGGATGTGGAGGAGGCAGAAGGAGAGGTATGGTTTTGGGATGTATAGATCAAGGAAACAAGCCTGTGTGATCAGCCCCAGCTCTACCTCCTGCCTCGGTGTAAAGACACAGTCACAGAAAAGTAAAATAAAAGCATCAGTGTTTCCTACACCACACTCAGATGATTCAGAATTTGGAACATTAGGTCTTGAGTGTGCTAATGGAAAGTCAGAGGAGTCACTTAGAGGGCAGAACTGCCTATTCAGCCGGTGTGAATCAGTTGGTTCGACAGAGACTTTACCCATCTCCTCACAGAACTCACTAATGGACACTAATGTTACTTCATGCAACGTCAGGGAAACAATATCTTCTCAACAGAAAGACACTTTGGTACAAGTGATTGAAATGGCCAAGCCTTCAAACAGTGAGGCTTGTGGTTTCTCCATAAATGTAAAAGAAGAAAGGACAGCTGTACAAGCTCAGAGGCCTGAGACTAACAGCCCATCAGGACAGTCTATTCCTCTCACCCCATGTCAAGCGCGGATTACAAACAACGATGCAGATGAGACTACTGCCTCAAAAAAGATGTTGTCTACTCAAGCTGATGTCAGCCTCATAGTGACTAAAGACATCCGTGGTAGATCTTTCTCACTTTTGTCCTCTCATTTGTGTCTCTTTGTATTTTGATTTTTAGGGCTGCTGATAATGACAATATTTTTTCTGTTTTCCTAGGATTTCTAGATGAGTTCTACAGAATGTATGGAAGTTTTATCCCCCTACAGAAGACCGATGTGTTGAGACACATGAAGGGGAGGTTTAACACAGATTTCAATGACTGGTACATTTCTCAGAATCCATACAAACGATTTTATGCACTCCAAAGCTGAATGACTCAAGAGCACCACTTTTTATTAGTGTTGTTTGACAACATAATAAAGGTGGAGGTTTAAGTTGAGTGTGTGTTTTGTTTTAATCTGGACCAGTCCTCAGTGTTGTGTTTTTCTTTCTGTGCAGGAAAAGATTCATATGCTCAGAAGTGACCAAATATGAATCTTGTTTAGTTCAGAAGCCCGCTCCCTCCTTCAGGGTGGTCTATAAGAAACACACTCTGGCCCTAGATGACTTGTCTACACTGGCGGATCAGAACTGGCTCAACGACCAGGTTATGAACATGTATGGGGAACTGATTATGGAGTCGACTCACCACAAGGTATACATGTTTATGGGTCTTGATTTGTTTTCCAAAGCCAAGTTGTTTTTTTTGAAAATAAACAAAAAAAAAGATCCTTTTTTAAGCTTGTAATTCTCTCCTCTCTAAGGTCCATTTCCTCAACAGCTTCTTCCACAGGCAGCTCATGACAAAAGGATATGAGGGTGTAAAGAGGTGGACAAAACAGGTCAGATGGAAGATTTGTAATCAGTTATCAATGTAGTAAAGACTTCTGTTTTCATGTGAAAATTGAAAATGAACTATTAGTGAAACGTTTAAGTCCGATCAGGTTGTTAGGCTTTAAACCCGCCTTTCTCATGCAGGTGGATCTGTTTTCCAAGAGTATGCTTTTGGTGCCCATCCACCTGGAGGTCCACTGGTGTCTGGTGTCAGCAGATATCGCCAAAAAGAAGATCTGCATCTACGACTCCCAAGGGAACGGACTTCAGAAGATTGCAAGGGTAAAAGCAGAGCCTATCTCAGACATCCTGGGTAATCATAAAAACCCTCTTACACAGTAACTGTAACTAAGAGAATAGTCTGCATCAAGTCAGGGTGAGCAGATTGAGACTTTTGCCCCCGTCCTCTTATCAGGACAATGTCTGGAAGTTGTCTGGAGATGCAGTGTGATGTGTAAAAGTGGCCTCGGATGATGTGCAACACACTTAAAGAGGGTTTTTCTCTTTGCTTCGATTTCAACAGAACATCCTGAAATACTTGATGACAGAAGCAAAGGAAAAGAAACAAAGCGGTTTTGAAAATGGCTGGGCTGTATCTTTTGATGAGGTACTTTTAACTAATGTTTGAATAACCTGATCTGATGGACCAACACAGTCAGAGACACAGAGCACCTGACACACTGACGGTCTCTTGACTCCCCCTGCTGTTTATTACAGAAAGTCCCGCAGCAGACCAATGAGAACGATTGTGGAGTTTTTGTCTTGGAGGTACTGCTGTGTTTTTCTCCTATAACACATCAATCATTCTAATACCTGGTGGCTTAAACTGGTTGTTTAGACATTTTCCCTTTTTTTTCCTTAACAGTATTCTCGATGTCTTGCCCTGGGCAAACCTCTGAAGTTTTCTCAGAAGGACATACCAAAGATACGCAAGAGGATCTACAAAGAGCTCTGTGAATGTAGGCTGCGGGAGGAAGGCTGACAACTATCTTGAAGCTGTACGTATCACTGATAATCTGTGGAAACCTGTAGTCTGGAAAAGCAGCTCCTTATTACAGCTCTGAGCCTGTGTGAGGGACCCTGTTAGAGGCATTTATTTATGAAGAGCAGTGTCCATTCTGAATCATCATCCTTGTGTGATGACAATATTGTTAAGATGATCAGGCGTGTTGACTGAAGTTCAAACATCTACAGTGCGCCAACAGCCTTAGAGAACGGACAGCCGAGCAAACCTCATCTAAAATAGTTTGTGTTCGTCCTTTTTGCTTTTCACCTTGTTTGCACTTGTAAAGAAAATTTTTTGCATTATTAAAAAGGTTTGAGAAGACCAAACAGAATCTGTGTCTCTGTAAATAAATACAAAAAACAAACAACAACAAAAAAGGAAGTCTGTGCACAAAGTTTTGAATGAAAGCAAACAGTTGGTGGATATTATAGAAGTTTATTTATTCATCTTTCAGCTGTACAGAAAATGTTCTGAATGCACTGCATGCAGAGTAGCTTTGATCTTTTTCTATAAAGTTCAACATTATTTGTACATATACTACTTAGAGACATGTATTGTATTAATAACTGAGAGATTATAATTTGTTGAATCCCTGAACAGTTGCAGATCATTCACTGATGAGATTACAGTGCTTTGGATAAAAAGAGAAAGTTTAAGGCACAAAACAAACTACTGTTTGGTTTTCAGTATGAGAACCAGACACAATACATTCATGCATATAGGGTTATAGTGCGATATGTAAATTCACTGTCACACAAATCTGTTCACAACAGACACATTTCTGACTTTGTCAGAACACTAAACACAATACAATATCACTTTGTGTGTTCATTTTTTGCATTAAATTCCCTGTTAAATTTGATCTAGCAAAATTAAACTGTAAAATGTAAGTTGGGTTTAACTTGATTGTCTGACAAGTTTTTGAGTTTTCATATGGAGTGGCTATCTCAAGACAGCAGGGGTCTATTCGTTCTCGTGGAACGCCCACTCAATTTCCGGCTCGTCATCGATGCGTAGTACAAAGTAGGACACCAGCTGGAAGAGGTTCTGCCACAGTCCCAAGAAGAGGTACAAGTAGAAGTCACTGGCATCTATTTGGCAGTAGATCCCTGAGAAATTCATCTCACACACACACTCAAAGCTGTTGACGTAGTTCACACAGAAGCCTCCGTTCATACACGGGTCTGAGGCGCATTCATCAACATCCCGCTCACACCTGGATTGATAAAAAAGGGAAAGAGGACAATAGTACAATTTTAAAATACTATAATAAAAAGCTGTTCAAGCAAAAAAAAAAAAAAAAAAACACAACCAGGGCTAGTCTTGACACTGACAAAAACAGAGCCTCTTCTATGCGTTGACACTTGTTCTGAGGTGAAGGTGAAACAGTTATTCTTGTCAGTGGAACTAGTACTAGCTGTTTAAGGAATGTGAATAGGAAGCTTTCGGCCAGTAGGGGGCGGTGGAGTACTATCAATGACTTCAATGTTAAACATTTTGTGTCTTTGACTGCTCACTGTTTTTTTATTTTTTTTTATTTTTATTTTTTTTGCATTTAGTCAGCTTTTAGGAACCATTTTGCTTTTAAATGGCCTTTAATGCATTGAAATTTAATGACAAAAAAACTACTGAAGAGTTTGAAAGTGAACCAACATAGTCAAGGCCAAGCTGAGGGTAAAAAAATCTTGTCTCAAAAAACCACAGAAGCCATAAAGTTGGGCTATATTCTATAATTAATCTTTTTGTTCTTACCAGTTTGAGAATTATTATTTTTTAATTACATTTTCGATTGGATGCAATGACTATACAATGATATTGACTATGGCAGCTATGCACAAGCCTGTGGCAGAGTTTTTGTCGTCTATTTCTGGCATACGACCCTATTTCAAGGTCTCCAGATTCTCATTGGCATACAAATTACAAAATACTTTTATGGTAGATTTTCCGATCGTTTGATTTTGTTCAAAGTGCTATAGTGGAGTTAATTTATAAACCCTGACAGTCTTTATGGCCTTTCTGGTGACCTCGTGTTGGTGCTCATTTTCATCCTTCGTAAACATCAGGGTCACTTTCTATGGGAAGCAAAGAGGGTTATAAATCATTCAGTTTTTCTCACCACACTCCAACAAAACCAGGTAAGCAGTAACAGGTGTCGTCTATGTCTGAGCAGTTTCCTCCATTATAGCAGTTGTAGTTCCATCTTGTTCCTGTGCATGCTGATGTGGGTAACTGAGGAAGTCTGAACCCAGGGAAGAACGTAAGGAATGTTAATTCACCACATTGACATGACACCCACACTGCTCCATCTACCCGTTCAAGAGGAGAAGTTGAGACACTTTTATAGTGTTGTACTGCTGTGCCCATGGTTTTAAATTAAATAAGTAAAAGGTTTCTGTACACAGTCATTATTTCCCTGTTTCTTGAAAAATTAATTACTGAAGAGATAATTCATTGTAGGACTCTGGAAGGACATATTTTCGAAGTAAAACTATTAATTAGCTACTGTTTGCCAAGTTTTCAACTGCGTCCTAGCTAATATTACATTAGCAAGTTATTACATTCCTAGATGGCATTCAGTTAAGTAAGAATTTACACCTTCTGTACTGTGTAACCTTACCAAACTCAATAGTAAATTTCAGCCAAATATTTTAGCCAGCAGTAATATTTTTAGTCAAGTAGTTGGACTCAGCAGTTAGTTTAGGTTTTACTGCACCTAGAGGTTGTTATATTGTAAGATTTCCCTCTAAATAAATAAATGCACTGCTGCTAATTGATGAAGAAGTGACTTAAGGATTTGTCTGATGCCCCACAATCATAAAAACCTAGGACACAGCAGCGTGATATTATAGCTACAGTAAAAGAGCTCGCCACCCTCAAACAATAAAGAAACAGTGTGCTATTGTCCGTTCTATTTGTTTATCTTGTTGGATGAATCATTTAGTTTGGTGAAATGATAGAAACATATACTTACGGGCTTGTTTCAATGTACCATGGGATCTCCCGAATTTTCTCACTGGAAGAGACCAGTTTACAAATCAGTACAGTTCAGGGCTTTTTTACTCTCTACCTGTTTATTGTACAGTTAAGAGATATCAATTTACTATGGAGGGACTCACTCGCAGTATAGGCCAGTCATGTTGTGAGGACAGAGGCATGCGTAACTCTGGAGACCTTTGATGCATGTGGATCCTTCACCACAATTGGTGTTTTCACACATATCAACTTCCACGTCACACAGTTCTCCACTGTACCCCGGCTCACATACACACTTAAACCCGCCTTCTAGGTTGGTGCAGTTGCCATAGATACATGGGCTAGAGTTGCAGGTGTCAGATGGGTACTGGCACAGTAGTCCTGTCCACTCTGAGGGACACTTGCAGTGATGGAGGTCAAATAAGTCTTCACACACACCCTCGTTCGTGCAAGGGTTTGGAGTGCACACAATGGATCCCCAGCAGCCATAATGTGGAGCCGTGTCGGTGTTAACTCTGACAAACTGCTCCACCTGAGGTCTGGGGAGATTCAACTCTGTGTCCAGGAAAAAAGGAAGAGGAAGCCACCCTATCTCAACCATACCCAGACAGCCAGACATGCTCGCACCAGCATCCAAGCTCAGTCCTCCCAGGAAGATGTCTGCTCCCTCTCTAAGGAAATCTAGGTTCCCTGCAGCTGTTTTAGACACACTCAGCTCTTCCACATCTCGATCTACAACCATGATCCACCTGGAGGGTGGGAACACCTGATTCTCCATACTGAGCTCCACACTGTGCCACTCTCCATCATTGATCGGGCCTTGACTGTGGACTGTGATCTTGGTGGACCTGCGAGTCTGCAGCTCCATGACCACATTAGAGTCCAGGACAGATATAGTGAGGTATTCTAAGTTTTTTTGTGCATGCAGCAAGGTTGCAGTATTCTGCCTTGTGCGGAAGCGGAGAGAGACGCTGCTGAGGCCTTGCTTGATCCTCCCATTACTGCGGTAGTGCAGAACACTGCTTCCTTCACGAAATGTTACATTGGACACACCTGGAGGAGAAACAGGAGAGATGCTGAATGACCTGAACTTCACATTGGTTGGGTTCTCTTCATGAACCATTTGAAAACTTGGTTTTAAATTTTAAAAAAGGAACTTTTCCCACTCAAGGGTCACCTCTCGCTACGATTTAATGATCCATGGAGCAGACTGTGATGGTGTGACTTTCACCGCACCCAACAATATCAAAATTCACCAAAGTTCACCAGTACATAACCGCAAATATTGTCAAAAAAGACCAGATTTTCAGAGGATAAGTTAGACTCAAACATCAAGTTTCAGAAATGAGTAGCCAATAATAAATAAACAAGGTTTCAAACATTTTATGAATCGATTCTTTGACTTTTGGCACTAAAATCACAAAAAACTTCCTCAGTTTTTCAAAGCTATCAATGTGGCCAGTGGATAATTGGGAAAATGCAATCAATTCCTTGGTTCTTTGTTGTTTACAGTCAGACTAGCAAGTGCATGATGACAGGGTTGTAGAGGTGGGCAAAGACAGGAATGTTGGATGAATTTATTCACAGATTTCTAAATGGACACAAATTTGTAAAATTCTTATGAAGTGATGGTCAGTTGACGCATTCTGCCTTTGTGACCTTAAAAGCAAGATATAGGAACAAAGGTAAATTACTAAAACTATTCCTATGGCTTTGGCAACAGTGCTTGTAACTGCAGCTTCCCTTTATTTAAAGTCTACAGGCTTTAATTAAGTACAGTCGTCTATTGGGAAGACTTGCTGCAGTTGTGGGCCAGCAGCTCCCCTGCCTTATTCTTTGTGAACATGTGACTTTTCCAGGAAGATTTGTCATCATAAACTTACACAGGCATGTGGTGGTAGACTTAATCTGACCTGAGATTAACACGTCTTAGAGGAATCCTGCTTCAACTCTGTTCCTCTGTGTAATCAGCCAACCTGTAATTAATCAGTGCCTCAGCAGAGAGTGTCCACTGAGAGTTCCCTTAGTGGATACATGCCCACAGCAGAAATACATTAGTGTATTAAACAGCTAACACATGCTCAATATAGCCCTTGTTTTGCAATTAGTTTGTGTAAAATATAGGAAAAGCAATGGTAGTTGTAAGACATTGGACTATTAACAGCATGGATTCTATCTTTTGTCACCTCCACTGGGTCTGAGACTTCTTAATCTTTTCGTAATGCACTTTTAAGTTAATGTTCTTGGCCTTGGCTAGTGATCATCCCAGGACACTTACACTCAAAGCCCTGGGATCGGGGTTGACAAATAGCAGTTGCTGGACAGGGTGACAGCTCGCACCATTTCACTTCCTCGCAGCGTCGCCCTGCAGTGTTTGGGGGGCAGTTGCAGATGAAATCGTCCCACATGGAGTAACACACTCCTCCATTGAGACAAGGGTTGTTCTAAAAGACAGGTGACAATTCAAATCAATTAAGCAGGCCGCTAAATAGTTGTATAATGTCCTTAGTCATTATTAGTGCAGTTAAGAAAAGAAAAATGTGATCATTATGGGCCATACAGGGACCAAGACTGCAATGTTTTGACTCACGGCACAGGCGTTGTCACTGCTGCACCCTTGGCCAACATTGATGAGTTGCTTCAGGCTGTAAAATTCCACGGGGGTTGAAATGGGATAAAACTGCAGTCGCTTGCTGTTGATCCTCAGATCCTGGACACATCCCTTAAAATAGCCACCAAATGAGCCAGAGGCCCTGGAGTCTGGCAGCCCCCCAATGAAAACCAAATCCCCAGCATGGGCATGGATGGGGCGTATGGACATAGAGCCCTGAATCTGTGCTGAATATAACAAGACGGCTTCCATTTTTTCCAACTTTATAGTCACCAGATGAAAGTGGCCATCACTAACCAAACCTCGACCAGTGAGGGTCTCAAAGTTGTTGACTTGAACTATAACCCTGCCCCCTTCCAGCCAGAGGCGAACGTATTGGCTGGTGGTGTTGGATAGGATAAAGAGCAGGCCGCTGGTCTGTCTGGTGCGAATAAACATGGATATAGTCAGAGAATCACCAGGGGTATCATCCAGTGAGAAGAGAGCATAACTCTCAAGGTCTTTACTCCCAAACCTTGCAGTGATATACTCTGTGAGGGTAGAGAGAGGAAAGAGAGCGAGTCAGGAACACGGACTGTGTCAAAAGATGGACAACATGATAGGTCCTTAGAGAGGGGCTGTAAAACTTAAGGGTTTTGGCTGCAATATTAGTCTTAAAGCCCACCTTCTCATGTGGTGGGCTTTAAGGAGGATGAGTCAAATTTCAAATTACAACATTTGTCGAATAAATTCTTTTCAACGGTTGTTTCTGTTGCTTTACCTTGTTCCAGTTTTGTTGATTAATGCCTGAGTTTACATTAATCAGATTTTTCAATTTACTGTGATTAGCAAATAAAACTCATGCGGTTCTGTGTGTACCAGATTTGCTGAGTACAAGGAACTATGATGTACAGGAACACTAACACAAGAGGGATCAGTCAATCCAACATCCTTAGAGCTTAAAATAAACATTTTATTTCATACCAAAATATAACAAAGTGTATCTATGCACACAGGTTTTGTTATCTGTGAACTGACTCTTGATAAGGAGTCTTGAGTTACCCAGAAAACATATGGCTGTGGCATTACTCCTCAATAAACAGCATGTTTATTTGAGAGCCTTAAAGGCGATGCAAGGGCAAAGACTTTTCCATCACCCAGTCTTTATGCAAATCTAGGCTAAGTGTCACCAGGACATTCCTTGTCCTTAAAAAGCAAAAGCATCTTCTGACAGACTGGTAATGTGTGAACTTCGTCGTGTGAGTATCCTCAAAGAGAAGGCAGCCGAGGACACCAATAATCTGAAATGCATCTGCTTTGCGTGACTCTGTCCTTAGTTTTCCAAAGTAAAGGAGCTTCTGGTGAACCACTGATACACACGTTTTTTTAATCCTCAGCCCAGGTGTTGCTGAATGCCTCCTAATTATATAACTCTGCGCTATTTCTACTTGTACTGTAAGCTCCTTTCATGTCCACTGACTATCATCCTGCAGGGAGGCTCTCTCTCTCTCTCTTCTGGGTTCTAGCATTAAAGTGACTAAGGTTGAACTTGGCTTGACCATTGCCATGTTTTAACCCTATCAGTATAGTGTCTTTCAAATGCTGCATTTTATGACAATCAAAACAAAGATACTCAACTTAGCATCAAAAAGACAGCAAAGTATTTTTAAGTTCACTGTATTTATATATAACAGCAACATGATTTGAATAAATATAATCATTTAAAACACATTAAAGAGTTATACTTAAACTCAGAGAAAGAAGAAACATGATCAACTAGTTTTTTTTTTTGTCTTTGCCACATAAATCAAATGTAAATGTAAATGTTCTTCATTTATACAGCCCTTTACAACAACCTTTTTGGTGAACCAAAGTGATTTACCATGGTAAATAAAAATGAATAAATAAAAACAATAATTAAATTATATTAAAAAAAGTAAATAACAATATGTCTGAGAGATGTGATGAGCCGAATGCACCAATACCCTCAACTATATGATTCGACCCTTTTTCAATTCCAATCAAAATTCAAGAGTGAAGCAAAGAGGATACAGACCTGTTTTACAAATGACATGCAGTGGTGTTAATGTATATGTATATATGCAGGGTTTACTTACCCTCTGCACAGTTGTGTCCCTCATATGGCCTTTGGCAATCACACGTGTAGCTCCTCCAGCCCTGGCTCACACAGCGCCCTCGGTTCTGACAAGGGCTTTCATCGCACTTGTCTGTGTCGCTACAGCCCACAGTGAGGTTTGCTTGGGCATCTGAATCTCCTGGTGCGACAACAGGCAAAACCAGATGTGAACCCACAAACACGTCCCTGAAGCAGCCCAGAAAAGCTGGTGGGTTCTCTGCTTCATCCTCCACTTTGCTCAAACCCCAGTTCCTCCCGACCACTCCTATGAAGAGGCCTTGACGAACTGTTCCTGGATCGGGGAGAGTGGAGGCTTGCTCAAGCAACGGGATATCAGTGCTGAAGTCTCTGGTGCAGCTTCCCTCAGTGCAGAGTAACTTGATGAGGCTGACATCACCACCCAGAGACGCTTCCACCGTGTGCCACTTGCTGTCTGACAAGTGCTCCGGCAGCTCTTGAACGAGCATGCTGGAGCCTTGACCTCTGAGGCTGCGAAGGCTAAGATGCCCGTCCAGTAGCTCAATCCTAAGGAGTAGGTTGTCCACTCTGTGCTGCCAGAGGGTGCCGACTGGTCTTGCCGTCCTGAAGCTGAACGTCACATTGAGAGGAGCCTCTGGGTCTAGAAGCTGAGTCTCTATGTACATGTAGCCTCTGGACTCAAATGAAAAAGTAGTGGAGGTCTGGCATCGAGGGCCTGTGAAGCCAGCAAGGCAGAAGCAAGTGTAATTGTGCTGATTGTTGATGAGTAAAGGAGAACATATCCCTCCATTTTCACATTGGTTGTAGTCGCAGCCTGAAAGTGCAGTTGTGCAGTTCTCTCCTCCATACAGACGACCGTTTCGGCTCTGTTGAGAGCAAAGGCATCTGAAACCTCCATTGAACCTCTGACACACACCACCGTTTTGGCATGGCTGCTTTTCACATCCATTTCTGTCTTCTTTTGAGAAAGCCCCTGGCAAGATGAAGCAAGACCAATTTAAATTTATAAAGAAATAAAAAATTTAACTTTTGGAGTTCATCTTTAGCATATGGTAAGTATTTCATGAAGCATTTTTTTGGCAAATCATCAGACAACATGTACTTATAAAATGAAGAAACATTTAAAAGAAATGCATGATTATTACCAGTCTGAAAACACACCTGAAGCTGAATTAGCAAAAATAAAATACAGTCATCTCCAGTCAAACTACACATACTGTAACCAAACATTACCTGCAAAAAGCAACCATAATATCCACACATGCATGCTGAATCTCAACATTGTCCTTAAATTTTCAAAATTACAAGATGTTTGGCAGTATCTTCATTTTTGGTCAAAGGCAGGTGGGTAATACTTGTGTGTGCAGCTCCATCTTAAGCTCTGCTCCTCCGTGCATGCATGCATGCCTTAACTGAACTTCTTTGAGCGTTGCAGGACAGATAGGAGGGATTAAGCTAATGCACTTACAATGTCTTACACATTAAACGTGTTCCTGAAGGGAGAGTTCATCCAGTGGGCTAATTTGAGAAACTCCAAACACCTTCCCTAGACAGACCTCTGATGTTCTCTTACATAAGTGACATCAGAAGCTCACCAGGTGAAAAGAAGGAAGCAATGGTGAGCCTTACCTGAACTAAAATTCCCTTTACAACAACTGACCTTTTAAAATAATCTGATAAATTAATACGTATAAATGCAGTCCCTGAAAAGAAGGCACCAACTCTTGCACAGGTGCACATTTAGGCACACGTGCACTGACGGACAGGTGCCTAGTTGAATTCCTGCCTGAAGCAGTTTGCTGGACCGAAGCCCAGTCTTTAAAAGAAAACTTAGGTCAATGATTCTAATCCTGTAAGTATCTCTATCATTAAAACATCTCTCCTGTTCTCACAAGTCCTTTCTCCCTACAGCCCCAAGAGCCTTTAGTTTACCTTTTAAATACACCGTCTAGCTAAAACATAACAAACACTAATGCGATAAAATACAGCAGCTCTATAATAAACTCCATTCTGTGTTTTCAATTTTTGTAAACACAGCCAGACAGGTAATAGCTGTCTTTTGAATTAATTGTTGAAGTTGTAGAGGGTAAGGTGAGATATGTTCATTTTATTATGTTCCCCTCAGGTTTGTAAATGAAGTGGAAAACTCAATTAAAAGAACACCTTTCAGTATAACACAAAACACTTTTCTAATGTTCTCTTTTGAATGGTTGTCTCATGATTAATATGACATAGATCTGTTGTAAGAGCTATTTTTCTAAACAAGCATTAAACGAGAAACTCTGTCTTGAGTCTGCTATCTTTACATGACACAGTCTGCACACATGCAGCCGAAAGCCTGGAACAGGTTCTGCTGCTGTGATTCATATTTAGCTGAGGAGTTTCTAACTCTCTGTCATCTTTGTACCGTTGAAATACTTTGTACTTTCTCGCTGTTGACGATTATTTGTAAATGTTCTAGTTTTCTCTGTCTGAACTTACAGTTTGATTCCACAGGCGGAATAAATTCTGCTCTTTGTACTATACGGGACGTGGTTTGGTTTGTGTGTGTTGTGGCTCTGCAGCCGACGCTGTCCTCTCTGTCTGACCTCCCCCTCCTCCAGGGCAGGACCAGAGTAAACATGGAGAAACATGGATGAACTCTCACGCCTGTTCTGTCTTTATTTTATCCAGTCTTTTTTTCAATCTTTTATTTCTAAATGTGATGTGGTTGTTTCAAAGTGAGAACAATATATCAAATAAAGAGATTATCTTTTCTCCATTAAACTGATCTGACTATTTTGTGTGTGAAATATGAAATATGACTTCAGCAGTTCGGTTTTTAGCACAATGTTCTTTCTTTTTTGTGACAGAAAATGATAAAGTGACAAAAAAACACCCTTTTCTCTGAGAGTAAATGTCTGTATGATATTTAATGATTTCAAAGCTGTTTTATCATCAGTAGCTTTTGTTTGTATCAGCCTCCAGCAGATTTCATCTAACTCAGTTTTTGTTGAAACTGAAAAATGTGTCTTTTAGAACAAACAAAAGTGAAATAAAAATAGTATCTTGTCTATGCTTTTAATTCTAAGCAGAAACACTCTGTACGGAGCATTTTAATGCTGAGTTTTCTTCCAACAAAGGCGGATGTGCAGCGCAGTTGACTCTCTTGACAGAGCTCATCTGTCAAACTCACCCATCTAAGTCAGTGGGCGGATTCTAACACCTGATTGGTTACCTGGCATATCAAGTCAAGACAGATCAACTCCAGCTAACGGACTGATGCAGCCATTCTATGGTCAATACCTTGGTTGTAGAGTGTGGGGATGACTCCAAGATTTTCACTTAATTCCTCTGCTTTACACACTGCATGCTTTCGGTCAGTGTTTCTCAAACTTTTCAAACTCACAGCAACTTTCAAAAGTGCATATTTAATTCCCATTTTCATTAATTAATGACATACGTAAGTATGTATTTGAAGATGTATTTATTTATTTAATTCTGTCTCTTTTTGTCCTTCATACATTACTGAGCTGACAAGCAATGTGTATCGCCACCCTTATCCAGGTAAACGAACTCAGAAGGACCTTCTTCGTCCTCAGGGACCAGGAGAAGCTCAGGAGACCATGTAAGACAAAAGTGAGATAAGACAAAGATTGGTTAGTAAGAAAGTCATAAAACTATTATTCAATAAATAATATTAAAATTAGGAGATATTTGATCTGATTAAAAAGCTCATACTTACTTTTTTGGTGTGTGTTGGGGCACACATCCGCTCAGGTGGGATAGAGAAAAAGCGATATTTAAGTGTTAGTAAAACTGGCAAAGACACTTTGAATTACAATGACAACAATAAGACATAAATAATTGACTCTTTTCTTGACAGCAGTAAAATAAATTTAACAAAGATGGGCAGAAGAAAATTAGGATATTATCATTGACACAACTTACTAATGTCAAATGTGAGATTCTAAAGTCACTGGTTTGGGGCTGTTCTTTAAAATTCATAAAATTAGCCATTTAACTAGTCAAACCTTAACATAAATAATTAAAAAACATAAATAATTTAATCAATAATATGAGATAGATTTAGAAGCTTATACTTACTTTTTCGGCCTCAGTGGCCTAAAACAAACAAAAAAAAAGGTTAGTAAGACAGTCTTTCACCCATTATTCAACGAATAATATGAATATGAAGAGAGATTTGATCTGATTCAAAAGTTTAGACTTACCTTTCATGTTGCATAGATGGGCGGAGGTAACCAGCCCTCCTTCTGATCACTGGCCTCTGACTGCCTGCCCCTTCTCCAAGCAAAGTAGTCAGAAGAGCAAGTTGGAGGAGAAAGCTCAGGGGGAAAAAGAGGAGGGGGAAGAAGGAGGAGAGAGATGAGGGGAAGAAGGAGGAGAGGAATCTCGGGTAGAAGGAGGAGAGGAATCCGGGGTAGAGGGAGGAGAGGAGTCAGAAAAGGAGAGCCAAAGAAGTCAGATGTAGAAGTAGAAGAAGGGGTCAGAAGGAGAGGAAGAGATAGGGGGTGAAAAAGAAGGGGATAGATCAGCAGAAGAAACAGGAGAGTGAGAGAAAGAAGAAGAAGAAGAAGAGTAAGAAGGGGAAAAGTCAGAAGGAGCAGGAGAGGGAAAAGAGGAAGAAGGAGAGTAAGAAAAAGAAGGGGAAGAATCAGAAGGAGCAGGAGAGGAAAAAGAGAAAGAAGCAAAAGAGTAAGGAGAGGAAGGGGCAGGAGAAGGGGGAGAAGGAAGAGGAGGTGCAGAGGAAGGGGGGGAAGGGGGAGAAGGAGGAGGAGGTGCAGAGGAAGGGGGAGAAGGAGGAGGAGGTGCAGAGGAAGGGGGGGAAGGGGGAGAAGGAAGAGGAGGTGCAGAGGAAGGGGGGGAAGGGGGAGAAGGAAGAGGAGGAGAGGAGAGATGGAAAAGAGCAAGAGAATCGCTCCCTTCATTACCCAATCTTACTCTCTTTGGTGGGGGCGTCATCTCCTCGTCACTGTCCTCCTGCTGCCTGAACCTTCGTGAGGTAGAGGCAGCAGGAAAATCAGCACAGGAGATGACAAGAGAAGCAAAAGAGGATAACTCCGGGGGAGATTCAGAAGAGAAAGAAGGAGTAGCAGGGGAGAAAGCAAGAGAAGGTGCAGGGGAAGGGGGAGAAGGGGGAGAGGAGAGACGGAAAAGAGCAAGAGAATCGCTCCCTTCATCACCCAATCTTATTCTCTTTGGTGGGGGCGTCACCTCCTGGTCACTGTCCTCCCGCTGCCTGAACCTTCGTGAGGTAGAGGCAGCAGAAGAATCAGCACAGGAGGCACCAAGAGAAGCAAGAGTGGATAACTCCAGGAGAGATCCAAAAGAGAAAGCAGGAGGAGCAGGAGAAGGGGAGCAGTCAGGATGATGAGCAGGAGGAGGAGAGCCACCACCTGTGGGGAGAAAAGCATCATACTGTCAAAATCTGTGCATCCATAAGAGAATGAAATATGAGGCTTGCAGGAATATGAATAGTATTCTGCTGTTGGAGTATAATTACCACATATGAGAAATAATAACTGTAGTTAAGATAACAGCGTTAGCACACAGGATCTACAGTTTCTTTCACAGCCTGTTTTTCAATTTATAATCAATTCATAATCTAGAGATGCGCAAAGTGGCTGCCTCACAAATCCAAATTTCATCTCCTCACTCTACATCAAAGCATAGTTTGAACCAGCAAATCCCCTAAAAAACACACACTTTCTATTATTTTAACAATATAATTCTTAAATCTATGAATTAAGTTTAACAGCCATGGCAAATTACATCCTCCTAACGAAGAAACACACAATTAAATACCATCTCAATATTCACTCTCAAAATCCTCAATGTTTGGACACTGGTTTTGGCATGTCATCTTTTAGCAAATATCCCAACTCTAAAACAACTTATCTTACAACCCAAGTTTACAAAAGTTTATATACCATTTCAAATGTTGTTAAAACAGGAATTGCGAGGACTAATCAAGCAACCTTGATTTTTGCTGGTTAACAGTAGCTACACATAGAAGTCACATTAAGTTTCAACTTAATTCCAGCGTGGGAAAACATTTACACCAGGTTCACAAGGCAGCTTAATAAAGATGTGAAACAGAGCTTTTTCTTCTTTAAACTTCTAATATATCAGTTTAAAAACAGGCGTTCGCACAGTGGCTGCATTACAGTCTCAAATACATGTCTATTAATTATTTAAACAGACTACATACCATTAAAAAACATAACCATCACAGCCATGGCATAAATGACGAGTTTTGCAAAGCACGTATGCGCATCCCACCAACTCTTTAAAAAAATAATATCGACGGTAAACTTTGAAAGTTGAAGTCTTTACACCATACATACATGAGCAAATCAAAAGTTTTTCACCTCAGCACACTTAAGTCAATTAACTTCAACGTTTTCCCCGCGCAAATTTAAACATTTCTGACATTAAAACATGGTTCTATAGGTCAAGACATGGTCAAGTGAAATCCACAACTCTGTGCCCAAAACTTCGATTAACTGTCAATCTTTACACTTAAATCCTTCTTGGTAGATTGTAACTTTGCCTCAAAATTGCGACAATTTATTGAATTTTAATATAAGATTTCAAAGCTTTCTTACCTGTGACACTGCTGTGCCACAGTCTGACCGGAGTCAGGGGGAACTCCGCAGGCTGGGGTCTGCTGGAGGCCATCTACCGTCGAGATTCAGGATCCGCAGGTGTCCTCAGGTGTTGTTTTCCTCTCGTGAAGTCCGGGTGTTTAAAATCCAAGCGAAGATTCAGGATCCGCAGGTGTCCTCAGGTGTTGTTTTCTTCTCGTGAAGTCCGGGTGTTTAAAATCCAAGCGAAGTTTGAGCTTTTTGCCAGAAATATCTCTCTCTCAGCGAAAAGTAATACAAGCCAGCCAAATGTCCAGTTTGTATTGAATCACAAATATCAAACATTCTGAATGTATAGGGTAACCACACGCGCGTCACCGTTCTGTTACCATGGCTGCTGGTGACTCGCGAGCTTGAACGATAACGCTTACCATGATACACATACTCCCAGGATGTTCTATTTCGGCAATGTTGCTTCTCTTTCTGGACCTTTTAGAATAGCTTCTACAGTCATGCTCATTCATAATTTAACACTGATCTACATTTGGCAACCATCAGTCCACTGTAATTGAAATCACAGTACATTTTTTACTCAGAATATAACCATTACAGTCATGGAGTGGGAAAAACAATTTTTTAATTTCACATTTAGTAAAACGAACATTTAAAAAAGAAAAAAATCTATTTTCTCTATATAAAAACATAGCTACAAAGTATAAAGAACAAGAACAACAACATAAAGAAAATTTAACAAATACTAATACTGAAATGAACTATAAATATTAACAAATTTAAGATATATATATATTTTTTAAATTAGCAGGGTGGTGTTCTGGTGGTGCCCCTCCAACCACGTCGAGCTGGTGCCTGTTTCAAATGGTCCCCAATCAATGCTGCGACCAGTTCCTCTGTTGCTGTTGGGAAGTTAGTGCGAACAGACTCTGCATAAAGATAAAAAAAAAAACAAAAGAAACTTGAATCATAGTAAGTGTAGAAATTATCTAGTATTGTCCCGAAGGATTCTTCACTTTTTTACAGCTTCAGGCTTTAAATGAGTCAGTAACATGACCAAGAATAAGTAATAACTTGCAGAGATATAATTAATTTACCAAGAACAACTGTGAAGAAAGCAGTTTTCTTTAAGCTTTTTTTCCCCTGGCATCCTCCACCCAGGAGGTTGTACTTCCTCTGCACGTCATTGTGTAAAATTCTGAAATGGATATCAAAGACAAATAAATCTCTTTAGGTGCATTCACACCGGACAGGCAACGCAACTTGTCCTGTCTTGTGTCCTAAAACGTGTCACTTTGCCACCGTAAATTCGCGTTGCGCATTACGTCACACCCGCTCTAGGTTTCCCCTCGATCTCGTCGGATACCGTGTCCAGCGCTGCTCTTTATTTGCCGAACAAGTCCCTAAAACCTCAGAGAAACACTTGCTGCCGTTGCGCAAGTGCCTGTGTGAACGCACCTTAATACTGCTTACTCTTGCAATTCACTAGAAAGACTTGATAAACACCAACAATACATGATTATATTAATAACATTGTCTTGCTGTCATATTCATACCTGTCCAGGATCCTGCGTGTGCAGGTCTTAATGTCCTTCCCCCCAAGGTGTGACAGTTGTTTTATCTGTATGATATAATCAAATTATCAAGAGTGTTTAATGCATAGATTTCTATAATTTTTAGCATTTCTATTTGACGTACCAGTAAACGTTTCACGCTGGGGTGCCTACTGATTTCCAACGACATGCGCTGAGCCTCCTCCAAAGTCCTTAACGGCAACTGACGTATCCGCTCACCCCCATCTTCAATGTCCCCCTGCTGGTTGAGCGATTTCAATTCATTGCAGATTTCCAAAAGTGTTTGGACAACCACTCGCTGGAACTCTTAGTGAAAAGATATGATTTAGTAACATTCAATTCAATAATTACAATACATTACATAACAACATTTTGTACTGTAGTTATGCCACTCTTACTTTTCTCAGGCATTGGGTAGGAATAAACCCTCTTCCTCGCTGCAAAATCCGAGAACGAGACAATAAATGGATGAGTGTGGTGCTTAACTTTAGCTGTTAAACACAAAATCATATGCTGTTGCACTATTTTAAAATAGCCCCCACCCTACTTAAAAACCACCTGATAAATCCTTACCTTGAATCCAATTCAAAAATTCATCCATGAAATCATCCTCCCTAGCTCTTTTTCTCCGCCACTCTTTCAAATAATTAGAGGCCATATTCAATTTGGCTGGAAAGAAAACACATGGAAAAAATAAAGTAGAAAAATAATAATGTTAATAACAGTGTGAACTTGTAGATCAACCATCATAGATTTGTTTTGTTTTGTTTTTTTAGTACAATTGGCAACTTGTGAAGCAGGACATAATGCATAATGAATACCTTTTACTCTTGGTAAAAAATATGTCGATACCAGTACTTTGAGATTTTTACTATTAGCATTTCCTATAGCACTGCTAATGCATTAACAAAATAACATTGGAATAATTCAGCTAATGCGTCCCATTTCTACCACACATAGTGAAAACACAATCTATGACAATTTTAATTATATGACAAAATACCACTGGATAAACAAAAACAACATTACTGGCATCAAAATAGGCTTCATTTTCTAATTAAATGGAAAGCCTAACTAGCAGCTTTTAACACTAGAAGGACTGCAGAGCAGCCATTTGGCTTTACCCCCCTCAAGGTCCACGGGGCAGCCGATCGGCTGGAAGGATTTTAGCTAATATCCTAAATCACCTGTGAACACTCATTTTGTTATGCAAACGAGGTGAACGTTGGCGCACCACAGGAGGGGACTGGACTAAGTGGTGTATGCAGTGGGAAGGGACAACAGAAAGGAAGGGATCAACACACATGGGTTGTTTACTTTGTTGCTGAAATGTATGGATTTAAAATAAACGAAATTTAAAAAACTGTATAGAATAAGAACAAGAATCAGAATCAGAATCACAATCACAAGGGGTTTTATTGCTATTGTCAATGAACAGGTTTCACAGACTAGGAATTTTTTCAAGGGTTGGTGCATTATTAAACGGAGAATAATATGTAAAATACAAGAATAAAAAATAATAAGAGCATGCAGGACATATATAAAGTATAAAAGTATGAAAGGCTATGTACAATGCTAGGATTTTTTACGGCGTGAAGGTGCAACATTAAACAGAGAATACTATGTAAAATACAAGAATAGAAAATAACAAGAGCATGCAGGACATATATAAAGTATAAAAAGGTTGGTGATGGACTTCAGGTGAATATGCATCATCAGGATACAGTGTTAGACTGTCACTCACAATCCTGGCACTGCCATGGTATCTCCCTTCTGCATTTCCCACATGTGTATCTGTAGCAGTCAACACATCGCACAGTGGCATGATTGTTCTTACAGTGATTTTTAACCTGGCACATGGCTCTTTTTCCAGGGCTAGGTGTGGAAGGTTGTAGCCGAAACAATTCTTCCTTTCGTGCCGTCTTCGCAGTTACATGAGAGTTAGCTAACTCTCTTGCAAGCTCCACCAGGAAGTCCACCCGTCTCTCCTTCCTCCCGGTGCATGCTTGATACAGCACATGTGCATTCAATGCTGCCATATCAATCATGTTATAGAACACAGCGACTGGCCAGCGCCGTGTTCCTGTGCGGACAGTGTACTCCCGCACCATCTGGTCCATCACATCCACGTCACACTTTGTTGCATTGTAAAGGGTGATGGTGTTTGGCTTCCTTTTGGTGGTATTCTCAGTCTGAACCACGCTGTGCATGCTGCTGAGAACGTACACTGTCTTCTTCCGTTTGGGCGCATACACTGTCAGCGTGGCTCCAGTTGTTGAAAACACCTGAGTGGTGAATTCATTGCGGTCCCTCTGTCTGGATGACTGTGGAATTTCCCGGCGAATCTTGTTGACTGTGCCTAGGATGGTGGTTTTCCGCCTAAGCAGTCGTTGCGCAAGTGACAGTGATGTAAAGAAATTGTCTGTGGTAACATTTCTGCCCTTGTCCAGGAATGGTTCCATCAGCCTCATGACTACATTCTCAGACAGTCTCTCCCCACTGGGACGACTGGGGTCCTTGCCAAGATATGGGAGGACATTGCAGATGTACTTGGATTTCAAGTCACAAGCCACCCAAAACTTGATCCCAAACTTGTCAGGTTTCGTTGCAATGTACTGCAGGAAACAGCAGCGAGTCTTTGAGGGGAAAAGCTGTTCGTCAATGGTGATGTGTCGACCAGGGTTGTAGGATGTGATGCAGTTGGTGACAAATGACGACCACACAGCAGAAATTGCAGCAAACTTGTCAGTCTTTGTGCGCTCACTGCGGGTGTCCCTGTCATCAAAGCGTAGGTGTCGCATGATGTCTTTAAAGCGATTTCGGGGCATGGTTGCCATGATCTGGGGGTTTCCCAGGTTTGCTGACCAGCAGTCACTCATCGATGGAACCTTGGTCAGCCCCCGCAAGATGATGATTGCAATAAATGCCATTAGTTCAGGGAGGGCCATGCACCAATCAACATACTCCGTTTGCTTTGCATGTTGAATAGTACAGTCTCGAATAGTAGCAAGCATGTCCAGTGTAATGAAACACAGGAAGCTCTGAAGACGAGTCAAGATGGAACTCCGGGCCTTAGGCGTAGGCTCTCCATCTGCGTCGTATGCGGACGGAGGGGTGCAATGGAGACCCATCCCCACCTGTTCTTCATGCCACACTGTGCCATCTTTCGCCGTCTCTGTCAGGCCAGTCCCCAGCCGAGCTCTCTTTTCTGGTTGAGGAGCAGTCTCCTCATCTGCAGAGTGAACAAATTCAAATTAGAATATGCTAACAGACAAACAAACAAACCAAGGCAACCAAAAACATAACCTCCTTGACAGAGGTAATAAGGATCGTATATTAAAAATTATGAGCAATGGGAAAGTGAAATGATATCACAAATGCATGCTTTAAAGCTAACATCTCAAATATCTCAGCTAAGGTGCAGGGACATTGGGAGAAGTAGAATGACACAAAAGAAATAGACGACTGCACTCAGAAACCAAATGAGAAACAAAATGGCTGAAATGAAATCTAACCTGAAGATAGCTCAGATAGCTCTGAGTCCGAATCCAGCTGAAGGTCTATGTCTTCCCCATCTGAGTCACAAGGGTTCACTCCATCCAGGACCAATTCCAATGCCTGCTGAGTGTTGAGTCTTCTCTGCATCTTCGTTCCTTGGAGAGGAGGTCTGTACACCTCAGAATTCTTGAGGTGCCGTAGTAGTAGGCTGTGTGCAGTGAGATATTCATCCACCACAGCAAAGAAGGAATTACCTCTCCTGTGAGTGCAATATCATATGCAAACAGTATGCAATTTAACAATTTAGACACATTTACAATGTCCTTTTTATAAAGTACAAACAGTTTTTGTCCGTGGACCGACCTCTGGTGCACACAACAGGTTATATTTAGTAATCCAGATTTTACATCATTTATTTGTACTAACTGTCTGTGCAGTGGCTATGGCTGAAGCAGTTTCTGTCTACAGTTGTTTCCAGGTTGGAAACTCCCCTCCCCCTCCCCACTCACTCTCCCCACAACACAAGTTTCCTTGAAATAACTCAGCATATCCCCTATTGTGGTGCACCAGCGATAGCCTCGTTTGCAAAACAAAATGTGGTGATTTTGTACTAGTTAAAAGCCCTCCAGCCGATCGGCTGCCCTGTGGCCTTTATAGGTAGAACAGCAAAAAGCTGGTCCTTCTAGTGTTAAACTTGGCTCCATCAGAAAGAGCAGAGCTGCGTCCGAATTGCCAAGTAGTAGTCGAAGTAGAAGTCGAAGTAGTATCTAGCATGTCCGAATTGGCCACCGGAGCGAGTAGCATGCTACTTCAGATACTACTTCAGATACTAGACACGCCCACATTGTAGGTTGGTCTCGGTGCATCCTACGGGCATGCTACTGACCCAAAATGCACCACGGGCTTCTTCTTCGTCCTCTTAAAAGTTGTAGAAGCGCATGTGATGCTAGCGCCACCAGCTGCTCTGCCTATTTAAATGTATCGCGAACGCCGGCTGGCCACAACAGCGCGCACCATGTCGCGGGACCGCAGCAGTACAGATGTAAGTTTCATGTAACTTCACACACTGTCCTAAAAAATGTGCGGTTGTATCTCTTTGTCATGTCATGGTGTCATATTTGCCCAAGTAATCATTTTATGAGCAAATATGTGGCGACATCATGGAGGTAAAGCTCACTTATTCCATCATTAAACTGCACAGCTGCAGTACTACAGCCAGGCCCGCAGATGAGGGGCTTCAGTTACCA
Source organism: Xyrichtys novacula (assembly GCA_962446985.1). NCBI lineage: Eukaryota > Metazoa > Chordata > Actinopteri > Labriformes > Labridae > Xyrichtys > Xyrichtys novacula. The sequence continues at coordinate 11,934,969 of OY660877.1, forward strand.
CTGTCTGCACGGGCGCAGTACCTACTCTCTGCCTGCGGGGGTCGTCTTTCCCCACCGCTCGTCTAGTGTGTCCGAATTGGGCCAACGTGTTTAGTATGTAGGAGTAGGATCTAGCAGTAGCACGTAGCAGTAGCATGTAGTATCCGAGCGGGCAGTTCGGACGCAGCACAGGTCCTTATTTACTTAAACGACAACACACGATAGCATGGACTATTTGATGCTGTTGGGCCAACGCTGGCTAAATTAGCCACAAGCTAGCCCTCGTAGTAGCAACCAGGCTACATGCGAACTCGAGTTTAACATTTGCTGTAAATGCATCTCACCGTCACGCATCATGATGCACGACGGTAGGAGGACCACAGCTTGCAAAAATAAACATTTTCTACAATATCTCCTTCAGCACCCGCCTTCTTCTTCTATGGTGTTTATTGGCGGTTGGCAAACCAACGAGAAGGTGCATTACCGCCACCTACTGGACTGGAGTGTGGAGCAGTAAATTGGTAGACAGAAAAAATTGATAAATAAATTTTTTTAAAAAGGAATTAGATCCTCTCCAGTAGCCCCGAGTTTTTCCAAATATGCCATTGGATGCTTGATTACAATTTCTGATTCTGAACTTAGTAGATTCCCCATGCTAAATGCCATCCTGGTTTCCTGCACTGCTGCTGCCAGTATCCTCCTTTGCTCCACATATCCTCTACAATCTAACAACACATGCTGGACAGTCTCAGCCTGTCCACATTTGTCACAACTGCCATCTGTGTGTTTTCCTATCTTATACAGTGTGTTTCAGCACCCACCTCTTTTCAGCAGAATGTATGACTCTCGAACTCTGCGACCCCTGGATCGTCTAGTGTAGTCCGACGGTCGTGAGGTCGAGTGTGGACAAAGCGCAATGCTTCAGCCGGATGTTGTGCGGTCCACAATTTGAAGCCGTTTTCATGCTATGGTCCGATTAGGGTACGATCTCCATACGGGTGTTAAGCTGGGCTCTTGCAGAGGTACCAAATACTTTTTTGTCGCTTATCTCGTATTATTGCGGCTATGCCGATAACTTTTATCGCGGACTACTTCGCTCTTGGCGGAATAAGAATCTACCCGAAGTGGGTGCACGGTGGATCACATGAGCGTGCTCCACCAATAAGGTGGCTGGATTGTTTTCACGGTGGCAGCCGGCGTTACCGAGACGGATAAAACACATGAAATCTAAGAATCAAATTGAATTTCAGCGACCAACTTTGTTGTCTAGTACTCAGCAGGACCCAGGCTTTAAGATCCGGAGTTTTTTTTTAAATTATTATTATTTTGCCGTATATGCGTTTTGACCGGATATGACGAAAACACTGGTCACGCTCAGGAGTATGAACGTTCAGTTATCATTTTAAATAATCAACTCTTGAATTGTGGATTAAGATCGATTGTCTAGATTCGGTCTATATGTAGACGTTTGAAATGACGTACACATTTTTACGTCTAAATCACGTCTAAAAACAGACCGAATCCCGACGTTGAAATGAAGCATAAATTTAGACTAGACGTCTAATATACAAGAGTCCCTCTCCTAATATACGTCTTTTGCTCAGTGGGTAGAGGAATAAACTGCTTTTGGATGGTGAGAAAATTTCGGGTTGTTTGAAATTATGTAATTAATAACGCCTCGTGGGAGTGGTCACGGGGTTCAAAAGAGGGTCACCTGAAGCTGTCGGTCCATTCGCCACCAAACTGAGAGGAAGCAACACCTTTGTCCAGAGCACAGGTAAGGACTCAGTTGGTGATCGTGACATGAAGCCTCTTGAATCATTTCCACGCATTTGCTTTACTCTGGTCTGAAACTGCATTTGCTCAACTGTGCCATCGTGGACAATAAATGTAAAACAGGCAGAGTGATTATCAGAGACACCCCATTTGGTGTGCAAATCTCTGAATTGAATGAATGAATGAATGTGATACCATGTGTTTGAGGTATCGATACAGAAATTATGAAGTTATTTATATTTTGTCTGTCTTTACGACACAGTAGCAGGGTGAAAAGGGGAACAGGACATAAATAGTAATGGAGACAGTTGTGATGTGAATGAGCTTGTGTGTAACTCAGTTTGCGACTGTGCGTTTGTTATGGGGACAGCATCGAACACGTTAATATTTCATTCATTTTCATTAAAAAAAACAACTTTTCGGACTTTTAGCGGTACTCCGTCGCGTTTCGCTGCCCGTTAGATTTTAAATCACCCGCCAAAACAGCGAGCCGGTTCCTGAATCAGTCACGTGGTACGACCCGTGTTCTGCCGTAAAATGCACCCCCTGACGGAAGCGCGGTTGAAAGTACAGAACAAGGCGAAATAATCCAAGTTTTCCTTACCATTGGATGAATTAAAAAGTGCATGCCTTTAATGCAGGGCTCTCAAGTCTCACGCATTCAGCGTGTGACACACGCATTCCCACCCGTTCACACGCTCACACGCCACACATTGTATTTCTCACGCATTTAAATGAACATGGTGATGTCCACCAAGTTGCACCTCTTTAACTATGGAACAGGTAGGAATCAACTGAGTTCCTCCGAGAGTTCAGAAGCTGCTTGCCACGCGCAAGCCAATCAAATAAAGTATATCTACTGAACAGCCAATAAAAAAGCAGCATTGCTTTATCTGGGTAGATTTTGATATCTTACGGTTTGACTACAGAAGAAGACAGACACTCGCCGTAACAGAGCAGGTTTTTAAAAGGACGAGATAGACCCGATGATTACAGTAAGTCCAGGGCTCTCAAGTTTTGAACTAAGCTTAGAGTGAGATTTCCTTGGGGGGGGGGGGGTAATTATAAGTATAATTATCTCTTAAATACAACGGAGTATAAGGGGCACAATTAGAAAAAAAAACGCTTTTTAATCTCAAAGAATAAAGTTATTATTTGGGAGAATAAAGTCATTAATATCTCAGTATTAAGTCGTAAAGTTACCTGTTGTGAAGGAGAGTTGTTAAAATCAGCACTGTGGAACATTTAGATGAATTGTACTTTAGTATAGGTGTCACAAACATGGAGATCCTTAATCCTTTGGTACATGAGCATTACACTGTCATGAGTATCAGAACTTATATTTGAGATATATGAGAAATGCTGCTTTTGCGGAGGGGAAAATGGCTGGAAATGGCTGTACAGAGACTAAATCCGTCAATACAGCTGTTAATAGCAATAGCATAGGGCTTTAGTTTATCATATGAGTTTATATGCTATGAGGTGTTGAGGTCTCTGCATGTGTAGGTTACTGACTTACTGTAATCATCGGGTCTATCTCGTCCTTATAAATAACCTGCTCTATTACGGCGAGTGTCTGTCTTCTTCTGTAGTCAAACCGCAAGATATAAAAATCTACCCGGATACAGCAATGCTGCTTTTTGATTGGCTGTTCAGTAGATATACTTTATTTGATTGGCTTGCGCGTGGCACGCAGCTTCTGAACTCTCGGAGAAACTCAGTTGATTCCTACCTGTTCCATAGTTAAAGAGGTGCAACTTGGTGGACATCACCGTGTTCATTTAAATGCGTGAGAAATACGATGTGTGGCGTGTGAGCGTGTGAACGGGTGGGAATGCGTGTGTCTCACGCTGATTGCGTGAGACTTGAGAGCCCTGAGTAAGTCAGTAACCTACACATGCAGAGACCTCAACACCTCATGGCATATAAACTAATATGATAAACTAAAGCCCTATGCCATTGCTATTAACAGCTGTATTGACGGATTTAGTCTCTGTACAGCCATTCCCAGCCATTTTCCCCTCCACAAAAGCAGCATTTCTCATATATCTCAAATAAAAGTTCTGATACTCATGACAGTGTAGTGCTCATGTACCAAAGGATTAAGTATGAATTGTACTTTAGTATCTCCATGTTTGTGAAACCTATATTGAAGTACAATTCATCTAAATGCTCCACAGTGCTGATTTTAACAACTCTCCTTCAAAACAGGTGACTTTACGACTTAATACTGATATTAATGACTTTATTCTCCCAAATAATAACTTTATTCTTTAAGGTTTTTAAAACGTGTTTTTCCTAATTGTGCCCCTTATATTCCGTTGTATTTAAGAGATAATTATACCAATAATTATCTTCAACACCCCCCCCCCCCCCCCCCCCCCCCAAGGAAATCTCACTCTAAGCTTAGTTCAAAACTTGAGAGCCCTGCTTTAATGATTTTGTTCAGGTTGTCCAGATAAGCGGAAAACAACAGCCCTCTGATTGGGAATATTTGCTGTCCCGAAAATATAATGTTCTCTACCTTAACAGTGTACTGTACAGTTTATATACCCAAGTACACCTCTCTATGTGCATTTTTTAGACACATAAAAACAGAGGGAAGTTTGCTGCTCTATTAGACATGTTGTCATGATCTAATACTCGTGTTTTGTTTTAAATATAAGATCCATTTTCCCCCACTTTTAGAAGCTAATGAGTGGATGTGTGGAGGGGATGCATTCCACGGCATAACACCGGCTCGCGAGGCTTCAAACGTTATCACATACGTCATCAACTCAAGCTTCGATACGCGCTTCGCCGAAATTTACTCGAAAAATTCGACTTTAAAAAGAAAAAAAAATATATATATTTTAATTCATTTATTTAATCTTGAATTGAGACAAAAGAATGCAAAGCTTTAAAAGCTAAATGACTGATTTTTATATTGATGAATCTGCAGGCATATACAACTTCTACTTAGCTAGTGTTTGAACAAAATGGTCCTTGGCACTCTTCGATAGTTAAAATGCTTTTAATTTTATGGGATTATCATACAGGCCTGACATGTTTAAGCACTAATAAAGTTAAACACAAGCTTTTTCAGTAAATTTCTACTCTGGCATCAAGTTGTAGCTTGCAGAGGGTGTGTGTGTGTACACTAAATGTCCAGCAGATGGCGTTATTCAGGCCACTGGGCCTTAAAATCCTCTGACAGCTACCCTAAACATGAATCCATGACACCTATAAAAACATTTAAGTGTTTTACTTTAATGAATAAGTGTGTTTTAAGGTTTACATGATGGTGCCATGAATATAATGTTCAGAAGACTGCATTTGGCCTTATTCTTGTTTTTCTGATTGTAGTAAAAGACGATAAGATCTCAAAGCCCAGTGTGAAAAAGTGAAACTGCTTATTCAGATCTGTCTTAGTGTACCCTGAGTCTGCAGTGGAAAGTGCTGTTGTTGGTGTGTACTAACTGTGCTTCTGTGTTTTTTTGTTTTTTTTTCCAGCATGTTCCTCAGACCCCAGCTGACTTCATGTCCTCTCAGATGACTCCACTCCACGGAGGCCAAAGGTGAGACTGAGACAGGGATGCAACTTTATAAGCCCAGAAAGACAATAAAGATGAGGCTTGAAAATGGTCTTTAAATGGTCTGATTTGGAGCATTGCTGGCAACCATCATGCAAACATGAGCTGTTTAAAATGACTGGTAATACTTTACAATAACCACAACTTATTAATGGTAAATTGACCATTTATGAATGGTAAGAAGATAGTTTATTAATATTTAAATAATTTATAAATAGCATATAGGCCATAAATAGTAAATTTTACAATTTTATAAAAACCTTACCCCTAACCCTAACGTTACTATTACCATTTAAGTAATAGGTGGTTTATAAGCCAATTATTAATCAATTATTATGGTTTATAATTATTAATAATTATAAACCAATTTACAAAGTATTTCAAACATCAGTTACAACTTTACAATAAACCATCAAGTAATGTTTATAGATGGTTTAAGAACCAAATATTAACCATTTACTGACACACATTTAAATCTAGATGTTTTAAAACCAATATTTAAACCCTATATAAACCTTTTAATAAATAGTATCTATTTGGCATTTATAATTGGTCTATAGGCTGTTTTTAAATGATGATTAAACTTTAATTATCTATTTACCATTTATAAATTGTAGTTATTGTAAAGTATTTAAAATAGGGCTGAACTCATAAACTTGTGTGAAAGCTGATTATTGAAGGAGGTCAAAGAGGTCAAGGTTTTTAATTCTGAGTCTTATATTCAGGACTTAAGGTTTGATGGTTGTGTATTTCTCTGTGTGTTAACCAGGAGCTGAAATTACGCCGGATCAAGTCAAACTGAGGCAGAACTCATGACCGTCCAACGCCTGGACCCTGTAAGGTAAGATACTGACTACTTCACTCCACGGACAGACCATCAACGAGGGACACTGGAGGTCAGTTTGCTTTTGGTTTGACAACAACCACACCAACAGAAACAAGAACCCCCACCATGAACAATCAAGCAGTGAAGTTGTTCTCTGCCCGAGTAGCAGGTTTTGGTCTAGTTATGGTGATGCAATTGTGGAGAGAAAGTGTTCTCTTCTGGGGTTGCAGGTTTTGGTCTAGTTTTGGTCTGCTTTGGTGATGCAATTGTGGAGAGAAGTTGTTCTCTTCTAAAACCACAAAAACAAGAATCACCAGCATTAACGATCAACCAGTGCAGCAATATAGACCCCCAAAACAAGTCTACTATCAGATTTAATTAAACAAAATAGCAACTCGGTCCTCAAAAACGTGTAACTCAACAAATTTACCAATACAAAAATGAGAGTTCACTCGAATTAAAATTTAACTTCAGGAGCCGCATCGGCTGTTATAAAAGATGGGGATTCAAGGCTGTTGTAAGGATAATTAGACTGAAAACAAACTCTGCTAAACTCTAGTGCACAGTATTTTGCTGTGCTTTATTTTGACCTTTTAGACCAGTTTAGAATTTCTATTGATTGTAAGTTGTGCAAAGTGATGTGAGCTAACGCAGCAAGTACAACCTGAAGATATAAGAAGATCTCAAAAGGTGTGAAGATCTTCAACGAGGAATGGATGCCCAGTGCACAGACCCATTTAAAGGACATCAACCAGGTTGATTTTTTCATACTACTTGTTTTTTTCCCCTAATTTGTCTTGAAACTGTTGTTTTCACTCTTAAAATGAGTGATTATGAAAATGAAAACCCAGTAATGTTAATTACAGTGGCTGTTACAAAGAGAAGGATCCAAGGCTGTTGTAAGGATAATTAGACTGAAAAAACCCCTGCTAAATTCAAGTGCATGGTAGTTTGCTGTGCTTTTTTTTTTGACACTCTTGAAATGAATGACAATGAAAATGAAAACCCAGTAATATTAATGATGGAAACAGGAGCCGCATCGGCTGTTATAAAAGATAGGGATTCAAGGCTGTTGTAAGGATAATTAGACTGAAAACAAACCCTGCTAAACTCTAGTGCACAGTATTTTGCTGTGCTTTATTTTGACCTTGTAGACCAGTTTAGCATTTCTATTGATTGTAAGTTGTGCAAAGTGATGTGAGCTAACGCAGGAAGTACAACCTGAAGATATAAGAAGAATGATGTGGCCATCGGGATCAGCGTGGTGACACCAGGAAGACATGGAAGAAGCAGGGTGAAGGTTTTCTTCTACCCAGGTAGAAGAAAACCTCTGAACAGGGTCTGTTCTTTTCTTCTTTTTACATTTGACTTAAAATTGATCACACTCCAAAACAAACCCTAATGATAAAATGTTTGTTTTACTCTGGAGTGACATGAAAACGAAAAACCAGTAATGATAACTTTGATGCAGTGGCAGTAACAGCTGTCAAAACTGTAAGGATAACTATGCTGAAAATGAACCCAGCTAAACTTGTCAAGTGCACAGTATTCGACTGTGCTTTATTGATATGTCCAGTTAAACTTCCATTCTTGAATAGTATTAGGATCATGCTAATGTTAAAACTGCAAAAACCTCAAGAATTAAGACCAACAGATCCAGAGGAACTACAAGAAGGACAACGAGAACTTCAAGAAGAGCGTGACAACATTGACATGGCTTCTGCTATAAGGTTGGTTATCTTTCTGAGGGTAGGTGAACACCTTGCTTTGGATGTGATCATCTTGATTTAAAACTCAGAGGTTTGAGGGGTGTTTTCCAAAACTTGATCTCAAATCCAGAAACAAGGTTCAAAGGGTCCTTTTCATGACTTGATCCAAACCCAGAAATAGGTTCTCAACGTGCTTTCAAAGACTTGATTTCAAGCTCTACAAAGATTTGTAAAAGTTTCTTCCAAAGACTTGATCTTAAAAACAAAAAACAAGGTTTAAAAGGTTTCTTTCATAAACTGGCTCTTGAACAAGCAAAGACGGTATGTTAAAAGGTCTGGTCTCAAAAGGTATGTCAAAAGCACCTTTTTTCATTTGACAAAAGCACCTAATTAACAAGATCACCTTCAAGCCTAAAAATAAATTGCCTCTACTCAATCAAAAAATGGCATAAACCAAACAATCAAAGCTTTTTCTCAGCAGCACTATCACAGAGAACAAGAAGACCATTCAGAAGAACTGAAGGAGTAGAAGAAGACCTGATGAGGACCCTGTGTGTCAACGCCCAAACCTCTGAACAGGACTGGATCTGTTTTTTTTCCTTTTACAATTGACTTGAATATGATGATCACACTCCAAAAAAACCCTAATGATAAAATGTTTGTTTTACTCTGGAGTGACATGAAAACGAAAAACCAGTAATGTTAACTTTGATGCAGTGGCAGTAACACTTGTCAAAACTGTAATGATAACTATGCTGAAAATGAACCCAGCTAAACTTGTCAAGTGCACAGTATTCGACTGTGCTTTATTGATATGTCCAGTTAAACTTCTATTCTTTCATAGTATCAGGATCATGCTAATGTTAAAACTGCAAAAACCTCAAGAATTAAGACCAACAGATCCAGAGGAACTACAAGAAGGACAACGAGAACTTCAAGAAAAGCGTGACAACATTGACATGGCTTCTGCTATAAGGTTGGTTATCTTTCTGAGGGTAGGTGAACACCTTGCTTTAGATGTGATCATCTTGATTTAAAACTCAGAGGTTTGAGGGGTGTTTTCCAAAACTTGATCTCAAATCCAGAAACATGGTTCAAAAGGTGCTTTCATGACTTTATTTCAAACCAAAAAACAAGGTTCCAAAGGTGCTTTCAAAGACTTTTTCTCAACCCAGAAACATGGTTCAGAAGGTGCTTTCAAAGACTTGTTCTTAACCCAGAAACATCGTTCACAAGGTGCTTTCCAAGGTATGATTTCAAAACAAAAAAAGTATTCTAAAAAGGTGCTTTTCAAAAACTTGATCTCAAACCAAAAAAAAGGCTTGAAAGGTGTTTTCAAAATCTTTCTCAAACCAAATACAAGGTCCAAAAGGTGCTTTAAAAATCTTGATCTCAAACCAAAAAAGGCTTGAAAGGTGCTTTCAAAATCTTTCTCAAACCAAATACAAGGTCCAAAAGGTGCTTTCAAAGACTTGTTCTAAAAAAAAAAAGGGTTAAAAGGTGCTTTCAAAGACTTGTTCTCAAAAAATGGGTTAAAAGGTGCTTTCAAAGACTTGTTCTCAAACCCAGAAACATGATTCAGAAGGTGCAAGGAATGATTTCAACAAAAAAAAAGGTTCTTAAAAAAAGGTGCTTTTCAAAAACTTGATCTCAAACCAAAAACCAAAATAGGTTCAAAAGGTGCTTTCAAAATCTTTATCTCAAACCAAATACAAGGTCCAAAAGGTGCTTTAAAAAACTTGATCTCAAACCAAAAACAAGGTTCTAACAAGGTGCTTTAAAAGACTTGTTCTCAAACCCAGATACATGGTTCCAAAGGTGCTTTCAAAGACTTGTTCTCAAACAAAAAAGGTTCAAAAGGTGCTTTCAAAGACTTTTTCTCAAAAAAAGGGTTTAAAAGGTGCTTTCAAAGACTTGTTCTCAAACAAAAAAGGTTCAAAAGGTGCTTTCAAAGACTTGTTCTAAAAAAAAAAAAAAGGGTTTAAAAGTTGCTTTCAAAGACTTGTTCTCAAACCCAGAAACATGGTTCAGAAGGTGCTTTTCAAGGTATGATTTCAAACAAAAAAAAAGGTTCTTAAAAAAAGGTGCTTTTCAAAAACTTGATCTCAAACCAAAAACCAAAATAGGTTCAAAAGGTGCTTTCAAATCCTGATCTCAAACCCAGAAACAAGGTTCTACAGGTGCTTTCAAAGACCTGTTCTCAAAAAAAGGCTTCGAAAAAAGGTGCTTTCAAAGACTTGTACTGAAACAAAAAAGGGCTCAAAAGTTGTTTTTCAAGGATTGATCACAAACAAACAAAAAGGTTTAAAAGGTGCTTTCAAAGATTTAATTTTAAACATTTTTTTAAGGTGTTTTCAAAGGCTTAGTCTCGAACCAAAAAAGCTTCAAAAAGGTGCTTTCAAATACTTTACCTCAAACCCCAAAAAAATTTTAAAAGGTCTTCCAAGGCCTTGATCTTAAACCCAAAACACAAGGTCTAAAAGGTGCTTAAAAAACTGTTTCTTAAACAAGCAAAGACGGTATGTTCAAAGTCTGCTCTCAAAAGGTCTGTCAAAGCAACTTCAGCAAAATCACTATCAACCAAAACTAAGTTTCAAAACCACCAACATCGCAACAACCGCCAAAGTGCTTCCAAAGGATCCAACGGAAACAATGACAAGACAGCAACGTTTGCACATTGTTTCAATCAGATGTAACTGTCAACACTAAACAGAACGAGGACAATAAACAAACGATGTAGATCCTCCAACTGTTTTTGTTAAAACTGTAGTTTTTCTTATTTTTATTTATTCTTTGTATTTTTGTGAACCTTTTGAATCTCTGAATTGGAATCCTTGAACTGTGCTTGTCATGATCTGCATGTGTTGTACAATTTTTTTGTTTTTTTTGTTTTTAGCTTATTTTATTTGCTGTATGTTTGGCCATGTTTCTTTGGGTGCACTTGTACGTCTGCTTTCCTCCGAACATAAGCAGGTCTGACGAGGTGACCACTCTTTTCCTGGGGGAACTGTTGCTGCAGAAACTCAAAGTGCCGCCTTCCTGTTCCGTCTGGGAAATCCAAGGGTGGTTATCTTGTTGAAGGTAAGATGAACTTTTTGACGTTATGTTTTCACCAAAGTAACCACAAGAAAGCATGTTAGAAACCAGGTCCTGCATTCCGATAACTTCATCCATGTTCAGTTTCAAACAGATTTTCTAATGCTGCACCTCACCTTCACTGTTTTTAAGTCGAGTATCTTACACATTTGTATGTGTGTCTCTCTCCTTTTCCCCAACCATCACAGAAGTGAGCATCTTCAGTGTTGAACCTGGCAACCACCAACGTCTTCAGGAAGGATCTAGATCACCGCTAAAGAGATGGAGTCAGGCATCCTTGTGCTGCAGGTAAGATGAGACAGGGAACACCACTTAACACACTCTCCTATTGTCACCCAAAAGTCTGAATGCTTCAACTCCAGAAACAACTTTTCTCTGATCATTAATCGTTTTCACAAAGGCGCAAGGTGACGTGGGTGTGCTTCAGCTGTTTTCCCAAAGTTAAGGCCCACTTGAGCTCGATCTTTGCCTGTTTTTATGTTGATAACATGTAAGGCCGGGTCAGTGTTCCCAAAGATGCAACAACACAAGGTTCAACGATCAAAAACACAACAATCAAACCAAAAGCAAGGTTTAAAAAGTGTTTTCAGCCACACAACCACAAACCAACAAGGTTCACAACGATGCTTTCAAAAGACATTATCAAAACAGACAACATGGTTCATGAGGTTCTTTCAGGGACATGATGGTAACACAAACGAGGTTTAAATGGTGCTTTCAATGACAAAAGGGCAAATCAACAAGGTTTAAATGGTGCCCACAGGGACACAATGGTAATACAAGGTTTAGATGGTGCTTTCAATGACAAAAGGGAAAACCACCAACAAGGTACAAAAGGTGGTTTTAACTCAAAAGCTTAACAACAATAACAGTCAAAAAAATCAAGAAATGCTAAAAACACTAAATAAAAACCAAACCAAAAAAGAAAATTCACAACCAACCAGAGAATGGTTCAGCATCATTCAAAGTTAAAAAGGGTTTTAAGACTTTAAAAAGGTTATTTCTGTTTTCATGAAACTTGGTTGACACAAAAAACTGCAAAAATGTCAGTTGCAAGTTTTACCAAATACTTGCTGAGCCCACCAGTAAAAAAACAAAAAACAAAATCCAAAACGCAAAAAGCAAAACAACAACTCTTAAGGAAACAACAAATCAGCAGAGTTCACTCAGTTCTGCAAAAGGAAACCACCTCAACAAGGACAACCTCAACATCAACTACAACTTCAGGCCTCACCGTCTCCTACAGCTTCAACTAACATGAGGGGGACAATGAACTGTTACCATAAAATGTCTTTGTTTTTTTGAGGGGTTTTTATTTTTGTTTGTTTCTCTCTTTTTGACCCTCCAGTCTCTGTAAAAATATAAAATGTTTTCTTGTTTGTTTGTTTGTGGGGTTTTCTTTTTTTGTTGTTGTTTTGTTTCTTTTTGACCCTCCAGTCTCTGTGAAAATCTGAGATCTACTTGTGTTTTTTTGTGTCCTGTTATTCTGTACGAGGTTTTTCTGCCTCCCTTTTGGCTGCACATGTATGTCTCTGCTTTTCCCCTAAACATGACGGAGGTGTTGAGCTGTGGCGTTGGATGTGCTGACCACCACCAGGTTCTGGGAGGATCTGATGCTGCCCCACTTAGATGAGCTGCTCCTCCATCCAGACCGGGAAGTTTTTAAGAGTCGCCGTCAAGCTGAAGGTTTCTGAAGTTCTCTTTTTATGATTTTGAGAAAGTTCTTGTAGTTGTTTTCACTGAGGTCCAAAAACTCCAGCTTTGTAGACGCCCAAGAGAAACTTGATTTTAAATCTGTCTGTTGAATCTTTTAAGTCTGTTTCCAATGTAGTGACCCATCTTTCTGCTTCTCCAAAATCTATCTTGTGTTATTACAGAGTCTACATCCAAGAAGACCCTGGCAGACCCCATCACCTGCTGGACTCTGAGCCCCTGCATACTGGGTTACAGGTGAGCATGGAGTACAGATTCCACCACCTACAAAAGAAACCTGGTACAGCAGTTTTATCTGATGCATCCAGATTTCCTAACCTTTGCCAATTTTAATCTCTCCCAAACACCAGTGCTTTGCCCTCTTTGAGGGACGGATCTTCTTCATTCTGGACCCCTTAACTGAAGTCTGCACCAGCACAGAAACCTGCCTCTTGACACCATTGGACTCTACCAGATGCAGTGGGCACCATCCCAGAGAATACGGTACATAAAACAGAGATAATGAGTCAAAGTTTAATGGTGATAAATTGATGTAAACAGTCCACTAACTGGATCTGATCCCTGTCTGTTTGCCTTCTGTAGTCACCACCCTGCAGCTGGACTTCCTGTCTCACTGTGAGCCCGTAGACCTTCAACTTCGTCCAGAAAACCCTTACTCAGGACATGGTGAGTGCGCCTCTCTCTTTCAGGCTCTACTTTGAGGAGCACACATGAGCAGGTTTCTTAAATCCTTCTAACAGATGAGTCCATTAAGATGATGATAGTTGGATGTTTTTACTCGATGGGAACAGATAAACCCCCACAACCCATGAAGAGTGCAAGCTTTGCTTTGTCACTGTCACTTTATAGATCTCCTCCACCTTTATATCGCTGACATTATCGGTATAATTGACATTATAGGATTATTACTGAGACCTTTTCTGACTGATAGAAAGCTAAATGAAAATGAGACAGAATATTCACTCATGACAGTTTTCTTCATTTACAGGAGGATACTCGAGTCTCGACTGAGGACCCAGTGATGAAGATGGATGACCTGTCTGTGACACAAGGGTCATAGAGGATAGTTCTTTACTGATGAATCTGTTATAATTATTCATCTGTTTGACCGGATGATGTGTTGTTAAAACTTGCTAACATTTGAGTTTCTTTGGTGCAAACCTGTAAGATCTACAGCTCGTCGAGTCTTCTTACAATTGTAACCAGGTGGTTTTTGTGTTGTACTGAATTTGATTTCTCATTATATTTGTAAAACTAAATGTTTTATCTGAGCTTCATTTATGGCTTAAACTTTGTTAAATGGAGGCTGAAACTGTGACAGCATGTAGAGAGCTTTTTATCCACTGGGGTTTTTTTTCCTTCAATATTTTTCCCCAGCTGATTTTTCATCTCTACCTCCACCAAACTCACTCTGTACACAAAGCTTGTCTTAAATGTCATCTTTTTGGATGCACATATTCTATTTTGCTCATATTGCTTTGTCTTTATTTTGTTCATTTTTCTGTCATGCTTTATTCCTCTCTCTGCTCCATGTTTTTTTGCATTTGTATTACACATATAACTAACTTTTCACATATTTTGTCTGAGTCAATAACTCTCTGACAGTGAAATACCGTGTGTTTGGTAAAACTTGTCAACTTGACTCTGTTTTTAAATAAAGTTTTGTTTAAATGGAATCAAAAACTTTTCTCTGGAGGTCAGTTTTTTATTTTGATAACATGCACAGTAGGTTAGAAAGTTTTGCCCAGAGTCTCTTATGGTGTAGTCATGAACACTGACTTTAACTGAGGAAAGTGAGGTCTGCAGGTCTTTGGATGTTTTTGTTGTTGTTTTGTGACCTCTTGGATGAGTAGTTGTTGTGCTTTAGAAATGGCTTCATAACCTTTTCCAGACTGATAGATTTTAATTTCTTTCTCCCATTTGTTCCTGAATTTCTTTTAGATCTCAGCATGATGTCTAGCTTTTGAGGATCTTTTGGTCTACTTCACTTTGTTGTCAGGCAGGTCCTATTTAATGGATTTCTTGACTGAGAACAGGTGTGGCAGTAATCAGGCCTGGGTGTGGCTACATTGAACTCAGGTGTGAAAAACCAGTTATATTTTAACAGGGAAGGAAATCCCTATTAGTTCAGATTTTTTTTCTCCTCTAATGGTAAAAACCTTTTTTAAAAACTGGATTTTGTGTTCACTTAGATTTGTTTGAAGATCTGAAACATTTAGGTGTGACAAACGTAGGAAAAAAAAGAAAAGAAATCAGGAAGGGGACAAACACTTTTTCATACCACTGAATAGTTATATGTACTAAGTTACGCTAACTTAATGAGAAGCACTCTGGTTTTCTTTCTGCATATTTTTTACTTTAGATATTTATTCAAACTTGGGTCCTGTTTGTACGTACCCGGTTATTTTTAAAAACAAAAGACATTAACCATCATTTGCACCCTTCGTTTGGATGCAAACAGAGGATTCGCCCCTGGAAAAGATACTTTTTAAAAACTCTGTTAGCACATTTGGATGTAAACAGAGAAAAATGGAGATTTGGGTGGCTGAAGGCAGATTGTGTGCCCGTGTAAATGCTGGAGTTTTTTTAATCGCTAAGTGGCATGTGAAAACCCTGAATTTCATCTGAATTTTACAATCCTTTGGGCTTTTATTCTCAAAATGTTAACTTGACACTTCCAACTACCATCTGGCAAGTGATGCCAAGTGAGGTTCTTTGGATTTTGTTGTGGGTCTTTTGTAAACCTCTTTAGAAATGGCTCATAGAAATGTGGGAAAAGGAAGCACATTCAAATTCAACTTTATTTGTATGGCACTTCTCAGACAAAAAAAATGTAGTTCAGAAGTGCCTCACAGAGGCTAAAAACAACAATTAAACAACAACAAAGCCCCACCCACACACCCATCCATGGACCCACACACACACAAAGACACACACTTACCCTCACTCACCTACACATACACAGTGATAATTTAAGATAAATTGTTCAAGAAAACAGGGGAAAAAAGGACCATTAAAGCTGCTCTCAGAGTTACAGTGGGCAGCAGACTGTGGCTGAGGAAGTTTTGCACACAGCACTGGTAGAGATAGACGGTATGATGCACTCTAAACCAATTGGTTTTGCATCCTCTGACATGGCAGACCCCCTGTATCCAACTGGCTTCCTATCAATCTTGCCTATACCAAACCCACTCGACCTTATAAAACTCCACCCTGTAGGCCTCAGTCTCCCTGTTTCCTTCCAAACCTCAGCAGGAGACAAAGAAACCAAGTGCATACCTAACCAAATCTGAGTTGTTTATTTGACCGGATGGATCAGTGCATTAATGATATAAAATCATTTGTATCCATCCATCAAACCTGTTCAGACCACACAGCAATGATACCTGTGAAATAGCTTTTGGTATCCACTGTGCACTCCATCCTCACATGTTCAATAGACCAACACCACCCCTGGAATATGTTTTTTTATTTTTTTTCCACAGACCGTGAATTTTGAACCAAAATATCAATTATCTAACAACATTTCTTCAAAATAAACTGTGTTGAAAGGTGAGATGGGGAATTTCTCTACAGTACACCATGTGAATTTTACTTTCAACAAAAATAAGTATGAGTGTTACAAACTACTACGATAAAATCTTGTAAGAAATGTAAATGAGTTGACTGAAATAGGCCAGATCACAAACTGAAAACATCTTCAATGTGCAGGATATCAGGTTTAGTGTTTAGAAGAGGAAAACTTTAAGTTAATTTTTAAGAGTTCAAGCTAGCATCAGACACTTATTTTGTGGAGAAGCCTTTTTAACATTTACTCTAAAATAGCAAAAACCACTCAACAGCCTGTAATGGCAGAAAACTGTGAATTGGCTCTAACTTCGGCCTCGTGCGCCCTCTAGCGGTCTAAGTTTATAATTACAGTCATTAGGAATCAAGTTAGACCTATCTTGGTTATCTGGTAACTTCCGGTTTACTTTAAACATATGAGTGATAAGAGATGGTTGTACAATTTCCGTCACAGATGATCTATCTATCTATCTATCTATCTATCTATCTATCTATCTATCTATAAAGAATCAGTTTTAGAAGAACCACAGCAGCAGCACAGCTCACATACTTCATTACCCATAATGCACTGCTTTCGTGAAACCTCGCGTGAACCGTATGTCGCTGCCATGGCATACGTCCTATTCCTTTAGTTTGACTTTTCATGGATTGCAGACATAATATACCAACAAATTTGGGAATATTTACTCGTTTTAAAGATGAACTAGTGTATTTGAGAGTGTTTCTACCCAAAGTTTTGCAAACAAGAGATGAAACGGCTAAATGCTCAAACAGCCAATGGGTGCTCGTTTTGTTACGTTGTCCGACATTTTTGGTAGGATGATGAGGATGGGCGTCACGAATATGTAGGAAATTAATGTTGCTTCGTCTTTATTACACATTACTTAGGTCGGCTGAATTATGGGGTGCATTTAAAACTCAAGTTTCTTAAAGGTAAGATTTTCGAAACAATGCCTCGATACAAATATGCATCGCCATAGTTGCTTTACGGGTCGTTTGTCGACACTCTCCTCAGAGGGGGGCCGCTCGTCAGTCAGCTAACATAATGGTGGGGGTCCTTGAGGTGGAGAGCGAATCTGCAGGAACAACAGTCATACTCTCCAGACTATCAACACGGTTACAAGCTCGGTGCCGTGTTTCTGTAATAGCTACGATCCTCATTGGGTGCATCATGTTTAGCCTATCATATGGTTATTTTGCCATATGCTACAATTTACCAAACGGAATACATACATTCACCAGCCATACCATTATGAACAGCTGGGCAGTTAAATACAACCCAATACAGCAGCTCTACTAAACTTCTTCATTTTCATGGTCAGACAGGTGAACATTTTTAAAGTTGTAGTTGGTGTCGGTGGAGGACTGGACTGCATTACATTGAAAGGTGTTCCTAATATTTTGATCTCTTATGTTTGTTGATGACAAATGATAAAAAAACAGCTTTTAACGTAACTGACAACAGTGTAGCGTTGATTATGAATGTACAGTTATCACTTGACTGATCATACCAACAAAACAAAGCTTTCTTTGGAGCCTAATGTGGGGCTGTTTTATTGGATTAGATTACAAAGGTGTTATCATATATTATATCATTTTGTTATGACTAATCAGTGTCATGCACTGTTTTCCTATGTATGACTCTGCACCCCTATTCCTTTATCTTGTAAGTGTTATTAATGGTTATTATTGCCATTGATGTAATGTGAAACTATAGCATATTAACCTAGTAATCTATTTTAGTCCAGTTCCAGTCCATTACCAAACCTCTTGGTTATTGTAGTCCTATCAAACAACTATGTGATGAACACTCGTCACATGCTTGAGTTTTCACAAGTGGAGATGTTGTTTTCTTTTCTATTTATTAGATCCATGGTGGCCAAACAGACACACCAATGAAGAAAAAGCCTTGCCACCCCCTGCAA
The DNA here is from genome assembly GCA_962446985.1 of Xyrichtys novacula. Classification (NCBI taxonomy): domain Eukaryota; kingdom Metazoa; phylum Chordata; class Actinopteri; order Labriformes; family Labridae; genus Xyrichtys; species Xyrichtys novacula. Next base: position 11,953,132 of record OY660877.1, read on the forward strand.
ACCAAACGCAGCAAGCAGGTCAATGCCAGCAATGAGTGTGCAACAGAGCCAGGCACTGTCCTGGCAACAAATACCCCACCACCAGCCTCTGAAACTCTACCAGAATCCACTTTACAAATCAGACACCTGGCTATGCCAAGACATAGTCACAACCTCCTTAAGTTCTTGGAGGAGGACCGTACCCGACAGAGGTTTTGTGATGTGTCTGTGTCTGTGGGTGGGACGCTCTACAGCGCCCACAAGGTGGTGTTGGCCCATGGGAGCAGCTACTTTCATGCTGAGCTTTGCAAGAACCCTGCAACAGCCCATGTGACTCTGGACCATGTGGAGGACTCTGTTTTCCAACACTTACTTGGTTTATTGTATACATCAGAGTGTGTGGTTGCTGAGAGGGAGCTTCCAGCTCTCATAGAAGCGGCTCGATTTCTGGACATGATGGACATACTGAAGCTACTGTGCGAGAAAGGGAACAGCAACTCAGTGCGGGTGATCCAGGTACAGGATGAGATAAGACAATCTCCTGTGCTGGAAATGATCCCTAATGACTCGCCAGCATTTGACGTAGACACTCAGAGTCCTCCCAGTCATCACTTCAGTGCTTCAAACTTGCTGCCTAACAATTTAGACGAGAGTCACACTGATGTACTGAAGGAAACCTCAACTGAGGCAGAAAAGATGGCCGGTCAGAAGATTGCTACCACACGACGATCAGCTCGCAGGAGGAGAACGCCTACAAAGTATCAGAAAGAAAATGTGAAAGAGACCCCTGAAGAAAAACTAAAAAATGAATCAGTAAGAAGGCAAGATGAAGAAATAGGTTTTGAAGTAGGAAAAATGGTTGTGAGAAACAAAATCCCAAAACTGGGGACGCCTACTCCAATTTCTGGGGATGTTCTGGACGAGGAGGAAGGAGAAGAGGAAGGTGACACGAGTGAGGACGTGGTCCCTCTTGGCAAAGGTGTTGGAGTTTTCTCAGCAGAGAAGATGCAAGGGCAGGGTTCAGATGTAGCAGAAAACCAGACGGTGCAGGAGGTGGGAGTGTCAACAGCAGGAAGCTCCACTCAGGGTCCGGTATACCCTGAGGGTCTTGCTCCAGTCATCATCCAGACGGCCAGTAAGAAGACTCTGAAGTGCCCTAAATGTGACAAGACTTTTGACCGTGCAGGTGGGAACTTTTGAGTGGGGTCTTTATAATATATAGATTGGCTCTGCGGAGGGGCAGTTATATCACATCAAACAGTTTTTATAGATGTTGAACTTCAATCGTCTCCATTATAGATTTAGAGTTACTGTGTTTTCTTAAAAAAGAGAATGTCGAAATTGTAAAAAGAAAAAATCTCAAACTAATGACTGCTTTAACTGTACATTTATATGAGTTTCAGTGAACTATTTCATAGTCTGGCTGGAAAAGTGTTAGAAAATCTTAAAGGAATACACCCATTACAATCAATCACAACCCAGATATATGAAGATACCAGCACAGCTCTATTTTATCCTCAAGGATAAGCTGTTGCATGTTCATTGATTATTCAAAGACAGTGACCTAGATGTGTTCCTGATACAACTTTGTTACTGATTTGCATTTTTCTGCATAACTAGGAAAGTATGAGAGTCACACCAGAGTGCACACAGGAGAGAAACCGTTCCAGTGTGACATCTGTCTCCAGCGTTACTCTACCAAGTCAAACCTGACGGTACACAGAAAGAAACATGCCAGCGATGCTCCGTTCCAGAAAAAGGAGCACAAATGCCCGTTTTGTAGCAAGCTGCATGCCAGCAAGAAAACTCTCGCCAAGCATGTCAGGAGGTGAGATGTCTCTCAGTTTTCTAAAAAGGAAAGGTCTGTGCAATTTACGAGCCTTGTTTACACACAAACTCAGCGATGAGACCGAATGAAATAACTTATTCTCAAAGATTAAAACTAACAGAACTGAACAGTTTAATCTTCATATATTTACTTTTACTTTTGTTGTTTTGTTTGTTTTTGGCGTCCCTTTTGAACACTTAAAATTTAAATATTACCTACTGTGAGTTTCTTCTTTAGCACTCTTTTTTTTTTTTGTATTTGTACTTGACATACTGATTCAGCACGTTTGAAAGTTTTCCTAAAAAGCTAATTTTTATAACCTTAAAGGTCTAAAATGTTCTCTGTTTTTAATCAGAGACTCACTTATCTATCTTTGTTTAGCAGTTTGGCATCTCACACTTATTAATTATATTAAAAGAATAAACCTTCAGTTAGTGAAAAGTCATTTATTTTGTAGCAACAGTTGGAGATAAACACTTGTTGATCTCACATTTCATTAGTATAATTTTTAGTCATATCAGCTGTAATATGGGAAGTAAAATAATACCAACACCAGTAACAATAGGCTGTAGAAGTAGTGGTTGAGTCTCATTTTGACTGTATTGTCCTGCCAGGTTTCATCCAGACCACATCCAAGAGTTCCTCACCAAGAGGAAGAGGAAGAGCGAGGGCTGGAAATGTGCTGTAAGAATCTGTTTTAGTCCCGATTTTACTCATGTCTATGTTTGTGCCTGATAACTGAAGATAATCTTCAGTGTAGAAAAAGATATGATCATTTAAAAAAAAAAAAAAAAGGTCGCTAACCTTTTAATCCTCTGAAACAGATATGTCTGAAGACCTTCAGCCGCAGACCTCACCTGCAGGAGCACATGATCCTGCACACCCAGGACCGGCCTTTTAAGTGCTCCTTCTGTGATGAATATTTCAAGTCCAGGTTTGCCAGGCTAAAACACCAAGAAAAGTACCACCTGGGTAAGAAATGTGTAGTAGAAATGCACCCTTTAAAGACAATGATGGAAAAACTATTACTTCTTCTCAACTGAAGGCTTAAATATTTAAGAATGAAGTATGTCAGCGCAAGACCTGTGTGGGATGTTAACACTCGTTTACAAACTTAAACTGGTAGTTGTCAGTGTATAACAGCAGCTGTTTCTGTAATAACTGATGCATTTCTTTTAAAATATTAGGTCCATTTCCCTGTGAGATTTGTGGCCGACAGTTTAATGACACAGGCAACAGGAAGCGGCACATTGAGTGCACACATGGAGGCAAAAGAAAGTGGACCTGCTTTGTTTGTGGGAAATCTGTGAGAGAAAGGTATGTCTTCATTTCCTGTCTTTAACAGCAGTATGTTGTTTTGGCTTGTAACCATATGCGGTATATTATGGGTTACTAAATTTTCATTTCACCCCCTGAGCTGCATTTAATCCTGTGCTGTTTTATTGGCTGTTTTCCTCTCCAAGGACGACCCTGAAAGAGCACATGAGGATCCACAGTGGGGAGAAGCCTCACCTCTGCAGTATTTGTGGCCAAAGTTTCCGTCATGGGAGCTCCTACAGGTGAGGAAAGCGCTCGGTGTTGGTGACTGGAACATCTTCAATGCAAAGTTTCCTAAAATGATTGCACCTTTGGACAGGCTTCACCTCAGAGTCCACCATGATGACAAGCGCTATGAGTGTGACGAATGTGGGAAAACCTTTATACGCCATGATCACCTGACCAAACATCAGAAAATACACTCTGGTATAGTACAAAACACACAACAATACTGTTCCCCTGCGACTGTCTTTCTATCTCTATGGTCTTTGCTGAAATTCAATAAAGCAAAGTAAGAAAAGTCACTTATTTTTCCCTCTGAATATTCCTAACCAGAGCTGTTTCTTTACAGGTGAGAAGGCACACCAGTGTGAAGAATGTGGCAAATGCTTCAGACGCCACGATCATCTGACAGTTCACTACAAAAGCATTCATTTAGGAGAGAAAGTTTGGCAGAAGTAAGTTACCATATATTTATAAAGGTATTGATTTGTCTGTCATTGAGGAGTTTTAATTTGCTGCTTCACTGTTCAGCATGCGCTCTCTTTGTTTTTTTTCTGTTTTTTTTTACAGATATAAAACTGCTGTTCATCAGTGTGAGGTCTGCAAGAAAGAATTCAAAGGAAAGTCCAGTCTAGAAATGCACTTCCGGACCCACTCAGGTAAGGAAACTGACTTGCAATAGCAGCAGCAGTACAATGCATTTTTTTCTGAAAGTGCTGTTCTGAAAGCACCCAGCAGGGAGTGCTTGATAGCAGGGCAGAGATTCTTTTGCGTCATGTACTTTTATTAGTATGTAGCACTGGTGGTGATAAAAGTGTAGGTGTTAAGAGTTCTTGCTGTTGCCTTTAATCAATGAGAAAGGGAGACCAAAGTACTCCGAGAGAGAAAACAGACCCCTCAGTATTCAAAGTCCTCAAAGTGTTCATTTCTCTCCCCTCATTGGTTGTTGCAGGAGCATCTTCACATGGTCTGATGGTTGAGATTGTCACACCTCTCTTTTACTAAAGCACTTTTTATAATGTGACTGACCAGCAGTGCATATTGGTGAAGCCCTGCTATCATCACCACTTTGCACTTTATATATTGATCCAGTAACAACATATTACTGCTGATCTACTGGGATTTTCACGCAGAACCATCTCTTACATTTTCAGAGAATGGTCTGAAAAAGAGAAAATATCCAGTGTGCGAAAGTTGTGTGGACAAAAATGCTTCTTGATGTTTTAGGTCAGAGGAGAATGGACAGACGGGTTCGAGATGTTAGAAAGGTAACAGTGAGACAGATAACTAACTACCTTTTACAACCAAAGTATGCAGAATACCATCTGTGAACTCACAACATGAGCCTCAAAGTAGATGAGCTACAGCAGCAGACGATCACTCAAGAACAGGAAACTAGGGTTACAGTTCACACAGGTTTACCAAATTTGGACAGTAGGAGATTGGAAAAACTTTGCCTGGTCTGCTGAGTCTGAAATTCAACTGTAACATTCAGATGGTGGGGCTTTAACAACATGAAAGCATGGATCCGTCCTGCCTTGTATCAGCTGTTCAGGCTGCTGCTGGTTGTGTAATGGTGTGGGGGATATTTTCTCTGCACACTTTCAGCTCTTTAGCAGCAACTGAGCATCGTTTGGAAACCACAGCCTACCTGGGTAATGTTGCTGACCATATCCTTCCCTTTATGAGGGGAGGAAAAAAACACGGACATAGCAGGGCTCGACAGTGCAACCATTTCACTCACATTTGTGACGAAAAATAGATGTGTGCGAATTGTAAAATGTATCTAGGGGCACATGTGAGCATAAAAAGAATCAGCCGAGGCAACAAATATGTTTTCATGTAAATACTGCAGTGAAGTTAGTTTTAAGTTGGATTTCCGACAGACATTCACTGCAGATCTACCGGTGTCTTCTCACCCACCCTAACTGGGAATATCAACAGCAGCATGGTTAAATCTACTCGGCATTATCACTGTGGGTGTTGAATAAGGGACCATCAATAAATTACCGGTTGATTGTCTCAAAAAAGGCTGTTTTCCTTTTATAACTTTCATATCATGTGACCAAAAGACCTAAAATTGATTTCAAATAATAGTACTTATGTCGACTAATAAGACACATAGTACTTAATCAATTTTTATTGTGCTCCTAAATTTCTTTGTGTGCTCCTTACTTTTTCAACTTAGACACACATTCGCTCCTTGTGAAAAAAGTTAGTGTCAAGCCCTGCATAGTTTGTTAAGAGGCAAACAACGTTGAGTTTTGAAAATTGTTGGTTCAGTTTCTGCTGCTGCACTTGTCAAGCTTGTTATACTTTTCAGGGTTCAGAAAACAGTTCAGAGAGTAGCACAACAGAGGATGTTATTCTCCCTCAGACACTAATCATCTCTTGTGTTCATGTGTCAGGAGAGAAACCCCACAGGTGTCCCGAGTGCAACCAGACCTTTCGTATCAAGAAGACGTTGACGAAGCACATGGTGATTCACTCAGATGCTCGGCCGTTTAACTGTCCGCACTGCAGCGCCACCTTCAAAAGAAAAGACAAACTCAAGTACCATGTGGACCACGTGCACAGCACCCGGTTCACTGAACAGCAAATCAGCACAATGGAGGAGATCAAAATAGTCCCTGTCCCCTTTGAGGAGTCATCTAAGTCATACAGCGCTGAACCAAAGTCATCACTGAGCTCCCCTCCTCCTGCCAATGTGTGCGTGCCGGTCACTTTAGTTCCTGTCCAGATGGCAGGAGGATCACAGGGCACCCTGAATACTCACAGAGCCTCATCTCTTTCCACCCAGACTCATAGCGCTGTGAGCATGCAGGCTCAAGGACAGCAGCAGAACTCTGGATACCAGGCGTCCTCAGACCTGGCCTTCTTAGAGAAGTACACCCTCACCCCGCAGCCAGCTAACATTGTGCACCCTGTGAGACCCGATCAGATGTTGGACCCCAGAGAGCAGTCCTATCTGGGCACACTGCTAGGACTTGATTCAGCTTCATCTGTGCAGAATATCTCCAATGCTGAACACTCACACTGATGCTCCACAGCCAGAAAACAGGGTCACAGACCAGGGTCATATAAGGTCACAGAGAAAAGCAAGAGCTGCAGTATCTGTTCTTTCTGTTTAGAGGTGAAATAAAAAAAACACAAAACTGCACTTAGTTAATTTTAACCTCATTAGAAATCTGACTAAGTTAAAGGGAACTTTTTTCTCTATTGCAACCAAATAAATGTGCTTGAGTGTAATGTAAAATTAAGAAAACTGTAGGTTTTTTCCCTGTGTAAATACTTAAGAACAAACCTGTAAAATATCTTTTCAGTATAAAATGAATTTCAGGTAATTTTTAAAAATAGGTGTGGAGGCAACGTACAAACTCAAATGAAAGGGGCAAGCACGTTTACAAAATGGCACGAACCCAGGCTGCTTTTATTCCCGTACCATATATACTTTATCTGTTTGATGATGTTCTTTGTGTTTTAACCCCATCCTGTCGCCGGGTTTCGCTGATGATTAGAGGTTTCAATGCCTCAAGCCTAGTTTTTGCATCCTGTTATATATTTTTAGAAGCATTTACAGTTTTCAAGGGATCAGCTGACTTAAAGAAAATTTATCAATGGCAATTTTGATTCCTTAATTAGTGAATTTATGTAACTTGGCATCTCAGTTTTTGGTTTGAGTAAATTACAATAAACTGGATAAAACAATAACATGGTTTTATAAAATAAACATATATTGATAAATGTTAATAAGATTGTGAGAAATAAAGACTTGCTACAGTACAGTCTTTGCAAAAGCTGGCTGAGAAGTTGCCAAGTTGTAAAAAACCAAAAAGGTTTCTTTTTTTCATTGAAACAAACTCAAGCACAATTAAGTGATAGAAGTTATGGTACTTATTTATGGATTCATGAACTTTATCATTAAAGCATAATATGTGTCCTCAGATTTTTTTATCATAACAATCTGTTTTAAGAAAGACAAGACTTTAAACAAAACTGTAAACTGGAACGGTTCAGACAACACATTTAAAGACACCTGTTACATTTTAAGGTTGTTTTGCTGATGGATTTTTACTGTTTGGCAATAGCACAACATTAAGTGTTTAGTTCTGCTCATTCTGAGACAGTTTTAAAAAAAAAATCTTGTATCAACTATCAATAAAACCAGCTTTAAGAAACACAGACGTTTTTAATTTTTTTGGCATTGTGACCCCACAAAGTTTTAAGAAACTTGACAAAAGTTTTAAATTAGATCTGAGATGAAGACTTTATTCAGGCATGTATATCAAATCTCATCATATTAATATGTTATTCTTGTCTACTTCAATACTGATCCTCCATCATCTATGTATTTGCAGATTGACATGAACAGCCATCATCAACGCCTTTATTCGTAATTTGCTTATTTCTCCAAAGTGGCATTATGGTCAGTGAAGAGCAGATCCAGAGGCAGCAGAGTCTTCCCATGTGTGATTCAGCCTTAGCATGTATTCTGGATACAAGACACAAGGTTTAGAAATAACAATCAATGACTGAATGTGTAATCAAAATTTATGGAGAGTAAATGCAGAACATCAAATGTAAGTTAACCAAGCAGATGTAAAACGTCATTCAGAACATTTACATGCAGCATAAATCCAATCTGTTTCAACCAAATGATGCAGGAGTAACACTCACCAGTGTTAGCTCTACCCTGTTACAACCTGAAAACAGACACAGCAGTGAGCATGGACAATTGTGCACAGCATATAACACTGTACATATGTAACCTGTCTATGTTACTTAGTTGTCTGCACCTTATGCTTTCTCTGCCCTGACGGGAGTGGAACTTTGTATAAGCCTATCAGCTTTGTTCCCTCCTTGCACTGTTTTTAATCTGTGCTAAATAAACAAATACAAATACAAAAGCATTTTGTCTAATCGTCTGACCACTCCAAGTGCTTTTTATGACATGCTTTTATATTACATGTCAGGTTCACTCATTCACATAACATTCATACAGTGTTGACAGAGGCTGCTATGCAGTTTATACAGTCTATGGTCAACACTTTATACAGTCATGACTGAGACATGAACATAGGATCCTTGAATAGTAAAGCCAAAGACGCTGCATTGTTCTTAACTGTTAATGATGATTCCTGAAAAAAAAATTGATACCTTGAGGAGTTTTGTCAATATTGTGAGGTTATCGTACACCCCAGACTTCCAGACAGGAAATAGTTCAGATAACGACCTTTGTGGTCAAATATGTCACCTTTTGAATGGATTGAACAAATGAGACTCCTGGACATGCTTGTTTTGAGCAGTCAAGGTGTTGGTATGTTGATTTTGGTAACTTTAGACTGAGTCAGACTAAGACTGAGCCTGTGTGTCTGTGCTAAGATGAATTAACCTGCTGCTGCTTGGAGATTTATCTATGATGAACAGACACAAGCGGAGAATCAATCTGCTCGTCTCTGAGAGCAAATGAGCAAAGTTCATAAAATAGATATATCTAAGGAGTGGTTAGTGGTTACATGTTTGAGAGCTGATGCTGAGAGAATCTTTAAATGGGTGTGCTAAAGGATCATACTAAAGTTGATGATTTTGTCGTCTTCATTATCTTGTTCTGATATATAAAACATGTCGTTGAGATTGGAAGACGGTCAGCACTCATATCATTTATTTTATCTAATGACAGTTAAGAAAATACACTTGGAAAGTCTGTGTCCTTTAATTTTTTTTTTTTAATGCTTATGAGTATTAAAAAGCCCTCAAAGATATACTTACATTTCTGAAGTGTATATCGTCCATTTAAGCATTTGGCCACAGAGTAATGGTCAGTCCACCAGCGTTTCAGTTTTACACATTTAAACTCTTCAGTCTCACCATGTTGTAAAAGTTTATTTCCCACTGGGACCAACCATGAATGTTGATCAGTGTTTATGTTACAGAAGACAGCTGTACAAAAGAAAAGAAGTTATCATTTTATATTTTCTCTCTTCATACAGTGCTGTACCAGATCTGTCTTATAAATACCTCTGCAGATGGGTGTTCGTGTCCATGAGCCATCTCTGTTACACAGCACCGTCTCTGGACCCTCCAGTTTGTAAAAATAATTGCATATGTACTTCAAAAACCAAGTAGTAGTCATCACAACGTCACCCTCAGGAACAGTGGGATAAGTCCCACAGTGACTGACTGAGAAATACAGGTAAACACATAGTTAAGGAATGAACTCCATAAATCACAAACTGAGACATCATGGTATTACAGCACCAGGCAATGCGAGCAGCAGCAGCAACAACAACAGCAACAGCAACAGCAGCAACAACAACAACAACAACAACAACAACAACAACAACAACAACAACAACAACAACAACAACAACAACAACAAAAAACGGCTCTGGAAAAATGAAGATACTGTGAACTATGATATTCAAAATAAAATATATACACAATGATGATTGAATGATAAACGAAAAGATAATGTGCATAGAATATTATTCCAAACTGTATCTGAAATATAAACAAATTGAGCAAGCGGGCTGAGGCGCAGATGCACTGATTAAGTGTTTTGTTTTTTTTTTTCATTGAAGAAAGATGAACTGTGCAATTTCTAGCAAGAGCAAGGAGTTAAATTTCATCGTAGTAGGTTATTCTGTAGCTATTCAAACATCAAAACCAATACTTGAAGTTTAAATTTGACTCTACACCCCCAAAATCAGCCAAAATGGTTCATAAGATTTTCTGATCAACATCCTGATCAAAACTTACTCTCCACATGCGGGGGTGCCCTCCCAGAAGACGTAGTGTGTCCTCCTCCTGCCGAGCCATGTCCTGTACCCGCTCAATAATAAAGAAAAGACTTTAGATATGCAGAATGTAAATATCAATGTACAGATAACCTCAGTACATTACAGTACATTTTACATTTCATGCCACATTCAACCATTCAAACCATGTTCACAGACTGATGGCAGAGGCTGCTCTGTGGAGCACCCATCAGTGTTATCTAATCCCAATCACTGTGGCAGCCAGGGTGGGTAGTTTGAGGTTAGGAGTCTGGTTCAAGGACACAAACCCCTGACTTTCAGTTTGAACTACGGCTGACTAACTCATCTAGCTACCCCCGTGGATGCATGTGCCGTACCTGCAGCGATGATACTGGTGTACGTGTGAAAACACAACAGTTACCTACCTCCTCCTGCAGGCGGAGTCTCTCTGTCTGTCGAGGGTCTGTCACCTTCTCCTCCCCCTGTGGATCCACCATGTCCATCTCCTGTCGTTGGTCTCATCCTACTGCCTGAGGAAAAAAGGATTCACAGATACACTTGAGCATATTTTACTGTTTTTTTTTCTTTTTTTTTTCATGATTCTTAATTGGTGAATTTTTGAGGATTCATATTTATTGCTCTATATTTCAGCCTTGTTGAAAGAATGTGGTTTTGATTTCAGCATTAATATAAAAAAGTGTGTTTTCTATTATATTCTGTCTGTATCCATGCATTAGCAAGGTCACAGTCTCGCCCTGTTCAAATTGGAAAGTGTCCTTTAAGAGCTTATGAACTGACTTTGTATGAATGAAACTTGATTTTCTGGTCCCAGCTTCCCTGAGGTTCATGGTAAGAAATGTTAGTGATTTAAAGCTCCTTTGAGGAACTTCTGTGTGTGTTGTGTTGATTTTGGCAGCCCTGATTTTCCTCAAAAACATACATTTTGTTTTATTTTGAATGTCTAGCATGCACCTCACATTGAAAATAATAAAAAAATATATATTTATATTTTTTAAATGTGCCCTCATCACTTGACACCTACCTACCTATGTAATTGTAATAACTGTAACTGTAATAACTCTGTTCTTTATTGCCATCATTACTGTGGGAGAATTAACATATTGTCTACTTACTGCATACAGGGCGTTCACTCCAGTTTCCTGACATGCAGAAGACTGTTTTTGTGCTGTCGTCTTCCATGGTATATCCATTCTCACATTCATACTGCACCATTGAATCTACAGCAAACACCTCGTGGTATTTCTGACCAACAATGACTGCATGAGGGACTTGTGGAGGTTCACTGCATGAGTGATCACTTTCTGTGCACACAAAAAATAAAACAGATCATGAGTAAGGACAGGAAATGGTCTGATGGATGGCTTCATTGTTGCTTTATACTCTGGTAAGTGGACACTGATATTTCTTCCATCTTGAGGTAGACTTACTTCGACAGACGGGCATAGAGGACCAGGTTCCATTTACACAGACGGCCGTGGCATCCCTGTTTATCAGTTTATACCCCTTATCACATGATACCCTGATTTTTTCCCCCTCCTCATACCAGCCGTCTGGGCTGGTTGTATATACTGCATTAGGGATTGTTGGTGGAAGACAGGCTGTTTCATCTGTTTGGAGAAATACGTTTTTATGTTTTACAAATAACACTAATAATGGTGACACTAACATTAATCTTCTTAAAAAAACTCCCAGAAGACCAGACAAGTCAAAGATAATCTTCATACACAATCACTGAGCAGGGTACACAACGTTTCACATCAAACTTTAAACTAAGAGATCCAAAAATCTACTTATGAACACTTACTGATACACTGTGGTTCAGGGATCCATTTCCCGTCCTGGCATGTGCTTGTAGCCCACCAACCCTCCACTACTGGTTTGTGTCCATACTCACAGGCATAGGTTATTTTTTCTTGATTTGAATAAGTGTTTTGTTCAGGGACAAGAAAACCACCATTCAAGATTGGAGCTTGACAAGACTGAGCCGCACATGAATCTAGAATACAAGAGCAACCGAAAGTACAGATTAAATGAGTTTCAACAAAATAAAGTGCGTCTAAGTGATAGGATGCAGAGCTCTTACCTTTCAGTACTCCCAGGAAACAAACCAGGAGCAGATATCTCACACACATTTTGTCAGGAATTAAAACAACATGAACAAAGCAGAGCTGAAACCCTGTTCGCTAAAAGGACCTGTTAATAATTACTGTGGGCATTACCCCAAACATGTTAAGAAATAGTAAACATTACACTGATTTACCGACAGGCTGCTGACATGCTCGGAAGTTGGCTAAAATGAGTACAAAAAACAAGGATGTGTCACATTTTGGAAAGTATCTTGCTCAATTTTAGGTTCCTACAAGTGTAAACAAAGTGCTGAGGTAAACACTGTGAGCTGGTGTTGCTTCATAAATTGTCAGGTCACATTGGTTTCAATCATTTTTGTACCACTCATGCTCATTTCTTACATCATAATGCTCTGCAAAAATACTGTTCTTGTTATTTCAAAGCTGTTCCTGAAAAAGATTAAAATTATTCAACTGATTTCTCATTGTTGGGATATTCCCAACAAAAATCAATGACACTGTTTGCAGGCTGTTCTTCGAACTGATTAAACAAACTCCTGTGATCAGAGGTCAGCGCGGTGAAATAACCAGACCACCATCAGCTAAAAGAACTCTGTTACTATCATGTTTCAGCCATAGTTGTATCAAGTTTTCTGACTTTTCATTGCTAATTTTAGTCACATTTTTACCTTTATTTTTAGCAATGCTACAAGAAGTTAGTTTTATCTGTTGGTATTTTGTTCCTTCTTATTTGTATCACTGTTTTATTTGTGGTTTATCTCCTCCCACCTATTTTTCTTTCCCTCTTCTCATGGCAGATGGCTTTACCTGGCTCTGTTTGAGATTTTGTGTGACTGTCCTGAGATAATTTTTCGCTACAACATTTTTTGAAGGGGAAAACAATATGGCATGGTAGACCTTGTTAACTTAAAGACCCTTTAAGCTTCTTCTCTAGTTCCACTTTGTCAGAGAGTGCACTCAGCCTGACGTCACACCCACGGCTGAGTAAAGCTCCTGCCATTAATGTGAGGGACAGATACAGCTGAAAGCACATACAAAAACTCACAAAAATCCTTGCAGAATTAAAAACACAAAAAACTTTTCCATTCTCTTTGGCTGAGTTTCTTTTTAATGAAAATATCTCTCTAATTTTAATCTGATCTTTATAACCAGCTTGCTCTTTTGTCAGTAGCTTTCTTGTAAATGTAAAATACTTGGAGTTGATAAGTTCCTGAAAATCAAATAATGACAGTAGTTTAAAGAAATAGTAATTGAAAAAAGGCTTTTTGTTGTTAACATCCCTACGTCACATCACACAGCGGCACCTACAGGCTGGATGATAATGTTACACCTGTAGAGGCCAAAACTTCAAATACCTGAATATGAAGTTTCAACTGAAGAGGAGCGTGAAGAATGTGTTGGCTGCTTTCTGTATTATGTGAATGTGCTTCTTTCTTGTCTTGTTTGAATAATTTTTAAAGGTCATCTTCATCATTCATCTTCTAACACTTATCCAGAATCGGGTTGTGGGGGCAGCAGCTAAAGCATGAAAGTCCAGACGTCCTTCTCCCCGGCCACTTTATCCAACACTTCCAAGGGCACCCTGAGGTGTTCCCATGACAGCTGACGACATAGTCTCTTCAGCATGTCCTGGGTCTTCCCCATATTCTCCTACCGGTGGGATGTGCCCTGGACATCTCACCAGTGAGGCGTCAAAATGATCTTTTCATATCTGAATACGGCTCAAAGTGCGCCAGCTTCCACTGAAGTGTCTCTAAACATCAGATAGGGAAATCCTTTACTCAAAAAGCCTCCTGAAAATCAGTGGATTTGCTCATACAGGTTTCCTATGCAAGTATGGAAAAGAATGGAAGTACTTTAATCAATTTCCTGGTTTTAAAAAGTGCGGTAAATGAGAAACAAAGTATGGAGAAATAGCAGAGTTTCCAGACTATTACCACATTTCTAAAATACTGTTTTCTAAAAATAGAAAAGTAGGTATTTCCAAAAATAATTCTAAAAAGTAGGGTATGGAAAAGTATGGAAATTCCAACTGTGTAGGAACCCTGTCACACCTTCCTTTAAACATACACTTCTTCTGTCTTTGTCCTCTTAAAGGTACAGTGTGTAGGACTGTGATATTTATCCATATATGTTCATCAGATTCTTGGTTGAAATGATCCCTTGCTCACTCCTCCTGTCAGTGAAGTGACACGGGCCAATGAGGATATGATCATGTGCATCTTTTACTAGTGTTGTCGCATGTCGGGGGTTTCTTTAGTCAGTGGAAGGAAGCCGATCATACTTTAGGCTTTTCATGGACGGTGAATGCTGACGTTGTGAAGATATTCAGCCAGGTCATGTAAATCATCCTCCTACTTCTCTGTGTAAACTTATCATGTAAACATTTGAAACATCTTCCAGCATGTACTGATTGCATGCTGCTTTCTGACAAATTCAATAGCAGTGTATTATTTATGGACGTTTCCTACTCACAGGAATGTCACTTGTCTTGTGCAGACAGACGACAAACGGCATGGTGTAGAGTCTAAAACAAGTCTTTATTTGTCAATATACAGAGAGTTGTGGGATAACCGCTAAAGAGCGAGAAAACCCAGCTGTTTAGTTTACAAAAAGAAAAAGTAACAGATATATAAAATAACTGTCTTGAACATTTTTACAGGGTTTGTTTTTATATGTAAAAGAATCTTTTTTTTTCTTTAAACTTTCAGAAGCACAATATGACAAAGGTTGACGAGGGAAACAAGGCAGTTGTTTCACAATGATGACATCACAATCACAGGAGGTCAAAGGCCAACAGAGAGAGGAAGAGGACATGAACAACAGACTTATCAGACACTGTTAGTGTGCAAGCATGAACGGTGAGAGGGGGTTTCTCTGAGTAGAAGTGTGAGTGCGAAGTTTGAAGAGGGATTTGGAGACACATTTACGACGACTGAATGAAGACAACGTTATGAAATGACGTTAAGTCTGGGCCGATTTTTTTCTAAATCTTAAACAAAGATGGTATGAGTGACTTTAAAGCCATGAATGAAGCACTAGAAGTACCTGTAGTTCAAAAGCAGTCTGATTGAATCATAGCTATTAATTGGGTCAGATCTTAAAAATGAGTTTTAAAAAAAAGGATCTGGACTGTGACATTTTGTCTGATTGTGTAATCCAGTTTTTTTTTTTTTTTTTTTTTAATCTCGATAAGACTTCTAGTTTGCTTTGTTCAAAAGCTTTAAGTAGATTTGAGGTAACTTGAAATAAACCAAAGAAGAAAAACACATTAAAACCTTATTATTACCTGTCTGTGTTATTTACTTTACTCTGATTGGTCAAAAACTTATAACAACAGATGCCAGAACTAACCTAGTCACACATGTCATATACAGTCCCACACATTTCACCTCTGCCTGTTGACACTGTGACAAACACATTAGTCACTATTAGCACTCTTAACTGTTGGGCTTCACATCAGGGTCCTACTCACCCTGTCGAGATTCAAATTTGCATAATAACCTGCTCACCATAACTGAACCCTTGCAAAGTGGTCAAACAATTCAGCATGTTTTTACAGAGTCTACACTGTGTACATATTTTATTCTTCCCCTTTGAATTGCTCCGCTGAAGGAGAACATAATGGGTTTTGTAAAATAACAAAATGATCAACGTCCAGCATTAAACATTCAATTTAAGTCCCTGTGAGGAACTTTGATCCTGGTGCCCCCCTGTGGACAATTTATGCGCTAAATAAAATCTAATCTGGATTTTTTGTAAGTATCTGGTTCAGCTTGATTTGTTTTGCATTAAGGTGATTACTCTTAAATGCAAAACAATCACAACATGAGAGTACACAGAACAGATGATAAAAAAATGAAACAAACTAAAAAATTAGACAGAGTAGAAACAAACCAGAACAAGAGCAGATTAGTCTTGGAAAGCAAAAGAGTGGATCTCAAAATACAGATTCTTCTCATCCAGATGGAGTTGTAGCTCTATAATTCTTTCCTTGTCTTAACCCTGCAAATTCAACACAAAAGTAGCAGTGATATAACCAGATGTCCAAGAGTTGCTATTTACTTCTCATTCCATGAGGAAAGTCCATGGAACTGTCAGTGTAGTGTTTTCTGCTGAATTGGACACAATAGACTAGATCTACTCAGAAGCCATGTTTTTGGTGAGGTCTCAGTCTACCCAGAATTCAAAGCAGATTTCTCTCACTGAAGGTGCTCTAAAGGGGGTGCCAGTTTAGTCTAGCAATTAAAGTGCGCCCCACATACAGGGGCTATGGTTTTTGTTACAGTAGCCTCTGGTTTGATTCCAGTGACCCTGTGCTGTATGCCATCCCTCACTCTCTACTATTCATGTTTTCTGTCTCTTCTCCAGCTGCTTATGAAGAAATCTGTCATCTATAAGTGGGTCAAATTTATTGCAAACATTCAGAACTATAGTACCACTATGAAGTGTACTGGTCTTTTTCAAGTGGGCCTTAAGTTGCATAAAGGTCTACTTTTGCTGTAGGAAACATACAATGATTCATGTTTGCATCATTTCATCTGCAGAAAGAGTCTGATCTGAACAGCAAAGCTACAATTGGCCACTGTGTGAATGAATATGCTACACGGACACATGCAAAAAAGTGTTTGATTGTTCTTTTTCTAAAAGTATTTTAACTGTGATCATCTTTATCCTTTACTTTATCCTTAACATAATGTGATGGACAAAACTGCACTGTTATTATCCACCTTTCACATTCACCAGGACTAATGTGGACAGTTTAAGACATATCCAGTGATAACATTTCTCTTCAGTATCCAGAACTGCAGCACTGTGATAAAACTGAAGGACCTGTATGGCAGGAAAATGAAAACAGAGGACACACACTATGAGTGAAGGTGTGAATGCTGTTTCGCCTACTCTTCAGGTCAAAATCAATGGGTAATGGATATGCTGACTGAAGGTGATGTAAACAGATGCTAAATTTGTGAAATACCATTCATATTTCAGACCATCTGTTTAAAATATAAATACAACAGTAATCTGAGGACATGCGTAACTTAAGAAAATGCATGTTAAAAACCCCAAACAGATTATTTTTCTGTGAATGTGAGAACTGAGATTATATTTAAATTTAAACAGTCAAGCACATATGATAGGGAAACTGTGCTTTCTTGATATCCATCGTATACTTTGATTCTCTATTCATAAATCCTCACATCACTGACTGCAGTATGAAGAATAATAAACACGAAGATAACATGTTTTCCGACACTGTGGTGTGAAGATGACTCTATTTTTCCAAGTTTGTCCAGCAGAGGGAGACATTTAACTAAAAATGACAACGTGGGAAGATTCAGTGTGTTTTTTCCAGCAACTGATTGTAAATATTTTTCTGAGATTTTGTTTGTGGGTGTGTTTATGCATGTGTAATGAGCCTGTGAGGGTGTCTGTACGAGGGCGTGTGCTTGTTTGTGTGTGTGTTCAACAAAGAAAGAGAGAGAGAGAACGGGAGAGAGAGAGAGAGAGAAGAACATGTAGAGAGAGAGAGAGAGAGGGTTTGTGTGTGCAGGTTTTTGTTAGTGTTGTGCACATGTGGTCAGTAATCTATGGAGGAACTGTTCCACTCTGCTTTTCCCCTCTTCATCCTCCCTTTCACCCCCTCTTCTTCCTCCACTTCATCTTCATCGCTGTTGTCTGACTCAGCACTTGTCATTCCTCCCACTTGTTCCTCCTCCTCTTCTTCCACCTCCTCACGTTCTTCTGTTTTATTTTCATTCAGAGCCTGACCTCCTCGTATGTTCTGTAAGATAAAACAAGAACGACAGCTCAGACTCTCAGTCCAGTTCACAGAAGAAAACAATAAAATCTGGTCATTCATCCTCCATCCTTCACTCCTGTCGTCTTCAGACTGCGTGCGGCTCAGTGAATGAAGAGACAGAAACGTAGATACAAAATGTTATCAAACCTCCATGGGGTTGACAGTGATAGTGAGTGCTGAGTTGTCCCAGTCTTCCTCAGGGTCTTTGATGCTGTCTTCATCTTCTCGGGACCCCTCTTGATGTGTGGCGTGGATCCTGTAAACACCAATTACCACAATCACCACCAGGGCGGCGATACACACCACGATAACTACAGTGGCTGCTGGAGGTGCTGCTCCTGAAGGGGAAGAAGAGAAGCAAAAAAGAATAAAAAATAACTTTATGACCATTTTTTGTGCTTTAAATGTTCCTGTTTAGCTTCTTTTCAGATCTAGACCTAGATGAGGGAAAGACTTCGGGATAAATATGTCACCGGATCTCTGCTGCAGCTTGTGCAGAGACAGTGTTAACTCTAGATATAGTTGATTATGGTTCAATTTCCTGTTTAAAATCCAGAATAAACAGAAAAAGTACACCCCCTTCATGTCATCTCATTGATTTAGATGTGGAGAGAAAACTCCTTTTTCACCTGGAAATATCCGAAACAACTTCAGGGGCTCTGGCAGGGGGAAACCTACTCAATCCTCGGCATTAATGATGTTGTCTTAGTAAGAAGTTTGTCTCCAGGCCAACTCTGCAGATCCTAACCTTAAAAATAACCTAATTAGTAAACCAAAATAAAATGTTCCTTAGGAAATGGAAATTGGATGCCCGGGTTCCGGTTGGACCGTGGCGCTCTGAAATTAATAGCTGTGTACTGTGAGAGAAAATAACTTTCTGGCAAAGATGCGAGAGTGAACCATTTGACAAGATATGGCAACCATCTCCAAAAACCCTCCCATCCTTCAGGAGTGACTGTGAATGAAGTCTGTGCTGAAAATGTGCTTTCTTCATCCTCATGCAGCAGACAAGTTCACCTGCATTTGTCAAGTTATTATATTTTGTTTGCTTTCTAATTCATACATGTAGTCAAGCCAAGACAAAACATATGCAGGACAGTGGGTGAAAACTGAACTGCTATGAGAAAAGTCCATATAAGCTTAGCCCTTTAATGCCTTTTATATCATATTTGATACATATTTTTATGATACTTTTATCAAATCAATATGATCAACAAACTACTAAAAAAACACCTGAATACACTCTGATAAATGATAAAAATGTCCTCTTGTGGTTTATTAGTTTCCAAAAACATCTCATGTATCAAACAAGATCAATATACATATTTGTTACATTTTAAGGACATTTTATTTTTTTTTGGTTTTCAGTAGTAAGTGAAATAAGCATTGGCCGTAATTTGTGGTTTCAGGCATTAAAGGGTTAGGGACCATGAGGACTGTGGATATTGAACCTGAAGACACACTGTTAGAAACACAAGCTGTCCTCTCCTTTAACCAAAGGACACTCTGTTACATTTGAGACTTACCTGACATGTGTGAGTTGAGAGTGTGGAACATGAGAGGGTGATGGACCGGTCTCAGGTACTGAGGCTGAGCAGCCATATGATTGACATGTTCCACAGGTGCTGAATGGTGGAGAGCACTGACCTGCAGAGGTAAGGAGAGATGAGACGAAACTTTTCCAAACACAAACATTAATAAAAATTTTAAAAAGAAAAAGAAAAAAAGGAACTTTTTAAATGAATTTTGAAGTACATTGATAAAAATATGGAGGAAAGGACTATTCCAGGATATCAAGAGACCAAAGGGAAACAAAAAGAGATGAATAAAGCGTAAAAGATGTCAACCACACCTCCAAGTTGAATTCATTGCTGGTGTAACGTCCATTAAGTTCAGAGCAGGTGAGTCTGAATCTTCTTTCGCTCAGGGTGGCAGGTCGCCAGTTTCTGTAGCGCAGCTGCCTGAGAGCCTGCTCATAGTGGACCATCGAGTCGACACCTGGAAACACACCAAAAAAAAAAAACCACAGGTTATGCTGCAGTATAAAACAGAGAGAGTAATCGAGTGTATTTTAGTGGCCTTTCCAGCCAAGGGCGTGGAAGTGGGCAGGGACATCCTCACCAATATCTAAATACCATTGATATGTCCTTACTGACGATTCTGTCAGATTATTAAACATAATATACAGACATCCTGATGTAATTTAACCTGCAGATGGATTAGTCTTTACAAACAGCCGTAACACTTTACTTGACGCCTATCTCTGTGACACATTATAAATATATGTATAATACGTTATAATCACGTTATAGCAGTGTATAACTATCATTATGACTTACAAGGTCAGGTATTATAATGTATTATGCTTATTATTGTAAAGCCTTATAATAATTAATGAGTGTTTATGATGATAATTATACAAGTTTATAAGCAAATTATAACACATCATAAATATATGTATAATGCATTATCTATGAGGGCATTGTCAGTGAGTTGTTAACAGTTATAATATATTATAATACCTGACCTTGTAAGTCATGATAAAATGCTTTATAATGTGTTGTGGTTATTGCTATAAAACATTATGATCATTTATGAGTGTTTATAACTATAGTTATACAGTGCTATAACGTGATTATAACACATTATACATATATTTATAATGCGTTAGAGAGATAGGCGTCAAGTAAAGGGTTACTGAAACAGCTGTACTGTTCCTATTAACTGAGACTCCAAGCTTAAGTAGCTTTCACACACTTTACTGTAAAAGTTGAGAATTGCACAAAACAACAGCAACAACAGGCTTCACTTGCAAATGTCCTGTTCTGCTTCCACATTTCCATCTGTGTGCTAACGCTCTCTCTCTCTCTCTCCCTTTGCAGCAGTGTCAGAGAACAACATATTGAAATATAATTTATTTAATATACTGTGCCCTCTCATCTTGGTTGCAGAGTGTTACTGTGTGATTAAAACGCTCAGACAGGTGAAAGTATTAAGGAGGAAAACATAATTAATGGATAAAAATAAGGGGAATAAGCTGTTTTTTTTTGTCACAAATACTAATTACTACAGCGGAGAGAGAGTATTAGATATGTCAGAGTTCTTACACAGACAGACATTTTAATAGCATTCCCTAAGTGTGGAAACAGTGCTGAAGCGCATATGTCCATAATGCACGAACAAATAATAAGTAAAAAAAACAAAAACATTTATTTACAAATGCAGTCCAAACACAAAAATTGAATTTAAAAATACTGATCATTCATAATCCTGTAAAGACTGTTGAGTGCAGCACAAGTTGGAGGAAAACCTTTCTCTCTGTTTTTGTTTTTGTCAAGTAATTATTACACTACCATGTACATGATGACTCTAAATCTTACAAGCATGTGAAATATGAGAGTTCATGCAAGAGATGCTGGATATTTTATTCAGATAAAACAAGTCATTCATTATGTATTCTGTTATCAAAACATTGCTCAGTGTCCAAAGGGAAAACTCCCTGACTCTCCAAGCACACGCACGCACGCACGCACGCACGCGCCTCATTATGAAGGGAACAGAGGATCATCTTACTGCTGTACTCTGTGCAAGGATGTAACAGATACTCTAAAAGTTAGTTAGTGTATATCTTCACACTGCAGTGCATCATTCATCTTTGGTGCTGTCAGATGCACCTACCATATATTGATATCCCAGAGGTGGAGTTAGTAGCATCCAGGTGTTTTCCCAGCAAAGCACTGTGATGAATCTCCAGACTCTCTCTCTCAGGGTTTAACTCTTCCCCAATAACCAGCACATCACAGTAGTCCAAGTTATGCATCACCTCCGTCACACCTGGTCTGCGAGCTACAGGAGACAAATCACTGTGTGTGAGTATAAATTTCAAATACTACATGACAAAGTGACAATTTTTTCTCTTTCAAAACAGAAAAAAAGTCAGTAGAAAACTCAAATATCTTCTGTTTCCCCCCAAAGGGAAATACATAAATTCATTTTTTTCTGACGTTACAATTACAAGACTGGAATGACAGTAGAGCATGTCAACAACACAGGCAGCCTCTCCACTCACAGCCAAAGCTGTCTCCCTTCATCACTGTGCTGGTGATGTGAAGCTCCTTGAAGGGGGCCACACCCAGCGGTCCCCTCAGGTCACCAGCAGGCCTGACGAGTCGATTAGATCCCGTAATGGTGATTCTCGGTTCGCTGGGTGGCAGGACCATGACTACTGACTTGATGTCTGGTATGGAGAGACACATGTCCTCTCCAAAACACCTGACATGCACACACAAACACAGACAGACATGGACACACACAGATGATAAAGAAAGTTAGAGAGGAGAAAAGCGACAGAAACTGCTTCACTGCAGATTTGTCTTCATTTAGCTGTAATGGTCTTATTTTGTTTTTCTTTACTTTTATTGGTAGTGTTTTTGTTGCACTAATAGTGACCATAAAATGTAAAAGAAAATACTCCCTGCTTTTTGGAAAACGCAGCGTTTTATCATTCTGAACAGAGGATCGTATTGAAATAACACGATACAGGATGAAAGACCAATAAGAAGAAGCGTTTCAACGTTTCAAACCCCCTGAGAGCTTCGAACATGGATCTCACAGAATAAAATACAATATTCAAGACAAAATAAGAAGTCAAGATTGTATAAGAAACATCCCTGTCATCCTCTTGTTAGAAGTTAAACACTACAAAATTTAAGTGTGACACTGGAAATGTGCGGTTCAGGTTTCATTGATATCCTTAACGGTGGCTGAGCTGAAGGTCTGCGCTCGAGTCAATCACGTCTTTCCCTGGCACTAGAAGACCATCAATAACTCCTCAAAAGAAAGAAGAGAGCACTAATAATAAACTTTCTACTACTTCATCAGCACAGTTTGTGATGTTTGCAGATGTAATAGGGTTAAATGTACATTACTATTTTTTTATAATTACCAAAATTATACCTGTGTTTTTATGTCTGACTATGGAACCTTTCTGTGAATTTAATTTATCTTTATGTGCAGCCTCCCCTCCTGATGGTTTCTTCTTCGTTGGTTTTCTTTTACTTTATATTTGATAGGTAGGAGTTTATTGGCTAATTATTGATTTCTCCATAATTTATTCATCTTATGTGTACTTTTATTTTTCGTGGTGAGTTAATTAAACAGTTTTAGTTTCTTTTCACTCATGTAACATCCTGTGTTATTTTTGTTGTGGTTTGTCCGCTTAGTGTGCCTCGTGCCAACTTCTGTTCATTCAGTTTAGCTAGCCCATGTTTCTGTCTGTGTAGAAGCGGAGGCAGGCTGCAAGGCTGTGAACTTATTAAGGTTTCCCTTCCCATTCTGTTAAACAGGTATGATTGTTGTCTTTTTTCCCCTGTATTATATAAGATGTTAATTCACATTTTAGTTGTTCTCCTTACTTCTCGGCCCTTTCTGATTGTGATCCCTGGGGGAGAGGAGCAGAGGCAGGCTGCAAGTCTGTGAACTTATTAACGTTTCCCTTGTCTTTCTGTTGCACAGAATTAACACAGATAAAATCCCACTGGTGTCTTCACATAGGGGAGAGTGGGGTAACTTGAGCCATCCCCTGTTGCTTGTAAATGGTAAAAGAAATTGATCATGTGACCAGATATTAAGGAGATGGGCATCAATTCATGGAGTCTGTGAAGGTTAGAAGCACATGAGTGAAGTGGTTAGACATTTCCAAAAAAGAAATTTTTCACTCTTGAAAGTGAATTTAGTCTGTCATAAGTTTTATTACAATTGTGTTTGAACCAAAAAAGATCATTTTAAATTTGTTTTATACATTAATTGTGGTATCTATGAGCAACAACATGAGGTCAAAAACCAAGCGTAAAAGTCCACCATTTTAGCTTAGAGGACTAATAAAGTCATAATAGTAGTTCTGGGGTAAGTTGACCATAGGAGACCAGTATTTTTTGGCATGCTATATTATCAAGACAGTTATGTTTACACTCATTCTTTTGGTTTGCAGAGATGCACAACATCCTGAAATATATGCAGATACACTAGTTAGAGACAAAACTATGATTGTCTTGATGTAGTGATCCGAAATATGAAAAATGGCTCATCTTACCCTACTCTCCCCTAACTACATCGCAGAGTCCCAACGGTTATACAGAAACATGCTAATTCAAAGAATTTAGTTACAAAGTTGAATGCTTGAGTTACATAAATGTATCTTACTAATTCCCTTCTGCTATTACAGAGAAAAACAAAACAACTTTCAAACAGTGAAAGTTAGTTACTGATTTTTCTAACATCGTGCAAAGAGCATTCTTAATCATGTGAAATAATGTAAATAAAGAAGTTATTTAATGGACCCTGAAATTACTTGATTCTTGCATTAGTGGACATTTTTACTCTACAGAGTGAAATTCATATTTCAAGTGTCTTTGGTTTTCCTTTAAAGAATACAATAGCTTGTAGTTTCTTTATCCCCTGCTGTTTAACAACATGTCCAGTATTTTCAACACTTCAATAACCCGAGATTTTTTATTTAATTAATAAATGAGAGTCAGAAAAGTGTGGAATAAACCTCAGTGTCTTTCTTATGGAGGAAAAAAATTAAAATCTTGCAATGAAATGCTGCAATAAAGTCAAGCATCACTTCAAAGTTTGAGGAGGGAAGGTGACAAGCCTTGACCCAAGCTTTCACTCTTACAGAAATTCAACTCCCAAGTAAAAATCAGCTTTTGGAAAACAAGGAGAGCTTCTTAAGAAAGATGTTGGAGTAACCCCGGCTTGTTTGAAACTCACTGACCCTTCCAGAGCTGAAGTGGCAATTATCACCAAGCTCCCCCTGCTACTATCAGGTGTTTTATAACGACTCAGCGCCTTAAAGAAAAATGTTGAGAAAATCAACAGTGTGTTAATGGACTAACTATTATCTTTTTGTGGCTTCAGAGGCAGCAGATTGAACTTATCTGCTGAGTGTAAAGGCGGATCTATCCGTCTTTATCTGGAGGGAGCAGTGAAGTGTTGTTCAGAGTCAGACAGCCTCCTCCAGCTCGCTTCACTTTATCGACCCGCGCTCCTCTAAGCTGATCTGACCTGCCTGCTCAACAAATGAACACACTCCAGCTGAGTGTGGAGACAGGAACAGACACACAAAGTATAGGCAGCAAAGCACACATGCAATGCACAACTTCAGACACATAAGCTCACACACGGACAAAAAAGTTACCTCAAGGAAGAAGAAATACTGAGAGAGCGATAAGAAAAAAAAAACAAGGAAAACAAATTTATCTTTTTCCGTTTAGGCAACGAGATTTAATTAAAGCGGCAGAGGAGTGTTAGTTTTTTCATCGCCAGTCCATTACATCTTCATATTTCGTGTGTACTCATGTGGCTGTTTGCCTGAAGGTGGCATTAAAGAAAACATCAGGAGGTCCCTTCCAGGATTAGCATTAATGTTCTGAACATCCAAAATAAATATCAAGGAAATCAGGCCATTTTCAAGATGCCTTTTCTGATCAAAGTGTCAGTAACCCAATAAAATTAGAAGCTCTTCAGATACTCTACTGTGGAAAATACTGAAAAATTATCCTCACCATCTTTGAGGTCTAGTAATCAAGGAGAAGGTGGACACAGGAGTTTTAAAACAAGACGACCACAGATGGAAACACAGTAAGACGCAGGGATGAAAGGGAGACAAAAGGAGTAAACAAAAAGCAAGGATAAGTAGACGCTATCAAGACAGTGTTTCCTGATCAACATAAGGCATGGTGTCCTTCATGGCCAGCTGGTCTCTTCAGTGCTTGTAATAGTTAAGAAGGATTCATCCATCTTTTGCTATCTCACGGGGGGTTCTGAGACTTGAAGAAAAAGTCGCATAAAACAGATCTGACAGATCATTTCTGTGAGCTTGTAAACACCTCTGCTGCAGCTTAAGTGAAATTTAACCTTTTTTGACTTCCTCTGTGGATACTGGATGCATAATTGTATCAGTGTTGGCCTCAAACTTTCATTGGCATACTCCCTGAGTATGTTTCTTTAGTGAAAACTGCTGATATGTTGGTCCTAAGAAGTTCATCATTAGAGGATGTGCTCTTTTTAATAAGTGTCAGATACTGAATTACATCTTTTCATGGCGTGATACATGAAGCCGTCTTCCTGTCTGTTTGTGACATTCGCTCAAATTAAAAAACGGACATTGTACATGTCTAACATATCTTATTAGGGCATGAGGCTGTCACAAATGAGTGGAACAATTTCTTAGCATCACAGGAGCGACTCTAACTTGTTTTTGATCATATCAGAGTGACCTCTGTGCAGACTAACGTTCCACAGTGTTCCATAAGCTTTGGCACTAAAAACAGATTATTTTCATTTACTTTGTAATATTGTGAGGAAACACACTATAAGTTACACTTCTACGAAGATGACACTTAGTTGTACTTCCAAAAAAAATGGCTTATTAAACTGGAGGCACGGGTTACAGAGATGAAGACCTGGATGGCCAGAGATGTTTTGTTGCTCAACTCAGAAAAGATTGGAGTTATTGTTCCAAGCTCCAAAAATCCAGAGGGAAAAAACTGATATACCGTAAGCTAGCATGTTGTGAACAAACAATAACACCACTCAGGTTACATGCTCATTATTTTTTTAAATATGCTACACATATGTGGACTTTGCACCCTAGCTGAAGACACAGCTCATTCAAACAGGCTGCTGGGGCTTTGGGTAAATATTATGGGTTGTATAGGATAGGCAGAAATAAGTCTATTCAACACAAACCCACACACGTCACTGATTGTGTGGGTTTGATCATGTGATATGAACCACTGTACTCAAATCTAATATTCACACAAATCATAGTTTTCCTTTTTATTGGAAGACTGAAAATCTTACAGTATAAAGTAAATTCGGGCTCAAGTTAAATAAATATGAATATTTGTAACAACAGAGGATGGCCCCACTTGTTTATACTGCTAGCATATACCCTCTTGGCTGAGGTTAGTTGTCACTCATCACTCTAGATTCAAAGGGTCAAAAAACTGTATGTAGAGACTGACTAAACAAAACAGTATAAAAGTAGGACAACAACTGAGGTGCTGTAGTGATGCTTTTTGTTTGAGGAAGGGGTAATAAATAAAGGAGAAATGTGAAAAAAATGTCAGACAGCTTAAAAATATATCCCTGAATGTAATATTGAAAATAGCAAGCCCAAGGAGAGTGTCTAAAAATGCATGTGTGAGTGTGTTACTGAAAAAGTATGACCGTGACCAGGTTGCTCATTTAACTAATAGACTGCAGGTTATTTAATTTTGTGGTATTAATATATTGATACCATAAGTGCTTCATTCAAAAGCAAGATAATGACCATGAACAGCATGATTTTTACAAAGAATTCAGTTAGATGAAGTTTATTCTGCTGTACAATATGCAGCACAATAGTTCATGATAAAGCCTTTTGCCACTCTGGTTTCTCTCATCAGTTTGGATGAGTGAAATTGATTTTTCATCACTGAAGGTTAAAATGAAAGTCTATACTATTTAACACTGTATCTGTGGTGGAAAAACAGCAGTGTCATGGCAACAACCTGCTTCATTTGGTGGCTGCTCTCTTGACTGTCTGGTTCAACTTCAGTCTCTGAATCGTATCAAAACAAGGAAATCTGAGCAGCGTGTGAGGTGGTAGAAAAGCAAAGAGAAGATGGGATGTGCACAGGCGACAATGACGGGGTGATTGTGTTCTTACTGCACTGAGGTGGTGATGTGCAGACGTCTGAGTCCAGGTGTGGGAAACTGGCGCGAGTTGATGTAGGACACCTTGGTCATGGCTGTGTTTATGCTGTCCACGTCCTCTCCCTCCACCACCAGTACAGACTGAGCCGGGTTAAAGTGGAACTGGACACAAAAGCATACAGTATTTGTCCAAAGAAGACAGTGTGGAGATCTAAATACAAACAATCAGGTTCATGTTTCAGTCAGAGCTAAATGTATAAACTAATTGATAACAGGATCTACTTTTTTATTACAAACCAAAAATAACTAGGATATGTATACATTAATTAGATTTTACCAGACCGTCTCTGGTATCATAGAATTTGTGTAATGGTACGATACAGAAATAACAATCTAAAAAGGATATCACCATCCTGAACTAATTCCAAGCACATAGTAACATAACATAACGTTAACGTAACGTAACGTAACGTAACGTAACGTAACGTAACGTGACATGACATGACGTTGCATAACATTACATAACAAAACGCAACGTGATGTGACTTAATGTGACGTGACGTGATGTAACATAGCGTAAAATAACATAATATAACATAACATAACATAAGATGACTGACATGACTTAACATGACATGACTTAACATGACATGACTTAACATAACATGACGTGACTTAACATAATGTGAAGTGACTCAACGTAACGTGACTTAATGTAACGCAACTTAACGTAACGTAACATACCGTAACATAACATAACACAAAATATAACAGCGTAACATAACGTGACATGATGTAACGTAACATAATATGACATAACATTACATAACTAAACGTAACGTGATGTGACTTAATGTAACGTGACTTAGCGTGACGTGATGTAACGTAGTATAAAATAACACAACATAACATAACGTAACATAACATGACGTGACATGACTTAACAATATATGACGTGACTTAACATAATGTGATGTGACTTAATGTAACACGACCTGACGTAACGCAACTTAACGTAATGCAACTGAATGTAACATAACATTACATAAAATATAACATAGCGTAACATAAATTGACGTAATGAAACTTAATGTGACGTAACATAACATAACACAAAATATAACAGCGTAACATAATGTGATGTCATGTAACTTAACGTGATGTTAAATAATGTAACGTAATTTAAAGTAAAGTAATGTAACATAACATAACAACACAAAATATCACATAACGTAACGTAATGTAACGTGACATGACGTAACGTAATGAAACGTCATGTGACGTAACATAACACAACATAGCACTGACCTTTTTTCATTGTGGAGTTGCTGCCATTACTACCAGCCACCATCTCAAAGTCTTTCTGTGCATGTCACATTAGGAAACAGTTTCTGTTTTTTTCTCACCCACCTTGATGTCTTTTGCGAGGCTTTCCAGGGAGTTGATATCCAGGCCTTCTTTACATGCCTGCAAGCAGGAGATAACCTTCTGGGTTTCTATACGGCCCGGTCGGATTGTCAGACCTGACAGGCTGCCATGGAAATACTGAGTGAACCTCGGGGTTGCGACCTCACCACCTAAAGAAAGAGAAGAGGGGAGAAGAAAAGAAAAGAGACTCAGTGTGGAGAGGAAAGATAGGAGAGGGATCTATTCATACCTGCATGATTGTCTGCTGTGCTTCTGCCCGAGCGGCACAGCCATTTTTTATTGCCTGATACAACCTCTTACCAGCCTTTTGGACTCCTGCTCTGAAACCTGATCCCCCTTTTTTATTTGTATTATCTCCCCTGAATGCCGGGTTTTGACTTTCGCCTGTTTTCAACCTTGAATAAACTAGAACTTTGTAATTTCCTGGCCTGGCCTAAGAGCCGTGATTCAGAGCTCTAACCTGTTTTCACAGAGTCTTTGCAGGGTAAAAGACACAACAACATGCATTATGAATGTTTCCAAGGGAGAACCACACAATTTGCTGAAAATAACATCGGAGAATCTGCTCCGCAAAAAGCTTACAAGACCCTACGGATGGCTAGCAATGAAGAATTTAGAGGTTATTCTCCTCGCGATCACAACAGAGGGAAGAGAGGAAGCATGGAAACAACTCTGAACATCAGTTTAGACTGGAAACCTAAGAAACTGAATCTCACCGACACTAACATTGTTCTTTCAAAACGTCTAACAGCTTTTGTACCGACACTTTGGTGCAGGTTCCTCCCTATGGATGATGAAAGCACATTTTCAAACAAAGCAGCAGGTGGCTCAAACTGTGCAATATCAGTGAAACAAACAGAAAGCCGCCCAAAAACAAGAGTGAACGCACAAATGTGAACCAGTCGACATGACTCTTACAATAACACATGATACACTTCAACACCTGCTATCACTGCAGATACTCGGATGCTTCCCGTCAGCTGTGCTTGTTAGATATGACATGAGTTTGCCAGTTTTATCATGTGCTTGACCTGAAAATTCTGCAGCTGCTGCAAAAAGCAGGAAAAAAACATCAGTTTATGCAAAATAAATGGTACTCATAGAGTGAGCCAATAACATTTATACCATTTCTGAGTGAGAGAGTGTGTGTGTGTGCGTGTTTCTGAGCACTGCAGTCTGTGAGGTCAGCTGCAGCACAAATTCAAACCCTGACATCCTCTTCTTTCATATTTGGCACAAACAAACAAAATCCAGGAGAACCAATCCTGTGCTGCAGTTTTCACCACCACTGAAAAAAAGAGCATTTTTCACCAAATGGTAAAAAAGTCTAGTAATGCAAAGACATCCTGTGTGAGTAGAGGTGTGAGTCTTTATAGTATATATGTTTGTGGAAAGATAAGTTACAAATATTGATAAGATTGACAAGATATATGGATAAATGTGCATCAACACACAAATATAATAAAATAGCCAGACAGCTGGATTTAGATGTATTATAGTGAACATACATTGATTATTATGAATTCATATTGAAATTCAGGTTGTCTTTAAAGACTCACTCCAATGAAAATCATGTTTTTATTGTATAAGTGTAAAATTGTATTTCTGATTATTTCTGCTTTCAAATCGCTGTGAACCTCTGGCAGACCCAAACGGCAAGTTCAGATTCAGTGAGATTTCCTACGTAGCAAATCCAAGCTACTTCTACTTCACCGACAATGTTAGGCTGCAAGGTAACCCGAAGAGACATGCGCAGCGCAGTGCGCAGAGCAGTGCTATCTCCACCCACAACTCAGAGGCGATTTGCTAATAATCTACTGGAGCTCAGCAGAAGACAGGCCTTTGAAAATGGCACAGGTAATGCGATTTTGGCTAAAAAGTTCAGTCACAGTTTAAAGACCACTGAGGACACTTTAAGTAGCAAAAAAAAAAAAAAGATCAGAGTGGGACTTTAAATAAAACTGATTGTTCCATAGGTATTAATGTAAGGTTGGATGCAAACTTGGTCAGTAGTTAACATTCAATAACAGAGGAAGGGTGGAATTCAGTGAGTGTTAAACAGCGATTGTATGAGTGAGGTTTTGCATCCATCCAGATTAATGAACGTTTGAATCACTGCTTACACTCACTGTCTACCCATATTGAATGTGCTGTACTTTGCTGTCAAACAGAATGTTTTTTTTTTTCTTCAGACTGTCCAAATGTTGGCATCATTCACATCTATTTCAGGCCCGAACCCGCCCACTGTAACACAAACTGGATGCTTTTTTATTACTCAATTATCCAGTTCAGACAGACACGGGGGACTGACAGTAAAAGCAGATATTACTGTGGACAGTAGCTTCCAGTTCTGTCATTGTAAATCATACAGAGATGTTTTCATAAGGAGCTGAGTGAAAGGATCCTTTAATGGTGACAACAAGCTTCTTCCTCAAGCATGCAAGGCAATATGTGACTTTTATTGAACTCCTTACAAAAGATGGAGCTGTATGTGATTTAATGGTAAAAAATCATCCAGAAATTGCTAACATTTACTGGATATAGGATACATTTTTCCCTGCTCTTTCACCCATTTATGCTGTGTAATTTTACTGAGTGATAAAAGTGGATATAATAGGAAACTAGGAATAGAAAGCGGGGAATGACATGTGGCAAAAAGCGGTTGAATCTTTGGAAGGACAACAGTCTCTTCCTCTGCAGGGTGTGGGTATTTCTACAAGAATATGTGCGTCTTTGTAGGAGTGTATCTGTTGATGAGTTGGTGCTGCCTCTGATTGGTTCATTTAAATAAAATTGCTGCGACTGGTTTGAACCAAGACTGACACAAGTACTTTTAAATCTCAGCTGCTGCACTCAAATTCAGACTCAAATTTCAGACATCAAGCCCCTTAAACAATAAGGTGAAACACATTCGCTGAGGATCTTTTTGTCTATTGACATTCCAATTTTAGATTTATTTTTGGCTTCTTATTTGAAGGATAGCACCACTGATAGAACATAAGACTGGGAAGAAAGAATGGGGAATAACATGCGGCAAAGGGACGCATACCGGAACCGAAGCAGAGTTGTCTGCCTCAAGGACGATAAGCCTCCCTGTGTGAGGCAGGTGAATCAACCCCCTGGTCAAACCAGCACCCTGGCTGTTTACTGTTGACTACTGAAGATCAAAATACACACAGAAAAGCATCCTTGCTGCTTATTTAACAGATAGTTTTCAAATGTAGCCCCAGCTGCTGCAACAAAAAAGGAAGTTTAAAGTTGAACTTTGTCATTAATAGACTATTACAGACTACCCACTACAGACTATCTTCATAACGCTTTAATGGACCAAGAGGCCAATGGTGGTGGCAGCTCATCTCTCTTTGCTGCAGGACAGAAGGATTTAGAAGATCTTTTGTACCCACAGTCATTAGACTTTATAACTCTTCTGTAAATAGTAGATGACTTTTAGAGACATGACAAATGAGACAACAGACAATTGAATTTTCCTTCGGGAATCAATAAAGTTATTCTTATTTTTATTCTTATTAATATGTCTTCATTGTTTTTAGTCATACAGGACAACACCACTTGCATATAAAAAGGTGTTATATAGCCTTGTTCTTCACAGGACTTCTTTTTGAAGTTTGCTTTTGTCCAGATACAATAAAAGATACCGCTGATATGCTATTAATGGACTGATGAGACTATTTCTGTGCTAAGACTGTGGCTGCTGTCTAACATCAGTGTTGCACATATATCATTTTAAAGGACAATTGGAGAGCTCTTTGGTTTATTTCGAGTAAAAAAAACAACAACTTTGTGTCTATCAGCCGCTGTTCACTGAGAACAAATGACATGAGTCTTATTAGAGACTGTTTTATCTTCTCTCTCCTCAGTTGCCTTTGCATTAGGAACAAACATGATAAAAAGCGTGTTTCGGTGATGAAAGCAGCTGAGGAAGGAGCACAGAGTTTAAATCCGAACAAAGTTGGATGTACTCTTCATTATTTTGCTCTTTAGTCTCCTGTTTCTCTTTGACTGATACATCGTTGAAAGCTTTTCATTACAAACTCTTTGTGATTCAACGGCAAAGTTCACTGTGATATTTTTAGACCGCCTGTGTGGATTTGTATACGTGTTTTTAGAGAGTCATTAAAGAGAAAATAAGCAAGAACATAAAAGGAGAGGAAAGTGAGAGGCCACATGATGATCTTGCATTAAGAATTTAACAAACAGAGAGCAAGCAAAACAATAAACAAAATTTTTATGCTTGCAGCAGTGCATTGGGATACCAGATGTGACGATCTTTTCTTATTTAAATACCTCTAGCAACATGTTTGAAAGGCCCTGATGTTATGATGCCTTTCATGATGATGTAAAATAACCCCCAGGCTCTCTCTGCTTTCTCTGTGCTTCATTTGTTAAGTATTTGTATACTGTGCTGTGAGGGTTGCTTTAAATTTTTACACCCACGTTCCTGTTGCACATAAAAATAGTGAAAAATACACTTTGGGGTATCTTGGGTATCTTTGTGCTGCAGGAAACAACACCAAAGCTTTTTTGTGGTTAACTTTGTGCGGTGATATCACACGTCTTCTCTTTCTGCTCTGAGGGTGGTGGAAGTACAGTCTGAATGTCTTTCATCCCCCATGTCTCATCATTATGTTGTTGATTGTGGTAAAAAAAAGGGGGAAGGAGAAATGAGAAGCTGAAAGGCAATCTTGCTCACTAATGGCCTGCAAAGTTATCAGTTGCGGCTTAGTGAAGCTTAAAGCGGCTTCATTGGGATGTAATAGCTGGCAAACTTGTCCTCCATTCACTCTCCCTAATCCCCTCCTTCAGGGCTTTCTCTCACAATCACAGATTCATGGAAAGAGGCAGAAAGAGGGGGCTGTATGAAGCAAAGGAGGAAAATGATGACGACAAAAAGAAATTTGCAATCGGGCACAGGATGAAAAGAAATTTCATCGGGAACCACAATGTCCCCGGGATTGGAGCTCCGAATGATGCTGGCGGGTGTTGTGAGTGTGATTTCGGCAAGCTGCTGAACGGATCACTTCTATCTCATTCCGCCCTCCTGTAAAACACTTTTTATATAATTATTCAAGTCATAAACACATGGCAGCAGGGTATCTTTTACTCGTTCAAATGTGATTTCTACCCGCTCTCGCTCTCTACTGCTGGAACTGACACACAGAATTTCCTGTGTGATACCCACTCAGCGAGCTCCTCTCCATTTCAAAGAAAATACTCTCAGCCTGAGGGCAGAAATCTCAATCTCTTTATTTATCTTTACGCTATGACTCTTGATTTTGCCCTCTCTCTGTTTGTGCTTCAAGTGTAATTTTCAGCATCTTTAGAGGAGGCTGCTCCTCATTGTTTATGTGGTTTGCCATGTGTTGCTTTCCTGTTATTGGTTATTTTCCTTTGAATATTGAGTAAATTATATATATATGTCATACAATATACATGTACTCTTTTACATCTGACACCAAGTGCAAACTTCATTATACATGTAATGCAGAGCTTTTGACTGTGATGTGGTATAAAGACAGTCTGTGGCTCTGCTGGGGTGTTATGGGAACCCAGGAAGTTTTGATAGCTCCTTCAGCTGGTCTGTTATGTTGCTCCAGAGTCTCTCATCTTTCTCTTTATGATACCCCACAGATTCTCAGTCAGTGCGTTTACATGCACAGCTTAATCGGACTAAACTCATAATTTTTTATTTATTTTTTTGCCGAATTGGACTTCTCTCTCCTTGTCGGCGTATACATGCAGCTAAGAAAATCAAATTATTAAGGTGAACGTGTCCTTCTCCCCAAGACTAGGGGGCAATATGGGTCTTTTCAGCTGCGCTGTTTCCAGACCTTTTTTAAAGATGTCTCTAGTCCTCGTATTCCAACCATCCATGTACCTTAAAATGTCCATTTCTGTCGGGACAGAAAGCATAACGGCACTCTCCTCGTCGTTCCAAAAGTGGACAGTTCTTTAAATGATAGTGCCACTTTTTTTCTGGTGTTTTTGTTTCGGGGTTACAGAGGCGTGGTGTACTCTCACATGCATTGACCGATCATATTCCAGCAACGCTGGTTACATGGTAGAGGAAATTAAATTCCAATCGCATTATCTGGGTGTCTTAATCGGAGTTCTCAAACTCCAAATATAGTCAGGCTAAGGTGTTTACATGCGCTTCAGTCATCGGAGTAAGGAAATAATTTGGTTTTCTCAAGTGTCATGTAAACATACTGAATGAGTCAGCTGGCCAATCAACACAGTAACCACAGTCAGCAAACCAGTTTCTGGTCATTTTTGCACTGCGGGCAGGTATCAGGTCCTTCTGGAAAAGAAGATCTATATCTCCATAAAGCTTCTCAGCAGATGGAAGTACTAAGTGATCCAATGCTGTATTCCAGATGTACTTAGAAGTTGGAATTTCTGAACTCCAAGTCAGAAATTCATCTGACCCCCCCCCCCCCCTTCTGTTTTGTTTTTGTGAAATTAAATAAGTGGTATATGTTGTACTGCCAAACGTCTAACTGTGAACACGGTGCTATGTTGTTTGTAAGAGTAAAATACTGTGTTATGTGTTGTTTACAACTGGTATCGCAAACAACAACTAACAACAACTGAAAATGGCTAACAACAGCTGACAATTGTAAAAAAAACAGCTAACAACAGCTAACAGTAGGCGTCCATCTTGGTTTTCCGACTTGTTTACTGGAACACCGTCAACTCGGGTGTAACGTCATTCCGAGCTCTGACATCTGACTTCCAAGGTAACTTATAAAATCTCACAGTAGAAACTCAGTAGACCACCAGCAGCAGATGACACAGCAGCCCCTAATGATCACAGACGGTGGTAACTTCATGCTAAACTTTAAGCACCTTGGATTCTGTGCCTCTCTGATCTTCCCCAGACTCTAAGACCTCCATTTCCATGTTTAAATAAACCAATTTGTGCAAATAAAGTCTAGAAATATTCCACTTTGACTGTGATGCTTTCAAATGTATATAAGTTTCACTTTTTGAATGAAATTACAAGAATGAAAAGAAGCCCCAGACAGTTTTATGTTCAAAACAAACATTTATAATTACTGGAGCATTTCCAACAATCAGGTTTGATTTATAAACTGTTTCATTGAGTGGACTGCAGTGAATGAAATGAAGTCTTCAAAATGATGTACTGATGTTGCCTTTTTTTGGTACAACAAGCTTATGAATAACTGTTAGCATCATTTAGATTGAAGCAAATAAAAACAAGAACCTGCGCCCAGCTGAAGAGGCTGCTGCATATAAAACAAGTGTCAAATTATAGTATGGCTGTAAATAGCAGAATGAAATAGCAGCTGCTTCTGTCCTGGTCCTGTCGGTTTCAGCCTCTTTAAATGCCCTGAAAGGAAATCTGCATTTAAGAAGCTCTCTACTTATAGACACACACAAACACACAAACAGACTCACTGACCTTGCCAGCAGGCGCCCACAGTCAGCTGTGTATCAATCTTTGCGGTGTGGATCGGCCAGTCATCTGTCACCAGGTAGGGTTCATAGGTCACACCATCCACAAACAGAGTGACTGCAGGAAACTCCACGTTGATCACATAATAATGCCACTCTTTGTCACAGATCTGTGAAAGTGAGAGAGAGCAGTTATCACATTTAAAAAAGATGAAATATTTTCTGCTGTGTGTCCATTTATTATGTATTCAACAGAGAAAATGTTCCTGGTTTTCATACCCATGAAAATAGAGCAGCTTTAAAAACACATCAGTCTGGTAAGTGCATCTCTTCTTAAGGGGTCTTATTTAGGTTGGGAGTGTTTTTCCGTAGAGGATTATGTTTATGTCCTTATGAGGATGATGTTTACTCCAATCATGCAGCGGAGACCGGAGGCACATCCTTGAAAATTTCTCGCTTTTTCTACCTCCAATGAAAGAGAAGCAACAAATTCCTCTCTTCATCTCTGCATCGTTTGCTCCCTGTTCGTCAGATGGCTAATGAGGTTTCTGTCTAATGAGCTGTTCATTAAAGGCACAGAACGGGTGACAAACACAGCTATAGAAGACCACCGTCCCTTTGATTATTCTTGGAGCTTGTGGGCACACATACCGTTTTCTTTCCTCTCCCGGAGCTCTCTACACACCACAAAAAAACACGTTTCCATCTAGGGTGCTAAAACTTTAATGCATGCCAATTTGAGCTTAGACTAATGACTATTTTCAATATAAACCTATCTGCAGATTAATTTTTAATCTACCAATTTTTCTGTTTTATTGATCAAAAGTCAGGAAACTGTTATTAAAAAAAATGTCCTGATAAATTAACCCAAGGATATTCTTTTTAATAAGATAAAGAAGCAGAAAATCGGAGAGAACCTAATCACAGTCTTTATGGGACTAGCAAAATAACACACTGACTTGTTGTTTCAGCAACTCTTAACGATTTTGGCTGTAAAATCACGGGCCGCAGCAAAGGGATTTGCCCAGTATCTTGAGCACTGATATGGCTGTTAATAAACAAGATTACAGAAATGAAAGTTACACTCTAAATGAACCTGATGTGGCAGGCTGGGATGTGCCTGTGTGGAATTCGACAGTACTTTTATGCAAATTTAAAGCCATGTGTGTTTCCCATGTTACAAAGATGAAGAACTCAGAAGATGAACACATGAGTACTTCCTATATTGATGGCACATCTTAGCATGTGAAGTTGAGCTTTCTAAAATCCCTGTGTTGTTGAAAGAAGAAAAAAAAAAGTCCCGGTTGTAATGGCTTGGAAGTTGATGTAAATGCAATCTGCAGGCCAGTTACTACTTTTTGAAATACCAATAATTAAGCCTCCTAACTAAGCATGTCTAAATCCAGTTTTCACCTAGTTTACCCCCATAGGATTGATGATACAACACAGCACACAGTCCTGAAAGCAGCAACACATCATTCTCACACATCTGCGCCTTAATGTCTGTCAGTAAGACCAACAAGTATTCTCATTTTTAGCAAATTAAACGACGAGTATGTTGCCATTAAGAGTGAAGGTCAGAGCTAATGTCTCCTTGGTGGGGCCTTAAAGGATTTATAAGTCCTCACTTTATTGTTCCTACTCTGATAGCCTTAGCATCTGTTTACCTGTAATAAGTCCGGTGTACCAGACTCAGCTGACAGAGCACTGAGCAATTTATTTGCACAGAAGAGGAGAAAATCTGCTGATTTCAGATGCACAGAGAACAGCAGGGGAGAATACAACACTCAGATAGATTTTCATTTTGTGAGATTTCTCTCTAGGGCTGAGTGGCCACACACTCACACACACTCTCTTTCTTTCTCTCTCTCACACACACAAACACACATTAGCGCTCACACACTCAGACGGGTAGTTTATTCAAGCTTTCATATGAACTAATGGGGTTGAGACCTGTGTTGGTGGAATAAGAAATCTCTGGGGATGTTCCATTTAGAAAGAGAGTCTCACTTAAAGTGAGAAGAGAAAGAAATTCCCACAGGAGATCAAAGACGCCCCTCCCTCACTGCATCGAATTTACGGTTAGTCACCATGGTTTTATATAGACAGCAGTCTTATTTGACCACAAGCAGATCTAAACCTCTATCACTAACAGCATCTTGGCGCTACCGCCACAATTCCCTTTTTTTTAAGTTTTTATTTTGGGTATTTCTGCCATTGTTAGACAGGACAGTCGAAGAGGAGCAGGAAATGTGAAGAGTACAGAGTAAGAGCAGACATGCAGAAATTGGCCATGGCTGATGTCAAACCAGAAACTGCTGCAAACAGGACTCTGTACATGAGATTCACGCTTAAAGCACTCGGCTGACAGCCCCCTGAGCTACAATTTCTCATTATTCACTGGATGTCTTCTGGTGTAAATCCATTTTTTTAAAGTCCAAATCACTTCAATTAGTAGTAGGCATAAAGAGGAATAGTTTGACTATTAGGAGAATATAAAGGGCTTTCATTGCAATAGTAATTAACTGCTTCATTCAAGTGAATAATCTTTTCAAAACACTTTGAAGGTCAAACTTAGAGTAAGAAGCAAGAAAGTGTATCTATGCTCTTATATTGTTATCATATCTTATAAATTTCCCCAACATCAAACCACAGCTAAAGTTAGCATTCAGCCACTCCCTCGTCAAAAATTACATTTAAAAACCAGAGATGGAAGTAGGACATGTTTGCACAGGCGAGACTACTAATGCTCATGTTGTTGCTGTATTGTTGCTGGCTAACTAACACGGTGTAAAAATAAACATTTACTGGGCTGAACATCTGACAAACTCCAGTCTGTGTTTGACACTGTGTTTTTTCACCAGTCTGAGCCTCGGACAGTATTTTAATCCAAACAAAGAATGATAGTGAGTAATACAGCAGATGTTCAGTCATGAACAAACATTTACAACCTGTGTTTCATATCCAGACATTTTAGCCTTCACCGCTAGGATTTATCATTATGGAATTATTTTAATACATGTTTTCATGTTTAACACTGTTGTGGACTGACTAGCAGAGTTAAAATTTATTTAAAATAGATTTTTTTGAAGCAGTGTAGAAATATCTGGAGGACGGTAATATATGCATCATATAGGTGCAGGGCAATCAAACAACAGCAGCAAGGAAAACAAAACAAGCCGGTACACTTACTCCCTGCAACATGCAGAATGGAAATGTGACAACCACAAAGTGAGTTACATCAATCCTCTCACTCAGGAAGCCTGATTGTTTTTCCCTTTATCCCTTATCTTGTTGTCCCTCATTTTTCCTCTCTGTTTGTGTCTTTTGACTGATAGCTGGTGCTGGATTAAATGGCTGAAATAGAGGACACACAATGTCCTCTATGTCTTGATGATTGTTGAGAAATGAAGCTTGGTGACGACATGTATGAAAGCACTTTGCAGCAGGTAATCTTAGTACTCTCCTAATCTGACTTTAATATGCAAATGTTTACGCATGAAGCGATCACTCAGTGTCAGGCTGTCAGCTCCTAAGATCCAGGAAATGAACAGAAGGCACGGTGTGAATGTTTTTATGTTGTCTGCAATCATTCGTACATATAAAACACTGTTGGCAAGAGCACAAGTCATCTTGTTAGAGGTAAACTTTATTGAGTGGCTTGAAGTGCAGTAATTTATGTGCAGACACTGTCCGTGACCAATGTAGTTAAAGCTCTGAATCCAATCCAGCAGTCAATTTGTTCACGTTTCTGACTGTCTGAACTTCACAAATCAAACCACCAGATTCGCAAATGCACACATGTGCCAGTAGATAAACACGGCGACAAATCATTAGTGGATACTTCCCACAGTACTCTGTCTCCAAACTATGTTTGTGTGCACATTGCATGTCTAAAGGGACATTACTCAGTGGGAATTTGGAAGTATTTCTCATCTGCAACTGAACAACAAGACAGTCTATGCTGAAACACTGTAATGAGCAGGTCCCCAAGCAGGCTGCAGGCCTGTTTACAATGTACAGAAGAGCCACATAACAGAGAGAGAGAGAGAGAGAGAGAGAGAGAGAGAGAGAGAGAGAGAGAGAGAGAGAGAGAGAGAGAGAGAAAGGAGCAGCTGCAGCACAGCAGACTCCGAGGCCGTGTCCCCGCAAATAAACATCCTTTTCAAAAACATTCATGTCAAATTGTTGTTTTCCAACACTTTAAATAGAATCCTGGAGATGTACCTTCCACAGAGAGGTGAAGGATGAACTAGCATTCTAGGAGAGTGATATTTTCCTTTGCACCTCTGAAGTTAATATTTCTTCTATTTTTAACAAAGCGCTGTAGTTGAATGACTGAGGACCTGTAATTCATTGAAGTTAAACATATTTTTGAAACCAAAAAGTAAACATAGCTGCCTGAGGAGAGCTGGTAGAAAATAGTGACAAAATTCTCTCAAAAAAAACTTTTTTTTATCTTGTTTCTTGTTTCAGCTTGACAATGCTGCTGTACACAAATGTTTTTCCACCATAAAGGGCAAAGATTTAGCTTTATCTTTGAAACTACTCCTGACAGAATGAACAGCTGCTTTACAGAAAATGCCAAGAGGATTACCAGAATAAACTCTTCCAGCAGGTAAATAACAGACAGCTTCTCCAGGATAAAGAACCTGCCTTTCTGACTTAATTCAACCATTCAACCATAAACACTCACTTACATAAGCTCTGACCTGACCTCCTCTGTTTCACATTTACGCTTGTTTTTCACAGTGAAAATTTTTGACTTGTTAGAAGTGAAGCAAAGGCATTATTGCTGACAACACCAAGAACCCTTGGACTGGAAAATGTTAATGCGAATCATCTAATTTTAATTTTATAATGTATGTTTCCCTTTTTCTGCCATCACCTCCTCCGGGGAAAAGCCACGTACACAGAGCTCAACACATCATTTACTCAGTTACAGTTACAGCTACAGTTTTGGCCTTCTTTATATTACACAATGTATTTATTTGGTGGTTGTAACATGTTTTGGCGCTCATGTCGGCATTAACTGGAGTTGTTTTCTTGTATGGAGTCTGTCTGTCTCTTCTTCACAGAGATTGGGTGGCTCCCTCCTACAATAGTTCCACCTGCACCAAATTTCTGCAATCACCACCTGCATTTACGCCTTGCTGTAAGGCCTCTCCAGTGCCCAGTTATTCCCGCATCTGGTGTGGTATCTCAGCCAGTTCTCTAGAGTTTTCTCGTGAATTTGTAATCCTTTGAGTGTTCAAGTTTTGTGTTTTACTGGTGACACATTTTGCTGTCCTCCATCTCTTCCAGCGCCTCCATGAGCCTCCGGTGCTACCACCCAATCTCTGCCACGCTGCCACACTCTCTCCCTGGATTCACTCACTAGCTCCCTCCTCCTCAAGCCCTCACATCTCGAGCCTTCACCTCCCCTTGGACTTCCTCCTCACGCCTTGAACCCTGGATCCCTCCAACTCCACCTTACTTTAAATAAATTCACTTAACCGCTTCATCTGCCTCTGGTTGTGCTTTTGGGTCCCAAATAGAGCACCTGGTTTTCAGACCATAACAGTTTAAGGCCTTTGATACTGTAAAGCACCTCGATAGAACATCTTAAGTTGGGTGTTTTGATATCTCTTTCACTGGTAAAACCCAAACTTTTCAGAGAGGGGATGCTACCCCAGGGGGCTATGTGAGGCAGTGCCACAAAGTTCCGCTCTGGGCCCACCATTATTTAATATCTATATAGATTGGCTTGGACAGAGTGTCCCAAACATTGCTTTTCACATCTGATGGTGCTGATCATAGCGTCCATTCTTTTTTTTTTCACATCTCCAGCATGCATTGATAGTAAGTGATCAGCTTTGTCAACTACAACTTGTTCTGGGTGCAGATAAAACATAAATCATCATTTTTTCATCCTCACTGACGTTGCTAGGTACACATTTTTCATCTCTGATGCATCACACCTTTCAAGTCAGCCTGCTTGGTCAGCTCGCATGCTCCAAAAGTCTGTCAGGCTTTTTGTACAGCTGTTCCTAAATAAAGGAGAGCATAATCATCAGTGTGTGTGTGTGTGTGTGTGTGTGTGGGTGTGTACACACAAAGAAGAACTCAGTGTGTTTGTTTAGTGTATGTATAGCTGCTCCAGGTGTGATGACTAAAACATCTCAGCCTGCTCAGCAAGTTGCTGTTGTTAACGATCCAGCAAACCAATTCTATACGACAAGGGACAGGACCGGTCACCTAGGTAACCAGGAAAATAGATGCTTGTCAGACGACCATCACAGAGACAGATGAGCTCATTTTTGGATACAGTCTGCCCTTGCTGCTGAGTGTTGTGATAGAAAGTAAGAGATGCAGACAGATGATGAAAACAAGGGGACCCTGGAGGTTACAAGACATTATGTCAATTTTATTTCATAGGTAGCCACATTGACAAAATCCAAACAGTTTTTTCCCCCTTTGGTAAGGATTTGCTTATCTGATGTGGAATAAAAAAACACTATTAACACTGTCATAAAAATAAAGTATATTGAATATGATCCGCATAATCTGCTTTCTATATGAATGAACTATAAACCCTTACACAGAATTTCTACCCAGTCTGTCATGTTTAGGGTTAAAAAGAAATATTAGACAGTTTCTGCCTTTTTAAGGTTGAAGGAGTAAAATAATTCATCTTCAACATGTCAGGGTTTTAGAAAGCTGGAAACAGTCTGAGAGCAATCAAACACAAAACAGGGTTAGCTCCACAGGATATATTATTTTTAGGCCCTGGTGATTTTTTCTCCCATGTTTAAGCGCTGATTTTTTTGGCGATCTTTGTCTTTATTCATATCTAAAAATATTGAAAAATAGTACAAACTTCATTGAATGTCTGGAGTACGAAATAAAAAGAAGTATCTTCAAATTGCCACAGAAGAAAAATCTGAAAAGCACTGTCATTATTTTATACTATTAAATATATACATTTATTCTCTAAACTGCAGGTACACTTTAAAAATACCTAACTATTTCATGTTGCAAAAGTCAGAAAGCTGAATCATAAACTCAGAATTTCCTGTTTGTGACAAAATGTCTTTTCAGGAACAGTGTTATTTAAAAGCTGTGGATTTTACACCAGAAACAAGTCCTGTCTTTTACCCCATGTGATTAAGAAACTAATGGAGTCTACTTTTTTATCTGTTTGTCTGTTCAAACTCTCTTAGATTCCAGTG
Organism: Xyrichtys novacula; assembly: GCA_962446985.1. NCBI lineage: Eukaryota > Metazoa > Chordata > Actinopteri > Labriformes > Labridae > Xyrichtys > Xyrichtys novacula. The sequence goes on from OY660877.1 coordinate 11,996,928, forward strand.
ATGCCTCTGTTCAAACTCTTCAGCAGTGTTTGTCATAATTATTTTGAATTCTGTGTCTTAAACTTTGTAGGAACATGCTGCTGCTGTCTTGGCCAGAAAACTCTTGTAAAAGTAATAATAAGTTGTAGCCCGAATATTTTAAAATCTTCAGTCAAAAGTCTTAAATCCCAGCTTGCAATGTTCCTGGCAGCTGTCCTCTAAGGTTGTTGATTCTAGTGTATGAGTCTGATTGTTTCATTATTTAAGACTTTGTGCTGCTGGTGCTGCCATATTCAGCCTGGTCCCCACCAGAAATTAGGGCCAACCCAGTAAAATAAAGGTCAAACAAATAGATGAATACAAAAAAATGGATTCCTCTGTGCTTTTACTGCTATTGCAGGTCAATGTCAGCCATACAAAAAGTAGATTTTAAAGTAGAAGATCATGAGAGGTGTAATTCTGAGGGAGGTAGTTGTAGATACAGCCATTCCTCAAGTATAAGGGCATTTTTGAACAGAGAGGATGACTTTTACATATTTCTTCATGAGGGAAGTATTCACACTCTGACATTATAAATAACACATCATAAATAAGACTTGTCCAGAACTTGCTTCATTTATCTCTTCTATCTCACTTCTGTGGGGTGATGTGTTTTTCCAAGACCGTTGTAGCTAAAGCTCAGAATTTTTCAAGTTTTAACTTTTTTTTCTGCAAAATCTTGACAGTTTTCCTTTAAATAAAAAAAGAAACAAACAAACTCATCTTTCAGCTGTTCAATATGATGGAGTCCGAAGGCCACATTAAGAAAAAAAATCAAGACTTTGAGATTAAAGGTCAAATTCCGAGAATAAAGTCATTACTAACGAGAATAAAGTCGTAATAAAGCAATCACTTAGGAGAATAAAGTCGTAATAAAGTAATTACTTATGAGAGTAAAGTCAGAATAAAGTCCTTATATTATAACTTGTTGTTTAAGATGACAGTTGTTGAATTGAGAGCCATGGAGCATTTTGTGAAAATGTACTTAATCTTTTGGCACATCAGCACCACATTATCATAAGTATAATTATGATTTTATTACAACCCTATTCTTGTAAGTAATTATTTTTTTCTTGTTCGTAACGACTTTAATCCAGAACTCTGTTTTTTTTTCTTAATGTGGCTCTAATACTCCATCGTAGATTTTTTTCCAGACACTCAGATCATTCATTCACCACAGGGACAACTTTTAATACTTGATAATTTCAGCCTGCAGACGCTGGTGACTAAAGTCCTCCATACACTGAACAAGATTCCCCTTTGTTGGGGATATTACCATGCAGTAGCAGAGTCTTATTGCTGAGAGTACACACTAGAGATAAGCCTGTCTATCTTGTGGAAATCTGCCATGGTGTATTTACGAGAGCCCATTACACTGCTACAAAAGAGTCGAGATAGGAGCCAATTGGACCCTGAATATACCTTGGTGTCTGGAGGTAGAATCCGCGTTGTCACATAAAGGATCTCTGGATAAACAATTAGAGACTTTCTGCCATGAATACAGAGAGCACTTTTCAAAAATCTTGCTTTGAGCAAATATAGGTTATAAAACTCAGGTATTAATACAAAATGGCTTAGTGTGCATCTTGAGGAGCAAACTAAAAAACAAAACAAAACAAAACCTACTCCCTTTATTCACAGACAGCCAAGAGGCATTTGAATCTGCTGACATGAGCAGAATAATGAGGACACTGCTGGCTGCTTGGAAGCCCTTTAATAGGGTCAGGTTTTTTTGGTTGCACTGGAGAGGTTTGGATCTGGAAGATAGGAACAATTAACCATGTTCTATCAAGTTCTATACTATATGATGAACTGCACAAAGCAGTTTTTCCAACACTGATATTTGCTTGTCTTCAAGAAAAGAAGACGATTATTTGGATTGTAATAAAGGTTAAATTGACTGTGATTGTTGAAAATGTTGGTCTTGTAAGCACATTGATAGCATACTTTTCCTCTATTTCAGAAATCAGAGGATGGTTTCAGCTTTAACACCACCTGCACTCCTATTCTCCTCTAACCCAGGCTCCTTTTCTTCTCTTTCTTAAATCTATTTTTTTCATCCTCTGCCATCTCCACCTCCATCTCATTGCTCTTTCCTACCCTGAGCCTCTCTCTCCTCTCTCTGTTCCCTCTTCTCAATTCCTCACCTCTCCTGTCCTCTGCTCTCCTCTCTTCTGCCACTGTTGTGTCGCTGCATTATTGATGCCAGCCTATTTGGTGTCGCAGTGGTGGCAGGAAATAACATGGACTATGAACGAATGAAAAATAAAGAAAAAAGACTCAACGGAAAAAGAAAAAGTAAACATTTCCCAGCGTGTTCGACGGGTTAAGCATGAAATAAGTAATTCTGGAGTAGATTTTTTCTGACTTATGGTTGTGGAGAGCAACAATACTGCTTTATGGACTATGCAAAGCAAAACTGCGATAAGTAATGACTCAATGCAATAATAAAAAGGCGTTTAGTATTGGCTGAAATGTAAATATGATTAAGTATCAAGGTCAACTTCAGTCGTTTCATCAGAGTGTGCAGATGAAGAGATTTAATCACAACTAGAGAAGCAAAACATAGAAAGATGTGAAAGACAGAATTAAACAAGAATCAAGCTAAAGGTCCGCTTTGAAATTTTTCTGAAGGACTTTTCTTTTTATCAGACTGACAGTTGCTTTGTGCCATTTGTAATCTAATGTAAATGCAAATATAAAGTCTATAAATTACATATTATTTGTACCTTTGAGGTCATTGTGAAAAGCTTTTTTAGGAGTCGGATGAAGAGTAAAGTGGATGACAAAGAGAGATAGAAAAATGAAGCAATGGAGAGACAGAGAAACGAGTGAGATGTAACAAACAAACTGTCGACTCATACTCAAATGACTGTATGGCTGTGGAGGGTCAACAGTGCACTCAGTTTGCCTAAAGAGTGGTCTATGAGTACCATACACTGGCATGAAGTACCCTACAAAAACCCAGCATACACACAGAGCCATTATAACTACCCCTCACATATGCATGTTGCAAAGACACTCTATTATGCAGCTCTACAGGACAGAAAAATCTGAAAATTGAATCCAGAAATAAAATAAAAACAAACTGAGAATGGATCGGCTGGAAGCAACACTCAAAATCCTCGGCTACTCTCTTCTCTGTTTATCTGTTTTAAAAAAAAAAAAGCAACAAATGTGTCTCCCATCCTCGCCAGCTTGAGCTCCCTTTACAATAAAGGATACTGAAAGCTGTGTCCTTGTCCAACCGTATCATTGAAAATTAGAGTGATTCATCGCAAACAATGTTACACAATGTTAAAGGGAATAGAAATAGAAAGGCCAATGTCTGATAACGACTGGAGGAAGTGTGACAAAAGGTACACCATTCCAAGGGGGCAATTGATAAAAATGCTGAGCAGGTTACTTGTTATCTTCTTCTTCTTTTTTTCCACCAGAGAAGTAAGTAGAGCTGCACTATGAACCATGATTTTTCCTTCATTGCAATGTGAGCATGTACAAGAAACAGCTACTAAGCACCCTCTGTGTGCAAAGTAAGTGTGTGAAGTCTGGATCATGAGGCATACATTCATCTGCTTTTACGATCAGGTGAAGCCACAGCTAGCGGTGAACTACCTTTACATTATTCGTCATGGAAACAGCAGCTGCTTCAAATAAGCCAAACAACAGAGAGACAGCAACTGTAACTTTCAAGCTATTATGCATACTTCAGCCCCTACTTGTTTAACGCACCTCATATCCTCACTGCAAAACTGTCAGACTATGTCATCACACTATATGTCTGCACAGACGTCTGGTATACTTTCGGCCTTTTTGTAAGCACACTCATTTTTAACATTCTGACTGGAAGCATTTAGGATTGGTCTCCTGTGGATTACTGTAGTGCCTACAGAGCAAACAAAGGCACTCAACCTGCAGCGGCCCAAACCATTTATGATAAAAGAAACAGGCAGAAAATACAGTTCTTTGCATTTATTAACATATATGTCTGCAGCATGTTTGCTGTTTATGCAGTTTTGTTTTTTTGTGTGTGTCTTTGTGCTGCAGGTTCTTTCATAATTCTGTAACTGTCTTTGTTTGGAGCTTTGTATATATTTTTTTGAATGTGCATTCTCTTGACATTACAGCTCATTTCTCCTGATGTAAATAGTTTGTGCTCATAAAATCTAAATGCCTTACAAACATCATAAGCAGTGGAGGCACACTCGCAAATTTCAACTCAGTCAGGCTTTTGTCCTCGAGATGGACCTAAATCACTCCTGGAATGAGCACTTTAATCTCTCCCGTGTACACACACACACACACACACACACACACACACACACACACACACACACACACACACACACACACACACACACACACACACACACACACACACACCACCATCACAACCGCCGCCGTCCAATTACTCTCCTCTGAGACAAAGAGAGGCTCCGAATCAACACTGGGCAGAAAGCAAACCATTGCAGAGCCAGAGTAGTAGCAGCAGGCAGATAAGGAAGATAATTGTAAAGGCTGTATCGACGAGGGAGATTTTCTTTAACTCTCGAATTCAGCCCCTTAAATCGAACCCAGACATAAATGATAAATTGCAGGGATCCAAAAGCTGTTTAGAGTTAGATAATTGGTGAAACTGTTGAGCTTATCTGTGATACACAACATGTGATCGATTGGTCTGCTGTACAGTTGTCTCTTGATTCATATGAAAGAGCTGCCCACACAAATAAATCTTTATCTTTTATAAATCTCAGGCTCTAATCTGAAATAGATTCTGTGTATTTGGTCTATTTTAACCCTCCTATTAACAAAGATTTTTTCCTTCAATATCTACTCCTGTGAGTTAATAGCACCTCTGGATTTAGATCAATGTCACGTCGCATAGTTTGCTCTTTATCTTACTCAGGCAGCTTAGAGGCTGTTTACATTTCAGCTGTCGAAAATGCTCCACAAATGTATTTAATCCTTATCCAATCTCTTCTGTTGTGTATTTGTTGGCTCTCCTCTCTGCTTATACTGACCTTTTTGCATTTTTCTAGACGTTGCTTCTGTCCTTCATTTTACGAAACAGTAGGAGTGCATTATAATTTTGTACAGGATCTTCTAACTGTTGGTGAACAGCTGGATCGAACAGATACTCCCTCGAGACTCTGGCAGAGTGAATAATGTGAAGAGAGAGGAGTGATCCATCGCGTAGGCCATTACCAATGCTGGAAAAAGAGGGAGGTAAAGTGGTGTTCTGTGCATGTGTTGTTGCATATACACTCACAGATAAGACAGCCTGACGAGATGCACGCACAGCTTTCTATCAGATGTGACATTCCTTTAGTGTTCGATCCACATGTAAAAATGAAAGCCCCTTTCTCTCTCTCAGTCTCTCTCTCTCTGCCAGCTCCCTTTCATCCCCCTCTATCCCCTCCTCTCTTGGGGTGAGAATTGAAAAATCAATAGAGCTAAATGGAGTTGCCGCGGAAGCCATTGAGTGTCCTTTCTAAGTGCTGGAGGAACAAGGACAGTAAGAAGCAGCTGTGACACCCTGTAGTCACCTCCTCTCCTTCTGGCCTCAATCCACAACACTCCTTAATCAAAAGTCAGCGCTGCTCTGTGAGCTTCTTCTCATTATTCACAGCACAGCTCTGCAGAATATCCTACACTTAGATGACTTACATTATCAAACATTCATATGATATTCAAATTCTAAGTAACACAGTGTGTTACAGGTGAGACAGAAATGTGTGGAAACTATTGACTGAGTAATTGATATGGACAGCACGCCTCCACTCTTGCAAAAATAAAACAGAAAAACAAAAACAGTCAGTCATGCGAGCAGATGTTGGGGAGAATAAACTGTGAAAACAATATGATAAAAGAAAAATGGGATACTTTTGGTAGACAGATGTGTTAATTTTCCTACCTTGCCTACTTATCTGCCTGTCTTATTTTTAGTTAATTTATTTTCTGATTTTTTTCTTTTATTTATTTTCTTTTATGTATTTTTTTACTATTATTTCTATTTTTGACCTCCATTTTGTCTGTTTTGTTTGACGTTTGTTTGTCTGTCGCAACAATGAAAAAAATAATAAACTCTGATTTAAAAAACAAACAAACAAACAAAAACAGTGAAGCCAAAATACTGCCTCAATAGAAATATTTTTTGTTTTTCTGTGCATTATCCCTGACACATACCACTCATTTTAGCAGGAAAAAGACATTTCTAATTGACTTTAATGCAGTGGTTCTCAAGTTCAGTCCTCGAGCCCCCCCGTCCTGCATGTTTTGGATGTTTCCCTGCTCCAACACACCTGATTCAAATTATGTAATTAAGCCATTTCAGAGCTTGATAACGAGCTGATCATTTGAATCAGGTGTGTTGGAGCAGGGAAACATCCAAAACATGCAAAAACGCCACTTACAATAGCCTCCCTTACGTTGTGTGGATTGTACATGGTTAATACTTCCCTTTCCATCATCAGAGGTCACTATGTAAAGCACCCATAAGGATCAACACATTCCATTCACACACTGTTGGCACAGCCGGCAGGGGTATTTTGGGGTTTCAGCATTTATTGCAAAGTTGTAGGTATTTTCTGATTCAGGGTTTGACCTCAGTTTGACATGAAATACCGCACACACCTTCAAAGCATGCGTGAGATTTTGAAGTCAGCAGTTCAGATACAAAGAGCAGCGGTTTCTGTCTGGATCCACCACTTTGCAGCCACAGACAGAAATCAATTGTAAAACAAGTTAGAGACACAAGTTTCTCCTTTGTCAGAGGACTTTAATCAATAATGCAATCCAACCACGAGACACACTGGCACTATAGAGATCCACAAAAACTCTTCAAACCAGGACCACCACTGCACCACTAGTTTAATCTCGGAGTTTATGAGGACAGATATTTTTAAATAACTTTCTTACACAGTTCAATTCAACTAAGCAGGTCAAGCTGTAGTAATGCTGTAAAATCACTAAAATAGTAGTGTTTAAATATTAAGCCTACTTTTTCTCTTCAAACTGTCCATTTGTGTTAAGTGTGATGTCTCGTTAACCTCGAGTATTTCTCACCAGTTTCATTCATATTTGATGAAAATCTCTACACTTGTAATTTGTACTGGTGTGAATCTCATCACTATTCTCTTTGACTGCTCTACAAATTTCCTCCATGCTTCTTCTTAAGATTCGACTAAAGGAGCAAATAAGATCCTGGCTGTCAACTGAGTGAACTGTACTTGTGAAAGAGAGGGAATGAGAGAGGGATAATAAGACACAGAGGTGACTTGAGAAGAAGTGGGACTGAATTAAAGTGTGTTTTTGGGTTGTTTGCTAAGAAAAGTCAGCAGTCTGCTCCATGGCTGCACCCTCTCTTTGTCACATCTGTCCCTGCAAGTCTCTAGAGATAAGAACACAGAGTAAAACTTTTCAATCTTACTTTGACCTAGAACAAACAACCACCTGGATGGAAAGCTCACACACCAGCACCCACAGAGACTGCAAAGAAAACACTGCAGTGTTCAACACACTGTTTTTTTTAGTTTCTTGCATGCACACAAGAAACTAAAGCCTCTTGTTTAATTTAAACTGTAAAAAAAAAAAAAAAATGCAAATAAGGGCAAAAGTAATTTTCAGAAAAAGTGCACATGATGATGCAGGCTCACACAATAAGACCCAAATACAAATCTTTGATAATCTTCTTAGGGGGCACAATTTCAGAGCTGGCTGTAATTCTGAGGCATTTTCTAATAATTTCAGTCTGAGGTGAATATATGCTGTGTCCCAAGGGTCAAAGATTAGATTACATTTACATCCACCATCCATTATAAGTGAGCACGGGAGAGTCTGCGCATAAGAGAGCTTTTCACACAGAGGGAATTTATTGGCTTATCATGAAAATCGTTTAGACTCTAGGTGTTTATTTTTCTTCTTTTTTTTTTATAAAAGGATTTTCTCTGCTCAGTGATGGCCTGCTGAGCTGGAGTAACTCAATGCCCTTCAGATGGATGATTACCTTTCAGGGGTCTGTCTTAGTTTGGTGTCCTTAAGCAAGATCATTGATTTATCCTGCTCCCCAGACACCTGTCAGACTCTGCCTTTTAATATCTTTAAGGGATAAAAAATGATTGCAATATAACTTTTTTTCCCAAAAATGTGCATGCTGTGGATTATATTGCTGAGCTGTCGACATTCCTTATCAACACCTCAGTGCCGACATTTTCCCTTAAGTTTAGATGCTTATGACAAGAGCAGTGTAGGCAGTTACACAGACATTAAAGCAGATTTTGCCTTTTTAGCATCATCACTCAATGACTGTTTTAGCCAGGAAGCTAACGTATCTTTTTGACCTACAAGGGCATGAATGTAATAATGGGTAAGCTCTGCAAGAATAGTGATTGTAATGAAATATTTTGACTTTTTGCTGTTAGGGCTGTCACAATACGATATTGATATCGGATATCAGTTCGATATCAGCCAAAAAACAAATATCAGATTATGTCGGCCTGCATCTAAAACCTCCGACATCAGCACTCCAATACAAGTAGTCCATTCCAGACTCCACTTCAACCCTCTAGCTAGCAGCACCAGGATCCGGCATGCAGAGCCCACATAATCACAACAACAGTGTGTGCTAAGGTACTAACAAAGTAGCAAGGAGTGAGAGTGATGTCGACTGTGGCAGTATTTTTCTTAAAAGTCTGAAAAAGACATTGCAGCTTGTCATGCACAAGTTTGTGCTAATATCAGATCAATATCGGTGTCGGCTGTACTGAAGGCTACAGTATCGGTATCGTATCGGAAATAAAAAAGTTGTATTGGGACACCCCCATTTGCTGTGCTCCATAATACAATAACATAAACTGTATGTAGAAGCTCGCTCATACTAAGAAATAGCGCAAGTGATCCAAACAACAAAAAGCTCCTAACTATCTTTAGATCCAATCTGTCAGACTGTATGTTCCCATGTGCTTCCCAGTGAAATGCACCATGACTTAAACTGTAATGTTGGTTACTCAACTGTTGCCTTTTTGATCAGTTTTTAGCCTCTTACCTGCAGCAGCGCTGGTACAATGTCCTCCCAACACTATGCTTTTATACTTAAACATCTTACCGTGAATCTTCAAAAAATTGATGTCCCTGTACGACACCACTTTGAAATTCCCAATTGCAGCTTTCAGAGGCATAGCTTACATACACATTGGGGGCATATAAACAGTCTCAGAAATGCTACAAATCGCCCCTGTGTTCTGCTTCTGCTCCCACCTCTAAGAGGAGGATCAGAGGTATGAACAGCTTTAACACCCTGCACGACACATTGCAACCAAAGAGAAACAGGCAAATAATGATCCATCCTTGAACTGGCAATATGTAAGGGCCATGTGACATGGCTAGGGAACAGTTGTCCTTCTCCTTGTTAAATCATGTGTGAAACATGTGAGACTTCTGCTACTCTTAGCTGCTACAGTACTTCTCTGCTGAGTTTTGGAGCAGAAATGTTCCAATACATCAACGTATACTTTTAGTACACTTAATGCCAAACTGGTTGTAGGGCACAGGAAAAGTGGATTGTGCACAGGGCAGAGCACATCTCCTCTCTGTTTTATCTGCATACATGAAAAGTCAAGGCAGGGGGAGCAGCAGCAGCAGCAGCAACAAACTCTGAACAGGTCAGAGCAGGCAGCACATATGACACTGATAAAACACAATGCAGCACAAAAAGGAGGAGCTGGGGTGGAGGTGGGTTACAAAGTGGTTGTTTAATGCTGCGTTTCAGTTACCTTGGAAGTCAGATGTCGGAGCTGGGAACGACGCTACACTCGAGTTGACGGCGTTCCGGTAAACAAGTCGGAAAACCAAGATGGACGCCTACTGTTAGCTGTTGTTTACAATTGTAAGCTGTCGTTAGCTGTCTTTAGCTGTTGTCAGTTGTTGTTAGCAATTGTCAGTTGTCGTTAGCTGTTGTCAGTTGTTGTTAGCTGTTGTCAGTTGTCGTTAGCTGTTGTCAGTTGTTGTTAGCTGTTGTCAGCTGTCGTTAGCTGTTGTCAGTTGTTGTTAGCAATTGTCAGTTGTTGTTAGCTGTTGTCAGTTGTTGTTAGCTGTTGTCAGCTGTCGTTAGCTGTTGTCAGTTGTTGTTAGCTGTTGTCAGCTGTCGTTAGCTGTTGTCAGTTGTTGTTAGCTGTTGTCAGCTGTCGTTAGCTGTTGTCAGTTGTTGTAAGCAGTTGTCAGCTGTCCTTAGCTGTTGTAGTTGTTGTAAGCAGTTGTCAGTTGTTGTTAGCTGTTGTCAGCTGTTGTTAGCTGTTGTTAGTCATTGTTAGCTTATAGTTGTAAACAACGCATAACACAGTATTTTACTCTTACAAACACCATAGCACTGTGTTCACAGTTTGATGTTGGGCAGTACAACATATACCACTTATTTAATTTCACAAAATAAACAGATATGCTAATAACAAAACATTACGAGAGCGTTCACTGTTACTCTTTACTGTTGATGCACTGCGCTGCCATCTTGGATTATAAAATTATCGTCAAATCAGGGTTGGTGAGGATCGACTTTCCGAGTCAAAAATCCGACTTCAAGGGGGCATTCCAGATGAATATCTGACTTGGAGCTCGGAAATTCCGACTTTCAAGTAAAACTGGAACGCAGTATAAGAAGCAGCAAAACAAGGCAGTTCTGTGGGCTAAGCTTGACTATTGTGTCTTCAATCAGCAAATACACCCATGATATTTAGCTTAACTTCAGATTTCCCATAGACCTACAAACAACAAATAAGTTATGGTACATTTAAATGATGCAAACAACAATAACATGGTCAGCAGTGTAACACTGTCTGCACATCTCCCAGAAGATTACAGGAAAAAAATCACTGTGTCAAATCCTGTGATCCTGTAAGGACAGTATTTGTATTATATGCATGTTTCTACCTGAGTAAATACTCCCTTTCAGAGGCTTTCTGCAGGAATAAAACTCTAAGCTTCAGTGTGAATTAGTCCAACAACTCTCAAGAGGCATGACAGATAACAGAGATCTGCTGCCAGGTGAGCTATTACCCATAACTAAACAGACTTTCCACTTTAGGCTTTGCTTGTGAGTGTGTGTGTGTGTGTGTGTGTGTGTGTGTGTGTGTGTGTGTGTGTGTGTGTGTGTGTGTGTGTGTGTGTGTGTGTGTGTGTAGGATAACAAGGTCTTCTGCCCTCTTATCTCCAGCAGCGAGCAGAAAGAAAGTGATGGAGGGCCTCCGGTAATTAGAATGAAGAGCCTCTCCCCTCGCTACACAAATAATGATAGCCCTTCACCTGCTGTAGAAAATCACCTTAAATCAATGCTGGGACACGCACACACGTGTTGAGACACACACAGTCTCCTCACCTGCTCCAGTTTCCAGTGGAACTCTGCGGGTCTGAAAGTGTCGACCTGAGTGAAATCTCTCCTGAGCAGGAACACCAGGCGGCAGTTATGAACATACAGAGAGTAATGATGCCGGTTCATTTCTGCAACAACAAGACAAACACACAAACACACACATATAAACACGGTTTTAAATTGCTCAGTGTATCAAATTACACAACATTGCCCTCTATTCCGAGGACAAAAAGCTGACAGACTGGCTGCTTAGATTTTTGTCTGAAGCAATTCAAGGCTGCTCCAAACATTGTCATATTGCACAGCCATGTGAAAATCATTTCAGAGAATATAAAGGGTTTGTCCTCGTCAGAACTCCGCTGTTGGCATGGCAAAAAAGAGTCCACTGAGTCACAGAGTGCATGCTAGTGGAATTTCTGTTTTCTAAGACTATCAAATAATGTCTGAATAAGGAGGCAGTGAAAGGCGAGTCAAACTTGCTCTTCTATGATAAATGAGCTGGAGCTTACATGGGTTGTGGGTTGAGAAACTAATTCTACACTAAATGCCTGGAAAATTTAGTGAAGAGTGCTTGTCTTTGAGGAACAGTTTTCTGTATTCTTGTTTAAGCATTGGGGTTTGCCATTTGCCATTTTTTTCATCTTTATTTTGAGCTAAAAGTCAGATTTTAAAAAATAGGGCATCAAATTTGGTGAGAGCTCTTATTTTTCTTCATATTTAAAAAAAATAAAATAAAATGTGACACCTGTAGTACTCTGTCACCACATTTTAACTCAATCCACTCACATATGGGAAATATGGTAATTTTGTGTTTTTCCCCATTAAAAATATCAGTGACATGGTGCACAATAACTGTTTTTCATTTATTATGTTTTTGATGGTCAGGGCTGAAGTTGTTGAAGAGATATGAGTTGAAAAAAGTTTTTAAAAAAAGTTAGAATATGATTATTTTATGAACACTTATCTGCATGTCCGTTTTGAAGACAAAGTAGGCTTGATGGAGCTTAAAATTAACAGGAGCCAAGGGTTAATATATGCCATTCAGTGGATTGATTTGATCTGATGTTTTTGATCAGGAGGGCAATGCTAGTATTGAGAATAAATCACTGTGGTAATGTGATTCTGACCAATTAGAACCCAATAATTATTTAGCTTTGACCAAATCTTCTAATTTGTGAGTTCTTCCAAATCAAAAACACAATTTTTTTCAAATATTCAGAATCCTGACTTTCTGGTTTGCTGGTGGAAGTAAGTTTTGCATCAGGGAATTAGCCATAATTTGGTTATAACAGTATTCTTACGTGATGTTTTCAAGTTTTTTCAAGACCTCATGACACTACATTTGTTAATCTGCTATTTTTTCTGTCTCGGGCCCAGAGGAAAGGAATGATGGGATGCAACACATGGCACAGTGATGCCCTCACACTGAGCCTTCTGGCACTATTCACATCCTCAAGCAAGAAGTTTCAAGTGAAAAAAAAACAACCTATTTATCAGATTTTGATGGTCTAGCACAGACTACTATGCAGTTTTGCACCACAAGACCGGGCTACTCATTTCCCGAGCTAATAAGCCATCTGTGAGAGCATTGTGAGAGCGTGCAATGTGCAGATGGCTTCCTTAATTACACAGTTCAGAGGACCCAATTCAGAAATGCAGTGGGAGAAGTTGTACGTTTCAAAGGCCATTTCCAATTTTAGCGTAATTATACTGTTATTTTAAAGTTATATTTTTCATCATGTAACACTGATTCAAGGTTTCCACTCAACACTTCAAAGTCAGCGGATAAAAGATCTTTTAAACAGAAGTATTATGACCATGTGGTTAATTATTTTCATTTTCTGACTCACATTTAAGAAGCATTGTTGAGAAATATCCCACTATCATTGTGTATTGAAGAAAAAGATCCACAGAACAGTGGATGGTTAGGGGTCAGGGATAGTGTATACTTGCAGATTTAGTCAAAATGTTTTGGCAGAATTTATTGATCTGAAAGAAAATACTTGATTTTGTACATCTGGGTCCTTGTCAGAAATGAGAAACAAGAAAGTAAAATTCAGAGCTCATAAAATGAGCAGGAAATGTTGTTAATGTAGGAAAATGGAGAAATGTGTGACAGCAGTATGTATGCTCCTAACTTCTTTACCTGTCTTATCAGAGTTACACAGTAAAGTTTCCTTCTCAGCTCTGAGTCCTGGACTGGGTCCATGTTTCATCCACGTAGCGATGGTGAACTGGTCTGTCAGGTTTTGGGGCACCACGTGATCAGGGACGTTGGCAGCTTGACGGCCATCAAAGCGGTAGATGAGGTCGCTCTCCCGGCCGCTGTCAGTCAGCAGAGACACCGTCCAGTTTGCGGATGGGCCGGGGGCAGGAAGGAGGTCAGTGCTGCCGGATGCTGCACCTGGATGTGTCAGTCAGAAAGCAGGACACTGTCAGGACAACTGCACAGGGAATCGACCTTGAGGAAAACACTGCTTGGCTTTATTTCTTATTTTCAGAGTATAAGTACTAAAAAAGAGAGACAAGTAAAAGTGAGTGAATCAGTGCAAGTTTAGAAATATGATCATTTTTGCAGGAATAAAACCCTTTTGTATAGTTGTTCTGCTTTATTACTAAAGCCACAGGAAAATTGTCTCTGAAATGCATGACTGGTGTTTGTAAAAGTTGATTACAAATAAGCTTTGTGCAGGATCGACATTGTAAATTCGGGTTATTTTAACACCTGTTCTGTATTTATTTACAAACCAGAGTTTGTTTGATTAACTATATCTGTTAAGCTCTAGGTTGTAAATCAGACTGCATATGAAATTTCAATTTCTAAAATGGTGTTTGTAGAAAGTTTAAAATATTTAAAGTGACAGATTGGCTAAAAAAAAAAAAAAAGCCCTTGTAAAACAGACGTGTTTATACATTCAGGCTCAAAAAGTTTGTAAATTAGCAGTTTAGCTTCATTTACACTTCCACCTCGTGGCAGGATACCTCCCACTACAACTTCTTTATCATCTCCCCTTCCATGTAAATGTTTCAGTATCGTGACGATGGGTCAAAGTCCTCCTGTACCAGCATTGGAAGGAACAGAGCTATAACAGGAGTGGGACTGGACCTCTGCGAAACAGCAGGAGCAGGCGGAACAGTATTGGGTGTGTGCTGATCCGGTTGTATAAGATCTCACTGTGTTTTTACACATCATGCCTTATGTGCTTTTGTTGCAGCACAACCTAAAGTTACACACCAGGACACTAATAATATCAACACTTGCGTGGAACTCATACCAGAAACGAGCGCACGCAAGGTCCGTCACGCTGAAAAAAATCCGTATGTATCAATGTGTGCGGGCGCCGCAATCCACGTGTGTTTCCTTGATAAATCCCAATCAGCGTGGAATTGAGCGCAGATGTCGGAGTGACTGGGCCCGTCCCCGTTACGCCCTCCTATAAATATGCAGATTTATTTAAATAGGGTCTCCCTGTCCTCGCACGCAGACAAAATGACAAGAAAAACTAAATTTACGGCGTGCGAGGTGGAGGTGCTGGTGGCGGAGGTGGAGGAGCGACAGCGTGTTTTGTTTGGCAGCCTGTCCAGTGGCGTCAGTGCAAAACGAAAACGCTTGGAGTGTGAGAAAGTTTGCGAGAGGGTGAATGCGGTGGGTTCCGAGACACGCACCCCCGCGAAGATTAAAAAAAGTGGTCGGACCTCAAGGTGGAGGTCAAGCGGCGTACCGCTGCCCTCCGGAGGAGTACCGGCCAGACAGGTGGGGGTCCGGGGGAGGAGACCCTCACGCCGTTTGAGCAGCGGGTGGTGGCGATTATTATTATAGGGTAAGTGGCGTGTCACACAAATGTCCACATGCTTTGCCATCCCACTGAGCAAAAGACGTATATTAGACGTCTAGTCTAAGTTTATACTTCATTTCAACGTCGGGATTCAGTCTATTTTTAGACGAGATTTATACTTCGCCCTCAACTTCATTTTTGATAACTTTTTATGCAATAAACAACTGTAATGTGCATAACTGACCTCTAAATACTGGATTACATTACCTATGATACCGTGGAGAGAGATGTAAACGCAACAGATACACAGAAGCAGGAATTGAAATGAACTAATATTTTTATTGTGTCACAGAAATCAATGTGTCGGCCGTGTCGCCGGCTTGCGGAACCCCGGCCCGCGGCAGCCCGTCCGCCGGCTCGGAGTCGTCGGCCAGGACCAGCGGCATTCGGGCCACCCCGGCCCCCTGCCCCAGCACCAGCACCAGCATCAGCACCAGCGCGCCGAAAAGCGGTGGAGCGTCCACCAGCCGCAGCGCTTCCGCTGGACCACCCGGACGCGGGTGGTCCTCGCGGAGGGGGTCCTGCAATCGCAGGAAGAAATCATCAGGGGGATCGCGGGGATCAACGAGCGGCTGGACCGGCTCGTAAATGTCCTCGAGCGTCTGGTGGAGAAAATAAATTAATTTGGCTCATTGAACTGTGTATTCACTTCTTACCCATTCACACTGTGGCGATGAGATTCTCCCGCGCGAGGACGGCGGCCCGGCAGGGATCAGCTCGCATCCCTCCGTCTGCTGCTGGTTCGTCATGTGGGGCGACGTGCTGCTCGGCCACGGGGATGTGGTGCACGCTTGTCACATAGTGAGTCACCAAACACCGCCACACAGCGTCGCCAAAGTGCGAATCACAGTCAACGCAAGTATCAGCTCAACGCCAATTTCTACACCACCTCCTGACTTTGCGTTGATTAGCGCTGGAACCGACGCTCGTTTCGCGATGATAAATCTGGACGTGTGCGCCGATTTTGGCGTACGCAAGGTTTTCTTGCGCCGCAAGCGTTGATACATGAGGCCCCAGGACACTAATAATACAGCATTGCAGGTTAAACAAAAAAGTACAAAAGGGAAAAAGTTGCAGAGTTGCATTGTAGAAAGGGCTCAGATCGGTTCATCAGCATCGGCCTCACAAATCCTTATCCTTTAATTCGTATTCTGAACCTGCTTCTTAAATACAAATCTCAGGGATATTTAATTGAAAGCCTATGGTCCTTATTCTCCAAAGCTTTGCAACAACAGCAACTTTATTTGAAAGAAGACTTTAAAAAAAGAAGTTTGAAAGCTTGTAATTTAGTTTTCAGTAAGAGAGGTTCATTTTACCATCAGTATTATGTTTTGAAAATAGTATTAACATAATGCTAAAATATCAGAATCCTTCTCCCTACATCTCTATACTAATCTGTCAGTTTTTTTTTCTTTTAAACTGTATGTTTGTCCTGAACAATATTCAAATGTCTCTTTTTTAAACAAAACCAATTATGTGGTATACAACAATAAAGAGACAAGTAGCACAGGTATAAATAGAGGGAAATAATGAACACAGGTCACAGGTGAAGTAGCATTTGGAAATTTAATTAAAGGAGGAATATTTCAGAATAGTCTCCAAGATTAAAATTGCATGAAAACTGGCGTATTAACAGACTGCACAGGCAAAGATGTCAAGAGGTAATTTCGACTTTGAATTAAATTTCTTCCTTGTCACTCATTATTAATACTACCCTTTGCTCTCTCATGGCCCACGCCTCAATAATAAGACTCCCCTTTTTATTCCAGCAGTTTTCTCCACTTCTCTCCCACTTGAAGTTTTCCTCTCTTTTTTTTTTCTTTACCTACCACAGAGTTTTTGCAGAGACTTCTCAGAGTACGTTTCCCGATCGCAGCCCTTTCCAATGTGATTGGTCTGCAGCTCCACCATAGCCTTCACACCGGACAGGGGACCTCCACATGTCTCTAAGTGCATCTTGGGAAACAGCTGCTTACTCCCTGTTCCTGGCTCATAATCCACCCGCTTGTTCCAACCTGTGAGGGCGAAATAAGTTCAGCAGTCATTTCTTTTAGCATCATATTCCCTCTACACCTTCATTAAACACACTGAGAACCATCTAAATATCCAGTATTATATGAGTCAAGGCTTCACTTGATTTACACGAGACTGATCAAACTATTTAAGCGTTCGTTGTGATTGTTCCTGCGATATATATTTACCAGTTCTACTTTTCCTGTCTTTTATGGTTATCCAATAAACAGCAGTTTAAAATGATCGGAGCTGCAGTTTCAGTTCACCACTTCATCATTTCATCATAGCACTTCAATCAAGATCAGCCTCTCTATGTGATGGTGTGAATGGAGCAGGTTGAGTCTCGTCGGTGTTTAAAATATTCACTGAGAGGTTATTTTTTTAAAAAGCCACCCTTTTATTTCACTGTATAGTAAGTTTTTTGTTTCCTCATAAAATCTGATAAAAATCTGTTGCAATATTTTATTCTATTTTACATTTCATTATGATTGTTACTATTACTGCCCTTTCTATTTTTTACTCTGCTTACTCATGTTTTCACTTTCACATACTTGTATTGTTGTGTTGTATTTTACCCCTCAACACTTAATAAACTTAAAAGAATATATACTAACATATTTCTTACTTTAATATGAGTTTCTGTTATAAAACTCATAATTACTGTGCCATACTTTTGAGAAATTAGGCTCTAGGATTTCTTAGAGTGTTTATAAAGTTGAATCTATTCTTATCTCTTCTAATCACATCTTATCTTAATATTAAACTTGTCATCGTTTCTTTGACTGTATGGTGATAACGAGTATGATTTGACTAAGTTAAAGGGACATTCTGGCATAAATTTGAGTTGTCAACCGCTTGCTTCTCTAGTTATACCAACTTTAGTAATGACCACATGAAAGCAATACACAGTAGTCTGTGGATCCACGCGCAAACCTCAACCAAAACGCCACTCGATAGCCACAAATAATGCTCAGAACAGCACCTAACTTCATCAACAGCACATATAGGGTCCCAGCCATAGTACTAGCCACCAAACATCTTTTTAACTTTACCTGGTTATTTAGCAAAAAGACCAAACACATCTCACCCACTCCCTTCCTGCAGCCGCTTGTTTGTGGTGGAGCCCTGATGAGTCGATCACCAAGTGCAGTGGAATTTCGCAGCTCAAGGAAGAACATTTATGATCATTACTTCATGGAAATGCAATCAGACCGAGACGCTAAGGCAGAAGAACTACTGTGTCTGCAGTGCAAAATTATTAATATGGTGATTATTACTTGATAGAAATGAACCGCTGCACTCGGTGATCAAACACACACAAACAAGCGGCTGCTGGAAGAGAGTGGGTGAGTTGTGTTTGGTGTCTTTGCTTAAGAAATCAGGCAAAGCTAAAAAGATATTCAATGGCTAGTACTATGGTTGGGACCCTATTGTTGATGAAGTTAGGCGCTGTTCTGAGCATTTTTTGTGGCTACGAGTGGATTTTGGTTGAGGTTTGTGCGTGGAGACATAGACCACTGTGTATTGCTATCGTGCGGTCATTACTAAAGTTGAGATAACTAGAGAAGCAAGTGGTCGGCAACATACATCTCTTAACAGGGTGTCTAACTCGGTGTTACGGTGTGTTTGACCATAACTTAAATTTACACCAGAATATCCCTTTAAGAGTACTGTGGGGTCGTTAACTTGTGTGGAGAAGGGGATAAAGTTGGGGTTAGGGGGACTACAGGGGGACTGGGAGAGAAAAGTGACAAAGCAGGTGGACTAAAAGGGGTCCACTGTCCCTCCTTGTAGCTGTCAGTCTGGTGTCAGGTGTTATATTTTCATCACCCTGGTGTTGTTTTTATCCTCAATGTATGAGAATCTCTAGATCACAGTGGTTAAAGGGATTCGCCAGTTAAATTGTGTTTGAGGATGTGATTCTGTGTGTGTGTGTGCACATGTGTGGGCGGACGCCAGGCATCCCTTGCCAAGCCTAAAGAATATGGTATCAAGTCCTCTGAGACAAACGCTCACAGAGAGAAACAGAGTGTGATTAGGTGGGCGAGGAGGAGTGAGAGGTGAGGTGGAGCAGAATGTATTTAGCCTCTATTGATGCCATGAGGCCCTCTTAAAAAAAAGCGGCAGAAACACAGCTGACCTTTACTCAAAGAGGAAAAAGAGGTTACAAAAGACTTTGCTGTTTGAATACATCGCTGCATTTTGTTTTATTCATGGATTTATGCCGCTGCTGTGTGTTAATGGTTTTACAGCAGGATTATGCAGAAAGGCCTCTTTTAAGGAGCCAAATCTCAAGGAATTATGCAACATTGATGAGGATGCTAGTAAGGTTGGAAAGCAATTGTGTTTTTGTGTGACTCAAATGCAGCGGTTGAATGAAGCAGCGATATCACACGGATCTTAAAATGATGTTCATTCGCTGTGAAAAGAAGACCCAGCTGGTTAATGGTGTTTTTGTTCTCTAAATCAGCCTGTTTTCTTCATAAATACATCTGTTTTCTACTCTGCCAAAATCACCGCCCACCCCCAGAGCTCTTCCACACTACTTAAATCACATTTATCTAAACTTCTGATGCCATTTTAGTCTCTCAGAGCCATGCTGACTCTTTGTCATTCTGCACTTCTTCCCCTCTGTGACGTGCACTGACATTTCCCTCAGTGAGTGTCCTAAAATCCCAAACATTCACGTCGTTTTTAGTCTGAGCTCCATCCGCTCTACAGGATCCTGTCTGTAACATTACACATCTCCCATCTAATCCAGCCTCAAGGGATGAAGTTATAGGTTGCAGTTGGAGATGAAGTATGATACATAGCATGTCAGTGAGCTACGGTGGCCCTGAGGTGAAAAACACAATGGCAAATCAGAAAACACAACACAAAAAGAGAAAACACAACAGCAAAAGAGAAGCCATAACACAAAAAGAGAAAACACAACACAAAAAGAGAAAACAACGTAAAAAGAGAAAACACAACACAAAAAGAGAAAACACAACACATAAAGAGAAAACAACTGCGAAAGAGAAAACACAGCACAAAAGGAGAAAACAATTGCGCAAGAGAAAACACAGCACAAAAAGAAAAAACACAACACAAAAAGAGAAAACACAACACAAAAAAGGTAACACAACACAAAAAGAGAAAACACAACGGCGAAAGAGAAAACACAGCAAAAAAAGAGAAAACACAACAGCAAAAAAGAAACCATAACACAAAGAGAGAAAACATAACTCAAAAAGAGAAAACACAACAGCAAAAAAGAAACCATAACACAAAGAGAGAAAACATAACTCAAAAAGAGAAAACACAACAGCAAAAAAGAAACCATAACACAAAGAGAGAAAACATAACTCAAAAAGAGAAAACACAATGTTTGCGTTTTCTCTTTTTGGTGTTGTGTTTTCTTATTTACTGTTGTGTTTTGCACCTCAGGGCCACCGTAGTGAGCAGTTAGCTCCAGACTTAACATTCATCAAGTCATTATGTAAAAACCAAAGATGAGGGAAGAACAGCTTCTATCTTTCATTATCAAACAGTCTGATAGACTCCAAAACATACTGTTGACATGTGTCTCTCATCTGTGCTGCCAGTGAATACCCTAAAGAAACACTGCCAGAAATAGGGTTAGACTGTATATCTAATAATAAGTAAAGTAGACCTTTAACTTTTGAATTTTTATCATACCAGAGTAAAAAAAAAAGCAACAGCTGGAGGAGCCAATTTTAAGATAAGATAAGAAAAAAGAACTTTTTAGAATGGATAATCCTGAATTTGTTTCATGCTGGGGTGAAAAGGCAACATGCAAAATATTAGCAAGCTCTGGTTCAACATAATAACCCCCAGAAACAGACACTTTCTCAAAAAATAAAGTGGATAGGTACTAATTTTTTCATGCTGGCCTTCAAAGTGAGGAGCAGCAGAAAAAAAGTGTTAGCAAGTTTTTGAAGATAACCCACTCGCCAGCTCATGGCATCGCACTCTGAGGTAACAAGCAGAATTTATAGACATGAGTGAAGGACAGGTAGTAACCAGGAATAACCATCCTTCATCACTCAGTCTGTAAATGTTGGGCTCTGTTTGGATATTGATGTTGATAAATGAGACGCATACGTGTGAGAACGCAAGAGAGAAAACTAAGTGTACTTGGAAGCTGACTAATACTAGACCATGTTTTATTTCTGCTGCAGCTTTACAGTAGATCAGGGTTTTAAAAACTACACAGCATACACTAAAAGTTAAATCTGGTCAGGTCTCAAACCAGCTCTGTGATTATTTTTAAACTGTAGTTATGTATTCCCTCCTTTACTGTAACTTTGTTCGCCTCTTTTCTCTCTTGAGTTTCCTGTTCAGTCTGTTTCCCTCTTTGTCTCTGCCTTCTATCTCTTCTCTCTCCCCTCCTGACTCTCTCTGTCTTCCTCTTTCATTCCTGTGTGAGCTTGACTCCTAAGATGCTGTCAGCACTGACAGGTGAAGCAGCAGGGGAGACAGGCTTGCTCAAACGCCAAGCTGCTATAGCATGTTAAAGGAAGGGAAAAAACTGTCTACTTTCCCTCTGGAGGTTTTTGTCAGGTCTTCTGATTTCCTCGAGAGACACTCGTTCTAAAACGAGACAGAATTCCCTTGAGGGAAAGGATACGCTCAAAAGTTGCACCGCACCTCCTGCTCCAATTTTGATGGTACTGCTTTACATTTAAGTACGTTTAAACAACATGTCAGGGCACTTCTTCACAGCATAGTAATAAGCGCACTTCTGTTACTTCCTACAATGTTAATTAGAGCGTTCTGAAAGAATTTCTATGGTTGTCTCGTCTCCTCTGACCTTGCCACCCGGGTTTGCACACAGGCTTGACATCAATATGCACCGCCACATCCTCCTTTGCCCTCTTCTGACCACAGTCAAAAGCCGTGACCATGATCTTGTAGCTCTGCTGCTTGTCATAGCTCAGCCGCTCTGTGTTCCTGATGTTACCTATAGGACACAAAAACAAATAGAGAAAAGAGATGATGAAATATAACAGATTTAAAGAGAGAAATCGTTTCCACTGAGCAAGAATTGAGATCCTTTATTTTCAGTAAAGTCTGACTGTACCATCATGTGCGAGTGCAGCAACCCACTGTTGGCTCACTCACTTAAATGTATAAACAGAGTTACTTCAAAGACAGAATCAGCTCATCAGTAATGTGAAAAGATCACTGCTGTGAAAAGAGGAGACTGAATGGAAGTATTTTAGCTGCTTCTGGACAAATTCTCGCAGGAGCATTTTCTCTGTTGCCATCATTTTCTGTTCAAATTTACCCGGAGGAGAAAAAAACACCCTTATCAAAACTGTTGTTCCTCTTGTTATTCCTCTACTTGAAGCTCTGTTCAATGGATCCAATTCCATGTAAAGCACTCTTGCTAAATTGATTTTTGTTTTAACAACAAATAGCTTTGGACAAAATATCCCTTGTGGGTAAAAAAGCTTTTGGGATGGTATTGGATGTTTGAGTTTTTAACTGAGTTTGGGCCAGCAGTTTTTTTGTTAAAACATCTCATTAACATCAACAATCTGCCTGTTTGAGGTAATACACCCTCCCTGTGTCATATATTATTGGTCCTGTTTGTTTAGGCTATTTACATTACCAGCTGTAAGCTTGTCTCTGACTCTGTTTTTACCAGGGGATCATGTAAAGTAAGCAGGTGAACAGACACTGAAGCAAAGAAGTACGAAGGGGTTTCTTTGCTATGACAACCCGTGACATATACTGTGCCGCTTATTAATGAATAAACTCAAATTTCGTTATCAAATTTTGTTTTTGAATTGATTTTATTGACTTGAAAATTGTTGTTTTTCTGTCAAAAACAGTTGAAGCTGCATTTATGTTATTGCTCAACTATGTAAAAAAAGTAAAAAGCTTCAGGCCAATATTTACTCAAGATTTCTAGATTATTTTAGAACTACAATGATGAGTCAGATTTTCATGATATCACTCAAACAGGATTAAATAAAGAACTATTTTGAGAATTTTCATGAATGATTCTTTCAATTTTAGGTAAAAATTGTAAAATCTTTGCTTGTTTAAACCTCCTAAATGTAGGTTTAGTTATTAGGGGGTTCATGTTTTCTTTGATTGACACCTGATACAGCCTATGGGCATTCAGGGATTGCGTAGCTCTCCCAGGGGATACGCTGTTTGAGCCGAGCGTCATCACAGTGACTCTCGGCGACTACGCGTCCAAATGCGCGCATCGCTGCTGCGCAGCACTGGTTTTAGGAAATGACGATAAATCCCGGAAACACTGAGAGCTTTTTGGCTTCAAATCCGTATACAGGTGGTAGGCAGAACCAAGTTATCCATAGTATATACAGTCATTGGTTCTGCCCCATCACTGTCGGAGAGAGTCAGCGTTTTCACCTATCACTGTTTGCAAACTTGTCCATTTTAGACTGTCGCTCAAAGAACAAGGCATTGAGACATTTTATACTGAACTCTTTTCTATCTACTGTGTGACTGGCTCGATGTGTGTGAGCTATATTACTGTGACATGCAGTCAAGTAGTCGAGTACTTCATATAAAAAATGTGGTAATGAATAGAGGCAGTATATGAGCAATATGAAGCATTATCACCGCTAATGGTTTTTCCAAACGCTGAAAATATCATGAATGAATAAATAAGAGGCCTTCAGAAACCAATGTTTTGTTTTAATGTATTAAAGGCTATAAAAGAGGCCTATGATGAGTGAACTAGCTATAAATCAATTGCTTATTATACAATAGATTTTTTACTGTGTTGACATTTTTCCTATTTAAGTCAAATCAAAACAAGATCCTATAGGGGTGTATAGGTTAATCTATGCACTGATATAGATGTGAATGAAAATACAAACTTGATGTAATTGTTTGGTTTTGCACTATTGAATACTGCTGGCATGTGATGTTGTGATTTTATACATTTGTCTGTGCTAAAAGAGAACAGCTGAGCCCAAAATATTGGGGAGCAGAAGTCTACTAATCTGGGTTCCAGAGAGTTGCCCCAGGTGGAGCAGGATCTATTTAAGTGCAGCAAAAGAGCTTCTGGTAGTATATTTATCAAATGTAGAGCAAGAAACAGACAGACAGGACTGAGGGAAACCCTAACATGTACATTGATCATTGGAGATTTTGTATACTGGTTTAGACACTGCTTTAGACACAACCTGATTGATATACCCTTTCACCTATTTAAACATCTCGAGTCCCTGCTTGTCTCCATGTTGTGTCTTGTCTCCAATGTCTGTATGTTATGCTTGTGTATTGTCCTTCACCTGTCTTGTTGCTTTGTATCATTCAATTAAAAAAAAAAAATCACTGCTATACTTCTTGGTATTTCTCTTGCTGTATGCCAGTGCTTACTGTACAGTGGATGTTACATTATGAAAGACATGATGGGTCTCTCTGATCATGGATGATTTGAAGCTGTCTCAGGTTCTTGAAAAAGTCGGAGGTCTGGTCTAAGAGAAAACACAGTATGTTGAACTTTAGAAAAGCGGCTGTTAAAACCGTAAATGTCCAAAGATCTGCATTTTTCAGTCAACCAGAAAGTAAAGCCTGAAAAATATTAGCAGTAAATTGACTCACTAGAGCGCACATCCAAGGAAAACATCTTTCTACAGACTGATCTTAATTTTAACAATGCAGCAGAGAGAAGGCTGTATGTCTCCAAAATCATCAAAGTAGAAAGAGAGCAGGACTATAATCCTTTCAAGCTGATGATTAAACACATTATTTATAAGTGAAACTTTAATACAGTTGTTCTTGGAGATAAACAACAGGCTTCAAATAATGTCATATTCCTATTTCTTCTCATGTTTTCTGCGTCAGTCACTGTCATCACAGTCCATCTCCAGACCTGTGAGGACAGCCGTAGCTATTTCTGTTGTTTGCATCTGAAGGCTTAGCTGGATGAAAGGCTGTCACTTTGATGGCTGTCACAGAGAGTGAGAGAGAGAGGAGAGAAATGGGGAAGAAAAGAAAGAGGAAGAAGAGGGGGAGACCAGTGGAGACTAGGAGCAGTGAGCACAGAAGGAATCCGTTCAGAGCACAGCAGAAAGGAAAAGAACAGAGCTGAGCTGGAAATGTCAGAGGAAGAAAGGTGCTTAGGTCAGAGACACACAGTTCTTACAAAAGTCTCTGACAATGACTATTTGATCCGCAGCTGGTGTGAAGCACAGAAACTGAATTGTTGGTGAGAGTCAATGGTTTGCCTTTTTTTTTTAAAGAAAAAAAGTACAAGCTTTAGGCCAAGATTTCTAGATTATTTAAGAACTACAATGATGAGTCAGTTTTTCAAGATGTCACTCAAATGGGATTAAGTAAAGAACTATTCTGAGAATTTTCATGAATCATTCTTTCAGTTTTGGGTGAAAAATGTAAAATATTTGCTGGTTTTAACATCTTAAATGTAAGAGATTCCTAGATTGTCGATGACTGCTACCCTTAATCAATGGGAATGTGAATCAGACAGAAGCAGATGAAACATTAAGAAAGTTTGTCAATGTTTCTGTTAATTTAAAGTCCAATTTTAAGTTTAACTATAGACAGAACTGTTCGTTGATAATGTTCAGCTTTCCCTCAAATCCATTTGAAGTACACTGACTATTTTGTGCAGTGATTGGGGGTCTATTTAAGACAAGAACACGCTGGGCATCTCAAGGTTAAAATGTCTTTAATATTGCAATTATGGTTTAATGATTTTCAAAACAATTATCTATGATGTATTAATAATACTGCTCTTCCATGTGATTTATGTGCTCACATTATAATTTTTTTTTGTTTTATTTTTTTTTTTATTATCTTTATGGAGAAAATTTCCAAAAGGGACACTATAGTTGACGTTTATTTACCCTCTTTTTCATTTATGACGTAAATTTGGGTTTCGGACTGTTTGAAAATGTTACAACAGTACTGGGAAGTTGTCATCAAGAGTTAAACTTAACTTTTGGACATTTTAGACTTAACGACTCTTAAAAAGAAGAACAAAGCAACTGACTAAGAAAAGCATTTTTAGTTGTAGATCTAGTTTAGTTGAGTAAATTTAAACTGTGATTCTGAGCTAAGGATAAAAAAAAAAACACATTCCCTCAGTCTTTATCTTGAATGCACAAGTCCAACTTTAGGGCATGATTTAAGAGGATCATTCTGTTTGCACACAAGATAATTACATACAGGAGATCATCACACTTCCTTTTGCCCACAAAGGATCATATTGTTCATACAAGCTAATAACTTGTGTATAAGAAACTCCTCCCCTGAAAGGAGCTACATGGGCTTAAATGGAGCAAGTCTTATAAAGCACTAATTCATTATCATCACCACCAACTGTAAGATGCTCGATTTATCGTCTATGAGGTTAAAAATGTTAGAATGAAGCTCACACCTCACAGGTGTTTCTTCATAGGTGGCAAACTCTGGGGCAAACACACCTCTGCACTTTTGAAGTGGCTAAATTATCATGTCTTCTGAACACTAGACTCTGTTCACAGGGAGGTGAGAAACAGTCTGCAAGTGGCTGATTTTATACTAAACTGTGTCTCATGTAAGCATTTAACAATGTAAATAGTAAATGTAATGAAATGAAAGGAAAGAGATGTCATAACATGGCTCATTTAAACAGCCCCAATGGTGCAAACAACGTTTATTTCATCTCTCTCATTCAAAATTCAAAAATGGTCTCATAATGTAGATCTGGAGAATGTGCTGCGTCTTCAGTTTCTCAAAAACAATATTTTTGTGCCCTGAAGGAGATCATATCATATGAGCCAGGCTGTAAAAAAACAGTGAGAGGAAGATCAGGAGGTTAAACTCCAAAAGCAATGAGACAAACTAATAAATATTACCCTCAGGGAGATAAAGGGAGCAGTGTGTTTCTCTGTCTGATCTATTGGCAGAATCTAGCTCACAAAGCCCCGCAACCCGCCTTCAGTTTGGATTATGCTGCACTCACATCGGCAAGGGGTGGATGAGGAAGCTCAGGGAGGAGACAGCACAAATCCCTGCACTGAAATTCTATACAGGCAGACAGATACGCTCAGAATAGCTCTCAATCAGAACTAAACATCATTACTCTCCAGTCAACAGGAACTGGGAGGAAGTCATGACAAACACGAGAAAATATCAAAATTGAAGAAAGGGATCAATGGAGTATAGTGGATCTGAACCATACAGTGAATAAAAGCTACCTCAGTGATGACAACATTATTGCAATAAAATCTGGGCTCAGCTCCAGTCACAGAAATGTGTCTGATGCACATTTGTGGTAAGAAGGCAGCTTTTCCCGTATATTCAGACAAAAACAAAGTTTTGCAGCAGTTATGGGTTCTGCTGTCAGAAATTCCCTTAATAATTCGATCTGTCTAGCATACATCCATAACAAAGAACAACACTCCCTATACACAAAGTACTATATATATAAAGACAAACCTGGTTTTACTGCAGTTCACTTGTGCACAATGTGATTTAATTTGCAAATAAAAAAACGTCCATATCATTTCTTACAGAAGCGAACTCATTGTCTGCTCCACTATTCATGTCAGTCTTCAGTCGCCTCTCTCATGTCTATCTTTAGTAGAGAATTGTTCATACTCATACGAGGCTCAGCTGCTTCAGATCATACACAGAACATATGCAAATTCAGCCCACGAATAGCTTTATGCTTTCATCAGGATATTAACCATGCTGTTTGTGTTTCAGTGTGGTGAGAGCAGGACTGCTTTACATTAAATCCTTGTCTCAAGTGAGGTTTCAAAAGAGTTTGAACCAGAATGATTATTCATATTAATTGCACCCTTTTTCTGCTGTCTTTTATTTCACTAGAGAAAGCAAGGACCAAAATATCAGCTGAGTGGTTGATTATATTTAAATTTTTTGTCCCATTTTTGGATTAAAAAGTTGTAAATGTATTCAAAAGGGAAACAACAATTAGGACTCATAATGCGGTACTTTTATTGCCCTTGGACAAATACTAATGA
The DNA here is from genome assembly GCA_962446985.1 of Xyrichtys novacula. NCBI lineage: Eukaryota > Metazoa > Chordata > Actinopteri > Labriformes > Labridae > Xyrichtys > Xyrichtys novacula. Next base: position 12,025,139 of record OY660877.1, read on the forward strand.
AAGATGGGAGTTCAATTAAACATAGACAAGTTAAATAAATGTTGTCTTTGTGTGGTTTTCTCACAGGGCTGACATAATGGAAAGCCTCTAGATAATATTTCTATGGGTTTAATTAGGCCTCACAAAAGTGGGATTATTTTAGACAAAATGATGGTGAATTGCCATTGCAGTATTAAACTTTGCTTATAGTTTTGCTTTATATTATTCCCTTGAAAACAAGATGGTGTATCTCAAAGAGGTAAATCATACATTTTAAAGATCAAATATTCTTAAAAAAAAAATTAACAGCCTCATGGCCTACTTTAGATTTTTAATAAGAGTCGCAGAAATAATGACCCTTCACTGTGATTTAATGAAATTTAAACTTGCAATGTATACAGCCCACAGGAAATCAATCTGATCCTCGCTGTGTTATTCCAGTTTCTCTCTCACAAACTCATGCTACATCGCTCCGAATCACATCAGCAATTACAACTGTGGTCCAGTCCCCATTCAGCCGAACCACATTAAACACACAAAAACCCCACACACTTACCATTGCGGTCTATGGCAAATGGCGTTCCTGCAGTGACAATCTCATAATTGCAGATCTGGCTGTACTGTGGTGAACAGTCTTGGTCCCAAGCTTCCACCTGAAACAGAAAGATATTTAGATGTATTAGTGGATTACAGACACTTCACAAACTACAGACAATAAAAACCATCTTAAGTTTTTCACTGAAAACTAATTTACATTTCTGACATGCACAATTACACATAAGTCTAATATATATGTTATATAAAGTTACAAAGGTTACCTAATATCACACATATAATCGAGTTTTTATATTTTTTGATTTTTTGATTTCTTGATTTTATTTTTTTTACCTGTAAAATGCTGTCATAGACCTTGCCCTCTGTCACTGATGCCTTGTACAGCAGCTCCTTGAACACAGGACTGAATTCATTGACATCATCCACCTGGATGTGAACCACTGCCCTGAAAAAAGGAGTGAGTGAAAGACAGGGGAAGAGAGGATGAGTAGAAAGATAGAAGTGAGGAAAGGAGGAAGGGAATGAGGAAGGGAGGATGAAAGGAAGAGAGGAAAGAAGGAAGAAAAGAAGGAAGAAAGAAACCAAAGATGGAGGAAGAAAGGAAAGAAAGAAAAAATGCAGTAAGGATGAAAGGAAGAGAGGAAGGAAAGAAGGAAGGAAATGAGGAAGGTGAAAGGAAGAGAGGTAAGAAGAAGAAAAGAAGGAAGAAAGGAAAGAAACCAAAGATGAAGAAAGAAAGGAAAGAAGGAAGAAAGGCAGGAAGGATAAAGGAAGAAAGGAAGGAAAGAATTAAGAAAGGAAGAGAGAAAGTAAGATAGAAAGGAAGGAAGAAGTAGGAAGGGAATAAAAGGGAAGGAGGAGAAAATGAAAGAGGGAAGAAAGGCAGGAAGGATGAAAGGAAGAGAGGGATGAAAGAAAAAAGAAAGGAAGAGCGAGGAAGAGAGATAGGAAGGAAGAAAGGAAGGGGAGAGGAAGGAAAGGGAAGAGGAAGAAAGGCAGGAAGGATATAAGGAAGAGAGGGAGGAAAGAAAAAGAGAAAGGAAGAGAGAAAAGACGAAAGAAAGGAAAGGGAAAAGAAGGAAAGGAAGGGAAAAGGAAGAGAGGGAGGGAGAAAGGAAGGAAATGTGGAAGAAAGGATGAGAAAAAGGGAAGAAATATGGAAGAAAGGAAGGAAGAAAGGCAGGGAGAAGGGAACACAGTAATCAAAAAGAATTGACAAAGAAAGTGGAGGGAATGATTGACGGGGAAAGAAAAGTTGAGGCAGGGAGCGAAGAGATGGACAGACGAGGGAGGTAGAGAAGAGTGGAGGAGAGAAAGATCTCTTTTATTCATCAGAGACGATTCAAATTAATCAGCAGCTCAGGATTTTCACAGTTTATCTTGAGAACAGCAGTTAGCTGCAGGGGGAGAGGGAGAAAAAAAAGAGCTACACGCTTGAGGGGAGAAAAAAAAGATGAATTCCTGAAAAACAAGTTTGAAAGACGCTAGTTCAAAAAGTGCCGCACATAACAGCTTGTTTATCAGTGCTTCTTTCTTTGACTGGTAATCACTGATATCTTATAAAACGTATCCACAGAGGATCCTGGAAAGCAAGATGGTTTGTCAAGATGAGTATTCCCTCTCTGCCTTCTTTTCAATATTTCTGTCCCCCTCACTCTGATAAACATTAACACCTTAACATCTGCTGAAAGGGGCGGCTGAAGATATTAATAAGGCAATCAGATAACATTTGTGCGCCAAAGTATAGAAATGAAGCAATAATTTAGATGCATCATGAAGTTTTTCCTCACCGCTGACCTTCTCTGACAACAACTACGGTGTATCTGAAGAAGCATATCTGGCTAATTAATGACATTAGCTTAATGAGGCCTATTTAGAATGTCATGCTGTGATAATGTCGCACACACCTTAACACACATACACATACATAGGGAAACACAAACACACAGCTTCATTTATCATCCTCTGGTGAAATTCATCACAGATCCCTGAGCTGATAAATTTCTCTCCCTTTAATGCCGAGCCTAGAGCAGCTTATTTTAGCATCTCCTCCTCGTCTCTGACTGAAGCATCACAGAGTTTGATTTGCTGCTGTCCGCACCGCTCTGTCTGTCTGTCAATCTTACTCACACTGCACTGTCACACACACATACAGAGACACATAAAGTTGATGGACTATTAGGGGGACATAACATGAGTGCAGAAGTGAAAGTCTCAGCTGTCACTGTGGGCAGCCAGAAAATCTCAGAGAAAGATGAAACCGCAATGACAAGTCTAATTATAGTTCAAAGGAACTTTTTTACACAACTTTCAGTTGTTGTTTTTTTGTACTTTTAGAATCTGAAAGTACAAAATATAGATAAGTATTTTATATTCTCTATACTATAGAGATTATAATACATTTTATCATCGTTGCACAAGCTAAAGTCAAGCAAAACTAAAGTTTAAAAAACTGCAGTTCTTCAAGTGTCCACTGGAGGCTAGCCCTAAAAGCCAAGAGGGTCCCATCAACAAAAAGCGAATCTTTAAAGCAGATTTAAAAATGTTAATAACCTGATATGAAAATAATTGTGGTTTTAATAGCTAAAATCTTAAAATCGTATATTAGTAGTCTACTAATATACGATTTTGTGTCTACTACTGTCTACTAATAGTAGACACAATCTCATGATAAGAGATGTAACTGATTTGGCCAAGTAGCTGTTTGCCCGACACGTCTGCGCCACTTCCTTGTCTGTGTCCAGGTAGACCAAAAGTCAGGTTGAGTTAGCCTTTCCAAAATAGTGACTACTGATGTTAGGCTTTGAAAAAGAGAAATCAATAAATGGTGTCACAGAGATTTTTAATCAGTTCATCGTTCAGTATGACGACAATTTGATGCGCCCTTTTTTTTTTCTTGCTGAGTCACTGTTACCCGAGATTTTCATAGCATCCGGAACAGCAGCGATTTTCGTCTTGCGCTAATTCCTACCGGGTCCATTTGTGTGGCGAATTTCATAGCGGATTATGGACAGCAGAAATCTCACGAGAACTCACAAGAACCCACGGATTCACGCGCAAGTTGTCTTTAACCACATAGGCTAACCATATAAGCAGTAGATTGTGTCCTTCCAGAGAGGGAAATCTACTTCTAGACTTATAAAATCAGCATCCTCTCATCCATGGTGTCATCGGAATGAAATGCTGTATATGAACCTTTCACTTGTTAATCCCCGCCCGTTTGCATGGTGTGAAGTACGATTCGTCTAAAACATGGAGTGTTTTATTTTGAAAAGAAGCCAGATGTTTTATTTTGTGTCTATGCCCAACTTCCTCTCCAGCACAGACTAATTTATCCGGCATGCTCCGGAAAAAATAGAACCCTCGCGATCAGTGATCAGCTGTCCGGCGAACTGCAGCGGAACGGAAAGAAGCCAGTGGAAATTGACACATTAACTTGAATGGTTACGGTCAGCTACAATCGGCGGCTACGGCCTTTTCGTAGCCGTTCCGGATGCTGTGGAAATTGCTGGAAATTACAAAGTCTTTTCATTTTTGCTGTAAAATTATTGAAAAAGGGAGGAGCAAGCATCATTTAGCATTTGTGAATTGTAGAGTGCTAAGAATATACAAAAACAGAACTCTGTCAATCTTGCAGTGTAGGTTGCGTTTTTTTTTTTTTTTTTTCCATGTGGATATATTTCACTTAAATGAACCTTTTTCAGACAGATCTAACATTTTAGTGATGCTGATCAAACACACATCTGACTTTTTCAAGATGGACATATGACGGTTCCTCTTTGTCAATATTTTTCCTCTTTTAATCAGAGCAAGTTACACAGCTGCCTCATGACTTTTTATGAAAATTTAGTACAGCATTTACATTTCTTCCTACAATTTCAGTTATTATATTGTTGTCCACCCACTTTGAATCTGATTCACTGTGACAGTTTAACAAGTGAGGCAAGATAGAGGATAATAAGCAGTCTGTGACAGCTTTAATACAAGCTCTGACAGTCAATAGTTACACAAGTGATTTTGTAGGCAGCATGACGCAAGTTCCACAAAGACCCAGGAACAAACAGTATATGAAGAGATGTAAAGTAAAAATGTAAGTGACGGTAAAATCAAAATTCAGCCTTAAAATAGCACTAAGTTTTAGATGAGGAGACTGTGATTTAAATGATATTGCACACTTAAATACTAATCTAAACTGACTGATAGAGTTTGTGATTTTATCGTCTTCGATTTTTGTGAGTTTCTCGGCAATCTAAGTTTCTCCAATCCCAAGTGGTTTGCTGGGAAAGAAAAAATATTGTAAAACTCTTACAAGCCAGATTTTGCCTCAGACCATGTGGAAAGTTTTCTAACAGAATCCATGTTGCCCAAGTTCACAAAGTTTTCTCTACTTACTATTTCATACCAGAAAAGATCCAACAGTGTTAACCCTGTGATGTCAAACAGTTTTAACCTCATTATCCACCTCGTCTTTGTTTATTCGGTTCTGTTTAAACTGGTTACTTCTTGAATGTTTAGGGAGACTCAAAGAAGTCGGCAGGGAACAGGAAAACATATCTAATACTCCTGTCTCACTGGCAGCTGATTTAATCATACCAACAGTACGGCACACAAAGAAGACAATGGTGGACTAACTTGTGTGATTTCTTCCAGTCTGCTCCATTGGCTCCAGCCCCACAGTCATAGGCCTGGATGATGAAGGTGTACTCTTTCTGGGTCTCACAGTCCACTGGGCTGCTGGCCCTCACCACCCCTTCTCCTGATGTACGATTCAACACCACCGCCTCAAATGGAGCATCTGCGCCATACACCTTAAAGGCACAAATCTCCCCTGAAAAAGAAAAAACAAAATATTAATACATGATTGCTGGCTCTGGAGTTACACTTTCAATGTCAACAGTGTTATTGATGTCACTTTTGAGAATTAGCAATCCAAATTTAATCGTACCCCCATATGGCCAAAAATGTGCCCTTTTGTGAATAAAAAAGACAAAAACAGCTTGAAGACAGTCAGAGAGAGGGAGAGAGATAAACATCAAGTTAAAACTAGAGCCAGTGCGCTGAAACCACTAACGTTTATCAAGCGGACATCTTGAATGTCCCTAATCTTAAGCCCAGACAAGTTCAAAAGAGAAAAAAACACTAAAGAGACACCGCAGTGCTTCGTCATGCCTGTTCCCTAGCAGAGGGTTAAAATGTAGCCCAGCATGAAGCTCATCAGTGGACTCATATTGAAGACGTTCAGAGCTGAATTTGGAAGAAATCAACAGTCTGCAAGTGCACTTAATTTAAGGCAGACACTTTGCACAAACAACCTCAAAAAAACATGGGCATGGAAAACATTTCTAATAACTTTTTTATTCAGTCATCTCTATTTTTGACACCGCTGTTAAAATGTTTTCATTTCGCTTCATTTGTTCCTTCCCTTTTCCGCCCCTGTCATTTTCTAAAACCCAGCAGCAGCTCAAATAGTTGCAGATGAATCAAATTGTGGGTAATGAGGTAGAAACTAACGCAACACGCTCCTGACTTTTTGTTTACAACACTAATATCGCTTCAAAAGTCTTTCCCATTTCAATTCACAGTATCCAGTTTGTGTGGTGTAGTGCATTTTGTGTGGGTCATGGCGACACTTGTGGGCAAAGAGGTACTTTTTATTTTGACCTTACGCTACCTTTATCATTAGTAGTGTTTGTAATAATAAAAAAATGTGATTTCTTCACTGCATCTTAGCTCATCTGATACAATCCCAGTCACTGAGATAACAAGCATTTAGTATAACTGGCTGGATTATATTAATCTCTGTGTTGATTTTCCTGTTAAGCATTTTAAGGTGGTGGTTCAAAACCAGCACAGAACCTCGAATGGGAGCTTTAAAACAGCTAGCATTAGATTTCTCACCCTCTATTACAGGGTTCGTTCACAAAACAGCTCACGTTTAACATGCACATGCTGTAAACATAGACTTTCACATAATTCTGCTTCAATTACAAAATTACCCAAAAAATAAATTAATTAATTAAAAAGCCACAATGCAGCTACTGGGCAGTTCTTTGTCTTTCAGTCAGTTTTTGACCGCCACAGCTGATAAGCATCTGTCTGTTACCTTTATTACATATTATTCTGCAGTTAAACACTTTCACATTCAGAAACTTTGATTGCATTTCTGAATTTTCCCACTCTTTTGTTGCCCATGTCTAAACTTTTTGGATCAAATTTCAAATGAGTGTATATTTTAAAAAATACTGTTCTGCCTTTTATGCTAAAGGACGAGCCCACCCTGCAGCTCTGTCAGAGATACACCCACAAAAAGTTTGTTGAACAGAGGTAAAAGCCGTGTCATGAAACAGACTTTCCACTCTGTTGCTTCTGTGTGTCTCAGAAAGTTGCTTTTAAGTGTTATTTTGTTGTGAAGGAAGGTCACGGCTGTTTTTTCCTCCTAAAGATGAAGGCACCTGGAAACTGTGAGAAGGTTTGGTATTTTTAGGACAAAAACTGCCACAACAGGGCTGTTTGTGCTCACCCCTTAACTGATGACTCCTTTGCAAATAAAGGCCAGTTTGAGCTGGAGTAGCATCTCAGCTGTTACTAAAACCTGGAGCTTTCTTGTTTCCTTGAAGACCCTCCAGGAAAGCTAGAATCACAGCCTTTAAGCAACATTATAACCGCTGTGTCTAATTTTATATCGGTGGAAAAGCAGCCATTCAGGCGGAGGCTGCAAAGTGTCAAGGTGAGGGTTTTCACAGACACGATTATAAGATCTAGGGCTGTAATCAACCAAAGAAATTCTTGGCTGAGTAAAACCCTGAATTCTTTTAACCAAAAATCAACTGATTGGGCAAGGGGGGTTCCGACTCTGGAGGGCAAACCATTCTCTGGCAGTGGACAGTACGGCTCGGGGGGGAAGGTCATAAAACACAATGAAAGTCAAAACGCTTAAAAAAATAAATAAATAAAAAAATTCAGCAAACCACTTGATTAACGTGGATGCTCTTCAATCCTGTCTCCAGCCGGTCTCTTACGAGTTGGGTGAATCCAAAATGGTAAAACAATGGGGGTGTTCTGAGACAGGCTGTTACCTGTGAAACGGGGGTGCTCTGAAAACACCCCTATTAGCACTTAATATGTTCCTCCTGATAAAGTTAACCATAGACTATAAAATTAAAAAATCGAGTTGACGAATCAGAATTTTGGTCGACTTTGCACATAGCGACCAATAAGTCGACTAGGACATTTCAGCCCTAATAAGATTCACTCTAGAGATGTTCCAGACTGGTATAATGGGAGGTGCACAGGAGTAAAACAGGTCTCCTTTAAGTCTGTTTATCACCCAGATGTGTTGAATGTTTTATTCTGCATGCTTAAAAATTCATAGCACTGGATATTAATTCTCAACAGCGAAAACTGCACCCAGAACAATCTGATTACTCATCTCTGCCTGTTGACACTGTGACAAAAATGTTATGATTTTATTTCTGTGATAAACTGTGACACCTCAGAAAAGTGCTTTAGTGTGTGCACAGTGAAACATGAGTCTATCATGGTTGCCTAGTGTGTGTGTGTCCTATAGTGGTGTGTACATCTGTTTGTGAGTCCTGTACCGTCTGCAGAGTTCATCCTCTGCACAAGTGTTCATTTCAGGGATTTGGGAAATCTCCTTGCAGAGGGAACAAAAAGCTGCAGTGCTGCGACCCTGTGCTGGCTCATATCTCTGAGAAAACAGCGGGACATAGAGGAAACAAAGAGCTACCTTGCTTTAGGATTTTGCCTTCCGTGCTCAAACCTTGCTGACAAATACAAATTTCCCTCTCACACTGGCTTCCTTCCACTCTCACTCCCCTCGTCTTGGTATCCCACCGCCATGCACAAAGTCTCTCTGCCTTTTTTTCTCTCTCTGACTTCCTTTTAACCCGATTCAACTTTTCAAATCTCCTTCTTGGTGAAATAATGATGCTGCCAAACAAAGCAGGCTCCAAGGTTTGATCCCCAACCAATTTTAAAAGAAGCCTGGTCCTCGCATTTGCTCTTTTGAGGTGTTGCCCGCAGCGGCATAAGTACGTGGTTTGTATGTATAGAAAAATAATAATAAACACAGCGGGTGGTATGGAGGGATGCTGATAAGCAGGCCTTGATCCTGCCGACTCAAACACATTCATACACACAAACTGAGCAAATATGCTCTGAGATAGGACCACAGAGATAGGGCGCCTGGTTTGAAAATACCACTGACTATAATATACTGTTGCAACCCTTATGCATAAATATTGACTTAGTGGTTTGGAGCAGGAAATGGTACCTCCACTTAACAGTTTGAGGTTGGATGCTGATCCATTTTCCGCTCCATCTGTTGTGGCAAATTCATTTTTCTGGATTACATTTTTACAAGAAAATGCAACATAATCATGGAAGGAGGAGGAGGGAGAGATAGAGAGAGCAATAGAAGATGAAGGAGAAAGAGAGAGAGAGAAAGAGAGAGGGAGGAGGAGATGAGAACGAATTTGATGTGCCAATGTATATGTAAATGGTAATGACAGAAATTTCAGATGCATTCCTTCTGTGTCAGCAAATGTGTACTTCAGACACACGCGTACACACTTTCTTTCTTGCCACTTAGTTTTCTACTCCCTGGACCCACCAGAGGGAACACTGTAATTTCACCCCACTGTGGCACTCGGATGAAATGAAGTCTAATCTTTTGGCCTATACGTCATGAGGGAATGGGGGGCGCTTTTCAAAGTAAATATCATAGATTTTGGCTCCAGGGAGTTGGCCCATTGCCATGGTAGATTGAGAGTGAAGTGGAGGAGTCAGCAAAATGTTTCGATAATAACATTCATCTAAAATAGATGGCACTCCATAGAAGGCCTGAGCAGCATACATTGCATTGACAGAAAATATCAAGTTGTCAGGGAGCGGGTGTTTCACAGGGTGTTAAATTGCTTATATAAAAGGAGATGGACAAGACAGGCAAAACTAATGAGAAAATGATTCCTTCCAGAGTGACACGTTAAAAGGAGCCTAAACAGATCTGTGTATTTTCACCACAAGTAACAGTTTCTGTGTAGTATAAAAAAGTTTGCAACTGGAAAAACTTGAACTGGACCAAGAAAATATAGCTAATAATAGGAACCAGTAAAATACTGGTTACAAACGGAACAGATTCAACGCTTAGACTGTATATACTATGGACAACTTGGTTCCGACTTCCGCCAGTTTACGGATTTGAAGCCAAATAGCTCTCGGTAATTCTGCGATTTTTCTCCACTTCCTGAAACCAACATTATGCAGTAGCATTGTACTAACTCCACCACTTGCTCAGTAGCATTGTACGCATTCGGCAGGAGAGTCGCTGTGATGATGCTCTGCTCAAACAGGGTATCCCCCGGGTGAGCTACGCAATCTCTGTACGCCCATAAGTTGTATCAAGTGTTAATCATTGAAAACATGAACTCCTAATAACTTTTAAAAACGGAGCTATACAGAAAAAAGAGGACTCAAGCACAAACCAGTCTTACAATAACTACATGTCAATATCGCAAGCAGGGGGGAGAAACATTCATATTCTGTGTAATTAATTTCTAAACTTTGTCCACAGCTCCATAGGGATTGCTGGAGGAGGCAGGATTTATGACCTATACTGCAGCCCGCCAACAGAGGGTGCTGTTCTTGGAGTGGCTTCACTCAGCGAGGAGGCAGATGGCATCCATTCTATATAGAGTCTATGATTCAACAGCAGACTTTTTTTAAAGCAGGGGTGCGCAGATGTACCAGCTGGTAGTTGCCTTTATGACAGACACCAGCTCATCTGCAGATAACGAGTCATGCACTGGTGTCTGTGGTCTGTGTTCAGTATAATACTGAGGAGCTGGTTCAGAGATTTTTTTTTACCGGGCATGGGAGTTTTTGTTGGTCAAACTCTGATTTCTTTTCACGGCCGAACTTAAAAGAAGATGTCAGCAGTGTGGGAGTATTACACTATCTCTGAGGAGCAACATCTCTGAAAAACCTGGATTTTATTTATAACCTCAACAATGAGTCTGTTCATCTGAAGCACCTCGGTGCATCAGCATCCACAGACCAACACACCCTTTAGGTTCTTTTATAGACTTGTGACTTCTTTTACAGCTCTCGAACTGTCTCCAAATGGCAGAGGTGACCTTACTTAAACCATGAAAAAAGGACAGACTATGAGTGTACCAACATGCTCATTGAAATGCAAGCAAAAACAGAGTACAGTATTGAAGGACAAACTAAGGTCAGTACCTGTGATTTGAATTTTCTTCTTTGCTGTCAGCTGCAGGTTTTCTGCAATTCACCCCCTGATGTCAAGGAGGTACTAATGTGAAACTGACAGGCTGCATTACTCCTTTGGGTGAGGGGCCCTACAAATCATCATCAGCATAAAATTCAACAATTGTGTCATGCTGTCCACTTACATGACCCATGGGAATCACAAGTGGAACCAAATTAGGATGACAGCTCTGAATTTTTCATCTGGAGTGACAAGCTATAGCTACTAAAATTAGTGTTTTATATAGCAAAAACTCCAGGCTTTTTAAGTCCCTGTTTTAACAAGGTCTTATGCTAATTCATGACCAAGTGTTCATTTTTCTGGAAATTCCAGTTTTAAAAACTTGTTTGATAGTATAAAAAGGAAAACATGCCATGAATGAAAATAACCCTGTTGAAAAATGGGGCGGTAATAGCTTAGGAGGTGTAGCACTCATCCATCAACTGGAAAGTTGGCAGTTCGATTCCCCCCATCCCTAGTCTGTCCGTTGTGTCCTTGGGCAAGACACTTAACCCACCTTGCTCCCAGTGTTTGTCCTCCACTGGTTTATGATTGTGATTGGCAGCCATGTTTCTGTCAGTCTGACCCAGGGCAGCTGTGACTACTAAAGTAGTTTACAACCACCAGGGTGTGACTGTGTGAGTGAATTAATGATGTGTCCAATGTGAAGTACTTCAAGGGTCTCTGATAAAGCCCTTTATGAAAATCTGATGCATTATTATTACTATTATTAGTAGTAGTAGTAGTATAAATTTGGGGAGTCTGTGGTGCTGTGACTTTTCCATAAGTGTCCCCTCAATCCGACTGAACCGTGGGTTGTGACGATAATCATGGACATAAAATATCACAAGGACAATATTATTGCTTCATTCTCGGAAAACTTGAGAATAAATTAACATAATCAGTCAAACTGAAAAAAGCAAGACAAGGGTAGAGCAACACATTACTTCAAAAAAACTTTATGAATAAATACAAATAAGTTATATGTCATAATCCATTTCTTATGATGTTCAAATTAATGACATCCACATCAACTGTCCTATGAACAAAATTGTAAAAGTGTGATTTTATTTGAAGTATACCATTCCTGGTACATCGTAAGTTACAGAACTGGCTGAAGACAATTAAAGGATGGTTAGAAAGTATGAATGCTCATTTGAAGTAACCCAAACAGGCACAAGCCCTGGCGTTGTTTTTTTTAATTCACAATAAATCTCTGAATGTCCATTTTTTTAAAGTAATGGAGGGCTTCAGCTAGCTCGTGAGCAGATGCTTCTTCTTTGTCTCTTCTTGAGTTTATAATGTGTGACAACCTGTAGTTATCAGTCTATATGGGTATGTTGAAGGCCAGGTTACCTGTGCCTGTAAATAAGGATCTGAATCTTTGGTTTGTGAGGTGGGACTTGCCAGTCGGCACTTTAAAAACTCTAGCCCCAAAATGGCAAAACCAACATAACTCAGCACCCATCCAGGAAAGGAGGAGGTGGAAAGAGGGCTTGACTTCAATTTGTACAGTGGAAGGGCGTAGAGATGCATCGTCCATCTTTATACCATATATTAAGATATACAGCCCATGACAACTCAGCAAAATCTAGGGACAGATTTCCAAAGTACTTTAAGCCTCGAGTGAACTGTGTATCTCAGTTAAAGCTGAACCGAGAACAGGAAATTCAATCATGTTAATTCCTCCTCTTCTTAATCAAATGCTGTTGTGTCTCCATCTGCTGTGTCTGTGCCTGTTTGTCTGTCTCCACGTAAGGCATTAGACATGTAAGCTGCAGTGCGAAGATTTGACTCAGCGTGTGTGTGTGTGTGTGTGTGTGTGTGTGTGTGTGTGTGTGTGTGTGTGTATGTGTGTGTTGTACATGTGCTGTAAAACCTTGATTAAAGTGAGTCTCTGAGTAGACAGACCATAAGCCCTGATTCCTGCACTTCCTGGCTTCAGTGCCGAGCTCCATGTCACCCATGTACTCCTCTTTAATTAAAGACTGGATTACAGTTCATCCCACTACTGACCCACAGATACATCTCACCCTGACTCATGCACACACACATATACACAAGAAATGGCAATCTGAGTACATGAGTCTACATTAAAAACAAACACATACTGTAAGTTATTTACAGTGAGCACACTTCACGTCAATTTTGGGCTTTTTCAGTATAAGAGGGCTTCACTGAAGTGGTTCAGATTTCTATAACATTTTACTGACTCAGATTTTGCCTCCCATTTTTTCCCTCTGAGAATTTAAATAAGACTACAGCTCTTTTTATACAGATTCACCCTCCAAGATAGCAAGTATGTAGGAAATATGAAACTCTATTTCATGAGAAGTTGTTTTCTTCTTCTAATTTATCAAAAATGTTGTGTTTGATTTACAGAATCAAGAGATCCACTTTGAGGGTTGTGGCTGTGTGGGAGAGTCTTTTGTGCATTTTCTTGATGGTGAATTTCCACCATGAGTGAGCTCCTCACTCCAGATCTCCTTGTGGCATACGGAGCACATGGCTGTGTGTGACTGAGCAAACAGGAGCATGTGTTATCATGCTGTAGTTTTATTTGCTCCAGCTGTCTCGCTAACTTCTCTGTCAGACACAAGTTCAGAACACAAAACTTTTGGCCTTTATTGACTGAACAAGTTTCCAGACACCATGACCTCAAAGTACTGTAACTTGGGTCTATATCTGTTTATCTTAAAGCAATAAATTAAATATGAACTAGTCCATGTCTCTATAATAAAACTGCAGGTTTCTGTGACCCCCTCCAGTGCCCCTGACCACCACCCTACAAAGACTTGATCACATTTTCTTTTAAAGCAAATGTGATTAAGTCTTTGTGAGCTATTCCAGTGGATACTTTTTCAGTCTATAATTACATACAAATGGCAGAAAATACTACCTGTGTAAATTATGGTCCAACGCTACGACACATGGCTTAAGCTACCAGGGAGCCTTTTAAAATTATAACGTTGAAGCTGTGGAACTGATTGACAAGTACGCAGAAATAAAACTCAATAAAGTCTAACTGAGACTTTGTAATGAAGAGATGTAGAAAAGTATGCAGGAATATTAGAAATGCTCCTTTTTGGGCTTACTAAGGTATCCCACTGAGCAATAGACGGCAATTAGACATCTAGTTTTTTATTAGACTTAATTTCAACCATCTAGATTCTGTATATTTTTGGACAGAATTTAGACGTTGCACTTTAACCCATTATTTGATAACTATTTATTTCAAAAAGCAACTGTGAGTTGCATAACTGATCTCCAAGTACTTAACCAAAATAATTATGATAACTGTTGAGCGATATACAGTTAGACCCCTGTGAGTCGACTAAGTCTAAACTTGGTCTACATTTAGACGTCTAAAAAACTTTTTAAACATTTTTAAACCTGTGGTAGCCTGATTTTACATCAGTCGTCCAAGCTACATTTAGACGTCTATTAGACCTCTTTCAGACCAAAAAATGCTCAGTGGGATGTTTTTGACTGACAGTAACATTTGGGCACTTCTTGTTTTATTTCAAATAATTTTTTAAAATAATTTTTTCAATTAAAAGTTGTTCAAATGAGAATTACCATTTTCTGTTGATACACAGAACAGATTCAAGATGGTGAGAAATATAAAATAAATAAATCCCTTCTGAAGAAGATGTGCTGTCCTTAAAAAACTGGAAATAGTCCAAAAACTACAGTTTTCTAAACTGGCTGGATATACTACAAAAATCTGCATCATTACAAATACATAAATCAAATGAACTGGGACAAGTATAAAGAGGGGAGTAAGTTGTGTTGTGTCTGGCAGGAGCAATTTTTATTTTGTTTACTCAGCTTATTTTTTTATTTATAACAGGAAACTCCCTTTAAGGTTTATAACTTGAGTCTATCAGCCTTAACTGCTCTGGAAATGTTGGTATGATAAAAAGTACATCTGCTTTGCAACGAATTTACTCTTTTCACAATACTGGCATTTAATACACAGGCTGGGGATGAAAAATAACACCTCTTTCTCTTGTCAGACAGTTTGTTAGGTTTTAAAAAAGACTTAAAAACAAATTAGTCATCAAAACTTGATTCTTGTTTTTTCTTTCATTGGCTGTTGTGGTTTTCCTTCTTCAAGCAGCAAACTCCATGTCAGATTTCAGATTTGAACAGTGTTAATCCCTGAAAGTTTTCAAAGTGGCTTTTAAATCCATGCTCCAAACTGTTCTGTACTTTTTCACTTAAAATAATGTAAACAAACAAATAAGGAAGAGGGACACGATGCAAAATGTATTGAAAAGAGAATATTGACATTAGTGTAAGAGATCACCATTGACTTACAGTCAGAAATATTATTACATAAAATCTGCAAGTGCACCCACACCTTCACCCACATGTTGAGTACAAACAATAACGTATGATATTGACTAAAAGCTCCACTTACAAATAGACACCCGCTCACCCACATAAAAATAGACTAGGAGCAGCCTAAGGGCACATTTAAAATATTTCATGGTTGCTCAAAGCTGAGATACAAAACAGAAAATAACTGAAATGTACAGCAACATCTATATTTACACCATAAAGAAAATAACAATCGATTTCCCCTTGAGCCTTTTTATCCAGAAATTCAGTGCAATGTGTATTTGACTAGTGCTGTCTCTGTGAGCTCCGAGTCAGTTAAAGAGAGACATGCAGGAGCAATTTATCAGAGTCCTGCTGGGCTCCTTCAGATAGCCCACCACTCCCTAATTGCATTTTGGAGATTGTTGCACCATCCACTTGACCTCAGGGTGACGAATCAACTGCTAGCTCTGAGGGGAGAGCTTATACACACATTCAAACACACCAGCACAGACTTTTAGGCCTATCTCCTCACCCAGGACTCCACATGTAGTGAACGACCCGATACGGGGATGTGGAGGATTCAATAAGATACAATACACACTCATTCTGCTGGGGGCCTTTGGTAGGCTGCTATGCAATTAGTGTTAATTGCAGCCTCTGAAGTTGTGGGATTAAAATTCATCAGATGAACTGTGACTGTTGGTGTTGCCTGTTAATTGAAGTGTGTGAAGATGTAGCTGTGTGACTTAAATGCTGAAGAGGAGCGCTGAGAGCGTTTGGGCTGAAGTATTTAAAGCTGATGCCAAGTGGAGTGTTGACAACCGAAGTCAGACACAGCTATGAATACTTTAAGTAGCTGTTCTTAAAGAGGCGGCTTGTGACTCAAGGATATGAGTTTGAGTGCTCTGACATAGTGGGCAGTAGCTTGACTTCAGCTAGGTGCTTAACCCAAAGTCTCTTCAACAACCATTTGTAAACAGTGATTAATCTCAGAGTGAGGTAGCTGTAGGATTTCATGTAAACTTTATGTATGGATCTGGTATAAAAGTAGTAAGTAACACAAAGATTTTCTGCATCTCAGCTGTTCACAGTGTTTGATAAATATTCAGAGCCAGGGTCTGTTAAAAAGTAGAGGAATCAACATGTACAGGACGTAGCTGCCATTCCTGAGGTGTCTGCTCCTGCCTGCTGACCGTGCCATCTTGACGTCGATTTATTTTACATATTACATCTGTAAACAGGTATGTAAAAATCCCGTTAACAGATGTAGAGGGAAAAACTTGACCATCCATGTTGTTCAAGATAACATTATTCCACTGTGTACTCCCATAACTAGGGATGTCCCGATACAATATTGATATCGGATATTGGCCTGATGTCAGCAAAAATACGAATATCAGATTCTATCGGCCTGCATCTAAAATCTCCGACATCAGCACTACAATACAAGCAGTCCATTCTAAACTCCACTCCAGCAAATCTATCTAGCAACACCCGCATCTAGCATGCAGAGCCCATGTAATCACAACAGTGTGTACTAAAATACTAACAAGTTACAAGGAGTAGGAGTGATGTCGGGTGTGTGGCAGTATTTTTCGTTAAAGTCTAATAAAGACGTTGCAGCTGAGTGCAAATTTGTCATGCACAATTTTGTGCCAGTATCAGATCAATATCAGTGTCAGCCAATACTACAACATCGGTATCATATCGGAAGTACAAAAGGTGTATCTGGACATATCTACCTGTAACCAATCAACAACTGATTTTACATTTGGGTTGATTGATTCGGGAAGACTGTTTACGAACTAAAGTCTTCTGTTTTGTGCAAAGTTAATGAATTTTAAATAACAGCTAAAAACTCAACTGTTTTCTCTGATGCCCTATGCATCTATGTCAAAAACTAAGTTACCGATTGTGCCGTTTTGAAAGATTTCCCTCCACTTTAAAATATGCTAAACCAATCATAGCCCACTGTTTGAGAGTGGGGCAGGTTATGTAGAAGCCCTGCTCCACTCTTTTTATAAACAACCAACATATCAGCTTCTCCTACAATCCTCAAGAAACAGAAAATGTTCGCAGAGTGCTGACCTTGAGTGTTTTTGCAGCAATTACCTTGCTTCTCCTTAGACTTGTTGTTTTGGAGGAACACAAACTTTAAGATAAGGTCGCTTAATTGAGTATTCCTTCCACCAATTTTACTTCTTCTGCGAATAATAATGCAACTGTTGTGTTCACTAATGTAGTGTAATAAATGATAGTTCCACAAATTAGTTCATTTTTGCTGCTCCAAAGTTGCCAGTTGCTGACATAATGCATGCTACTGTACAAGGCAGCTAGCTGTGAGGCAACTGTTTGTAACAGCAGAAAGAGAGGATGTCTGGAGAATTAGGCTGAGTCAATTCAGGGCTTATAAATAACAGTATCAGACTGGTACAGGGACAGGCGTACTGGGTACCTGATCTCACACTGTTACCTCAGGCATTTTCCAATACTGGCATCCATGTCAGAACAGCTGTAGTGACATGCAGTACCAGAGTGTCAAAGAGATACATGGTGGAATAAAAAGTGTTTAAGAGGAGAAGAGGCGCTGTCACGTGGATATGAGCGTAAAAGAGGAGGAGAATGACAGACACGGAGAGATAGCGTTAGTGTGTGAGATAACTAATTCAAGTATAAATAGTACTATCAACCTCTTGAGCATCTCACTGTATTCCCCCTCCTCCTCTTTTTCACCTTCTCCTCCCCCATGTTTCTTCTCCCTCTCTCTGCAGCAGATTTCACCGAGGACAGCAATTATTCAGCTCTTAACATCAGCTCTCAAACGCATCGCTCAACCTTGCCCTCCCTTACCCCCGACACACCTCACCCACGCATCTCTCCCCACTCTCACCTTCCTCCTGCTGCTCTCTGGTTGACAGTTCAATGCTCCTCGAGGGTCATAGGTTGACAAGTAAATGGCTTTCTGAACAAGGGGGAGATTTACAGGCTGGCGAGACATGTGTGCAGGCGCTTACGAACACACACAAATGTACACAGATATACAGTATATATGGTGGGTGATTTAAAGCAAAACACATTTATAGGAGTGGTGGCATGTTGAAAAAGTACTTCAAAGAGAGCTGTCATGGAGAAAATACATACAAGTGTTTTTTTTTCTTCATAGCCTTTAAATCTAAATACATATTTTCAATGAACATCTCTTCCCATGCAACAAAAAGCAAGTTGACAGACAAGCGTAAAAAAAAATGTATTATTATTGCAGTACACCTATCAGTTTATTCTCATCCTTACTTTATTTGTTTGTGTTTAGGTTAGTTAACTTATTTCTGCACAGTTATACTTTGAGGATTGAGCAAAAATTTCTAAAATCCATGTGGTGCTACAACACCATTCAAATGACATTACAGGGCTAATGCCAGGACTAACTAAAGTGTTATAGTCCATTTTGTGGAATTAAATATCTGTACATGACTTTTTTTAACAAACCCTGGAAGTGACAGGCCACGAGTAGAAGTCTCATCCCATCATCATACCATGCATGCCTTTACAAAATCTTTAAATCAATCGGTCCCTTTAATATTTAGACATTTTTGTAAAAATTGCTGTTGGAACGAAAAGAAAATCCTGGATCAAAGAGATGGGAAGCATGAATGTCAATAAAAAGTTGCATTTCCCTCCCTTAGTTGCTTAATCAGAACAAAATATTGACCAATTGGCAGTATTACCTTTCAGTATTACTTCCCTCAGTGCTTCGGGTTCATTCCTCTGCGTTTAAAAATCTGAAAGAGTTTTCATTTTTAATAAAAATGACAAGGCTTGTATATTTGACTTTTGTTTCAAGTATTGCTCAGTTATTGCAACAACTATGACACTGAAATGCTCCTTTTGAAGAAAGAAAGTCTTTTTTCATGACACAACCTCACTCTGCCCACTCTCTGAAGTCAATCTACTCTTCTAGTTGACCTTTCCATACTTAACATCATCCGTCCATTATCTTTTCAACTGAATCACACCTCTGCGTTCTTAGCTTTCCTGCCCCTCTGTTGGACTTCAGGCTTCTAAGATAATCTCTGACTGCAGAGTACAGCGAGGAGCCCGCATGAGCCTCTTAGCTGAAAATGTCACAGTGTCTGTGACTATGACCCCTGTCAGCTCAACAGCCCACTGAGAAGAGAGGAACACGGGCCGTTGGCTTATACAACACACACTTTGAGGATCCACACATACATGCACTTACAGACATGCACACTCACTTACTGATAAGTATGCACACAAAAACGGCCAAAGAACAGTATCATATGATTCAAGGTTTGTAGCTTTTATTCTGAACTATGCATTTTGTATGTGGTGTCAGTGCTGTGCAGAGTATAGGAAAGTTAAAGGAGAGGAAAGAGATTAAAATATTTACATATTATTGTTTTTCAATGCAATTAAAAAAAAAAGTGTAAAAAGTGATGTCTAATCAATACTGCACACAATCAATGGGTACAATCATGGCAACACCATTTTCAGCTTCTTTTACCCTTTTTGTAGCATTTGATAATGAAGCTTTAACTGAGGCTTAATGTTGTTTTAGAATATATCTTTATCTCATAAATCTTGCTTAAGAAATCCAAAGACATCACAGCTATTGGATTATGGGTTCAAAGAGAGTTTATTCAGACATAAGGGGGCAGCCCTCAGTATAGGCTAAGTACTCACACTTTTCTATATCATGTGTTAGTGACCACTTTTGACTGGATTCCAATTTTTCATTCTGAATGCAAACAAACAGACTCATTTACCCTCATTTGACTTCAAAAATCATCAATTTAAAAACAACAGCTGTGATCAGAGAAAGGGGGGTGGCTCAGGAAGTGATGCAATGACATGAGATGAAACTTTGCTGGATCCACAAGCCTGACGTTCATCTACAGTTCTGTTGTTGGTCGCTGAAAACAAGACTGAAGACCTGAATCAGTGCTCAAGAAAAAAGAAACTGATCTGCGTGATTCACACACAGACACAACATAGAAAGTCTGTGTCTCTCTGTCCTGCATTATTATAATAATGAGCCACTTATGGGTCTCTTTCTCGAATCATGCCAATCAGAGATTTATTCAAGTGGACTTTGGACATAAGAAACAGATTCTGTGCTTTATTAAACAGGTGAGAACATGACACCTGAAATAAATCATCTATATCTATTATTTACTTCTTTCGGCTGATGAAATCTCTCTGCTTCATCAAGGTAAGGGTTATCTCTTCACTCACAGGGGGCGCCAAAGGCAACATAGACAAAGGCAACATCTTACTCATTTGCTTGCATCTCTGCTATGAGAGTATCTGTGCATTGTGTTACTTTAAGAACTTCGTAATTCAAAAGAGCTGTCAAAGTCCACAAGTCTGCTCAAGCACCAGCTGTTTGTTGAAGGCTCTCTGGTACTGTTGCCAGCTGGTTTTTCAATGGGAAGGAAAATAGCACGACTGCCAGATTTATGTCTAAAAGTTGCTCAAGCTGCATAAAAACATGGAAAAACAGCCTGCATTTAAAAGTTCAGGACTCTGTGATAAATCACAGCACACCTGGGCTACAGGCTTGGATCAAGATTTAAGAAATATCAATATGTAGGCAGACAACAGACACATGTGAACAAACATTAGACCAATAAGGGTGAAAGGAAGTTAAATCTCCTGCTTCTTTGGTGTGGGAGAGCTATACAGAACTAAACAAAGAGCCAAAGCGATCCAAAGATCTGGTTTTATCTGTTACTGTGGGGCTATCAGGAGTTTATTTCCACCCATGTATCCCTGACTGCAATTGGTAGTGAGACTCCAAAATAAAGACACAACAAGGGGCCTTAATTTCAAAATATCACTTGATAGGACTCTTATGACATGTAACACTCTGCCTTTTTTTAAAGATTCAACAAAAACAGGTTAATATGGGAAGTCCTTAAAAAGTGTTTTTCTACTCAGTTATTACCTGGCTTTTTAGTTCTACTGTGGCCCAACTTTGCGTGGTAGTTTGTCAGAAATACACAACTATACGTCGATATAAGTTTCGTTAACCTGCCTGCTCCCTTGCTGACCCACGTTAACTTTCCTGAATATCTCCTGCTGCAGTCTCATTTCTGCTGACTCTGATTCACACAGAAATTTTACTAGGAGGCTAGCCTGAAAAATTCTGGATTTAGTCAGGGTGAAAATTTCTACTGTCTCTATTCTCATACACAGCACATCCAGTAAAACCTCAGGAATTTTTAAAGAGTTTTTTGTGCATGAGTGAAAGTTGTATTAAACCAAAAAGATCCATTTGTACCCAACACGGGGATAAACAATCATGGTTTCATTATCCTTCACAGATGCTTTTACTATGGCTTTAAGCAAACACAACACCAATGAATCCTGACTGGTGGTATTTGAGCGTCCCGGGAGACCTTTTACAGTGTAATGCATAGTTATCAAAATGACAGCACTGAACAGTGAGTCACACGGGCAGCAGCAGCAGCAGCAGCAGAGGTGTGTGTTGTGGGATGAGACAGCGTGTGGCATTAATCAGGAGGTAAATTCAGAGATAAAGTCTTGAGAGGAGGTAATGAGCGGTGTAGTTTTGAGATGCCGCGGAGGTTAATATGTCATCTTCCATTTATCTCTGCATGCTAGTAAGGTTTGTCATAACATATGGCAGGAAATAGCACAGGCGAGAGTTGCTGTCACGTCTGATCATTAGCCAGTTCTTCGGGTGAGGGAAATGTGAATGTGTTGTGTTGGTTTTAGAGAAAACGCCACCATTCAATTATGTTCCAGGAATCAGTGTAAAACTAAGTAGAGCAGCGAGTTTGTGTGAATACCAATGAAGCCTGTTGTTTTATTCTGTGATGCCTGATACACTTGATACTGTTTCAAACTAAAGAAACAATCTCTGCAGTTCAGTGTTTAATGCATTTATGGTTGATAAGTTTTCAAATTTATAACCAGTCCAGCCCCAAAACCTCTTTTCAGGTTAAAAAAAGCATGAGACAAGACAGTAAAAAAGTGACTAAAAACATGGTTAACTGCAACAACACCAGATGTCATCAATAATTATTCGCATCTGTAGCTTTTTTTCTTAAAGAACTGTTAGCACCAACTCAATCTCACACACATGGAATGATTCAAAACAAAGATTAAGAGCTTAAAATCAAAGATGTTACTTAGTGAACTCAAATTTCTTTTGTAATTATACACACACAATTTGGAAGTTGTGCATTTCATTGTAGTATATTGGGGTACTTTGACAATAGAACTGTATCGTAGTTTTAAAAGCCTCAAAAAATCAGCCAAAGCTTTAAAACTGTGAGCAACCATGATATTAGATATGTTCTCATAAAAGCTCCTGAGATCAACTTCCTGTTTGCGTTGATTCTGGTGACCCCTGCCTGCGTTGTCTTATTTCATAGCTGATTTTGTCCTGTGCATGTAATAGTGGTGTTTTTCTTCAAGCCTTTGTTAGATTTGACAGCATGAGAAAAGGCAAATCATGCTTTAGTAACTGAGCCAAAACCACCCAAGGAAGAAGTATGAAAGGCTCATCTTTAGCGTCAGTGCTCTGAGACCTGCCTCCTTACAGCAGTTTCAGGCACTAAGTTAAATTACATTGGAGTTGTCAGCCCTTTTACTGATAGTTGCTTTGCTTTAGTAGCTCACAAAGTATGGGGGACAAAAAAAAAGACAAAATTAGATAAATAAATCAATGAATAAATAAATGCAGAAATACATTTATGAATAATTCAATAAATACTTGAATAAATAAATAAATGCAGAAATAATAAAAAAAACATGAATCTTTTGAAATAAACAAAAAGATAAATACATTTAAATAGAAAGTGTAGTTGGAGAAATAGGTAAATTAATAAATGTAAAAATATCGTAATAAAAACTTGAAATAAAAGCATTTGAATATTTATTAATATATTTATTTCTGCATTTATATATTTATTAAATTGTTTTTGATTATGTCATTTTTTGGTCCCTTGTAACAAAGAGGCATCACTGTGAATATATATATATATTTTTATAACCAGGTAAAAACTCCCTACAGCGGCTTTAACCTAAATTCTAATCAAAATGAGATAAACTAATATTCAGTGCTTCTGTAGTTTGTAAAAAAATAAAAAAAATAGACAAGACAGGATAAAAGACGGATAAAAAGATAAGACAGGAATAGTAAATGAAAGCACTCCGCCAATATAAATCAAACAGTTGCTGCAGATACAGCCTCAATACAAGTGAGTCAACACTATATCTATCTTTGTAAAATGTACACCTTCAGATAATTAATTAATGATGACGCTACAAAAAAAAGACGATTAAAATGCCAATAGTATGCTGCGACAAAAAGTAACAAGTCTTTCAATAGTCAAAAGGTGCTGCAAGAATTTAAAAAGAGGAAATATCATTTTTTGGTACCGTCCACCACACCAGACCCTGTCGCCACATAATCCCTCACACATATGGACTGTGAGCTGACAAAATCCTCACCTCGTAGCGACAGCCCCGCGTGTGATAGAGTTAAAGGACACAAAAAGGTCAGCAAAAGGTCTGAGAAGGGCAGGAACGGTCTGGTATTAGCCTGCCTTTATCTGTTTGTACCATGGGGGGGGAGGAAAGCATAGATAAGAGAGTTTTTTCATGTTTCCCTCATTTTTCACACTGTCTTTATTGTCTCTGTGTTTACTAAAGCTCTACCCTAGAAACGCACTATAGCCTTATTTCTAATAAATCATTTACTGTCTCATAATTAACAGCAGTCATGTTACAGTCTTGTTTTATTTCTTTTTAATACTTCCTGACATGGAGAATAAATTTGTCCTCAGTTTTGATGCATGCTTGTCTTTTGCCTTAGCGGAAGAGAAGCACTCAGAGGGCGCCGGGTATTTATTCCCATTGCGGTAATGAAATTATCATCTTGGATTTAAGATGTAAAAAGCAGAAAATGCTCTTGTCTTGTTGCAAAGATGCCTGCAGGACACTTGCTTTACAATCTCTTGGTGGGGGCATGAATAAAATCATTCCATCTTCATTTTGCCTCATGTCGGTTAAAATTGATGGTGATGTCCGTGACAGCCATCTTAGAGAGAATACTTGGGAGGTTGCAATGACACTATGACAGCACTGTCAAGAAAAAACAGCACATCTTCTTCAGACAATCTATGTGTAATGTCAACTTTTCAAAGTAATTTCCTGCTGCATTGTTCTGTCTAAAGGGGGAAAGTGAGTCATTTGTAGTCGCACAGCGGCAGCAGAAGAGTGCCTGTAAGTACATGTTAGCTAGAACTCTGACTTAGCTCTGTTCGGCACTTGACTGATGGCCCTCGCTGCCCTCATCCATTACCTTGTCACTTGTTTGAAATTGCCTTTCACACATTCTGGCACTTTTTGGAAAAGTGTGCGTTCCTCCTTTTTTGTGAGGCTTGCCACGAGAAGACACAGTGGCAGGTGAAAAGCACAGAAATCTTATTTCACTTGCAAGGCTGACAGATCCTTTGGGACCACTTCTGGGCAGATCATGGCTCTGCAATGTGACTAGTAGGCTAAAATGTGAGCAAAATACGATGAACAAGGATATTAGAGGAGACAGTGGGAAAGAAAATGCTGAAAAGTACTGCAAAATTGCCAGGAAGGACATTAAATTGACATTCTCAGAGATAAATTAGGACTTCACACTCAATATGATCTGCAAATGTAGCTTAATGCAGAACTTTTTGCAGAGTTTTGAATCCATTTAAGAGCCACCAAAAAAACAGCAAACATTATAATATATCCTCAATCTTGCATCAAGGGCAGTCTGGTCCTCCCCTCTGTCCCTGTGTGTAGGCCGGCTGACATGACAGCTCATTCCTCCACACTATTAATGACCCAGCTCCCCTTTTCTAGCACTGACTACCATCTATCACCCAGAGCTAGAACGACCATCACTCCTCCACTAAATTACAACCTGCTGCATGAGACATAAAATAGGGTAATGGGCTGAAAATTAGCCAATTACAATCGTTACACTGCCATAATTGACCCTGGAGACCCATGTCCAGCAGTACACACACCCTTAAAGCTATGTGCATGTTTGTGTGTTTGAGGCACTTAATTAGGAAGAGATTGGACCATGAGGATGAAACCTAATTTATTGAACAGCAGCAATCTAACAGCTGACCGGCAGTAAACATGGGACTCTTTGGAAAGGTGAACAGTTGAGATGCTTTTTAAGCAGAGAAGAGACTGCCTAAAAAAATGCAGCAGACAAACAGATGATGGCATTTTTCTAAGCTGCACTAGGGTGATGGTTTGACTCCGAGTCTTAGTGACTCATGATAAACTAAGGCAGGAAGAGATCAATGGATCCAGAGAGAGGCAAATCCAGCAGAATTTATGTAACATTTAGCTAAGGGTGAGCTTTGACCTGCCAGCTTGGTGCAGGTTGTCTTTGGCGTTTAAATCCTGTAATATCAGGGCCAGTTTAACAGGGAAGGCTTAACAACCTTGATCTGACAAAAGCAGCATACATGGGATTAAGCAGGGCTAGACACAGGGGGTCCATGGCCATGTTCCCACAGCCTTATGTTTCCACATTTGAGATTCATCACATGGTGCATGTTCTGCTGCAATGACACCTCCATGTAAATATGTGTGGAAAGATGTCTTTGGGTGTGATATTATATGTACAAAATGGTAAATGTTTGTAGGTAGAAACAATTATCCTTGTAAAGGACGATAAAGTCTAATCTATAATCAAATATATCCACAGCGTAATTTATACCCCCTAAGTATGCAGTAGGATCAACAAACTGTTATTGTCACCAAGTAATATGTGTGCCTACTTTTACTGTGAAAATGAAAATGTTAGAAATGTGGGAACATAGGGCTGTGGGAACATAGGAATGACCCTGGCACGGGTAACAGCCCGGCTCCTTCACTTAGATGATATTATGTTCAGAGTCATTTGGAGGCTGCAGGTATCTGCTTTAGCTGCATTTCCTATTATTCACAGCAGATTCTCTGGTTTTATTATGTGAGGCAAAATTAACTCAGAAACCTCTGTGTTTATGTGCAAATCAAGTAGATGGGTTGTGAATTGAGTGCCTTTCCACATACTTTAGCATCCTAATTAATCTTATCCAGATTTTAATCATATTGGGGTTATGACATTTCCATGCACAATTACAAAAACCTCAGTCAGAACTGTGATAAACAAGTCCATGTAAAGTCACAGAATGTGGTTTTTAATTCAGGTTTTTCCTTCTCAAATCACACAAACAAGTTGCAGAGCAGGTCTACTTCACAAAAAATGATGCACAAAAACTAGACACGATGGCTCAAAGAAGTTTTTTGTTATTTTGAATTAAATGTGTTCATTAAGGTGTTTTTCTTTTCAATCCTCTACTGCAGGGAAACAGAGGATTTTATAGTTAATCATTTAAACAATGCGAAAAGATTAGAGGCAAGATGATTCTGCATTGATCCTCAGAGGGGAAAATAGTAAAAAAAAAGCAGAATAAAAAAAAAAAAGACTAAAAAACAGAGACTAGAGATGGTCTATTAAGAATGTAGACTTAGGGTACTCAGTGATCTTTACTGTTTTTTCTCTCCAATGTTTAATAGTCCTCATTTGACCTCTCTCTTACTCCCTTTCTCCCTTTTTCTCCCTCTTCCTCTCTTCAACAGAGATGTGATCTCAAGGTTTCTCTAGCTGAAGCACCATTAAATAAAACGGCAGTTTGTCTCTATAACCTTGACCAAAAAAAAAAAAAAAAAAAAACCCGCAAGACATCTATCAGACTGAAACCCCATTTTTCAAATCCAGGCTGTGACCCAGTGTCTAAACCATAGATCATCATGCCAACATTTAGATCAGATCCTTGTTGTGTACAGTGAAAAACTACTGACCTATTTAAATAAAAGTTGAATGTGTCTGGTTGAGAGTCGTAGGGTAGGACAATCTGTGCATAAATTCCTTAGTATGCATGCTTACTTAAAGAATAAATGTGAGTTATTCTGTTGCCAAACCTGTGCTGCAAAAAGCAACACACTGGAGCAGCACTGTAGAACACAAATGTGTTTTGCTTTTAATGAACAGAAGGGATCAAAGCTGTGCATTTGCACTCTTGATGCAGTGCAATGGATGAATGAGGTGTAGGTATTTGTGTTTAGCTCTTTTCAAGGTGTGTAACACTCTGGTAATTTTGATCAATTTTCACATAATAATGTTAATAAGATTACACAAAGACCTGCAGAGTTTGTCCACTTCTCTTTTAGATATTGTTACTGTTTGCATCGGTATAACAAAGTGTGCATAAAGAGCATTTAACTGAGTACTCTGTAAACTTTTGGGTTGCATAGAGAACAAACCTGACCGACAGAGACATAAGCATGGTGAACAAATAAGATTGGGTCACTTTTTTCATATTGTAGAAACAAGGATTTCTGATGGCAAAGTGCTGAAAGATGTCTCAGTAGACCGTACCCATAAACAGAGATGAAGGCTTGGATCAGAGCCTCAAAATTTGCTGAATGACATGGCAGGGTCAGCCTTGTCTGCCAAAAAAACGCCAGCATAGCATCCTGTTTCTACTGGCACTTTCTTATTGAGGTTAGTGAAATATAACTAATACCACCTCATTTTAAAATGACTGAAATGTCCCTTTAAGATGTTGTGTTGTGCTTTGGTTAGTCTTAAATTGAGTCTTTTTTCAAGACGGTTAACCATTACAAATACATCCCTACAAATGCTCTCAGGAAGTCTGTCTTTCATTATAAAATGGGCATAAAATATTGTGTTTTCTCTGGAAACAAGACATCTTCCATGAGAGACAGGGAGAGCTTTCATCCTGTTTACTGATTTAATTTAGATGATAACAATGGCAAGAGAAGAGGCTGAGACAAAGGTGAGTGAACAACATCGCCCAGAGTCAATATCAATGAAGGAGAGATGGAGTGAAGTAAGGACGGTGGATCACTCATGGATGATGGAGGATAAAGTTAGGCTGTGAGACTCTGATGCCGTACACAGGTCCAAAAGTCAGATTATCCTATTTTATGCTCACATGAGCAAGGCAAATGGAGCAAGGAAGATATGCAAATTGCTGTCTAATTGGCCTGTCAGGATACTGAGGCCCTGTCAAACCACTGTCAGAGAGAGAAAGAGCGAGAGCGAGAGAACACAGAGAATGACTGGATTAGTTTTCAGCTGCCATTCACTGCACATTTCATTAAGTAATTCTAGTTCACATCACCACCATGGGTCAATGCGCTTTCCTCCAAGGCCAGGTTCTTTCAGCTGTCATTTTCTGGGAAAGAGAGAAACTACTTGCCCTCTACTCTATCTACTCTTTGGTGATACATCAGTAGTTCCCATGTACAAATAATACAGGTCATGGTTGTTGAAAAAATGCTGATGCTATTCTCTTGTGTTGTCATCTCATAGAAGTAGCCCTACTTTAATAATATAAATATTAGACTATTAGATAAATACAAGACTTACTGTACGTTGCATTCACACCAGCCTTGTTTAGTCCAGTTGAGCTGAACCCTGGAGCGTTTACCTCCTTGGTACGTTTCATTTTGGTTGTTGTGAACACTGGCCGTGCGGACCAGTCAACCGCTCTCAGGTTCACCTGGTAGGGGTAGTCTCGGACCACTATCAACCGCACCAATCACAGGAGGCCCACCGTTTCATACATCATATCCTGTTTTAGTCGGAAGTTTTAAAAGTAGAGTTACAAATGATTGCCTGTTGTCTTCTGTGATATAGCCATCCAATTGCAAAGCATCTCCTGCGACCTGCGTGTATTAATACATTTTTTCAATGCTGCAGTCTTCCCAGCCGTTCATATGCGCAGTCCAATAAAGTCTGCTGATATACAGTCCAGATCAGCACCAACATAAAAACGAGCAGACTATGCTTCATGACGTACAGTAAAAATTGTAAGGGGATTTGTCATCTACCTGCCTAAACTGTATAACAATTACTGAACGGCTTTTGCCGCCATGTGACAATTTCTGGACCGTTCCAGTTTGGCCTTTGTGAACGCGAACCGGACCAGTTGAAAAATTGCAACGGTGTATCATCGATGTATCGTCCGTGCTTTGGTTCAAATGGGAAAACAGACCTTTTGGTGTGAACACGACCTTAGATTGGTCAGGGATATCTGAGACTGGTGGTAAACTGTCTACAGTGACCGCGGTTCAAGAGCAACCTGCCAGCGAAAACAAATACCAGCTGGCTGAAAGGTCTGGCCGGAAGAATTGTCGTTGACCACCTTTTGCTGGGCACATCAGAGAGAGATTTAATACTTACAACAGGTTTTCTAACCCTAACCCAAGGCTGGGTGGTTCATGTTGTTCTTGGGAATGGTTATAAAAGATGTCAAATTGAAGAGCTTGCTTTTTGCATAAAACATTTTTTTTTACTTTCAGGGGATTCAGCAGAGCCTCATAGAAACACTCATATACAAGGTCATGCAAATGGATAAACAGAAAAAAAGGTATAGAGAGCATTCAAGAGATTAAGACTCACATGGTGTCCACTCATGAGAGACAGAGTCAGTTCAGAGGAGAAAAAGTGGGTAATTGGGTAATACCAGAAGGTAGTGGGTCCTTCACTAAATCAATCAGAGGCTATGAGATTGTTTGACGCTTTGAGCAAATTGACAATACAATGGTGACAGAGCTTCAGCTGAGCATTACTGAGTCTGTAATTACTCTGAACATCTCATATGGATCCAATTAACTTGCCTCCAAAATGCAGAGACATGATGATTCCTATCATGTAAATGGATTTCCTCATTTTCAGAGTACTCTAAAAACGTGTGCTAGCAGATGGTTTTCTCACAAAAGAAACAGGGATGGCGTTTCCTATCTGACAGTTTGTTAGTGCAAGTTAATTTGGGTTTTATTCCTGGGATGCTAGCACAGTCTGTTGGTCCTTTTTGTTTTTAAATCAATTTTAAGATTACTTACAAACACACACACTTAAGGTGCTTTTATACCTGTAGCTCATTTGCTTTGTTCCAATTCAAATGAGAATATGTTTATTTGCCATTTAAGCTTCCAACAAAACGAGTTTTGGGTTGACTCATCGCAGCTAAGAGCTCATTCCTTATCCACATTTGGACTGATCAGCTGACGTGTGAGTCAAGAGGGGCTTTCACAGCATTGCAGAGGTAAAGAAACCTTGATACCAGTATGTAAAGTGAGAAGACCAGTTTGGCGTAAGTGGATGTTAAAGATGTAGAATGATAAATGACCACATGGGAAAACTCACTGATCAATCATAGTGTCATATTAAAGCTGGATCAATATAATTTGGCACAAACACTTTTGCTGTTGTCTCTGTAAACAGATCATGTGATAATGAAGTTTACATGAGGATCTACTGAAATGATGAAGTTAGAAAAAGAGCAGGAGATAGACATCAAGGGTGAAGAGTCAGAAAAAAAGGACTGAGAGGACAGGGAAGGGGGGAAAAAAGGGGGGGGTGTATCTGTCCTGCCGGGAGCAAACACAGAAGAATGGCTGTGGAGGGGAAGCAGTGAACCTCATGTCCTCAGGCAGGCAGGAGATATCAATACACAACCTCTGAGAGCAGCAGCAGAGATACAGAGTGAGATCATGTTTAAGGAGGATGGACTGTGACATGAACAAGTCTTTGGTGTCAGAGGTTAACTATGTAGAGGGAAAAATGATCCACTTTATTTCTAGATTTACATTGATGTGATGAAGACAATGACAGGAGGCTTTGGGTAAATACTGGCTTTAGATATCAGTGTGGAACACAGTATTTGCTGATGTGATTTCTGCTAAAAGGACTGATAGAGTTATTCACCAGCATTTCATTCAGCCAATACCGGCACATCCTAACATGTCAGAATTAACTCATTCTACTCACACACCACTGGGCACAGCCAGCGAGGGCAGTCTGGGGTTAAGTGCCTCGCCTAAGGACAAGCATGTGAGCAGCAGAACATGGGATCAGAGATCCAACCTTCCAATTGAAAGATGTTTTTTAAATGAATTTTCATTAATTTTCATTTAAGCAGGTAAAACTCATTCAGATTACAAATGTCTTGTCTTTACGGAGAAGAAAGTCAGCAGCAGCATTACAGTTCACAGAATTTGTGACAGATAATATATACAAACATTAGGAGGGCATAACCAAAGAACACAATTCTAGCTGCGTTTACATGTGCACAAATAATCAGAATAAAGGCCTGACGGGAATGTAAAAAAAAAGTCATGTAAACACGTCAATCGGAAAATTCTGATCAAATTCGGCTCAATCTGAAAGAAGTTGTATTCCATTGTGAAATTACCAATATCTTGTGAGACTGGACAAGATCTCATGAAATCCCTGGGAGTCATAGAATGAGATGGGCCGATCTGTGTATATAAACGGCGGTGTATAAAAACACCCACATCCCACAACCCTGGCCTCTCCTAATGTCAAGTTAAGAACAGTTTAATGTATTGACTTTAATTTATTTTGAAAAACTACTGGATATTTTACTCTGTAACCGCATACAACTTCCTGTTCAGTGCATACAACTGCACTGAATTGATGTGCTGTGCTCCGGCGTCTTGCAAAAATAGAAGCCTTGCGTATCTGATCCAGCCGCTGGAGCTGATTTGCAGCGAAGCCGGATGCTGGACAGATTCTGTGGAATGACACACATTGATTATAATGCTTGCGTATTTGATCCTTCGGCTGTGACGGAGCGAAGCGGAGGCGTTCTGGATCCTGTTGGTTTTGCCCGTTAGTGTTTCTTATGAAAACTTCCACACACAACACTTAAAGCTAAAGATCATCACTCTGGCAGTAATTATCAAGTAGGCTCTAATTATCACCTTTCTGACAAACACGCACTCCAGCTTTAAGACCAAGTTTTCTGTCATGCGGGCTGACACCATTGACCTTAGCTACACACAGACACACTCACATGCTCAAACTCAACAGGAAGCTAAAACAAGTAAACAGATGTTTTCAATCGACCTTTCACAGTTAAATCCTGCTCGACACTGTCAGCGTGTCCAGAGTTTTAATATATTGATTAGTAAAGTGATGCCTGCACAACAGTCAACCATCTTTTCTGTAGTAAAAGATGGTTCAGTCTGAGGATAAACATTGACCTCATCATATTTCATATTTAACCCTTGTACCTTATTAAGGTTTCTGGAGGGGTAAGGCCTTGTCTTTGATGCTATAACTTTTTTTCTATTAATGCCCTTGCAAAGAAATTCCTAGAAAATGTGTATTTTGTGATGAGGCATGATATACCTGAAATTGAAGAAAAAAAACCCTATGGTTATGGTTTTTTCTTCAAATATGCTTAATCTTGCATTAGCGCCACACAAGTGCCCCATGCATTCCAATGGGAAACCACTTGTCTTTTACATATACCCATATCAGTGGGAAAAAATGATTTTCAGCAAAGACTGTTTTCCCCCTTTTCTGAAGACATTAAAGATGCACTGTGCACTTTCAGCCACAAGGTGCACCTTTTTTTTCATGAATAATAGAGGCTGATCTAGCCAGGTGGTCAAAACCCCATTATTCCTTATGGGAATTTGGCAAAAATTACAATATTCAAAAATCAAAAAATGCACATAATTTTATCACTAATAAAATTAAGCATTTTTTTATCTTATTTTTACCATTTTACTTTATTTGGGCATGAATCTGTCTCAAATTTGTTATTCTGGTGTTTTTTTATTTTTTTTACCATTTTGGTCAGTTTGACACACCCGTAAACCACAGCCTATGATAGATGCAGTCTTTTGGAAGGAAAATCTGCTACCTGTTTGTAATATACTGCCACAAGAGTTCAAATCAGATTTTTCCCCCCATTTTTTTGCATTTTATCTTGAGTCTATTTCCAATCCAACTTTTTCAAATTATGAATGCTGAAATTTCATTTGTTTTCATATCCGTTATTGACCTTCAGTGAGAGGCCATTTTTTGCAAAAAAACAAAAGTGGACAGTAGAAGTGAATAAATCAGGTGTGCATGTATTTTTTTTTATGTGTTAGTGTTTTCCGTGTGTGCATGGTCGTGTGTGTTCGTGTGCAAATGTTTGTGCACGCGCATGATCTTGCGCGCGCTCGTCACAGCCAGCGATTGCGTTCATGGCACATGCGCCCCAAGCGTCCGAGGTTGCCCCGGGTACAGCCGCCCCGTTACCCGTGATCAGATAGCCTTAGGCCCGCGTCAGCAAAGGCGGGGAGCCGCTGGCTGCTCTGGAGGTGGTAACCTCACCTCACCACTCGAAAACGGGGGTGTCGGATGGTCGTCGCCGGCGAATTTTACGCGCTTCGCGGCGGGGACACACACACACACACACACACACACACACACACACACACACACACACACACACACACACACACACACACACAAAGCTCATCCCCATCGCGGGTCAGTCCCGACCAGAGCAGTGTTTAATCCACAGTGTTTAATCCACTGCTCTGGTCCCGACCTCTTCTTCTTCTTCCGGGTAACGGGGTTTTGCATCCGGCAGTCCGACGTAACTCGTAGGCTAATTGCTGTGCCGCGCCACCTGATCTGGAGGTACCGCCCCTCAGCTCCACAGATCGTAAGCACACACACACAGACACACACACGCACACACACACTCGCACGCCGGCACACACACACACTCGCTCGCAGGTACACGCGCGCGCACGCACGCACGAAGGCATACACAAACACCCACACACGCACATACATGTTTCAAACTAAAATTAAAAGGATTAAAAGTTTGAAAATAGTTGATTTTTTCTTTTGAGTGGTTAGAGCAGAAGTCAATGATGACAGCCATGATAAAAAAAAGGGCAACTTTTCATTTGTAGATGACTTTATAGGCCACAAAGACAGTGGCAGTTCCGTGCCACTAATGCAAGATTAGTCGTTTTTTTTTTATTTTAGGCTGTGACGCAAAAACTGAAACTGCAACTAAAACTAATTTCACACATACTCATACCACTCATAGGTTCTGATAATCTTGCACAAAGAAATTTGATTTTGCATTACTCTTATAATTTTTAGCCCTTTTTTTAAATTTTGGGCATTTTTTACGGTGTGTTCACACTAAACTTAAAAAGGTTAAAAGTTTGAAAATAGTTGATTTTTTCTTTTGAGTGGTTAGAGCAGAAGTCAATGATGACAGCCATGATAAAAAAAGGGCAGCTTTTCATTTGTAGATGACTTTATAGGCCACAAAGACAGTGGCAGTTCCGTGCCACTAATGCAAGATTAGTCGTTTTTTTTTTTATTTTAGGCTGTGACGCAAAAACTGAAACTGCAACTAAAACTAATTTCACACATACTCATACCACTCATAGGTTCTGATAATCTTGCACAAAGAAATTTGATTTTGCATTACTCTTATAATTTTTAGCCCTTTTTTTAAATTTTGGGCATTTTTTACGGTGTGTTTACACTAAACTTAAAAAGGTTAAAAGTTTGAAAGTGGGTGATTTTTTATTTTGAGTGGTTAGAGCAGAAGTCAATGATGACAGCCATAATAAAAAAAGGGCAACTTTTCATTTGTAGATGATTTTATAGGCCACTAAGTGACAGTGGCAGTTCCGTGCCACTAATGCAAGATTAGTCGGTTTTTTTTATTTTAGGCTGTCACGCAAAAACTGAAACTGCAACTAAAACTAATTTTACACATACTCATACCACTCATAGGTTCTGATAATCTTGCACAAAGAAATTTGATTTTGCATTACTCTTATTATTTTTAGCCCTTTTTTTTAAATTTGGGCATTTTTTACAATGTGTTTACACTAAAATTAAAAGGGTTAAAAGTTTGAAACTGGGTGATTTTTTCTTATGAGTGGTTAGAGCAGAAGTCAATGATGACAGCCATGATAAAAAAAGGGCAGCTTTTCATTTGTAGATGACTTTATAGGCCACAAAGACAGTGGCAGTTCCGTGCCACTAATGCAAGATTAGTCGTTTTTTTTTTATTTTAGGCTGTGACGCAAAAACTGAAACTGCAACTAAAACTAATTTCACACATACTCATACCACTCATAGGTTCTGATAATCTTGCACAAAGAAATTTGATTTTGCATTACTCTTATAATTTTTAGCCCTTTTTTTAAATTTTGGGCATTTTTTACGGTGTGTTTACACTAAACTTAAAAAGGTTAAAAGTTTGAAAGTGGGTGATTTTTTATTTTGAGTGGTTAGAGCAGAAGTCAATGATGACAGCCATAATAAAAAAAGGGCAACTTTTCATTTGTAGATGATTTTATAGGCCACTAAGTGACAGTGGCAGTTCCGTGCCACTAATGCAAGATTAGTCGTTTTTTTTTTATTTTAGGCTGTGACGCAAAAACTGAAACTGCAACTAAAACTAATTTCACACATACTCATACCACTCATAGGTTCTGATAATCTTGCACAAAGAAATTTGATTTTGCATTACTCTTATAATTTTTAGCCCTTTTTTTAAATTTTGGGCATTTTTTACGGTGTGTTCACACTAAACTTAAAAAGGTTAAAAGTTTGAAAATAGTTGATTTTTTCTTTTGAGTGGTTAGAGCAGAAGTCAATGATGACAGCCATGATAAAAAAAGGGCAGCTTTTCATTTGTAGATGACTTTATAGGCCACAAAGACAGTGGCAGTTCCGTGCCACTAATGCAAGATTAGTCGTTTTTTTTTATTTTAGGCTGTCACGCAAAAACTGAAACTGCAACTA
The DNA here is from genome assembly GCA_962446985.1 of Xyrichtys novacula. Classification (NCBI taxonomy): domain Eukaryota; kingdom Metazoa; phylum Chordata; class Actinopteri; order Labriformes; family Labridae; genus Xyrichtys; species Xyrichtys novacula. The sequence goes on from OY660877.1 coordinate 12,061,012, forward strand.
AAACTAATTTTACACATACTCATACCACTCATAGGTTCTGATAATCTTGCACAAAGAAATTTGATTTTGCATTACTCTTATTATTTTTAGCCCTTTTTTTTAAATTTGGGCATTTTTTACAATGTGTTTACACTAAAATTAAAAGGGTTAAAAGTTTGAAACTGGGTGATTTTTTCTTATGAGTGGTTAGAGCAGAAGTCAATGATGACAGCCATGAAAAAAAAGGGCAACTTTTCATTTATAGATGATTTTATAGGCCACTAAGTGACAGTGGCAGTTCCTTGCCACTAATGCAAGATTAGGGATTCTGTGTTAATAAGGTAGCAGGGTTAAACACAAGCTACAGTCTATCGATGCCAGAGGCGGGTCTGTAACAGAGCCCACAAGGCTCATATCTGAAAAATCTTTAAGTTGTATATCTGTTTTTGCTTTTTAGGGTAGTAGACATGCTGAAGTCTTCCCTTTTTGTCTGCATTACACCTCCTTCATTTCTGTGAAATCCCAAATCCAATACCAAGCTACACCTGATCTGTTTTCCTTGGCTTTTTGGTTCTCATACAAGTAAATGTTTTTAAGTCATTATCTGGGGGTTAAGAGAGGCAGCTAGGACGCTGAGAAAATAAGTCAAGTTGTTCATGCAGGTCTTCTTCAAGTGTTGCTGGTGAGTATTAGTCCTCGAAAGAGCTTACAGGATCTTTATTGTTCTGCATTTGTTTCATGTTTCAGACCTGCCACACCATTACCTCGCTGCTAAGCTGTAGAAATTCAACATCTGCACAAAGGCAAAGAGGACAGAGAGAGAGAGAATGAGAGAGTGAGAAAGAATGAAAGAGAGAGAGAGCGCAAAGTGATCTGATCCTCTTTCTCACAGGGGAAACAGACAGACACCTGCGTGGTTTGATCACACTGTCCCCTCAGTGCTCTTGCTTATCCTTTGATGATCCATCACATCATCTCTACCTATTCCCTCTCTCTCTCTCTCTCTCTCTCTCTCTCTGTCACTCTCTCTCACACACACAGGCTATTTCCAAGGTCTACCTTTGTTTCCCTCTTTCATCTCCTCCTCTCTCTCCACCTCCACGTTTTTTTTTCCTCTTTTGCCTCACAACCTTTGAAGTGTGTCATGGCTGCTGCTTTGTTGGCTCCTACAGTTTAATTAGCACCTCTGTTTTTGTCACCTCTGTGCAGTTTCCCCCGCAGGTGGATTGGAATTGGTAAAGTGTACTCAAACTATGTTATTTTTGAAGACAGTTAACAGTTAATGACAAAAGTATAACCAAGATCTATGCATTCATTTTTGTTTCTTTTACTCCTCTTCTCTATTCTCTTCCTAATGTCATGCATTTCTTTGTTAGTTTTAAATACTTTGTCACCCTCCTGTTTCTAAGGAGATGAACATTTTGAGAATATGCATGTGCAGAACATTAAAGGCTGTCAATGCTGTTGTAGTGTGCAGCAAAGAAAACCTCTTACTAATCATGATAGAAGACATCAGACTTGTCCTTGTTTGTGTAACATTGCAGCAGCTGAGCAAACGTTGATGAGATTGTTCGTGACAGAAACGCAGGAATCCTTCGAGGTCTCACTGAAAAATAATTCCAGCATTCATCATTATGACGATAAAAAACCTGAGATATCGTGATCTTTTGTAACTCTAGTTACAACGTTGGAGCTTGTGCCTCTTCAGGTTACTGAGTACTTAAACATTTAGACTCCAACCATTCTTTTAACCAATTTAATTTGTCAAATTACAGGAAGTAGCTTGTACTTTAAAATAAAAGCATGTCTGCAATGTTGAAGAAGGCCTGTGGGTGTTCTTTGTTAGATCGTACGTCCTCAATTCAATAAGATAGAGGATAATAAGTGCGCTGGACTCACTTTTTTGTACGTTTGTGATGTTTGTGCACCTAAAGAGAGTTTATATTTAAACTAAAGTGCTCCTGGATTTGCTTGCCAAAATTCAAAATGTTGACCTTTTATAAATGTAGAGATCTTCACAAACCCACAGCAGTAATCAAACATGCTTGTAAAAAACGCTCTCCTTTGCGTAGTCCATCTGTCTCCTTCACTTTTTCTCTCAGCTATCCATTTCCCTTTTTTTCCTCCATTTCTTCAGCTACAACTCCTTTGGCCAGTGTGAGTTTTGCTGAGGAAACAATGTATCACGCAGCACATTATTCTGGTACCATGATGAATGGGGAGAATCCAGGCCTGTTGACTGTGGCCTTGAGATAAAGAATAAGCAAATGAAACTACCTCCCCGCCTCGCAGCACCCAAGAGCCCACCACCGCCACCATCCCTCATGCTAATTTGATTGAGAACGCTCGATCAGCACATCCACTCTATGACACACACATGCACCTCTGCTTCCAGGGGGGTGTCACGGGATAGAGGATGCCATCATGTCATGGAGTAATAACAATTTATCTTCAGGTTGCCTGTCTCAGCATATAATGCGGAAGTTAGGCCCACAGTGGGTAGTTTACATCAAAGGGAGTCGTGGAACTGCAGGATAGCAAAGATGAAAGTAATATCAAGGTAAAAAGGTGGGGTTTGAGAAAATGTGCAGATGAGATGTATGGCCATGTGTTGCCCTTACGACATAATATGGAAACTTTGATTTATATAGACTTTTGTAGTAATGTATTCAAGCTTTTTTTATTGTCAGTCCTGCCATATGTGAATCCATACACAGAAATCAAAAGGGACTTTTCTCTCTATCCCATCGTACAAAAAAATACAGAGAATATATTAAAACACAATAGGTAAAAGTATAATGCAGTAGAAGAGTGTTTTATCCACATATGTACACATCTAACCTAATGCCCACTGTGTCTATGTATACATACACTATCATACAAATACAACCCCTGTGACCAGAAAATTATTCTGCTGTACATATTTACATAGACACAAAGCATAGGTGTGGATGCTATCTTCAGTATGTAAATAGTAAGCCTTTATGTAAACAGTAGAGAAAATGTATGTTTGCCAAGTTATTGGTTATCCTTCGTTAGTCATTTTCAATGAGCCTGCTTGACTAGACCATGTAGTTGTTTGTTTTAACTGCAATAGGGAACCGAAGCCACGCCCACTTCCGCGTTAGAGCTATAGGTCCTATTGGGATAATAGGAGTGAATGGACAGGTCTATGGTATTTTCTGGTCCGCTTTGTTTTACACCCTGAGTCACAAATATGTTGTATTTTAACTTAAATGATAACCATTAAGGTAAATAAAGGCTATGTTTGTTGTGTAATTGTTGATCTATTTGTCTTTGAAAACACGTAAATGGAGAGACTACAGACCTCAAGAAGTCGCGTAAATGACGTCACGTCAGTATTTCTACTTCTAGCTAGCTGACAACTCCTGTCAACTCGTTATCTATATATATATATATATATCAGTGGCGATTGCTCTAAGACTGCAAGGGAAGCTCGGCTTCCCTTAAAATGTCACCCCCCAAAAAAAAGAAAAAGTGGTGAAATACGTACGGCTGTGTGTACATTTCATTAACTAAATACGCACTAGAAAGCCTTCATCTTTTGTTCAGACACTGTGATAAGAAGCTGATAATCACAGGTAACCGGCATAACTTCGTTCTCATTCATCCTCGCAGCGCCTCAGCGCTTTAAACAGCCGGACGCTGGGCTTCTGCTGACTTCAATGTGGAGGCTCAAAGTGGGTTGTTCCAGCAGCGAAACTAGACGCTCATTGGATAAATGCTGGGCTTTGTCCCGCCCATCGGAAGCCCAGCTTCACTGGAGTTCTATGGCGAGAGGGCGGTCCCGACTTTCTCCCGGACTCCGCGCTTCTGCATCCATGATTGGATGAGCTGTCTGAGGCGAAATCCTTTTTTGATTGACAGCTAAACAAGCGAATCAGCGATCTTGAAGAATAAAACATCTACCAGAGCATTTTCCAAGTTATTCATTCCGTTGTTCTTAACTGCTCCGGAGACTTTACCGATCCTCAGCGACTTTTGTCTTTGTTAAAAACGACTGCCGTTGTGTTTGGCGACTCTGTTCTGTTACATACTAATAAACAAATACAATTATGATGTAGGCCAGAAAAATGAGCTTCCCCTCCTTGAAAGACCAGCAGCCGCCACTGATATATATATATTAGTGGTTTTCACCACGTTTAATACTCTTTCCTTCATCCTGGAAGAAGGACTTGAAACTTGCCAAAGTCACCGCCATCGTCGTCTGTCAAAGCTTAGACAGTGACGCAAAAATAGTGCGACGAGCGGTGTAGTTCATTACGTGGTCTCACTCTAAATTAAACTGTAGTTATAACAACATGTCTAAAATCACGGCTTTTTCGAGGTTAAAATGTAAATTTAAACATGATAAACATTATATGTGAAATGTGTAGGGGCTTCGGTTCCCTATACCAAAGCGGACCAGTAGTTATATATATCTGTCCATTCATTTTGATGGGCTCCATAGGACCGTATGCTAACCTGGAAGTTAGCATGACTTCGGTTCCCTATAGTCACTAAACAATGTAACACCACATCCTTAATACATAGATGACACTAATTCTCAAGTGAATGAGAACAACTATTTATGCTACATATGTGGTCTTTCAAAAGTAAAAAACTCTTAGGGCCTGATCTACCAAGATCCCAAATAAGAAGCACTAAATTGCGTGTGCAAACTAAACAATTGCACATGCAATGAGTGGGCAGGTTGCGGGTCATCTACTATGATTGCGTGCGCAATTGTTTACAGGTGCAAAAGTGGTTCAGACCGCTCTACTTAACTGAGAATTTAGTGTGTGCTACCAGCTCTCACCATGGAGAGTTTGGGAGAGCAGAGTGGCACCTGCGTGAAACTGGCCCCCCACCCCAGGCATAATTTCGGGGAAATAGTCAGCTTTGTTTGTGCTTTGTTTGTACTGGTTTGTGCCGTTAAAATTTTCGTTTGTGCTGCTTTGGTCCATTTGGAGCAAATCAGGTGCTGGGTGACGTCATCGCCAAAAAAAAAAAGTGTAATAACTTTAAAACCAAAGCAGCACAAACAAAAATTTTAACGGCACAAAACAGCACAAACGAAGCACAAATGAAGCAGACAATTTTCCCGAAATTTTGCCTGGAGTGGGGGGCCACCTTCACGCAGGTCAGAGTGGCTGTTAAAGAAAAATGAGGTTTGAAGTCATGGAGTTACATCTATTGTTTCAGAGAAGCCAGCAACTGCAAAAAAGCCGTGTTTGTGTCATTAACTGCATCCCCAGTGCATGGGAACTGGATATACCTGCCCATCTTATGTGACATAACATTTCACACTTGGCACAGACAGCAGACCAGAGGAATCCTTTTATGGTCATATTGACCCACACTGTTCTTCTGTTTGCTCAAACATTTACAATTTTCTAACCATTTAGTTGGAATAATTACAAACTAAACCACCTTCAGTCGGTCATCAGTCAGACAATTTTTATCACATACTTAATTGTGAAGACAGAGAAATGACAGCTACAAATTTGTGAGTGTCAAATGCTGCTGTAACCGGCAGCTAGCTAATACCAGGTTAGGTTTCTGCAAGAAGGACTCTTGTTAGTTGGACAGGTGCAGTCCTTAAGCTGAAGTAAAGACAACAAAGAGACTTTCAGAGGAGAAGAACTTGTGCTGGACTGCTGAATGGAAAAAGAGAAAGTAGGCAGGTACTTAACAACCCTGGTTTCATTGTAATTAATGTGGAGCCAGAAGGACAGCTTTCTCTTTTCTGCAGTAAAACAAAACTAGGATTGATGAGAGCCTCTCTGGTGCACAACTGACTGCCTGAACTTCCTTGAAGCAAAATGTCGGGATTAAAACAAGAAGACAAGACAGTTGGATCGAAAAAAAGAAGAAGGGTTTGGCACTCGGTGGAAAAGACAGAAACTGAGAAACAGATTGAAATCAAGATTTGAGAGAATAGTTACACTCCAAAAAGAGAGGAGAGGAAGGTGTGTGTGTGGGAGAGAGAGAGAGAGTTTGGAGGGGCAGTGGCAGTAGACAATTGCAAAGGGAGATAAATTGGGACAGAGCTGCTCTTTTGATTGCCATTTTTTTCTCAGTCTCCTTGGTAGCCATTGTAGGGGTTTCATTCATTAGACCGCATGCGATGAAAAACAAGGAGAGAAATATCACTAGTCAGCAGCCGGTGGCGCCCTGCTTTTTTCTCCTTGGCAATATTTCACCCTGCTTGACCTTCTGAAGTCAACAAAACAAGAAAGAAAAACAGTCAAATTAATTCACTCTTTCATTTGGCACCTCCATGTCGTGTCATCAAGTCTCCACTGTCTCATGGATTCTGTTTCCTGGGACAGCTATGTTATTTGGATTTCTTTTAGCCATGCTTTGTGCAAATCCAAAAAAAACAAAAAAGTCTGAGAAATATCTTCAGTATCTCCACTTTTTTTTTTTTTTTTTTTTACAAAAAACATGTTCTGAGTCGTTTTTCTGTTTTAGCTATTTACAACTTAAATTTATAACTTAAAGCTTTCCAAAGGATAATTTCATCCTCATATACAGTACTTGCTCAATTAAACTAAAGAGAGTGCAAATTACAGCTCCGTCTAAGTACTGCCAGAAAAAGCGAAAGAATAGAGGTGACATTGAGGTCAGCTACAGTATTATTTACAGAACAGCTCATACGCAACAGAGAAAAACACACTGCTGTACCTTTACCACACAAACACATGCAAAAAAAAAAAAAAAGGGGAAAGAGATGAAGAAAAATAGCTGAGTATCAGGTTTTCACGGTTGTCAGCGCTGGGATTAATAGGAGCCATTTCTCCATAATGAGCTGTTAAGCGTTAGCTGCCAAAAAGCCTCTTCGTTTGCCTTTGAGTCTCTGAATACTTTGCCCAATTATACCAGCTCTCTGTCGCTCTGCTTCCTGTGGCTGTCAGTGCTGCTGCACCTGCGTGACGACTGTCTGATTTCAGCTCTTGTTAGACAACATAATCAACACCTGAAACAATCATCTGGAGATGAGGTTTATAAATGTGCCGCTCTTTGATTACTACATGTGCCTGTTCTGTGACAAACCAGACAGCATTCAGTCGGAACTCCTTCAACGGAAAGCCTTGTGGGGTTTATCTTTAAACATGAAAAGAAATGAAAACTTGAAGAGAGCAAATGTTGTCCTTGAGCGATGTTTTATATATTATGTAAGGGATCTTACAGTTGAAGGTGAAATCTAATCCTTTATAGCAGCAGCGATCTCAGACACTAAACATCACTGAAAGCAGAGCATCTCCACATCGAAGGCCTCTTTCTTTCATGAACTCCTGACATTTTCTTTATAATACCAGGACACACTGGCCCTGCTGTTTTCAGGGTCTTTCAGCGTGTACATGCAGGAGGCTTTATCTTGTGAGTATCTTTCCACAATTAAGATACTGCAGTAGAAAACAAAATAAAGGCCACAAGGATAAGCAGTAAAGAGTGCAATGCAGAGAAACTGTGCAACATGAATAATAACTTCTGTACACCCATTTGTAGAAGTGCATTCACACACCTCTATGAAGCTCTGTGGGGGTTGCAAATAACAAAACAGCAAAATCTGAACAAAAATCAATGCCTCTTCAATTGTCATTTAACTGAACCTATATGGCATGTTAATCCTAATTAGAGTGTATATAGCAAAAGGTGACAAACACTGCAGTAACTGAAGACAAAATTGGCTTCATGTGAGGTGGGAAGTTATGCGATGTAAAGCTCTCCTTTGATAAGCTTGTAAAATCACACCACAAAGTAGGATTAGGATTAAGGTTAGAAAATGAACAGCGTCGTTGTGAAAAATAATTCTCTCCCACTTTAGAGAAAAATCCTCTGGTCTTCAGGTTAAACAGGGATAATAAGCTGCAAGAATAAGGATGACACATGGCTGTAATTAGCAGGTGCAGTGAATAGATCTAAAAGTGAGTATCTGCAACTCAAGACCAGAGACCTGATAAGATTATAAAAATAAATGCCTTTTGATGAACCCCTGAAAAGTTGATCAGTCACCTGTCCCCTGTCTGCAATTAAAGGAGAGGAATCAAATTCCTACGTATTATGAATTCAACTACCTTGAACTCTGAAAGGTTGAAGCCAGACAGGTTTTACAATGACAAGTTGCCACATTTGTAACAAAAATAAGGACTGAGCAAACACTTATAATGATATAACACAAAGACAAAAGTTCTTATTTAGTTGTTTGCAAGCCCTCCAAACTTCTGTAAGTTTGAGAAACTCCATATATTTCACGGAGCAGGAGGAAAGTGCTCTTTAGGAAAAAAAAGAAAAGCATTTGTTTAACACTGCCAAGGGTGATAAATGGAATTCGGTCTCCATGACAAACAACAAGCACACAGAGCTGTTGGATCATCTGTTTTTGTCTTCTGGTGTGAAGTTACCACAGTTGCCTAAACGCAGCACTGAAGCATCCTCGTCTCTGCCCTTTTGTGAGTGTGGGAGGATGTGTTTACTGTTTGGGTGGCATACTTTCAGAATGTGTGGATACTGGAGTGCATGGCAGATGCTTTTTTTGTGTGTGTTAGTGCGTATAGTTTTTTTCTTTCTTCCTACCAGCATAGGGCACCGGGGCGTCCTTGTCTAGAGCTACAAGCGGAGGGTCCAGCAGCACGGTGTCCATGTTCTCAGTGATCACACCATGGTAAGACGCCTCTATCCATGGCTTGTGCTTGTTCACTGTGGAAGAAAAACAGGGAAAAAAACAACATATTTAACTGTTGCCCAATTTCCTTTAAATTTTCATAAAGAGTATGAATCTTTTTGTCACTTTTAAGTTTATCCAAATACGGTGAGTCACTTAATGAGGACAAAGATCAAACAAACACAAATCGAACCGCAACCTTTGAAGAAGCTTTTTTTTAATCATGCCCTAATTCATGATGTGTCTCCGGGTTTTTACAAATGACAAGAAGACTAATGGCAGTCTAAGGATGTGCAATGTGAGAGAAAGTTATCGTTTGTGTTGTAGCTTTACACTTTTGATTTTTAAAATTGTGGAACCTTATTAACTTTGGTATTTCCTCTTGCTTTCTCCTTTATGCGCCAAGTTTTTACACTTGTCATAAAATCAAGTTAGGGTCAAACACACTGTAACACTCGAGCTTGACACCCCTACCAGAGATGAATGTTGCCGACCGCTTGCTTCTCTAGTTATACCAATGTTAGTAACGACCACAGGATAGCAATACACAGTGGTCGATGTCTCCAAGCGCAAACTCACAAGAGCCACTCTATAGCAACAAATAATGCTCAGAACAGCACCTAACTTCATCAACAGTACATATAGGGTCCCAGTCATAGTACTTGCCACCAAACATCTTTTTAAATTTGCCTAATTTCTTTAGCAAAGAGACCAAACACAACTCACCCACTCTCCTCCAGCAGCCACTTGTTCATGGGAGGAGCCCTAACGAGTCGGTCAAAGCTAAATATCCCTTTAATGACTACACCACCGGTTATGCTTGAAAGCAGCACTCAATACAAAGTGTCATAGTCAAATGAGTTGATATACAAACCTCTGCATTTCACTCATTATGAGAAATAACTTTAGGAATGAATAAGCAGAGAATTTTTATGCTGATGGTCTCATTTGCCTTCATAAATCACAAGGAGACCTTCTTTCTTTACACTTGAATATTTCCTTCTGAGCTTTCAGACACTTTTCAGTCATAACTCTGAGCTAATCTTTAACCGGGCATAATGAAATATGATCCAACTCTGTGTGTAGCCTTGTGTTTTGGCTGCAGAGCCCAGAGTGCTCGCTCAGTTTCTTTCTCTCGCTTTCTTGCTCTCTGCAAGTGTTCTACAAAACTGAGAACTTCACAGCAAATCTGATTGAAACTGGTCAGCATGAGCCAGAGATTAACACAGATCAACATCACATAGTTACCAACACTGTAAATTAAACTCCCACCCACTGCCTCGCATCAGGACCCCACAAGTAGACAGAGACCACAAAAGAGTCACACAACCGAGCACACACATGCACGCAGGCTCATTTCCCTGGTGTTCAAGTGTCACTCTTTGCAGGGAGCTGAGATGTCAACTTGACCTTTCAATCCACTGAAGAGGAAAGCTTTGTTTCATGCCAATGAGCAGATGACATGTCCAGCTGGCAGCGATTTAAAATGCATCAAACAGTTCCTAAAACCTTCTCGCAGCTTTTCATCTGTTTGGACAAATTTCAGCACTTTTGTCCTACTATTCCATTTTCTCCCTCTAGTTTGTCACCATGCTGAGTTTAGAGAAGAGGGTCAAAGAAAAAATGCTTGTTAGGCTTGTGCAAAGTGGAAAAGTTTGATTCAAGTGACAAAAATGAAAGAAATTAACTTGTCAACTCATTAATAAAGGTGAAAATTGGTTTTCCACACTCTCTTTTAACAAAGCGAACATGCATGAGGGTTTTATTCTGATTTAAGAAAAAACAAAAGACACTGATGAGATGAAATACAATTACAAAATGCAAATCATGTCGGCCTATTACTTCTTATCTACTCTTTCCCTCCATTCCTTCAATTCACAGACACAGACTGATGACCACTGATCCTCCTACATGGGGCTCTGGTCCTGCTGGGACCAAAGAAGAGAGTGGATTATAGGGAGCGGAAGAGAGCCACAAGGGAAGACATTATTCATACTCGCAGTCTCATCTCATGCTTGCAGGAGATAGAAAGCACTGCAGCAAACAGCAGGACTCTACGCTGCAGGAAGAAGGGAGACAAGGTCTGTTTTCAAGAGGTGTAAAAGCATTTTTACACCTAGAATACTTTCCATGTAATGGCGGAAAATCAGTGCATTGGAGTACAGTGGCACTCACACTTTCATTGTGGTATAATAGGTGCAGTCTCATCCTCATAGAGTCCTGGATTTACTCCTCTGTGTAGAAAAAAATCCTCCCAAAAGCAGCAGGAAATGAACTGAATCAATCTTACAAAGAGACTCTTCAAAACCAGAGTCATATTAGACTGAGGCGCTAATGTGACCATAAAACAGGCTGTAAAAATGGCTATCATAAAAGTGAGTCTTCATTTCTATGAGCTCGCATTTGCAAATGTAAATACATATTAATCCATCATGCTCACACAGCATTTCATTTACATTTAAAAGATGTCTTCACTAAGTCTCACAGCAGCCCACAGCCAGTACAGTTTACTCATGGGTGGCAGGTCCAATTTCTGGCCCAAGGTCTTACATTTATCCCAAACAAATTGGGTGGAGGAGGCAGCAGAGCCTCAACTCTTGAGAGGAAGTGTAATATAAGAGCTGTTTTGTAGAAAGAGCACACACCAGACCAGAGAAATGGGCTACTTCCAACATGTTTTTCACGGCATGTGCCTTAAAGCCATTAGTGATGCCTTTAAGGCTTTCATTTTTGACATATTTGAACTGAGCTGAGGAAACCGGTTTTTCAAAATTAGAGAAACTTGCATTTGATGAGAAAACTTTGCCTAAAGTAGCTGAAGAAAGCATACATGTTGCTCTGCAGATAATCCTAACTTCAAGATGATCTCTGAGGACTAAGACTGTGTGAAAATATGCACAGTGTCGCTATGAACTAAATGCTAATGACAGTTTCAGCATGCTAAAATTTGGGTTTAACAAAAAGGGTAGCCAAGGCTTACTGTTACTCTTTCTTGGTTGATACATTATAATATATCTGCAGCCTTCAGAGCTTCTGACATTTTCTGATACTTCCTGAACTTGCCTTTCACACATGTCCCTCATAGTGGGGAGATCATGTCATTTGTATCAGATGTGTTCCTGCAACTCAAAGGCTTGGTTTAGGAGAGGGAGGGTGGCTGGGTAGTGCATACAGGGGATAGTGTCTCTCACAATTTTGGTTGTTTCTCAGTAAATATGGCTGGGACAAGAAAATTTGTGTTTTTGCAGTATAAATACAAGGGACTAGGGCTGTAGTCAACCAAAGAAATTCTTGGTCGACCAAAATTAGTGTTTGTTTTCGTATTTTCAGTTCAAAACAGAATATATAATAGAGATGAAAACGAAAACAAAATAACAAACCTACTTTTCGTTTTCAGGTTATTGATGTACCCCATTTCCCACAGTGCCATTTACTAGATTGAATGGACGGATAATACATGAACCAGACATGGACCGGGGGTTTGACTCTGACGGCAACCTGATGTGGCTTGGCGAAGTGCGGCTTGGCAGAGTGAAGATATACTGATGTCAGCACAAGAAGGCAATTAAAAACAAAAGGCAAGCTGTAATGCTAAAAAAAAAAACCTAAATATTCAGCAAACCACCAGATGTTGATTAACGTAGACACTCTTCAGTCTTCCTGTCTCCAGCCGGTCTCCAGTGGGTTGGGCGAATCCAAAATGGTGAAAACAAGGGGAGTGTTCTGAGACAGGCTGATACCTGTGACTTGGTACGTCCCTCAAAATAAAATTAACCATAGACTGTAAATTGATGCGGAAAAAAATCGACTCAGCGCGTATCAACCAATAAGTCGACCAGTCGACGAGGACTTTACAGCCCTACAAGGGAAGCACCAGCAGCTGAGGTGAGCTGCAAAGATATAAAGCAGAGAAACTCCACTTACCATAATCAGAGCTTTTCACAACCATATGGAGAAGTCTGCTGGTAGAGAAAGGTAACCAGGGAAACGAAAACCTTTGACATAGATTTCATGTTCTAGCAGGATCTGACCATATTAACAGTAATAATCAGAGTGACAGCTGTTGTTAAAAGGAGCGGAAATCCACAGCATAACTTATGTTAAAGTCTGTAATGATCAAAGCTGTTTGTCTCAATAATTAAGATGCTGCCATGGAGCAAGTGTTTCAGATTTCTGTTAGCTGTCAAACAGAGGTCATAGACTATCAGGCCCATTGAGGTTGCTTCAGCAGAAGGGTTTCAGGACTTGATGAGGAAACTGGAGCGAGATTCACACCCGTCATGAGCGATTGTTGTTCAAAGTTTGACTGACATCTCTATTGCATGATGCATCTTCGTACACATCAGCTCTAAATTAACAGCGATATCTTACCAGGGGAATGGTGGAAAAAGTCAGCAAACCTCCAGCTTACCTGACAACGTGAAGAAATTTTCAGGAGTGCAGTGCATATTTGAAAAGAGACATTTGCAAAAGTTTCATGCCTGGTGATACGTTTCATGGGATACTTTGATCTACTGTTGGCACTTCAGGGCAACACCAACATCACAAGGCCTCATCTTCAGGGGTCGAAGACAGTTAGAAGAGAACTGATGTTAATCCAAGTGCTGGAAACATCTATGATTACACTGGCAATGACAGTTTAAGAAACTGAGCATCTGACAGACAGACACTGCCATTCACAGAGGCATCATGCTGTTATAGATATGAAAAACATTAGTGGAGCTCATGGTCCTTCTTTTAAAAAGTTTATAAGTGCTATTGAGAGTAATATGCATGGCGTCTTAGGCCATTTCCTAAGGAGCATCTGCAGCCATTATTACAGCATCAGAGCATCAGACTGCACATTAGGGAGAGCTAATTCACTTAGTCGAAAGAACGTGGAGCAAATACAGCCCTGGATAAGATCTGATATGACAGTAATATGAAATAAGGGATCCAGGAACAAGATAGTGCTTCCTGTAAATAACATTACAGTGGGGGGACTGACAACTTGTCCATCCCGGTATTGGATTCTAGATATCTGTTTGTGTCTCCTCCAGGGACTGAGGCTCATGAAAACATATTACTGAAGGGACACTGCCGCTTGATAATCTATATTTAATTTGGGTCCCAGCTCATATTCTTTGAGCCACTGCAGCACTTTGTTATGAATACATCAGTTGGAGTCATGTCAAATCAATTTCTTTCCTACAAGTATTTTATAAAAGTGACGTTAAAGAGGGAAAAAGTAATCCCTCCATGTTACCGGAGTGAAGAATACCTAAGCTGGGGCAACAACAAAATTCTTGACAAGACGAAGACGATGAAAAGACATGGAAGAAGAGGGAAGTTTAAACAGGGCTGACCCTGTGTGTGCTTTCCAACTGTCTGAATGGTCTGTCTGCTCAATTGTCTGTGCAACGCTGCTATTTGTATTGTCTGTATTGGTTCTTGAATGCTGATGTGATCTAGAGCACTTTGCCCATGACAAATTTCCCTCGGGACAATAAAGTATATCTCATCGCATCTCATCATCAAGTTGTTTTTGTTTTTGTTTGTTTTTTACAGATGGTAAAATTAAGTGTCAGAAAATAGTAAAAGAATAACTGCTGGAGAATAGGTACTGGCATATCACATCACATAAAAGTGTGTTTTAAAATAGTTGAAGGAGATAGTAAAACATGTCATTGATTGAGAGATTTGTCTTTATTTTTCTTAGTAATAAGTTGTAAAGTAGTGCCTCCTTCAGATTTGACCCCAGACTGAAGAACTGCCAGAAGTTGACTTGTACGAGCATCCAAGTTAACAAACTGGCTCATTAGGATTCATTAGGATGGTATGGTATGCTTGCCAAAATAGATTTGGTCTTTTACACAGATAAAACTGAAACACAGTGTTGTAAATAGGCTCTTTACTCTCCATACAAACAACATAAAGTACTTGGCAATCTGTAGAATTTAAAAGGTGTCCCTTATGAAGAGTAAATAAATAAACACCCCACACTAGAGGAAAAAATAATGAATTGGAAGATGAAAGAAGTGGAAAAAGGAGAGTGGAGAGTGGGAAAAATAAAAACAGAGAAATAAGCACATGCATCAACATTTTAATGATAAAACTGAATAAACGTGAAGTGGAAGAAAACAAGTCATCCAGAGGTAAGAGATCATACTGGGGATGTGAAAAAGTCGTACAGCCTCAGTCATAAGAGTAATGACAATAATAATGAATAGTAATCAATTAAGAATAAACACACACAAACACACACGTCAGTTAAGTACACTAAAGACACAACTTTGCTAACAACTTAAGAACTGTGAAGCAGTTTCAACTCTTGTTGAATTAAGTTGGAGAACAATGGACCTTTGGGCCATTGAGAAATGGATCATTTCTCAAATCCAAGGTCAAAAAGTAGAGAACACAGATGGGTTTGCTAAAAAGACTTGTTTTTAAAAACAGAAAAAAGGACATCAGCATTTGCCAGAATAAAAGAGAAAGGAAGAAAAAACAAAGTTGAGAAATGGAGGTGATGGGGTGAAGGGGAGTTAAAAGGAAGATGGAGTCGATGGTTAAATGAAGCAATTAGAAGCAGAGAAGAGGACAAGCATAGCTCGCACTAACAGTGTGAGGAATAGCCATCTGCCAAGGGCCTCTCAAATCAGTCAATTCATTTTCCCATTATAATATTGAATTAAATTCCTAATGGAAACATTACAAGCCAGAGATCATACATCAAGGAGTAAAAGCACTGATATGAGGAGGCTTCATTCCTCGCATGTGTTCAAAGATCTCGCAGAATCTCTAAATGTTGATTAAAGATAAAGTCTGGAGAAAGTTGATTATGTAAAGAGGATGACACAATGTGGCTCACAAATAAAACTCTTCATTTTTGTAAAAAATCTTTAACCAGAGACACAAAAAAAGAAGAAAAATTATTCTAGCACGTGTGACTGCTCATTCAAGCTTTAGCTTACAGTTTAAGTATACAACTTAATCATGTAAAAATTAATTCAGCTGAATAGAGATTCATTGCTGATGTCCACTAAGTGACACTGTACTCTGTGCCATGTATTCCCATGTCAAAACTATCCAAAATATGCAAAAAGTCTATTAACATCAGAACAGAGAACAATAGAGAGATGGCAAGGTATCAAAGCTTTCACGTTTTACTCTTGACCATCAAATGACCAATTAAAACAGCCAAAGTATTAAAAAAAACTGAATTTTCTAGGACCTGTTCAGGGTGTAGTATGAAGTAATTAGCTGCATTTAACAGAACAGGCTGAAACAGAATAAAGTATTCATTAGTATGTTTAAATTAGGGTAAAATTCCAGATTATATACATCATTTTTTTTCTGAAAGACATATGAGTCTTTTATGTTTATATAGGAGAAGCTGCCATCCAGTTACCCCATGTTTCTACTGTAGCACAGAATAGACAAATTATCAGGGGAGTTAGTGTGTTTGGTGAGTTGAAGTACAATTGCGCTGGTTACAAGATGAAGAGAGTTATTGATTGTGAAAATTTGACTAATGGAGGATCAAACTTATCAAGCATCACAAGACCTTCATGAGCTCGCAGGAAACCATCTCTAAACAGATGGGAGGGGTGAGCAAGGGAGCATCTGATGGCCAAAGACCCCATTTCTCAACACTGTATCTTTAATTAATCTTTTAGAAGTTGTTTAGAAGACATCCTAAGATTGGAAAAATAGTCAAGAATCTATCTAGAATTGGTTAGATTTGCTGTTTATGATGAGATTTTCGGTCTCTAAATCGTTGCCAACATTTATGCGATTCTCTAAAAAGTTTTGCTTCCCTCTCTTTTTAAGCTAACTTCCAAAAACTGGTGTCTAAATATGCAGCCTCTGGGTCTTTTTTCTGATACCAGTTCTATTACTTACTTTAACCCAGTAAATATTGTTCACAGACTGTTAATGAATTTTTTAGAGCAATATTAGAAATGATGGCAAATATTTTCCACTTTCCCACCAATAAAAGGCTTTCACATTTTTGCAGGTCTCCCCTGACACAATCACAGGCATCACACCATTAAACAGTATCTTTTATTCTTGCATGTCTTTAATTAGGGTGTTAAAAGATATCACCTCTCTCTTGACATGTGTTTTCTAGTGATGTGTCCTTGTTGAAAAGTGTTTATGATGCTGTTAGCCTAACAGTAATTGCAGTTTCAAAGCCATTCGGCTCAGTTAGAAAGTGATAATTGCATCAGTGGCAAAAAGTGAATCTCACCGGATCACACTTTTTCAGCCACTTTATAGCCTTACTATGATAGAGTTAATTATATGAGGCCATTATTATGCAGATACACATTAGCAGACATGTCGGACGAGTCCAGTCCAAGTCATTTATGGGAAAGAATCCTCAACATACAATTTTGGATCTCACAGCTTTCCGAGAGGTATGAAATGACAAGACCTCTATGCAGATGACAGGAACTTAACAGCATGAGCGATCACAATGTTAGAGCAGTTTTTCCCTTTTTTCTGTTCTTGCCTGTGAGTAAAATAGAGCTATGAACCAAGGACTTCAACCAAAACTCTATCGAGAGCTTAACACTCACTCTTATTTTTCTATTCTTTTATTCATATACTGTATTCACACGTGTCGTTTCTACCACCCAATCTCGATGCCTTCCTACTCATATACCTCTCATTTTCCTCATTAACTCAGTCCAAATACAAGAAAAACAGAGATCTCAACTGGAAAGTTTGTTCATAACCCTTTCAACAACGACTCCGTTAAGTGCCAAGTTGCATCTGGTTGCTCACAAGTTTGACATGAGTTTTTATGGCCATCCTCATGTCAGTGCTGATCCAAGTGGAACTCTTACTTTCACCTGACATTTATTCCTACTCATAAGTTATTAGCTATTGTCTGTGGGCGATACATCTTTAGGGAGGTGAAGGCCGGCGTTTAAGTGGTTCTGCTGAAGCTGATAGTTACAGAGCACCTCTGGCTAGAGTTCCATTTTTCATGCATCTGCACTGTTTTATAATCTGAGTAGCAGCTTAAGATGCAAGAAAAGAGATGATATTTGCAGGTTGTTAGCACAATTCAACAAAAGAAATTGTGCATTTGCCCTCTGATTGTGTATTCTTATACAGGGTCTGTTATACAATTCCTTCATTTTTTCTCAGAACACTACCATGTACTTATCTTTCATTTGCCTTTTCTTTTCCTTTTTAACAATAAGGTATCCCAACCTTGAGTTATAATTTGATCTGCACATTAGTTGAACAATTCAAAGTCACCAGCCCTGAGAAAGATGACAAATATAACTCAACTGTGACTGTATATTACAATAGAGCAATTGGCTCAGAAGAGTTAGCAAAGAGGATGCAGCAGAAACTCTAACGTCACTGAGGTTGGGGGAACAAAATCATTACTTTACATCTATAAGCACTATGAGCACCCACTCTGACTTTTACAGTCCCAGTGCTGAAGTGTAAGACGCTATTAGCTTGAACAGAGTAATTAGGCATATTGACTGCTGTGTATTAGTCCTGCACTTTAAGCAGATCAAGATTGCGGCTGAGTCTTCCCACTCTCTCTCTCCAAGGACTCTTGCTCCTTGTACAGTTTGATTTGCAGGCAGTGCTGTTTGTTGTTTTTTAAGTGTTGTTTTTTTTCATTAACTACTTATTAACTGGGCTATAAACTCTGATCTCCACCAAAATGAGCTATAAAGCCCCTCCCTCAGTTCTTAAGGTGATTAGTTCGCAGTATTTTAAAAAAAATCTAATTTGGGTTTTCCCACTGTCTCATCATGACACTGTGAAAGTTTCTCTCCTGTTTAAAAAACAGTGTTTGAGATACAGATGTGCCATTACTGCTCTGCGCCCCTCTTTGTTTTTCCCAGCTTGGTTCTGACGGTATTTCAATCTACCTCTGCCAACGGGAAGTAAAACACTGTCATTAACTAACATCACATATTTTGCACATAGCAATCTATAGGAATGGAAAAAACAACATCAAAATTATGTAAATATCTCTGTGAACAGACTGTGCAGGTGCCAGAGGGCATTTGTGGATTAAATGGTGTTGGCCTGAATGTATTGAAAGCAGATAACAATTCTCACGGCGAACCGATGTAAAAAAAAACATATAATCACAGAAAGTAGAAAGGAAGTACGGTAGGAAGTCAATGGTGTGTGGTTGTGTCGGATCTCCTTGTGAGCGTGAGATGAAAGACAGCAGGTTTCTAATTCTGCTGGGTGTGATGAGTAAGCAGATCCCTATGGAGAATATGGAGGGTGGTGTTGTTACAGGAAAACACAAAAAGCCTGAGCTGAACTAAAAAAAAGAGAAACCCATGCTTGGCGGCATTTTTACACAAGAAATACAGGATTTAAACATGACATGATCAACTGAACTTAAACTACGATGGCTGAAACACAAGAGGCTCTTCGTAGAATGTTGTGTGCAGTTTAATTGTCACGGTTATTTTCAGTTCAACGCTTTCGTCAGTTTTTCATGTGCTAAGGTGATGCATTGCTATCTTGAGGAAGCAGAGAGTGTTGGTGCCTTGAACAAAGAAGAACCCGGTCTTAAATCTAAAGTCAGTGAGGCAGTATTTAGAAAGCCCTGAGTAAGACAGCATGAAGGGCTCAAGAGTTCACAATGTGCTTTCTTTTGCCTATTATGCACAGAGACCCACAGCTGTTCTTCCACTTGTAATAAAAGTATGTCTTTCTGAGCCTGGGAAATTGAGCTTTTTTATTGAGAGAGAGAAGGCTCAGAGACGCAAGTATTTCTCCTCATCTCTGTACATCATGATACTACTCTTCGTATGAAGCTAAAGGACACCAAACAACTAAAGCCTGAAGAAACATCAGAATATTTCTTACATCGCAGTAAATCATTCCTTGTGCACAGATTCTCGATAAAATTCATCCACACAACATATTGGGTAACATCCAGCTTTATGTAAACATGGTATTCATCAACAAAACCTGTGAGGTCTGACGTCCTATACGGCTAATGGATGTCTGCTCTTTGGTTTAATTGATCAGACAATTTGCAGAGAAATAATCAGCGCTATTATGCTTAAACACGAACACTCTGAATTGCTCAACTCCCTGATCATGTTTTTCTCCTCAGCTGTGGCATTTCCTGACTGCAGAGCTAAATGATACCCCAGGAGTCTCGAAATGTCAATTGTTTGCCATTACAGGGCTTGGCATTCGGTAAAAAGAAATGTTGAGTCTTGTTAAAAGAAACTCAGCTTTCCTGCCCTCCAAAATCTCCATCAATAAAAAACCTGATTTAATTTTTCTCCTTCTGCACCTATTCTGCAATGAATCATTCACTGGTCTACACTACAATGAGAGAGTGTACCTCGGATAACCGACAATAACCATGATTACTAATATTCAGTAAAAAAAAAAAACTCATTGGTTTTTCATTCCGAGACCAACGAGAGAGGGCTTGCTGTCTATTAGCTTCACCCTACGGGTCAATGAAGAGGCACAACAGGCAGATTTAAAAGGAGGGGAACTGAAAGTGAAAGTGGAGGCAAAAGGACAACAAAGAGAGAAAAGAGAAGTGGATGGGAGGGAGGAGGTGATATCTCCACTAACAGAAAGCAGCAGGCAGCAGAAGAGAGGAGAAATGGGATGGGAGTGTGACTGACTGGATTGAATAAGAAACAGTTCCACTCCGTCGACTTGGACCTCATGTGATGATCAGCCATCCCAAAGCGTTCACCGATTGCACTCATTTCAACTCACTTCAAAACAATCTGCAACATGTCAAAATAACTTTAAATGGAAATTCCACACCCTGTCTGGCTGGAGTGACTGATTCCTCCATCTGTTAACGTCTAGTTATGAATCATTTCTTTTCAGTGACACTTTTTACTCTGTCAGTGCAAAGCGGGCTTTTAAAAACACGGTGGGAGTTGAGAATGAATTTTGACATTTAGACAGATTTATTCGCTGTGGACAGATTAAATTCCCCAACAAGGAGGACGTAAGTGACAACAGTACAAATTGGACACGCCAGTTTGTCACATGACTGTAAATGAATAGTGAAATGTGAAATGTCTGCATCACTTAAATCTATTTACTGCTGTCTACATTGTGTTTGAAAATAATTTCAAACTCATGCATGCATATCTGCATCTTTTGATAATGTATGTTTTGTTTTACTGCCTTGTCAGTCTTTAGTTTCACTTTTGGTTTCAGATCTGTGAGGAAATGATTATTTTTTTTAGGACTTAAATGAAGACTTATAATCTCTTAACTGTATTTTTGTGACTGTCAGCTCCCATGGTTTTATTTGCATGCTGCACCATTACTGAGAAAATAAATACAAATCAGTGCACGTTTGCCAAAATTACTGTTATTTAAATGTGTCAAGATCAGAAAACTAATCAGGAAATAATACCTTAAAGTATAGTTTTACTCTCAATCAGATTGTTTTAAATTTGCACCCCATGCGAACACTCACTCTTAATTATTTGTTATTTAAACGACAGAAAATACGCCAAGACCCACTTTTATGGCTCAATCCTAAACTGCAGAGGCCAAACTAAGAGCAAATGAAACTAAGACTGCACTGTTATATATGAAGGATAGCGTATATCATAATTTCATGCATCAAATTATTCAAAAGAAATCATAGCTCATCTATTAAATTGAAAATCTAAGTGGCAGGATTACTCTAAGATCCACAGAAAAGCAAAGAGAGAAAAGTAAACAAGGTCACAGAGTTTTCACACAATTTCTTCAGCAAACAAATTAAATTTCAACTGTTTGTTTGAATGTATTGAACAGCTTCTAAAATCAAATCAACTAAAACTTTGATACTGAACTTTTACACAAGTGAAAAGAAAAAAGAAAGAGTTGAGCATTTTAAGAGTTTCATTTCTGATATTCTGGTGTAGCATGTGGAGAATAAAGCTGGCTGCCTTTTAACAGTAAATGAATGGATGTTAGTTCTCTTAGATAAACTGTCTTCTTTTGTACATTTCTGCTGTACAGTGCTCTCTCTGGACTGGGATCAGCTCCAGCAACAGATTCCAGGTTGGATCCACATACCCAGATCGCATATCAAACCTTTAAATAGCTCACAGCCAATTTTCAAAACATTAGCAGGCTCATTCCCACCAGCACTGATGGTTTGCTTTTATTAAAACATAGATACCACTGGCAGGACATTATGTTAGCCTAATTATGTTTAATACACAAATGCTTAGAGGAATATTTAGGCTGTGGTATGAACAATGTGTTCTCTACTCAGTGACAGTAGCAGCGCTGGAGGCGGTGACACATGCAGCACAGCTTAAAATCTACAGACTAATGGACTCATTGGGGATATATGTGTGTGGTTTTGGTGTTTCCCACAGCATTAATCTGGGTCTGCAGTGGTGGGGCAAGCAAGGCGAGGGGGTCTTGATAATATCAGAATGCATTTACAATTATGGTATATTATCTATAGTTTTCTATTGATTCTATTGATAGTTAAGGGTATTAGTTGTGCTTCATTTTCTAACTCATTTAGCGTGTGTTCACAAAGACTTTAAAGTCTCTCTCCGATGGGTTTTTTTAGGACTTCAAGTGATCTCATGTGTTTTTTAATCGTGATGATTAATATTTTAGCCAAAATAACACTACTTATGTCATTTTCAAGGGCTTTTCTTCTGCTGAGCTCCAGTAGCTTATTAGCAATTCGCCTCTGAGTCGTGGGCGGAGACGACACTGCTATCTTGCAGCCTAACTTTGTCAGTGCAGCAGAAGTGTCAGGTAAGTTAGCTATTCAGCTCTCCAATACTGATGTCTTTGGGGACATGATGAAAGCTAATATCATAATTAGCTTTTTTACTAGCATTGCAATCTGCTAACGCACACACTTGTTCCGCAATCGTTCACTCTGCTTTGGGAGTCTGGCCTGCAGAGCGGAGCGCGGGGGGTGGAGCTTGGATATGTGACGTAGAAAATCCTACTGTGTCTGAACCTGCTGTTTGGGTCTGTGAGAGATTCACAGTGATTTTCATCAGAGTGGGTCTTTAACTTGCTTGATACAATTTAACAGCAGCATGTTTTTAAGATGCTCAAGTTCAGCAACTCATAATTTGAAATGTTGTTCCCAATATTTGGTGACCAAATATGGTGATCTGGATGAGACTGTTCAATGACATAAAGTTTCACGACAAACCAAAACTAAGACAGTGCACTAAGACTCAGACAGCAATCAACCAGCAGCACATATCTTTCCAAACAGTCTGAGAAGGTCTGAGCTTAACATTAGACCTCCAAATCAGTGCTTCAAAAGGAGGGACATACAATTGGACTTCTCTCTGATCCCTGCAGGTTATCAGATGTGAGGGGAAGAAAGTGATGAGAGAACATGTCAGATCAGAGATGAGAAAGAAAGTTGTCAAAATGGTTAACAGTAATATTAGGTGACCAAACTTGGGTTGCCAACTGATGTATTGTCTATGGGTGGAAAACACAATGGATTTGACTACAAATGGTATGATAGTATGCTCCCATACTAAGAATTTACCTCACAAGTCTTTTACGCTGACTTTGTTGAATAATTGTGATATTCACGACAGCACACTGGCACGCTTTGGGTTAATCGTTTGATTTCCTCCAGTCCTGAAAGTTTTACTCGGGCAGACATCTCTTTGGTCTCTGCACTCCTTATCTTTTTTGTTGCTGACTCAGTTGCATCAGCTGTGAGTTTGTCTCTTTCTAACTTTCCTTACAGTCTGTCTCAGATCTTCTATCTGTCACTGTCTGCGTTGAAAATCTGCCGTCTAAACCCACTTAACCGTGTCTTACTTTGTGCACTCTCTTTCTTTCCTTCTCTCTCTCTCTCTCTTTCCTTACCTGTCAGGGGTATCAAGTAACAGGTGTTAACTGTCAGTCTGTCAATTTGTCTGGACTTTTTCATGGATTCCTGGTAGAGGCTTATATCAAATGTCATTTGAGCAGACAAGCTGGAGAGACTTGTGAGTGACAGTTCAGTGCAGTCATAGAGAAAAGGGAATACTGATCACACTTTGTTGGGTGATGATAGTATTGAGGCATTGTGGGTAAATAGGTAAGGATTAGCAGGTTTAAAACACACAAGACAAAGGAAAGATCTGCCATTGAAGATAGATAAAAGATGAGGCGGCTGAGACAGTGTTTTTCCTTTCATCCAGCTTCCTCCCAGTCCCTCTGTTTAGTTTCCTCTGCACCATGTCTGGCGTCTATGAAATCTGCCGAAATAATGGACTGAAAAGGGCATAAAGTCTGTTATATCTCTCCTAAGCTGCAAGATGTCTGATTCAATTACAGCACAAAATCTGCTCCAATAGTGCGCTAACAAGGAGAGAACAGGAAATTACTTCTACCATGGAGTCCTCAACAGAGCTCCTATACTAGCACAGTGACAAAGGGGGGTCTGACAAAAGGCCTGTCTGTGTCTTTTTGTGAAGAAGATACATCCTGATGCTGTAAACTGCACTCGAAAAAAGGATATCACTTTTAGGATCGGTGATTTAATGCATTGATAGCTATTCTCAAATAATGCATTACTCAGGGTACACTGACTGCATTATGATGCTAGGTTTTCAATGTAGTGAGTCTCCAGAATCCACAGGTGGTGATTTGTGCAGGTCTCTCTGGGAAACTGAAAGGGTCCCCCTATAGTTGTTTTGTTTCTTGGGAAATTATTAAACTCATGTTTGACATTGGTATGGAAGGGTATAGTTATAATCAAGTCATATTCACATACAATTTAATTATAGTGAGAAAAAAGAATAGTGTTTCCACAGTAACATAAATACATACGAGTGAATAACTTAAAGGTTAATCTAACACAGGAGAGCAATATGTTTTAACCCTGTTTGGTAGCATTTGAAAAGTTTATTTTCTTTAATACTCATTCAGGAAGAAAAAAAACCTGATCTCACTCATGCAGGATAATTTTCTACATTTGATAACACAATAATACCAGGAACAGATAAAGACCACTTTGTTCAGGAGTACTGCAAAAATCAAGACAAAACTGAAGTTTTTAATAGTGGCTCTTATTTTTGGTCTACCCTGTCTAAATTATTGATCTGCAAACTCTCATCAAAGATTCTTTAAACTGCTGTTACAGTTACAATGTCATTTCTGAACCAGTCAACCTGATGACTTTGCACTGCTTCACCTCAATCATGTGTATTGTCAGAATAACATGACTGATATTATTATTATCATCATATATCAATGGTTAAAGGGATATTCCAGCGTTAAATTAATTTATGGTCAAGCACACTGTAACACCAAGTTAGACACCCCCTTGAGAGATGAATGTTGCAGACCGCTTGCTTCTCTAGTTATACCAACTTTAGAAACATTAATGATCATTTCTTCATGGAAATGCAATCAGACCGAGAAGAACTACCGTGTCTGCAGTGCAAAATGATTATTATGATAATTATTATTTCAATGAAATGATAAAGTAGTGATCATAAATGTTCTTCTTTGAGCTGCATAAGCCCGCTGCTGTTTGTAATGGACTGGCCCAAGGTCTCACTTTAAACAAGCGGCTGCTGGAGGAGAGTAGGTGAGTTGTGTTTAGTCTATTTGCTAAAGAAATCAGGCAAAGCTAAAAAGATGTTTGGCGGCTAGTGCTGTGACTGGGACCCTATGTGTACTGTTGAAGAAGTTAGATGCTGTTCTGAGCATTATTTGTGGCTATAGAGTGGCGTTTTGGTTGAGGTTTGTGTGTGGCTTCTGAGATCGCCGTGTATTGCTATCCTGCGGTTGTTCCAAAGTTGGTATAACTAGAGAAGCAAGCAGTCGGCAAAATTCATCTCTCGAGGGGGTGTCTAATTTGGTGTAATGGTGTGTTTGACCCTAACTAAATTTTACACCGGAATATCACTTTAACAGGGGCCTGAGTTCATATGCTTGAAATTGGAAATCTACCAAAATCTCCCAGAGCGTATGTGTATAATGGGATGTTTGTCATGTTTAACATGTGGCTGCTGAACAACATCCAACAAACACAATCCTCCTTTTAGTGACACTTCATACACTCCACATTGTTGCAAATTATGAGGGAAACTTTATAAACTTACAGAAAATCAGTTTAGAGGAAACTGTGTTCAGTTGTAATCATCTGCCATTTTCGAGAAATTATATATTTTGTCTTCAGGAAAGTGTCCACTGCGACACATTTGATGTGTAAAAATATGCCAAAAGGCTTGAAATATAAAGATATATCATGTGAAAATAGTTGCAAATCAATATGCGGTGTTGTGGATAGAGTAAGGCATCACTCGGGGGAGGTTAAACTGCTGGCAGACGCATATTTTGAATGATGAGAGAGAAGCTGTGGCTGAAGGGCTGTGAGAGTATTAGCATTAAAACAGCAACTTTCCAAAGCAGCCAAAATTACTGCCAATAACAGGATCGATGGAATAATAAAGATTTAAAGCTTTGGAGTACTGTTTGGTACTCTTTCTCTACACTGAGCTCTGATTATAATTGTGTGTGTGTCTGGCAGGAGAGTAAATTCTCAGTCTGGGTGGTTTCTGTGTGTTATTTCAGCACAAAGGAAAATTCAAATAATTCTTCTTGTCTGAGTGAAAAGAAGAATGGAGAACTAGCAAATAAATGAAACCCATTTTCCCTTCAATGTAATCAGTGTGGTAGAAAGCCTGTATGTCTCACAGTAATCCTCTAATTCATCATTCATGTCCTTAATTACCCTATCAAACTCAACTCAGGCCCGATCGATTGAGCTTTTGCGTTTCCTTTTTACCCACCATAATGACTACTGCAAATGACTCAAATTACCACCTTTTGGTTCCTTTTCTAGGCCTACCAGTCAAGCTGCATTTTACATCCACCTGTGTTTTTAATCGTCCGAAGAAATGAGGGATAAACTGCAGGTGTTAGCTAAAAAGATCTGAGTATTACAAACATTTAAGCCTCCGTCTCTGAATGATGTATTTTTCTAATCACCAAGAAAATCACCAAGAAAAGGCTAAAATCTTACATATAGTGTGATATTCAACAAGGCTAACCATCCTCAGTCAACATTTCTGCATTATTCAGTATCAGCCTAGGTGTTATATGAATACCCAACAGGTGAAGGCCTCGCCATTAACAGCTCAACTCATTTATACACCTCATGATTATTAATATACACATGCAACACTAATTTAGAAACTCCATTTCCCATAGCCTCATTGATAAACACTTCATTACAGTGTATATGTGCAAGTTAATGATGCCACACTTTAAAGACATCACTGGATAGTGTCAGTCTGTGAAATCTTAATCAAACAGTGTGTATGTACGGATAATGGGTCGAGCCTTGTTGCTTGACGCTGGTAATTGATGCGTATTTTGTGGGCAGAAGCCCCTACGGAGCTGGAGATATTAATCTCATTCCATGCTGTCAATTTTGGTCCAATAATCAGTAACCAACAGAGGACTTGTTGTTAGGTATCACCATTGTAAATGTTTAATCTTCACCCCAGAGCTGTTTTTCTCTCGTCAAATGGGCCATTTCACTATAGTCTGAAGATAAACAATGTTTACGCCCGGCCAGTGTGGAGCCATTAGGACAGGAATGAGGCTCTCACTATTGGAAAACAATTTTCTTCATCTGTTAATAAATATTTCAGAGTTTCCATCACTCTGTCTGCCTGTGTCTGTCTCTTTATACCAGTTCATTCATGTGTGTTGGTGAATCTCCAGGCAGACTCACACATGCTCTCACACACACAGCCCGGGGCTACATCCAAACCACCATGGCAGAGTGGACCAGGGGTGATGGACTATTGACTGATAGAGTTCAAGCAGTCCATGTAACTCTTAGTGGTTATCCAGTCATTTCAGCAACAGCCTTGGGCAACCTGCTCCTGCTCACTGTGTGTGTGTTTGTTCCTCTGCTTGTGTGTATTAGGATTTGTGCATTTGTTGTTTTTGCCTTGGACTGATGGAATTCCCAGAAGCCCCTTAGAGTGGCTGGGAGGATGTCTGACAGGTGAAGATAAACTGGACCAACAACTCACAATGTGGAGGCAGTGGACTTTATTGGAACAACAGGCCAAACAGGCCTTGTTGTCTACTCTGCATAAAGGTTGACTAGATCAGGGATAAAGGGATGGTGGTGATGAATTCATGTATGTGATGAGGTTGGCAAAGCATGGACATGTTTCTAGGTTATTGAGGTGTTAATGCGTAGTGTGGGTTTCAGTGGAATGAGGCTGAATGGGAGCTCAGGGAGTAATGCTAGCAGAAAGAGGGCAAAGATGGAAAGATGCAGGCAATTGGGATGCTCTGGACTGGCTAATTTCCAAGTCACTCAAGCACTTCTTAAAAGTACGACTAACCTACACAGGAAAACATTCAGAATGTGCTTGAAATTTAATACTGTTTATGTAATCCTGCTAAACATGAAATCACTGAGTCTGAGGGATAAAGAAGGGCAAATAAGTTTGCAGAGTGTAGCTAATGTTAACAGAGCTAGCACCCCCAGCATCCTGTCTTCCTTACAGGTGAGTGTCCACACACCTGCGTCATGCATTGATCCATTCAAGTGATTACACACTAGTTTAACAAGACACAGCTGACACACAACTTTGTCTCCATTTTCCAGATCCAAAGACAGCCAAACAGCGCTTTGCTGTCCCTCATCTACGCTTCATTGTTGGCATTACGGAAGTAGCCAGTAACTAGAGCGACAGCCTGGCTAGTTATGGGTGGTTGCGCCACAGCTTAGACACAACATATGACCACCTAGTAATTCTAGAGCCAACTTGTAGGGTTTGACATTTTTAATCATTTTGACTGAATACGTACATTTTTGCTCGCTGTTTGTATCACAATCTAGAGTGTAGAAACCATATTTTTTGTTAGCTTAAAAGAGTCATAAGATATGAAAGAAGCATAAGCAGACTTCATTTTGTTCATTGTAATTACAGTTACTGATGAATTTGAAAACATAGCTATCATAATGATTTTTATGATGTATGATCTATGACACAGCAGTTTGACATTTAAACATCATCTGAGCTTCCTGAGAGATCTCAGGAAAAAATATCCTCGGTGTAAATACGGTTATGAAAAGCGGATGTAACTGCAATGAGAAAGGGAGATAGGGGAATATGTGTTCTGTATGTGGGATTAGTTACACACAAAGAGGTAGTGCAGAGAATAAATCATCATCATTATCCCCCAGGGTACTAAGAGAGATGGGGTGTTAAAGATATCCTCTTTGTTTCTAGATTTGATCCAGTGGGAGTGGGTACACAAGATTTACAATGCAAAGATGGATGTCGTTAAAAAGAAAGTGACAAAACAACAAACATCTAGATTACACTGATGCCGCCGTTTTTCACAACCTGAAGCTACATGTGATCTTTTGGTTATCGTGTTTTGTCAAGAGGCTGCTGGGAGGATGAGGAAAAAGAGGAATGATAAAAAAAAGGCATGGCAACTTGGCCTTGAGCAGCTTATGTCATGGCTGAGGAGACGCTCATTTTCTGCATTATTTAGAGTAGACACACTGATACATTTATTCCATACGACCCCAGGCTCATCTGGCCACTACTTCCTCTGCTCGTAAGTACCTACATAGATAAGCAAGCATCATTAGGACTTTGAGGACAAACACGTTTAACCTGATAGACAAATGAATGTCCTCAGCTGCACTATAATGTAAGAGTGCACTGTTTGAGAAGCGCCCTCAGTTATATGAAACACATCTACAGTAGCTGTAGTTGTTATCTACCTATTATAAGTTCTCCCCATCTCAGTTATTTACAGCCTTCCTTAACAACCCCATGTTGGATCGAAAAACTTACTGTGAGTCAAAGAAAACACGTTCACAGAGCTGCAATGTTTTGTTTCTGTGCCTGTACTTCATCTTTGAACCAAAGGTTTTGTTGTAACTCTGAGCCCAGTGGGGGCAGATCTTCACTCGGTTTAGTAATCTTGCTCCAGGGTTTAGTCTTAGTACAACTGCTTCTACATCTTGCTTTACATTTGCCAGAAAACTTTGTGAGCCATAATGAAAAACTCTCCAAAATGTAGGATTTCCACAACCAAAGAACTTTAACTTCTAGTATTTATCAGTTTGTTTCAGATTCCCTAAGCGGCTCTGGTCACACTGGCCTGGGGTGTGAAGACAGAGATAGAAAGACAAAGGAGAGGTGGGGAGGGAAGCTGGGTCGGGAACAAGCCAGCTAAGATCTATGAGCTGTCAGTAACACTAATCAGGCTTTCCCCAGCAGCATTCATCTCTGGAGCAGCACCAAGAAAGGACTGGGTGCTGACCAGCAGACAGTCTGAAAACTAACCACAGTCTGCCATGGCTCCAGGAGTGCCGCAAACCCTCAATAACACTGAACAAAGCAAATGATATGTTGACTTCAACTTCTTTTGTATTTTTTTTTTTTTTGGCTTTGTTTTCCTCATTTCAAACACTATATTTCATCACAAAGAGGTGTTTTTGTTGTTGTTGTTGTTGTTGCTGCTGCTGTTGCCAAATTGTCTGATGAAATTGCTGTTCTGAGTCGTTGCATTGGCCTTGATTGCTGGATAAGATTAGACACCGGGTATCAATGGACAGATCCAATCTTACAACTCATTAGTCTTCAGAAAATCTTCTGGTTGGAGCCCCGTTATCATGTGACAATATCAAACAACAGCAGCGTGGTTCAAACAATGAAAGACTAGGATTGTGTAGGTTTATACCATAGACTGTATATACTATGGACAATTTGGCGTCACCTTCTGTCATTATACAAATTTGAAGCCAGATTGCTCTCAGTATTTCCAGGATTTTATCAACTTCCTAGCAGCATTGTACGCATTTAGCGGGAGAGGCTGTGATGACGCTCTACTCAAATTGAATTACGTGATCTTTAAACGCCCATTGGCTGTATTAAGTGTCAATCATAGAAAACATGAACCCCCTAATAACT
The DNA here is from genome assembly GCA_962446985.1 of Xyrichtys novacula. Classification (NCBI taxonomy): domain Eukaryota; kingdom Metazoa; phylum Chordata; class Actinopteri; order Labriformes; family Labridae; genus Xyrichtys; species Xyrichtys novacula. Next base: position 12,091,591 of record OY660877.1, read on the forward strand.
TTTAAAAATGTTGCTGCACAGAAAAAAAGAGGACTTGACTACAAACCAGTCTTACAATAACTTCATGTCAACATCGCAACCAGGGGAAGAAAAATTTATGTTCTGTGTAATAAATTTCCACAAGTTTGTCCACAGCTCCATTAGGTTTGCTGGAGGAGGCGGGATTTATGACCTATACTGCAGCCCGTCACCAGAGGGAGCTGTTTTCATGGAGGCTTCACACTGGGAGGAGACAGACGACATCCATTCTAGATACAGTCTATGATTTATAAGATATATTTTTAACAATAACATGAAAGATGGAGAACGGTGTTGAGAACACCATGATAAATGCTTGCGCTGAACTAATAGCATTTGAACCCTCTTTAGTCTTGTATTTGCTCCAGAACCTCAACCAGCTGTACTTGCCTTCAATCCTCTTTAGATTGCATCTGACTTTGTCAAAGTTGTACGCATTACACTTGAAAGAATATGTCATTGGCATAGAGAGGCATGTGGGAGGTGGGGCGGGGGGGGGCCAAAGTAATCAAGGGAGCTGAAAAGCGTGAAAGTACCATTACTCATAATGCCATATACACATAGGAAAGATAAATGACTGCAATCCAGTGGCAGCCCCCTAATACTGGATCCAGTTAGGCGTAAAGGAAGAGAAAAAGCTTCCCCTTGCTTATGATCGTCCCATTGTTTCAGATTATTATTACACATTGGGATCTCATACGTTTGAAAAGCAATGGGAAACAAAAAGACTGAAGAGGACAACAGCAGCCTGCGGCTTTACAAACAAAGGTTAGATTTATTTCACATACCCACACTGTGAGTCTACTGTGAGCAATCCAACATTTTCCTCAGTGCTATTATGAATGTTTTCAAGCTATGCCGGTTGTTGTCAGTGTTCTCAGGGTTGTGGTTGTCAAGATGAGGCTAGCAGCCCCATTACTAAAAAGACAAAACAATAGAAGAGGGAAGAAAATCAAAAAGTGAAGCCACAGCAGAGAAATCACTGCCTCCGCCTTCTTCAACAGCAGTAGTAGCTTCACAGGTGTAAGCTATCTCTGCCTCAGGCTGCATACTACAGGATCTAAGACAGCATCAGGACAGACGACATGTGCAAGGAGAAGCTGACCAATCGAGGGAAAGGAGAAGTAGAACAACACACTTCACCGCCTCAGTGCTTCCTTACTGCAGGGAAACGTATATTATGTAGGACGCCTGAAACGAAAATGCAGCACACTCTGACAGCTCTGTCAAAACATGTCCATACACACTGATCAAACAGTACAGTAGTTTAACAAAACACTCTGGGAGTTACAGGGATGCTTAAAGCAGCTTTCACAAGATAATCATGATAATAAATGACAACAAACATGATCTCCCAACTGACCAGGAAAAATATTACAGCATATTCAATTTTTTTTTGGTTTGTAATATAATATCTAATCATGGATGTAAGAGATCATTGTTTATTGTATATTTTACCGAAGTTCCTGTGGGGAATTTAAAGCTAGTTATAAGACACTATCAAATGAAAATGCATGCCTCTGTTCCACCTGGAAAAGCAAATGAGACCAGAGATGACGAGGCTAACTATTTCTGTAGTTTATTTTCTAACACTTGTTAGTGTGCTGCCACTGCTGGATGGTGTCAAATTCAACAATTTACAGCACATTGTGAAAATGGGCTTTGTTAACATTTTCTTCACCATGAGTCTTATGTATGACTCTCAATAGACAGCAGGATGAGAATCTTTGTCATAAAACACAACTACTGCATTCACAGGACAAGATAGATGATGGGGAAAGCTTTATCTACAAACACTGCTAAAAAGGTCCTCAGGGCCTGAGGCTTTTCAAGATCACTGGACTCACCGTTGTAACCACTGACCCAGGAAAATTACCTCAGATCAGAAAATAAAACTAAAAAACTTGCTCTTAAACGAAAAGAAATTATCTGGTTTGACACACAAGTAATAATATTCTGTCTGATTCATTTAATTCTTCAGAAAACTTTTTACTCTCTTCTCCATCAGTAAAAAGTCATTCCTACAATATCCGAGCAAAACAACCCCATCCTTTTCCGTAGTTAACATTCTTGTCAGCATATGCAGACACTGATTGGCAGATTTGGCATAAGTGCAGATTTTAGGCGTTTTATATTCCAGTCCGCTCCAGTCATCTCACCTGTGAACCGGTACTTTCACTCCCCTCTGCTCTCCTTTCCTTGCCGCAAGCCATGTCATAACATGGTTGTGGGGCAGCTCCTGGTCCTGCAAGCACGGCTGCCATTGTGCCCAGCACATTGTGTCTCAGCTGAGACCCCGCTACCTCCAACCCCACCTGAGTTCTCCACTTCCTGCCAGTCCAAGCCACAATGCCTGCTGATGCCACCCCGTTGTCTCTTTAGTAGCAATAGGCTAGAGCTTCTCTTGTGTGAGAGAGCCTGAATTCCTCCTTTAGGCTGCTGAATTGAAGCCGCAGCTTGTTTCTCCTGCCATACAGCGGTGCACTGGAGAGACCACATGGCAGACCCAACCATCTCCAGAGGTAGCAGCTGATCTTCCTCTTCAGGGTTACTACTGTTGATATAGTCACCTCATACACCAACAGCATCCAGAGGACACAGGGTGAAATGATATGTTGGTACAATCGTACCTTGAAACTGAAAGGTAGGCCAGACTTGTTCACTGTTGACAACCAGATTTCAAGTTTCTTGATGGTAGTTTGGACCAATGCTGTGTCTCTGAGGCTGCTGTCAAAAACCCTGCAAAGGCTGATGACTGGTTTTTCAGTGATTGATGGTAGAGGCGCGCCAACCACGGTGAAGTGAAACATGTCCACCACTTTTCCCCTCTTCAGGATTTTGCTGGTGTAAAGCTCACTTCAGTCCAGTAAATGAGCTTGACCAGGTCCTACATGGTGCACATGCTGATGTAGTGCTGACTGTCAGGTCATCTGTAAAGGTTCTGTCACAACCATGACTGATGTAGTTAAATTTTCATCACCGGTACAACATTGGTCATAAACAACCTTTCTGACTGACTCAGGCACATAACACACTCTCACACCTTCCTGTGAGATTTCACTCTCCTGGCAGTTTTCTGAAGTTGTTTAGCAGCTTGGAGAGCTAAGGGAGTCAGGGAGAGAAAATACATTTGCCAACAGCAAGAAAAATCTTGAAAAGAGGGAGGTAAATAAAAGTCAAAGGCAACAGACAAAAAAAGAGGAGGAACAGAAATAGGGAGAAATAATTAGACTTAATTAGGAGCTCAACTTGGGAGAGCCTTGAGGTTCACATACAGAGAACTTGCAGGCTGAATAACATTGAACTGAATAAATGTCAAAGACTAGAAATAACCTGCAGTTGCCACAAGAAACTTAGGTGGAGGAAAGTTATGAAACACGTCTCGCAGTCAGAGTTTCAAGATTAAACAGACTTTATTTTGAAAGTCTTGGCAGTCTTGTATCATGTAAAGACACCTAAGAGTCTAGGAGAACTACAGACTAAAAGAGGCTCATATTACATCTTTCTGGATGTTAAAATTGACAGTCTCTTTCTGACTAAATTAACTACTTCTTCTTCTTAACCCAGTGATGAAAGCCTTCATATTTCCAGATTACTCAGGTATTACAAAATAAGTGATGGGTAAACAGCCTGATGTAGATTTATAAGCTCATCCAACAGAGGATGGTCCACTGGAGATCATCGGTGTAGGTGCTGTAAAATCTGTTTAAGTGTGAGTAAACATTAAGTAGAGACAACTACAGAAAGAAATGTTTAAAAAGGGCAAATCCAAATGAAAAAAAGACACATATAGTTTTTAACAGAAAAATGTTTGAAAGTGAGGCTGAAAAGTACAGCTGTGATTTCTCACCAAAAACGGTCCAACTAAGGAGATTTTTCCTTTAAAGCCAAACTTTAATGAAGTTCAATCATAAAGAATTTACTTCTGTTCAAGTGTACACACTGTTAAAAGTGAGCTGAGGGAGAAAATTGAAGACATTTATTTGTGTATTTGTGTCTGGAGCAGAGAGGGGGAAACATAGTCTTGGAAACATACACGCAGCAAAACTGCAGCCTAGTGATAGTGGTAACTGTGACAAAAGAGATGTGATATTGATGAATACTAAGAAGAAATTGTCAGCAACACAGTGAAATTCTTTCCCTGGCAGAAAAGACATCAAGCGATGGAAAATCCTGATGATTAGACAAGTTACTGAAAAAAACTGGCGAGAGCTTCAGCACACAACCACACATTACTCAGCTGCTATATTCGACAAAAAAAAGGGTTTATTCCATGACTTGGTCCCTCTCATTCCCATGGCAACATAAAGGCACACAATTACCCATCAGACTTTTTCTCTTTCCTCAACAGTCTTCCTCTTGCACAACAAATGTAAGGACATGACGTTTTCTCAAACACAAGGGTGGCCCACCTTGACACATTTAACCGTAACTGTCTTCCTCACAGCCAATCACATCACACCCAGACAGAACGCCATTGTTGCCTCATCAGACCTGGAGGAGCAGCGAAGACTCTGGGTCTTCTCTGTGATAATGTAAAATAGCAGAGATGGAGCATACACATTATTTGCGTTTTTCTCCATATTATCAACAGCTGTGTCCTGATTCAGGGCAGAATAGCATTCTTTGAACATACAGCGATCTCCACTCCTCATCAAAGCATAGCATAGCAACGCCACATAATTTCACATTTTACATACAACTTAAACTGACATACATTTATTTGAGTCAAACCATATATATTCGGCGTTATTTTAACAACATATAGATTCATACTTAAGAAAAAGACTAAGAACAGAGATGATTGATAAAATGACATAAAGGAAACATTAAGAACGTTGATTAAAATGCAGATGTAAGTATGGTGTGTGGAACAATGACTCTGCCGCTTAATGTTACGAAAAAAAAAAAGATTTGTCACCAAGAGATTTTCTTAATTTCTTTTCTTATTGGAAAATAAATCAACAGCTTTATGTGTGAAAGCTGGAGCAACATGGTCTGTGTGATAAGGTCTGCCCTTTGTGGCTGTAGGATAAAGCTTGTGACCTCGGTGGCCGTTTACAAGTGCACACACAATGAGGGAGATTGAAGGTGAACAGTCCTCAACTCTGATTGGATGAGGTTTAATTGATGTCCCAGCCTATTGATCGTGAAGAGGACAATATATGAAAGGAAGGCAGGGAGAAAATTACAAGGTTTCTTTCTCTGCCTCTTTTTCACTTGTCTTTCAGTGACAGCCACCGTCACCGCATTAGACTAATATTTATGTAACCTAAAAATGGAGTCCCAGAAGGGATAAGTCTAAAAACAAGGGCCTACAGGGAGACCTGAGCCTCTGCAAATAATGTCACAAGCTTGCACACAATTTGTGTGTGTGTGTTTGTGGCGATTCTAACAAAATCTTCCTTTTGTTCAGTTGTTTGGGACAGAGCTATTTTTGAAAACAAATTGCTGTGTCCTTTGTGGAGATGCTACACATATTTGCAAAGCAAGCAGCCTGACCAGGTGTATCATACCCCTTTTTTTATGTTTAGGATCAACCTGCAATCTGTGTTGTTTTCTCTGAACCTGGTCCAAAAATACTCCCACCTTTTTTTAGAGTCTGCCACAGGGCAACAAGAGGAGGAGGATGAAAACATGCATGAGTATGTAAAACAGTCAAAGCATTTTTAGAGAGCCGCCTCCAGGGAAATCTGAGTTTCTACCTTGGGAAATTAACTGCAGATGATAGGTGTCTACTGTATTCATGAGAGCTGTAGATGCGAAAGCGTGTGAAGCCACCCATCTGAAAATGGAAATGTCAGAAGATACACAGAAACGATAGAAAAGACTTGATGGAAGTGACGGACTGCCCCTGCTGACATCTTGTCATATCCAAGAAAACTGAGAAACTGAGGGAGGTTTGTGTGAAAGTGGATGTTTGGAAAAAGGCAACTTGGGAGACAGAGAGTAGGAAATTCAATTTGATTGTAATCTGATGTACACATTGCACTGTTTGTGAGTTAAATTAGATTTTAGATTTGTTTTCTCTGTCCCTCCATCCAGCCCTTACAGTATTAGAGTGAAGGATTTATCTGGAAAGATCTATGGCTGTGTCTGATTGAAGAATCGTGCTGTGGGAATAGTGGGCAGATAGTAATCTATCAAGGAGACAACAAAATGTTTTATTTCATGTTCTGTTGCCAAGGCTCAGAAGAACAAACATCTTATTTTACCCTCAATTATAAAAGCTTTGCTTCATGGCCGCGCTCTTCTCTGTTAAGCTTAAGACACCCAAGAAACAAGATTTTCCTTTTGAGAGTGCAGCAGAGCTCGGTATTTCCTTTCAATCCTCTCTCCTGCTTGTCCAACACTTTTTGTCTTCTTTCATCTCTCTCATTTCAATCGAAACACACAGAGCAACCAAGCCATTTTCTTTTTACAATGTACAGTATTTCTCTGGAGTTTCTAACTAACTTTAAGAAATTAATCATTTTAATTGTGAGGACTTTTTGACAGAAAGAAATAATAAGTACAAAGTATAAGCAAACTTTTAAATTGAAAAAACAGTAAGGTCAAAACTGAAATGATGTGAAGAGTGTTGTTAGTCTTCACACTCTTCACAAGTTTTGCTACATCAGGCAAAGACAGAGTTAAGCCGAAAACATACAGGATCCTTAATGACCACGCAACGTCAACGTCACGTATTTGCTCCATACAGCAGTGCTGTCTATTGCACACAGGATGCATATTTGAAGCATGGCAGCGGCATAGTGTAGCCCCGGTCAGCTGGGCTCAGTATGGAGGAAACAACATGCTCACAACAGGTTGTTTTGCCTATTTTTGGTCTATTTCCTGCTAATTTGGATATAATACGGTGACCTCTGAGCCTCTACTGTGCAGTTTTTGCGTGTTTACTCGTGTTTGATAAAGTAAACTATGTTCCTTCATGCTGTGCTGTTACCTTTAGACAGAGTTAGTTCAAAGTCCTGTTAGGGTCCACATGGATCAGGGATTGACCATCAGATTGTTCTGTGTTACTGATAAATCCATAACCAGGAAGTATTTCTCATCTATACGAACTGTTTTTGTGCTTGACATCCTGTCTAGAACAGTCTTCTCTGAGTCGATTGACGTGTATTGGAAGCGTAGCACAGCAACAATAGACTGACATTACGCGCTCAATATGGATCCTGTATGTTTTAGCCTTTACAGCAGCCATACAATAGAGTCCAATCATAGAAATATATGTATAGATTAGTCAATACTAGAGCTCTCATGAGCAATGCTTAAAGGGAAGTTTGCACCCTTTTGTTTTTCTCTAGTTTCTTTGATTTGTAGTACGTTGAAGACAGCTGAGATTGGATGAGGCCGTGAACAGATGATGTTGCGAATACATAAGCAATGTTTTAAGTAAGTAGGCCACCTGGAAGCGCAGATCTAACCTTTACAGTCCTCTCTGTTTCTGGTCCACCTGCTGCCTGGAAGGAAAAAAAAAAAAAAAGAATTGTGTCCCTCTGACTGAGTCCAAGGGTAGCGAGGACAAATCACCTGCTGTAAACCTGGGCTGTGCACTCTGCTCACTGTTCACTGTTCCTTGTCTAAAATCAAATCAAGAGCCAATAAATAGCCGGGGAAAATGGGACGGGAGGGGAGCAGGTGGGGTGAGGGGATGGAGGAGGTGGACAGTCAGAGTGAGGCAGTGGTAATATGTGGAAAAATGAAAATGAGCTGTTTTATCTTTTCACTCACCCTCTGCCTTTCTCCTTTTCAGTTGATTTCCATGTCTCTCTCTCTCTCTCTCTCTCTCTCTCTCTCTCTCTCTCTCTCTCTCTCTCTCTCTCTCTCTCTCCCCCTTTTTTTTCCATCCTACCAGCTACTTAATAGTTCCTCTCGTAAGCAGTTCCTTACTGTTCTCTAACCCTTGCTGTGTGAATGCCCCCCCTCCTTCACATGTGTCAGATGGTTTCGTCACACTCTTGAATCCATTTTCATTAAGCATGGTTGAAGGCTTCATTTCAGAGGAGTTTCCTCTCTGTTATTTGCCCCGGAGTCATTCGTTCGCCTTTCATGGCATAGCAGTAATTTTTTTAAATAATTGAAACACCTTTTTTTTCCACCCAAAGGGCCGTTTTCAACCTTTTAACTGCCCTGACTAAGGTGTTTCTGGCTTATTCAGTTTAATAGAAAGGCTTTTGTTGTTATGACTTTTTAATGCAGAGATGTATGTGTTTACCTGCAGCAGTGAGCTAGCTGCAAGTGATGCAATTTAATGCAATGAGTAGTTTAACCTCGGCTACCCAGTGAACCTCCCCTCCTCCTTCTTTTTGGCCTTAAATTTCTCAAATGGATGTCAGCATAAACTCAGATTTTCTTATCTTTACAAAGCTCACACACAACAACTCAGTAAGCATAAATTGAGGCCAGTCAGAGACAGATTTAAAGACCTCTGTGCTGTGAGACTAAAACAAACACAGATGTCAGACTTCAAAGCTCAATGCAAAAGCACAGCGCTGGAATAAGTGAGCTGATTTTCAATAGCTGCACCCTTTGCTTCTTCGAGATGCACGCACGCCCAATGAGGGGAATCATTGTATTTTTTGAAAGACATGACATGACCCTATTTTTCTGTTGCGGACCCTGATCCACAGAGTCATGCTCGGTTACTTTTAAACCATATTTGTGGCTATGAAAGAGGCTGTCCTCTCCTCATTAGACTTTGTGAATCATCTACACAGTTTTTCATCCGCAGCAGACCATGAGCACAACTAAAACCAGTGACCCGAGCAGCACAGGAAAATGTTGTTTATGAAAAGTCTAGCCTTATTTGCAGCTACTCTGAATTCTGGCCCTGATGTCTTTATGAAGTGGCAGTGTTGCAGTTGCCATGCGGAGATGTTTTGTAGTCTTTTCAGGAACAAAAGGCTAATGGCTTCTGCGCCACCACCCCACCGCACCACAGATCCGAGCAGCAGGCCACGGGTTACACTCAAAAGTTGCAGCAGCATGAGTTCCACTTAAATAACTTTGTTTTGAGTCATGTTATTGTTCCTTGTCCAGTTCATGTGCGGTTTTATCCAATTACAGTGCCAAGAATGTGTCGTGCAGAGAAAAGGAGAGATCTTTATCAATTATGTTATTGTTCTGTTCTGTCTAACTGTGCGAAAATGTCTACCTGCCTCTCTGCAAGTATAATGAGCAGTACGTGTTAACCTGAAAATTGATGTGATAAATTATGTGTACTGTGGAACTTGAGTGACTTCAGGAAGAATGAACCCCCTAATACTCTTTGAAAATGGAGCTGTACAGAAAAAAGAGGACTTGAGCACAAACCAGTCTTACAGTAACTACATGTCTACGTCGCAAGCAGGGGGGAGAAAAATGTATATTCTGTGTAATAAATTTTTAAAGTTTGTCCACAGCTCCATAGGGATTGCTTGAGGAGGGGGGACTTGTGACCTATACTGCAGCCCATCACCAAAGGGTGCTGTTCTTGGAGTGGCTTCACCTAACGAGGAGCCGGATGGCGTCCATTCTATATACAGTCTATGATATATACTCACAAAGTTGTAGCCTCTCTTACCTGTTTGTGTGTAAAAATGACACATTTAAAGTACAAAAATGAAAAAAGGATGATCCTGTTACTGTAAGCCATGAGGAGTTGCTTCTTAGAAAGTTTCTAAAATCCAAACTAAGCTGAGAATCAATGATGTTAGTTGGAATTAAACTAACTGATGAATACTCCTTTATTGTTCTTTTTGAAAAAGCTGAATTACATGTAGCCTCAGTCTTTACCTGAGGAGTTTTATGTTATCAACTGTATCTGCAAATGACAAAAAAATCCTTATCTGCCTGCTTGTCATAAACAGCAAATACACTCCAGCAACATCACCTCCCAACAAACATCAGGGTACAGATAAGGAACTCAGAGCAGAAAGAACACTGTGCCTAGATGCAGTTTTGTTGTTTTTCTAGCTTAAAAAAATACCATTAATTATCCATTGATCGGTGAAGTAACTCGAAGTTAAGTTGTCATTGGAACTTTTGTACTTGTGACAGCATGCCAAGGCTCTGCTATTTTTTAAAACCATCATCACAACTGCATGTCTCAGTGAAAGGATGCCTAACCATAGTCCATACTCAAAAGAAAGGAAGGGTTTGCCTGAATAATCAGTTTTATAAGCTTTACTGTCTTCAGATCTGGGTTACATCTTGCAGTAATTAAGCCTGGCATGATGTGATTTAAGTATATGTAGCTGTCCACTCTGCTGGACATTTATGGCCATGAAGCAAAGCTTTTATAATTGAGGGTAAAATAAGATGTTTGTTCTTTGGTGCCTTGGCAACAGAGCATGAAATAAAACATTTTGTTGTCTCCTTGATAGATTACTATCTGCCCACTATTCCCAAGTCTCCTTGGATGTTTTCCTGAAGCACAGGGTGCTGTCTCGAGAGTTTTAGGCCACTTTTAGACGTAAACGGTCTCCATAGAAAACGGAAAACTGCGTTTTCAGGAGATGAAAACATAAAGTGAAAACCTCCTCCAGAGTGGAAATGTTGTAAACGCTCTGCGAGTCCCGCTTTCGTCTAAAGTACAAAAACAGTCAAACCTGTGACTCACTTCGGCTCACGCTTATGACATCATAGCCACGCGCAGCTTCGTTGAAAATAACAACAACAACAATGCTAGACATTCGAGTCGCGCGGTCGTTATTATTGAACGGGCAGGAGCTTTATTTCGACCTGTACAGAATCCTCATGGATCATACTGCTCAGCAGAGGAGGCGTCTGAATTATTTGCATCAAATAATTAATGTGCCAATTTGTCGGCGGAGGAGAACAAGGGGACGTCTTTGGAAGTTGTTCTACGTATGCGTTGTTGGTCTATATGGGAGCGCAGTCACACCAACACACGCCACCTAGCGACCTGGCATGCACATTACAGCGTTTTCAACCACATTGCGTTTTTGTGTAAACACAGCATAAAAACTGAAAACGAAACAGCACTTTTCGGTTTTCTATGGAGACCGTTTCCGTCTAAAAGTGGCCTTAGTGTGGGGCCAAAATATCTGAGGTCTTCAAGTAACACAACTCAGCTACTATGAATGGTTATGTGGTATATATGAGAGACATTTATCCAATATTCCTGTTGGTGCACCTGTCACATTTCCATGTAAAAAAAACTATGACTTGAAGTCTTCAAAGTATTCAGGGCTAACCCTAAACTAGATTCTCTTTAGGTGTTGCACCGGTGTTGAGTCATTTTGAAGTCTCTTGATCAGTACTGACAGAAGTGAAAGGTGGATCCAGGTTCAGTGACCACTTACAATGATTCACTGAGCACTTTCATCCCCCTCTCTGAGCCTGATTCTCTTCCATCTGTCTGAGCACAAGGCGAGCAACAGAGTCATGACTACCCCACAGTGTGTGAGACTCCTCTGTGCCGAACAGAAATACACTGACTTCCACGCTCCCCTGTCCCCCTCGGTGCTGGAACTTCTCTGGATGAAGTCAGCCTCTGTGTGAGCCGCTCACTCATCACTGACTTCATCTCATCTGTCCTTCTGCTTATCGGATTATTGACCGCTCTTCCCGCTGTGCCTTGGCCCTTTTTGTGCCCTCAAATATTGTACCAAGGCTCAGGACACAAAGGTCGCGTCCATGTGATTTTGTTGCCTGCTCGTCTCTATTTTTACAATCGATAATGAGATTTTTAAAAAGAAAACTTTGCTCCAATCTCCTTTGAAAAAAATATGGTTTCCATGCAGGAGCCCTTTTTTTTTTTTTTTTTGTCATTTCCAACTCTTCCTCCGATTTTTAGGAGACCAAATCAAGGACATATTTGTTTATACTGATGGTGGGGAGATTCTCGTTAGACTAGGTTTCTTATTTTATATTTTATTTGTATTTATTGTCACTAAGATGGTCTGTAATTTATTCATATTCTAGTTTTTACTTGTTCTCATCCTTTTATCATTTTTAGGACCCCCAGTGTTTCCTCTGAGGGAGCCGTCAGCACCAGGAGCGGTGGTCGCCTGGTGGAGGTTGGCACCTGCCACATCTCTCCTCTGGCCCTGTGTCGGTGTCCTGTGGCTGTGGGTGGCTCTCTGCTCCTGGTGCTGACGGCCCCTCTAATGGCACTTTCTCAACTGGTTCATCTGTACTCAGCCTCATGTACACCATCTTAGTGTGCGGGTTTGTCGATGCGCGCATGTGTGTGTATTTATCAGTGTCTGTGTGTGTGTGGCTTTGGATGAGATTATATTGTTGGGTGGGGTAAGGTATCTGTGTGTGTGTGTGTGTGTTTGTGTGTGGGGGGGGCATCTAGCGTAGTTTTTGTTTTAAATAAACTGTAAAGCAATTTGCGTTACATTCTTTGTATGAAAGGCGCTTTATAAATAAAGATTGATTGAGTAGATGTTAGCTAACCTTGGGAGTTGAGTCTGACAGAGCCTGCTGTTAATTCCCATCTTAGAGGTTTTTACTTCTTTCACCCCTTTTACGTGGTAAAGAGCTCTTACTTATCTGTTTATTTATTTTTTTCTTGTTTTAGTCCATCAGGTTTTAATCTTTCTTTTTACCATTTTATTTTTTATCTTTTATTTTTTATCTTTATCTCCTGTGTTTCCCAAAGGTCGCTCTTTCCTCACGTATTGTCTCAGTGTCAGGCCATGTCTCTTTAACAATATATCTTAAATTCTTTTTGTGTGTGTGTGGGTCCATGGGAGGGAGAGTGGGTGGGAGGTTTGGGTTTTATTGTTGTTAATTGTTGTTTTTAGACTCAGTGAGGCACTTTGAACAGCATTTTTTGTCTGAAAACGGCCATAAAAACAAAGTTGAATTTGAAAGGTGGTCATGCTTTTTTTGCTTCTCTTTTCTTCTCAGATGGTTCAATTGAATATAGCATCAACTTTGATGATGCCATCAGTGGTGTTATGTGTCAGTCAGAGTTCTCTCACTCTTTTTCTCTCACATTCACCTTGTTCCTTTTTTTCCTGTTTTGTTCTCTTTCCTGCTCGAGGATGATGACATTAAGAGATCCATTAGGTGAGAAAAAAAACGCAGCTAAGGGACAAACTGTTAACATGGCAAGGTCGGGAGATAACCATCGGACTGTTATCTGGAAAGGTCACAGCCGTAATGTTAATATGTTTGTGAGTGTGCGCGCTCATTAAAATCTAGATAATGATGGTATTTTTTTTTTAAGACGATGCCAGATGTGGCCTTGGACATACAGGATAATTTACACACCCACTCGTTTCTTTTCATCAACTCCTAAAATAAAGCTTTATTCTACTCTGTTCTGTTCTGGGTGTTTCTTTTGTGTTTCCAGATAAGCTGATATGGTCCAAGCTGTGAGAAAGGATGTTGCAGAGGGATAGGACCATTGGCAGTCCGTCTTTAGCACACTTTGTCCCCCTGGGCTTGAAACAGGCAGGACAAAAAGCACTGCTGGGGCATTTTACTACAGCAACATGAGTGAAAACAGCAGATGAGATTTTGGACAGTAGATGTTTGAGTTCAGTCCTATCCTACAGTAAGAGTGTTTCTTTACTGTTGCCATAATGTCAAAGCGACAACATGTGGCCAAAGGATTCCAGTGTGAACATGCCAGAGACTGCAGATTCAGACTCAAACAGTCACTATAGTAGCTGGCAGCAAGCAAGTCCCTAAAGAGCCCAACAGACCGACTTTACAGCAGAAATCAATGTTTCCAGCCAAGTGTAAAAAAATATTCTAGTCAGCCCAGCTCGATTTTCTTTCTTTTGGGATGACTGTCCTTTTGATTTTACCCACAATTTGAACCATATGAAGGCTTCAAGTTAAACATAAGTAAAAACAGGGTTTACTGAGTGACAGTTGGCTGCCAGTCTTTTGCTACACACCTTACCTTTTAACAGTACAGGGATTTTTGAGTGCACATAAGAACTACTTTAATAAAATAAACAGATAATCCAAGATTAGGCCTGAGTTTGGGGGCCAGATTGCAGACATCATGCTTAAAATGTTCAATCCTTCAGATGTAGCCCTAAAAATGCAGAAAAATCATGCACATCCAAGATCAATATTTCATAGAATAACCCTCTATGATTCACCACAAATTTTTGCACAATTTTATATAGGACATTTAGATCAGTCTCTCTGTCCTACTCACATTCAAGCACGTGTGTTGCGATGAGGGAAAACAACCAGTACTCGAGTTTAAGGAGGGGTGAGGATGGCATCCCCCCGAAATGCAATTGGTAAAAATCATCACCCCTCTAAAACAGTCATCACAGTTTTCCACCCCATGAGCCATTTTTGTCAATGTATGTGGAAATATTACTGCTATCATTAGAAATATTACCACCATTTCAACGTTTAGGGAGTGTGACCAAGCGGCGTCTTCGCTGTCTGCGGGCAGCGCATGGAGACACACATACCGACACACGCCAAACATTTCCCTCACTGCCAGCGTCGCTAATTATCCACTAAACAGCGCAACCAAGGGTGCACACGTGGAGTTCTATAGGCTAACATAAACATACATCCACATTAGACATTCATCCCTCCACTTACTTGCCAGGCGCCCATTCATTCACGCCATCATGCTGGCTCAGGTTTCCAAATGAGAAACAGAGCAAATGATTTCCGGGTGTAAATAGGTGGGTATGGCGGGTCAAAGTGGTCACATGGTGCAAGAAAAATTAATTCCCTTGTTGTTTGCCATGAAGTAAAAATGGTTAGAACTTACAGAAAAAGGTCTAAAGGTGAAAAATGGTAAAATGGTTTAAATGTAAATAAGTCTGGAGTTTGTTGCATTAACAGTAACTGCCAAACTGACTTTTGTGCTACTGCTGTTTCTGATTTTTTTGCTCTTGAGTGAAAATCTTGAGTTAAAGTGGAATTCCTGCCTTGTTGGCATTTTCTTTTTGGCCTTGTACATTTGTACAACTTGTACACTTTTGTAAATATTTTTGCACAAGGCTGGCTGTAAATAAATATCACCATCACCATATTTTCCCAACTATGCCTGTGTTTTTACACTATATTTTTAATGTTTGAGCGAGAACCCTGCAACAGGGGGGTTTGCACATATTCAGTTAAATACTCTGGGTGAGGGGGCACGTGTGAAAATAACACTTTTTTTCCCCCATTTTTTTAATGATGTCAGTAAGTGGCAAAGAAGCGCTGGTGATGCTGTTGTGATTTCAGTATCATGGCCAAACGATGTGGACAGCTCGATCTCAGAGATGAGGTAATATAACAATTATCTTTTAGCAACAGTAAAATGGGAACACAGTTGGTTTCCCACCATGTGCACTGTCAGCAGAACAAAATATCTGTCCCAAACCATAAAATCCACCATCCCCCCTGATCACTTGTGCCCTGCAGAGATATGTTGTCTTTTTATTCTAGTTTCAGGGGATGTAAAGCTTAAGAAACAGTGACACTTTATTACATTTTTCATAACTTGACTTCATAATAAAGCGGTAAGGAGTGGCCCTTTTCATCCAACTCATCATAGATATACCGTAGACAGAATTTATCCTTTTTAGGATGAGAGCACACAGCTTGGCTTTGAGCAGCGGGACAGAAATGCTTGAAGCTCATCTCAATCATAATAAAATGCCAAACTGTTTAAAACTGCAGAACAATGTGAGCATTTTTGCATTCAAATATCATTAGTGCAATTTTCTTTGTCAGTTAGACTTTGAGAGAAGAGAGCGAGGCGAATGATGAGTGGATGTTGGCGCAATACAAGCCGCCATCCTTTCTAAATGAAATCAGGCCATTTGTTTCGGGACAGCTCTTTGTTAAAATGCCTTCTTTCAGTGTATTTAAATTTGTTTACGTTACACTGAAATAAACTGCTTCTCTCACGATACACAGCTTTTAACTCCTCCTGGCTCCACCATTGAACAGGCCTTGATTGGTCTCTGTTACTAACTCTATCACTGGATTAATCAAGGGCTCCCGTTTGGAGTTAGCACATTTTATGCTGAACAGCTAGCCAAACACACAGTGCAGCATTTCTGCCTTGAGTAAGCTGAGTAGAAGGGTTTGTTTAAGGTCCATTTTACTGCATCTTCTCGATTACCTAACTAAAAACGGAACTAATTTCACATCCAAATGAAGCTAACTATCAGCCTGCTTACCTGTGCTCTTCATAAGAATTTTTCCCTGAGCTTTTATAGTGGAGAAATTTCTAAGTGTTAATGTAACTGAGAGCAGGACAATCATTTATCACACAAGGGAACAATGAGATTTTCTTTCTCTCCTGCTCTGAATCTGAAAGGTCAGAGGATGAGGATCATTTTTTCACAGCGATGAGCTTTGCAGTTCTCTGCTTCTTGCTATTTCCATCTAGACTTATGAATCCATTCTTTATCATCTCTAATAAAATTTGCCCGCTCCCCCCTATTGCATTACTTTTCAGTGCCTGTCCGCTCTGTAAGACAGCGCCAGGCTGATAGTGTGTTATCAGGCTTCAACTAAGCTGGGGACAATTATTCAGCCATTAGACCGAGCAGGAAGTTTGATTAGCTGCATCGTCAGACATCTGCCACCCCACCTGCACCCCAAGGTCCAAATAACCTCAACTGCAACACAATACATGACAGAGGACAGCTTTGTGGTCCGTGTCCTAACAGGTCCTTTCAGTGCTTTCAAAACGTTGTTTATTATGGTTGAAAAGTAAAATCTTATATATATTCTCAACTAAAGTCAGTTTTCACTCTGGTTTGATCATTTACTTTTATGATGTGCACACTGACAGACTTTTTTTCCATTTTTTTACACCAATGGTGCAAGTGCTTAAACAAAACACACTCTGAAACAGGTCACAGCACATGATCAGATTCACATATACTAGGTTTATACTCATGAATTTTTGACAAATACACTTTGATAAATACTTAAGCAAAAATGTATTATTAATGCATGGCGCAGCAGCATTTGGGGATTTAAATATATACTGTATATGTATTTTTTATGTGTAGCTGAAGTTTGTTTTTTTCTAACATGCTGAATGAAGTTATAAATCTTCACAATCTGTGTAATTATGTCCTTAAGGGAACCTTCCAAAAAGGATGATCTAATCTAATCTAATCCCATTAAATTAATCAACAGATCTACTGTTGTCAGCCAGTCTGATAAAGGTTAAAGACCTTTTATATAAAGCAGAGCCGGCCCAAGGCATAAGCAAACTATGCTTAGGGCCCATTGGCTAATCGGGGCCCCTAAGAGCAATCAAAAATTTTTTTTTAACATTTTTTATTTTTTGCATGTATGACTGATGCTTTCTGTATGATCAAATATATATTATTGTAAAAATAAAATAAAGTAAAATCATTTCAGTGCTGCTGCTGATGTAGGAATATGATTCTTATTGCCGATATGTCAAAGCTCTGCTACCATTATGTGCCTTCTGCTGTGCAATGTGCACTTAGCATCCAAAGCGCAGGTAGTTGTGGGGCAAAATAATGTAAAATAATGTAAATAAAGGACATATTCTTCAGGAGCAGAGGAAAGAAAGAGGAAGAAAGTGGAAGATGGAAAAAAATGCCAAGATAAAGGTATGTTTGCATGTCATGGAAAGAGATTTGTGAAGATGAGTGAATGATCAACAATCAATATTATTGGCAGAAATCGAGGACCCCAAAATCAATTTTTGCTTAGGGCCCCATTGAGGATTGGGTTATAAAGGATTGAAAGTAAAAACTACTGAGGCATGCTAACAATCAATGACAGGCGCACCAAGACAGGTGCGCTCTCTCTCTCTCTCTCTCTCTCTCTCTCATTTTTGAATTGTAAAATTTTATTGCTACAGTGTTTGGGTTCAGCCAAATGCCGTTCGTCTCACACAGCAATTTCCTACAGTTTGAAAACCATTTGAATTATTTGTTTACAACGGCCTGTTGAAGTCATACAGGATCTCTAACAAACTTGCAAATTAAGACAGTATACTTTGCAGAGGGCACAATACTTCTTAATTTCAGCGGATGTTTAGGGGCCGTCTAGAAGACTCTACAGATGAGCTAACTAGCTCATCCACCTATCGGAAATTCAGCAGCTCAAGCAATTTTACAGAAGCTACTCATCTTTCCATGTAATGACCTGCCTGACTGAGAGTAAAGAATCTGCACTGAAGGTACTTATGTATGTCCTTAAATCTCTCCCCTGACTCTCTGGCTGACTGACTGGCTTATACACCAAATGTTTGATGAGTTCATTAGAGTCAGCTTTTCCCAAAGACAATAAACACAGCCTCTGTTATGAAGAGACTGTACTGATGCATTTCTATAATTAAGCAGCAAATTAGCAAGCTGCAACCAGCCAAGGAGGGTGAAGAGGACAGATGGCAGGGTTGCCACCCATGCTGATGCTATCCGAGTGTGTGAGCGAGCATGAGGCTGAAAATAGACGGATCAATAAGAAGACTGAAAGAGGCAGAGGACAAAAACACTTTATAGGAGAGTGAAAGAAAACTTAGCACTGAGGACAAGAGGGTGTGTTAGACTGACATTGCAGGCTTGAGCAAAGTATGAGCTCAAGTTTGTTCACTGCTGCTACCTTTTTTACAGTGGGGATTCAGTTCACTTACTTTTTAATTGCCAGTGGAGCACATTTATATCATGGAACAACACCGCTGAGACACAACAGAAGCAAACTCTTCAAGTGCCTCCCTGGAGTCCCATTGAACCACTTTGAAACTTTGAAAATCTTGCTGGGTTCACAGAGAGTGGACTTTTTTGTAATGAATCAATAACAGGCCCCTCTTCTGAAAGAAAAAGGCTGTCATAATAGCTGTGTCCACTCTTGTACAACAAATCTTCACTCACGCATCAAGGACTGCACAACCGGAGGTGAGTGAAGCCACTGTGACTGCACTTTTTGGTTGATGGACTGGTATTATGAAACACTGAAATGTACAAAAAAGGATTATGGGCACAAGAAGAGAAAAAAGAATTACAGGAGGGAGATTTTTTTAATTTCAATTTCAAGATTAAAGTCGAAATTTCGATATTAATGTCAAAACTTCGACATTATTCATGTGGACTTTAATCTCAAAATATTAATTGGTTTATCTCAAAGTTTCAACATTATTTAAGACTTTTTTAACCTCAACATTTCATTTTTAATCTCAACATTTCGACTTCATTGACATAATTTCAATTTTTTAATCTTGAAATTTTGACTTGAATCCCAAAACTGACTTAATTTCATACTTTAATTGTTTTAATCCCGCGCTGTCGACATTATTTCTGACATTTCATAATCTCAATATTTCGATTTCAGTCTCAAAATTTCGACTTTATTGACAGAATCTCGATTTTTTTTAACTCTTAAAATTTCGATTTTAATCTCGAAATTTCGACTTTATTGACATAATTTCAATTTTTTAATCTTGAAATTTTGACTTTAATCTTGAAATTGACTTAATTTCAAACTTTTTTTTACTCTTGCAATGTTGACATTATTTACGACATTTCATAATCTCAATATTTAGATTTTAATCTCGAAATTTCGACTTTAATGACAGAATTTCGATTTTTTAAATCTTGTAATTTTGACTTTAATCTCAGAATTTCATATGATATCTATCATCCTATCTCCTTTTTTCTCTTTATGTGGCCCTAATCCTGTTATGTAGTAATGGGATAACTGGTGAGAATGTTAACTAGATTTCTTTAAGTCAAGGTTAATTTATTTATACACAAATATGATCACAATCAGAAGCTACTTCAGATTAAGTAATACGTAAATTCTGCCCCAAAAAGGTCCCTGTGAAATAAAGAAACATATCAAATTTAAGGGGAAGTTGCAATTCAACTGTGAAAGAGGAGCTGTGCTGTACAGAATGGAGGTGTACCCTGGTGTATCCTAAAAAAAGGACAGATTTTGTATCAGAAGCTTCACTGTATCCAGCAGAAGGGAAACCTTCCTCCACTTTTTACTGATAAAAGCTAATTAAAAACCTTCTTATGTTTTGGCAGCACGCCACCAGCTCTTTGATTCAATGAGACATTTCAAATTAGTTTAGAAGCATCTTGGTTAAAAGCTTACTGTGTTCGTTTTTTTTACACATTTTCTGGCGCCGAATATTAGATCACAATGTCAAGTTGTGTTCTTCAAATTCAATAACATAAAAAAAAAAACAAATGTGATGCATTCACTCAAGACTAAAATGAATCCCAGTGCATGGTACACATTTACTATGAAGGCTGCATTATTCACAGCCATGAGCAACAGCTTGTGCAGCAGTATTATGCATATTATCTTTCTCCTAAATGACAGTTCCTTTCTTTTCTTCAAACTCTTGTGTGTTCTGTTATATTTTTTCTTTTTGATCAGTGTATTTTGCCGGGGTTCTCTTTCAGCAGCAGTCTGTGAGCAGCTCTGAACACATGGCTGGGTGGACTGAAAATTCTTGCACAGCTTTATCACCAGCTCACACTGTTCCACATCCACCGAGAAGGACAGATGTTGGATACGTGGCATCCCTTCATCTCTGCTTCGAAATTTGTTTAAGTCAGCCTGATTCATATTTATTAAAAAATGTTTAAAACATTAAAAATGTTTGACTATATTTCACTTTCATGTCAATGACATTTAAATAAGCCGATATGTGAAAGATACATCTATGGCTGTGTGTTTTTGATCTGCTGCATTTACACTACAGACAGATATTGAAGTATGATTTCACCCAGGCTTAATTAGACATCATATCATCTTAGCAGAATACAGAAAGAAATAGAAAAAATAAAAGCTGTTGACCATGCAAACATTAAAGGAATGTTATTTTTTCACCTTGAAATCAGCCTGAAAACATGAACTCCATCTGCTCTTTTCAATCATGACAGTGTCTGGATTTTTACAGGACCACCTGAGCACTGAATAATGTGCATCATCAAAGCATTTTAAATGCAGTTCTGGTAAAAAAATAATAATAAAATTAAAAAAATAAATCTAGGGCTCATGTTTTCCTGCATCTCATCAACGGTTTAAAAGCAGCTTTAAAGTTTTGTCGCCCGCAGTGAGTCACACTTGAGCAGAGTTCAGGCAGCAGCTTATTGATGCACTGAGGCTGCCAGCGTCACTCGCTGACTTCAACGGCCTCAGGGAGAAAGCAATGATGCAGGATCAAAAGAGGACAAACCACCCCGGATGCTCTCTTTTAAACATAATAGATGCAGGTAAGCAGGTAGGTGGTTGTTTTTGTTGTTGTTGTTGTTGTTGTTGATGATGAGGAGCTGGATACACAAGCATTAAGCATGTGAATGATCATAGCTCCTTCTTTCTTCAAACAATCCTTCCTCTGCTTAACTCTCAGAGATTATGACCCTCAGTCTATGAGTCCCAGTTACCAGTGTTAAAAGGTAGCAGCAGTGGATGTCTTAGTCTCAAGTAACAATCGCATTAGCATATGTCTGTTTATAGTCAAACAGAGATACTGCTCACAGTTTGATTGGCGCCTGATTGGCAGCACAACAGATACCAGCACCTTGTCTGGCAGGTGGTGCGTCCATATGGCAGCAGCTCCACACTGCCTTTTTTAAGGCTGTAGGAAAGCCCAAAACACTAATACAAACTCCCTGCTCGGTAATAGATGCCAGCAGAGGGCCCCATCTCAGGAGTCCAGGTTAGCTGATCCCTGCAAAGGTTGTGGCTATTTAAAGATCTTGAAAACAGCGTCCAAATGCTCTTAGTCTGGCGTTGTTCCTGAAACCAATTTGCCTCAGACTCACAGAAACTTTTTCACCAGACAACAGCAGCTTCCTAAATGATTGATGCTGGAAACATCTCAAAGATAAGAGGTGGATCTTAGAGTGAGCCCAAATCCAGCTGGACCTGTATTATGATTGGCTGTAATTATTCTGAATATATGGATGATAGAGCAAACCAAAACTCATTCTGAGATGGGCCAGATCAGCCACATACCACAAATTTAATCTGCATATTTAAACACTATGTTGGCACTGAAAATCTGGCTTCCTGTATTTCATTTTCCTACTGGGGTTGCAGTCGAACACTTGAATTGTGACGAACATAAATCTAATGCAAGAATGCAAAGTGAAAAACAGAGTTAATAAACACAATCATTGTTTCTTTTTTCCCCTTATTCATATTTGTCATTGTTGCCGTTCCAGAACAGCAGTCAGTGTAGACATTAGTTGTAAAAGGAAGAATTTGGGGCACTTTTTGGAGTTTCCCAAAATCCTTGTTGGGATAAAAACTTAAGAGAAAATATAACTTAACACTGGCAGTCTGGTTTTTAATGACCCTGATGGTTTCGGTCTCTTTCAGTCTCCCTCCACCTGCTTTTGTAGCTTCTCCCTTTACAGTGATGCTACTTATAAAAGCCAATGTTCCAAGACATTATCTTAAAAGCTGCCTTATCAAATTCTGCTCTGTGGTCGCCTGAGGGGAAAACTGTGACCAATGCTGAGTGTGTGTAACTGTGTGTGAATGTGCGGTCGTGTGTGCAGGCCCCTGTGTGAGTTTAAGGGTTGATTTAGGCCTTCTCAGCATAAAAAAGGGACACTATGTCCAAGAGGAAAATGCATCTCCAAATGATCTAAGTTTCAGAAACAATGGCAAATTTCAAAACCCTAAGGCTTCGATGATAAACAAAATCCTTACTCGTGGAAAACAAACAACAGTGTACATATATACAACAATTATATTAAAATAAAATGAAAATCAAGAAATTCTTATGCATAACATAAAGGGCACAGCACAAACAGATCACGCTGACCTTGAAAATGGTATATATTCAATCTTTCATTAGATTGTACTAAAGGGTACACCTAAAAGACTCTCAGCTGTCTGTAAATGAAGCCACTTCTCTTTCCAATCCTATCTTTTTCTGCTCCTAAACTGTGTACTGTAGAAATGTTAAATCAGTCCTGCCATCACCCCTGGGTTATCTGACTGTGCCACTTCTTTAGCGAAAACAGAAAGCACTCACAATCACAAATGACCTTGACCACCCATAGAGACTTATTTCCTAATCTACCATTATCATAGATGCACTCATATGGAGTTCATCATTTGTGTTTGGAGTCTTGGTATTGCCTCTCTCCATGTTTCCTCCCTGCATCAAGCCGTTTCTCTCCTACCAGTGCCGGTAAGAAGGACCTGAAATATAAAAGACACTATGAATGTGTCCTGAGAGTATTTCAAACATACAAGGTATTATCTTTTATGATTTTACACTCTGGCTTTTCTAGGTAGTAACTGCAAGTTTGTGATACTTTTGGAGTATTATTACTGGATATTCTTCCCTTTGAACTGCAATGTTACTGTATTTCTTATTTCTTATTTACAGTTACAGTGTATCTGGAGTTGTTTAACATAATCTGACTGATCAGTCATCTTCGAGCAAATCTATTTAAGGTAAATCAGTACTCTTCATGTTCTCCTTGACCTCTTCTACAAACCTTAAGTCTTATGTAGCATGACAAAAACATAAAACTGAAAAAAAAAATTAAGAATTTCCAAAACCTCTTCTGTGAAATCTTTTCAACACTGGACTACCCATGAGCAGGAAGACCCATTTTTGTGTGAGCTTTGTTCCCAGTACAATATGAGCACTTAACAAGTACTCTGCCCCTGGACCCAGTCTGTGGTGTGTAGTATTATCCATCTCTTATGTGCACAATACCTGCTCCGTTTATTAGTTTTCCTCGGTCCTCTGCGCCCTGATTTGAATGTTTTTGCACCTGCATCATGAAGAACAAGTTCCTAAACTATCAGTCTATCTTAAACAACATATAATTCATCCTCATACCGTAAACTGTATATACTATGGACAACTTGGTTCCGCCTCCCGCCTGTATATGGATTTGAAGCCAAAAAGCTCTCGGTATTTCCAGGATTTTTCTTCATTTCCTGAAACCAGCACTGTGTAGTAGCGATGCGCGCATTCGGGCACGCAGTCGCCGAAATTCGCTGTGACGACGCTCGGCTCAAACAGCGTATCCCCCGGGAGAGCTACACCATCCCTGAACGCCCATAGGCTGTACCAGGTGTCAATCATAGAAAACATGAATCCCCTACTAACTTTTAAAAATGGAGCTTCACAGAAAAAATAGGACTTGAGCACAAACCAGTCTTACAATAACTACATGTCAACATCACAAGCAGGGGGGAGAAAAAATGATGCTCTGTGTAATAAATTTCTAAAGTTTGTCCACAGTCCCATAAGCTTTGCTGGCGGAGGCGGGATTTATGACCTATACTGCAGCCCATCAACAGAGGGCGCTGTTCTCGGAGTGGCTTCACCCAGTGAGGAGGCAGACTCTGTCCATTCTATATACAGTCTTTGCCTCATACACACAAACAATAAGCCCTTATAGCAGGCTAACACATGCATAAAACAGCGCTTGCCATTTTTCCGCCACATGGACCTTCAAATCCTTTATGAGTATGCAGGTGTGTACTTTGAAAGCAAACACAGACTTACACCACCGCGCCGGATTGACCACATTGTTTTTTTGTACATTGGTAAACATTCAGTGTGTTTACATGCTGATAGTCTTTATCGCCCCCTGCTCTGCCACCACACTCGGCCATTCTTGTCAAACAGCACGCCTGCTATTTTCAGAGCAGCGTTCAACAGAATGTGACAGTGTTGTAGATAAAATGCATCAAGGAGGCGGGATGAGGAAATAACGTGTCATGTTTCTGCAACAGCATCTGCGCGTGTGTTTGCTGGTGATTATACCTGTAGTCCTGAAGGCACAAAGGATTCACCAACAATTTAACAGTTTTCTTTGACAAAACCTAGGTTTGGTTGTCACTATCAGTACTGTGTTGGACACTTTCATTATGAAATGGCCATGTAGAAAGTGTAATCTCAGGGCTGAGTGTAAATAACTTTCCTGCTACTGATGCATGATTCTCATCCTGGAAAGCGTACTGCAGTAATTCATAGATAAACAAGAAATAAGCTTGACTCTGTAAAGTTGATTAAATCGTCTATATTGACACCAGGCTGTTTGTTTCCTTTGAACTGAAAGTCCAAATGACGTTCAGCTGCTTAGACACATTTCTGTCTCCTGCTCAGATTCTACTTAAACCAGCCTCGCACTTTGAAGGGATTTTATTTGAACTTTCTCCATTCTGTGAATTTCAGAGATTGCATTTGCTCATATTAAATTCTTGGCAAAAGACACATTATCTGCAGATTTTTTTTGATTAAAAAATCCACTAATGGACACGGCTTCATATGTTCACAGGACAACAACCAGTCAGGCACCAAAGCTGAGAACTTGTGAAGTGAAACCACTGAACTAAGTCACCATTTTACTTGGGATTTTTCAAAGCGACTTCCAGTTTCACCAGGAGTCAGCAGTCCAGTTTCCAGTTTACTTTTGGATCAATCGCCCAAGCTGAGGAGATGAGCGCCGAACTGAAGAGACAAAAATACGTCTGAGTTGTTGAAGTTTCTAAGAGCTGACGGTGACTCTAATGAGTGCTGCTATGTGCCGTTTTGGTCTGCTTCAAGTAGGTATAGCAGCAAGTTAGCCTTACATCACTTCCCAAAAAATACCAACCTCTGCGCACAGGAGCTCAATAGACTTTCTACACAATAGACTACACTCAATAGGCTGCACACAGTAAAAGGATGTTTGTTTGTTTTTTACTGACTTAGCATAGCAAGGCATGCAGTTAACATTTTCAGTGAAACTTAAAGGTAATGTGCACAATGGTTCTAATGCTCATATTCAATTACATCAGTTTGTTTGTCCTATTCTCTCTCTCTTTCCTTCCCTCTAAGTTTCCAAACTTCCACCACACACTCTGCTCTTGATTCAGTACATTTCCCCCGAGCCTCTTGTAAGTTTCAAGCTATATTTGTGCTCATTATTTACATAAATTGACAAAATCTCCTAAACTGTGGACTAGAATGCAACATAACGGTACTCAGTGCATTCATTGTGCCCTAAACTACAATGTGGTTCTTTATTATTAAACCCACATTTACTAGTGTGAAAATCCCACTTGGCCTTACTCCCAATATCTCTTTCAACACCTCTGTTATTGAGCTAATCAAAAGTATGTCCTGGTTTTAGTTTTATAATTTTGCTGCAGAATTTAAGCTGAACCTGCATGTGTAATGACTGTAAGAGTAAATCACTCTTGCCTGTGGTTAAAACTGGCAAATTAGCTCATCATTAGAGCAATGATATCAAAACAGGACATAATACTATTATCATAAATTACTGTTTAGGCAGGAAACTATAAAAAGGCCCTATCCTGGGTAATAAAATACTGTTGTGTCAAACATCTTGCACTGCATTAATTTTCACTGGATGGCCCCTCCTGTTGTTAGAGTCCAGTGTGATGTATGGAGGGGCTCTGGTAGACTAATGGAGTGTATGGGCGACTCTGAGTAAACATCCTGCAGATGATAAAGCTCTGGTGTCCAGCGGTGATCTATTCCTGGATAGGAATGCATTCTGCTACTGGGACGATGCACGCTTACACTTGCAAACACACACATACACAAACAAACACATACACACACACACATGCTTACGGTATTCCTGGACACATAGCCAGACAGAGGATTTGGACGAGTCGAGTTGGCAGAACCAGCAGCACAGCTGACAACGCAGGTTGTCTGCCTGTGTGTGAGGGAGTGTGTGCTCAAGTGTGTTATTGTCTCTCTATGATTGTGAGGACCAGCGAATGGTTTAGGTCTAAGGGGGTAACACATCTTTTTTTTTTTCTGTTGTTGTTCTAAGCTTCGCAAGCTTTCTAGGCTTATAGTTTGTTATTTTTTAGACTTTACATGGTGCCCAGTCTTGCATGCAGGAGTGCAGATCCATAGTGGCAGGAATGTTTGAATTAGATCCAGAAAGCCTCTCCAGCATGAACAAAATGTGGTTAAAATAGAGCTTTCAACCAACATGGGAGAAAAAAAAATCTGTGAATCTTGCAAAAAGGATCATGACGCAACAGCAGGCCTTGGGGAAATCAAACAGCATACAAAGATTTTCCTCTGGCTACAGAGCAGAAAACCAGGGCAGTTTGGAAACAACGTTTTCCTTCTTCTAAAGACTTAAATGTAGAATTAAAATTTAGGTTAATGGTAGAGTTAGAGGCAAGTTATACAGTAAATCAGACAAGGACCTCACAATTATAGCACAACTGTCTCTAATTTTTGAAGAATGTGCGCATGCATTAGAGCTTTTGTTTCCTTGTTATAAGGCACCTACTGTAACATCAGAGCCAGAGGGTGCATTGTCCTAGATAGTGAAGGTGTGCACAGTCTAAAGATGCAGAGCTCAGTGCAAAGTAAAAATGGAGCAGTGGTTTCTAGGGGAAAAATAATTTAAATTTTAATGAAGACAGAAACTTTACACTCTAATGAGCAATGACTCCGTGCAGTTGCAAAACATGTTTAACCTACCTTCTCAACACTCTTCTCAGTAACAGATTCGCTGCTTTCCATCATAAACAAGTATAATATCGATTTCATGAACTGGGTTGGACAAAGGAAGAGTTACAAACATGTTAAAATGAAAATGGTGAATGACCCAGTTATGTCAGGGTGGAAACTTAAAGCTGTCTTCTACAACTGTTGTGTGTTTTCTAAGATTGAGAGGGTATTTAAAACTTCTTTTGTAGAATAATCTGAATAAATGCAATATAAATAAATAAACTAAAGAATAAAGACTCAATAGTTGCTCAATTAGACTTGCAGGCTAATTCTGGGAGAGAAGATGTGATTTCTGCACTGAAGCAAAAACAAAGATTTATTTGCATCTTTATTTGGTTTTAAGTGAGTAGCAACAAGAATAATCATGAACATATGCAAATAAATAAAGATCTAAATCAAGAATAATGTTTAACTGATACAAAATTTGGTTATGATAGTGTTTCTTGTGTTTTCGTTGGGCTTTTCTCCTCTTTTAAATCTAAACCAAATCCTTCTCAGAAAAAGGAACACTGAGACATAACTCAGCATGATAAAAATTAGCTTCAATGAAAGAAACCATTTTAAGAACAAACCTGACCTGTAATTATGATACGTTCCAGTTGTACTCGGAAGCCAGAATTTCCAAGCTCTGAGTCAGAAATTCATCTGGAATGCCCCTTTGAAGTCAGATGTCCGACTTGGAAAGTCGGACGATCCTCACCAACCCCGACTTGACGACAACGTCATAATCCAAGATGGCAGAACATCAACAGTAAAGAGTAACAGTGAAAGCACTTGTAATGTATTATTTATTAGCACTTCTGTTTTGTTTTTGTGAAAATTAAAAAAGTGGTATATGTTGTACTGCAACGTCTAACTGTGAACACGGTGCTATGGTGTTCGTAAGAGTAAAGTACTGTGTTATGCGTTGTTTACAACTGGTATCACTAACTACAACTAAAGACCGCTGTTAACGGCTAACAACAGCTGACAATTGTAAACAATAGCTAACAACAAGTAACTTTACGTGTCTATCTTGGTTTTCCGACTTGTAAACTGGAACGCCGTCAACTCTGGTTTAACGTCATTCCCAGCTCCGACATCAGACATCCGAGGTAACTGGAACGCAGCATCAAGGACTAAGCATGATGAAAACTAGCTTCGATGATAGAAACCGTTTTAAGAACAAACCTGACCTGTAATTAGATTTTATAGTTTGAGCCATGTTCTGTTGACATAGAGGAGACGGCTGTATTGTGCAGAAGTTAGAGAAACAAAGTGTTTTAGTTTTACTTTTGGGTAACTGTCTCATTGTCTGTGTTTTTTAAAGCATCCAAGTTTGAAACTCTTCTTCCGCTTAAATCAAAAACAACATCTCATGTTTGAGGATCTTTTCTCCTTCCTCCCTTGGTGTCATCGCTGTTGTTGCTCTCCGACAAAGACATCATGAGGGTGAGACCTCACGCTGATCATTTGATGTAAATGTAAATTATTTGTAAAACTCTGCACCATGACATCAAAGTCTTTTTTCATTTCAATGACTAGAAAATGTGTTGCAGCCTGTTTTCCCCCATGGGAGAAACATTATCCATGTAGATCTCTGTCGGAGGGCCTCACAACAACTGCTACATCAATGACAACCAGTGACAAGCATGGATAAGATCAATCCAACCCTACATTCAGCATTAAGTTAATTGCTCCTTGTAACCACCACGACAGCTTCCGTGCTGACTGATAATGATGTTAGCAGGAGGGATATGTCACTTGTTTAACGGTTAAATTAATGATGTAAAACAAACGGTGAGGCAGTTTGATAATCAAAGTCAAACTACAAATGATTTTCAGTCCCAGTGCTACTCTGCATATCCCCGACCTTGAATCGTGTTCTACCTGTGCCTTTGCTGCTCAGTGGGCCTGCTGTGAAGGTAGGAGTGGGAAAAAAAAAAGACAGAAAGATGTTTCATGTGCATCCAGCACTGCAGGTTAGATGTCCATAATTTGGTCTACGCTGCTTTAAATAATGTGAGAAGTCTGGGATATGTTGAACACAGCAGCATATCTGGACTCCGTGAGAGCAGGCACTACACGGTAATGTTGACAGATTATTAGACAGTCCCCCAGGGTATCCAGGGACACTCCTGGCTTAAGTCTTTAATGCCACTTAGGGTCCAGCCAAGGTCCTCATGGGTAATGAGGTTGTCCTATAATGGATCACAACTTAAAGAGCAAGACACTTTTTCGGCAACATTGACTTCTAGGAATTGAGTGTCTATTCTACACGCAGAGTTGAAAAGACAGGAGATCACTTGCCTTTAACAGCAGAGGTAAAAATGCAGTGAAAGTTAATGCAAGTTAAAAAAAATAATAATAATAATGTAATGTGTCCCTTAGTTTTAAAGTTGCAAGTGTGACATTTTTACTGCAGCTATTTAAAAAGGCTATAGCCTCAAAACTAGTCCCTTTCGTGTCAGTGATGGCATATAAAAACAAAGTAAGAAAAAGCTTAAATCTAAGCTTGAAGAGTCTCAAATCAAACACTCTATATAGGTTGTTAGAAGTTACAATACCTCAAATAACTACTTGTTTGAAACTATGCAATCTCTGTTGTTTCACATTAGAGGCATGAGAAGTATTAGAAGTAACAGATCAAAAAGGAGAACAGCTTTGATCGCGAGACCCAAAGAGAGCAGAAAGAGGGACTTTCATATAAAAGAACAAGCTGTAAATCAGAGAAATGAAACAATGGTTTCCATTAGTTTGACAACAAATACTTTCAAATCGGAAATAAAAAAGTTACCGCCTTACCCGAACCATGCAAAAGGGACTGTATTTGTGAGAAAGCCACAGAGGCAACACTGAATTATGCCCTCTTAGTGTCTCCCCCTTTTCTTCTTAACCTCAGCTGCAGCTTCAAACACATTCAGGAAACAGCAGATTGCACAGGGCCCCTCTACAGTGTGTGTTTTTCATAGATCACTCTATAAAAATCACCAATCACCACAAAAAAACACTCACATTTGGCAGGTGACTGAAGATACTAGTTATGTTTGAAGCCTTATCAAAATACGACCAAGATTTAGATTTTTAACAGCGTGTTTTGACTTTGAAAGAGTTAGTATCATTTTAAAAACTGGTCAATAACTGATAGACATTAGGTCATTGTGCAGTTCCATATAATATAATATTAATTTCATTATTTCAACAATTGGAAGGGGAAAGTGAAAGAGCCCTTCATTTTGATTTATGACATATGTGGGCAAAGCTAGATGAAAACCTTTCCTATTCATTAAAAACAATGTATACGATAATGTGTTTTCTTCTATGAGTGTTCCAGGCAGTGAAAGAGGTGATTGTGAAATGAAATAAAGGGAAAATGAAAAACAAGAGTTAACATGAGATGATGTGCAATCATTCACAACTGGGGAAGCTTAACTAGACCCCCAGACATGTAATTACATTATCTCTATAAATGTTGTTTTTCTTTTCATGATGTTTCATTTATTCGAGCATTTGCAACTGTTTTCTCCTTAAACCGTCTACAGTGATCAATGGCCCTGCTCTACCCTGATGAAGTTTGAGTTCTCTCTCTCTCTCTCTCTCTCTCTCTCTCTCTCTCTCTCTATCTCTATCTCTCTTTCTCTCTCTAACCTTTCTATTCCCTCTGTTCTGAAAGGGTCTAATTAGACCACACTGGCATTTAAACATTAACTGCAGGCTGAAGGGATGAAAGTGCGGATGAGAGGGGGTTTTATCAGGCTGACTCATACACCTGGGTACTATCAGAATGTTAAACAGATTGAATATAGGGATTAGAGTCACTTTTCCCAGACAAGTTGTCTGAAAACTCGAGCCATTTTGTGCTAAAAATGATATAAAAATGATGTAACTTTTAAAATAAGCCTGTGAAGTGAAAAATGTTGAAGTGGTTGTGGCACACATAGATTTGGTGCGACAATACGTTCTAAAACACTATCGCTTTTGTCCATAGTGGCTGCCAAAATCAACAGAAAATGAAAACTCTGTCCAGCTGCTTCAAATACTGACCTTACTACTGACATTATTGTAAATCTAGAATCGTCTGAGCTTGTGCCACTTCGGGTAATTAATGCATTGATCATTATTTTCTCTCACAGTAAATTACTATTTACTAGAGGCAGTACATTTCAAATTAAGAGCACCGTTTTACAATGCAAGAAATAAAGCACTGTGACCACAGGACGCAAAAGCATGACAAACAATCACTCCGTGAGACAATGTCTCCTCCAGAGAGGTTCCTGTCACAGGGCTGGAGATGTGGATAAATCGTGGATTTTTAGCATCATAATAAATGGATGATATCATGTCAGTTAATTATGCTTATTAGTAAAGTTTATGAACCAGTGTGTAGCTCCGTCCTTGTCTTGAATTACAACGGTTTGACAGATTGTGTTGTTTTATTTTTCCAGTTTTCCCATAAATATTGCAATAATATTGTTCTTGTGATATTTATGATAATCCTGGAGTGAAAATCTAATATTCTGACAGCTCTTATACAGTATAAATACTAGGCCTGAGGTCATTCTTTGAATACCTTGAGTATCTAAATTAAAATAAGTCTTAAGGGAAATTATTCACCATGAACACTGGTTAAAGTCCAGATCATACAGCAAACTGTTGTAGACTCTGTGTTTGGCCATGAAACAACCATTTGACATAAGCTATAGATAGCCTTAGTAAAGGGAAAACACTAACACAAATTAAATTAATCTAATTATTTATATGATCTTGTAATCAGAGACAGTCAGTATTTGACAAGAAAGTTTGGTTTAGTTTTAGTCTTGGCCTGTTTTCAGAAAACTGGGGTTGATTTTAATTCTATTTTAGTCCTTTTGTCTTGTGTAACGCTACGTTGAAGATTTACATTAGCCACATACTGAGAACCAATCTGTCAACATCATTTATTCCCTGTCTTTATGCCCCAATGTTTCTCTGTTTTTGTTTTTCATTTTCTCATCTTAAGACTTGTTAGCTTGTCAGGATTTAAATATCCATAACACTACCAGGAAACGATTTTTTTTTTCAATAAAGGATCAGTGATTTCACAAACACGCACACACATACACTGTATTAGTTAAAGTTGTGCGGCAGCAACAAAAGTAAACATTATAAATTGCATGTAGTAAAAAATAAACATTGTAGCATAGTTGGAAAAAGAAGCTGTGAGCACTCATGTGTTCACAAAAAGACATTTCTCTCTTTCATTTTCTTGTTTATTCAAAGAGTGTGCTCTCCACTGAAGATGCACAGACATGAAACCAACAGACATTTAGCTGCTTTCAAAAATCATGTATCCAAAGATGTCAAGGATGAGGTGAAATCTGTCAGCAGCGACTTTCAGTCAGACTGAAAAAAAGATGTTCAGACTTCTGTCTAGTCAATTGTTAAATGTGTCTCTCTTTTCAGCAACAACACTACAAGGCCTTGTGGAGCACTTAATCACCTTAGCTCAAAGCTGTATTGACACTTTCATTATCTCCCAATCAATGCGATCAATAGGGTGAAGTGAAGGGAAAGTTGTCGACTGCAGCACTGGTCTACCTTTTTTCTGCTTCTGCCATTAACACACTTGAGAGACATTTTAATTAACTTCTGATTTTAATTAGATTTATGTGACATTAGAGGCATGAAAGAGCTTGATAATGTAATGTCAACACAAATCATCAAACTGGTATGTTAGAGTAAATTAAAATAATATACAATATATCAATTGATATATATACTTGCTGGATTAAGAGCAATTTGTGTTTGTACTCATTTATGGTGTTCTTTCATGAAGGAGATAAAGTCACAGCTAACAGGCTAAACTCATCAAGGATTCAGGCGATTTTCTCAGAGCGCTTTTGTATTTTGACATGTCTGAATATGTGTGTGAAATGGACTGCAGCAATGCATCAGCGAAATACAAAGACTATGTTTCCTTTCACACACATGCAGACAGATTTTTCCATTTTCAACCCTTAACAACTCCATCCAAGCGTTCAAACAAAAGCACACATTGTTACTTGAAGTCACACATACACACGCTACATCTGAACTTCATGTCTGACAAACAGTGGCACAAACAGGCAAGAAAAAGCAGCTCATCTTCCGTCTGTCTGACAGGATTACTTCTGAACTGATCTCCTACTGAACGGATAAACGCAAAACAATTCCAGACTGACGGAAAGAAGATGCGTTCTGGGGGCTCGAAAACAGAGAATACATGCAGTAGGAGACCAAATTTGAAGTTAAAGGATGAAGAATTGGAATTTAAAAAGAAGTTGATTGATTTTTTTCAAGGAGGAAAAGAAGATTGAAGGGATGGTGAGAAAAGAGAGAGAGGATAAAGATGAGGTTTTTGACAGTTAAATGTGTCATTTTTATAACTAAGGTGAGCCTGACAACCAATTTCAAATTCCAATTTCAACAAAGCTGAGACTGAGTCATATGCTAGCTAGTGTTCACATCGGGGCTAAAATGTTCGGTGCTGCATCTTTTTGTCCATCTCTTTCTTACTGACAGTAATGACTCAAAAAGCACAGACACAGAGGTCAAATCCTAAATGGTAAATATGGTTGAAATTCAGTTCATGGCTCAGATCTTACTGTAAGCCTTTTAGGAGGTTTAAGATTGGATATGTGCAAGTGTCACATTGACAAATAATCTAAGATAGACATTCATTTCAATCAGAGAATAATCAGATAATATGATACGTACAATATGAGTTTCAATGTAAGGTTCATGATACAGTTTTTCCACAAATATTTCACAGGTGTAAATATAATATTGAATTTCCCCTCAGGAATGAGTTCTTATCTTACCCCAATTCGCGTCTAGGCTTAAGAGAAGCTTTTCCTCATGAAACTGGTCTTCCTAATCTTTTTAGTTTACATCCAAACTGCCCTCTGGACATGTGACTTCATGTCTACTAGATACAGCTAGGTTTTATGTTACGGGCGTAAATGAAGATGGGCGCACAGCGATTCGGTCTGATTGTAGTTGGGTTGATTAAACATCTTGATATGGACCATGTTTGGAAATTGTGTTAGTAGCTAGAGATTTGCCAGTTTACCTCCTGGTTAGTGCAGAGGTTCACTTGTAGTATGTAATGACGACCTCAACTTTAAAGGGCACTTATTCACAGGTCGGGTCAGCCATCTCAATCTGATGTTTCTCCATTAGTTGATATCCAAATAATCCAAGAATTCAATATCCACATGGAATTAAAAAAATATATATCTAAAATAATGTTTCATGTATCAGGACACCTAAGAAGAACAAGCTCCTATGTAGTTGTACCATTATCTGATAGATCTGCCCCTTATTTTGTGCAGAGCAGGTAAAAAGACACACAGAAATTAAAGGTCATGAAAAAACTAGGACTGCATTCTCAGCTGCCAAATCTTCATTAGGCACTACAACAGTTGTACGTCTATGCTAGCTACAAACATAAACAGGTCAAAGACATCTGCTGTAAAAATTTAGAAGAAAAAAGGGAAAAATAAGTGTCTGGATAAATTTTCATCTCATCCATTTGAGTCAGCCCTCCAGTGTACGCGTTTTCAACTGTCTCATGATTTACTGTTACCTCCCTTCTAAAGATCGAAACTTTATAAACCTCTTAATGTGAGAATATAATTATTAAATAAAACATTACTACAGTAAATTGAAAGCCAGAGCGCTGTAATCTATCCACTTTTCAACAAGAATACAGATGTGCTGCAGTACGAAGTACATGAGAACACCCAGTAATAAAATACTGACCTCTCTATGTATCAATTCAATCAGGAAAATTGAGCTTAGCTGAAATGGTATTTAGCCTTCTTGGTATTGTACGGTATAGTACAGAATTATGGTTAATATATTTCTTATTCAATCCTTACAATTCTGAACACGTTCTTTGTTTTACTATTCAGAATATTAAACTTGAATGATGAGTGAGATAAAACAGAGCATCTGTGAATACTACAACAGAAAGATTTATCACAGAAATACGAAATGTGACAACTCGCCCCCACCGCAGCCTCAGAGTTGTTCAGGGTGAAGGAACAAAGAGAGGCAAAGGGCAGAAGTAGAGAAGAGTTTAGAAAGGAGTGAAAGTGGAAAAAAGGATTATGTCTTTTCTCTCCAGGGCTGTTTTCTGTCTGCCTCACTCCTTCTTCCAGGAAGTGAAATCAAATCAGAAATCATTCAGTAGTCCAGAAATGTATTTTACGCTTATCTTGTGTTGGAGTAGAGACAGAACACACAGCAGAAAATGACAAAACACAGGGAGAGATTGAAAAAAAAAAAACTACTCAGACATTCACACAAAATGACTCAGATTTTTTGTTTCATAGCCATCACATTTCATCGTACCTAAAGTTTGATCGTATACAAAATTAAACTTTCTCCTGCCTTGAGGGAAAAACCCCACACATATCCTCTTGTTATTTGGTTGGCTCCTCAGTAAAAGCAAAAGATACATCTTAATTCAACCCCCACCACAAATGAAAGGCTTTTAAAACCATGCAGCATGATGATTTATGAAAATTAACTATTCTGTCAAAGACAGCTGCCCTTGTATTAACCTCAGCTCATTATGAATCCACCCAGGTGGTGCTTTCCCCAGAACATTGCATTAAATTCACTTTCTTAATTTGGATCTCATTAAGGCTCTAACGCTAACCCGTTGACTGCCAAACTAACAGTGTAGGCTTGTTAGCTCGTTCTGCAGTCAGCATTTTGCAGCACACAAAGTGAACTAGGAAACGTCTGAGACAGAAACTCAAAGGGATGAGCCCAAGGCAAGCCGGAAAGAAACTCTTACTTTTCATCACAATAACAACAGAAGCCCCGGAAAAACCAGCAAACCCATCCATCAGTGAAAAGATCTCAGCTGACAAGGGCAACCCCAAAGCAGGCAGGAGGCGGGTACATCCTGATTTAGGGATCCAGATTTGCTCAAAAACCTACAAAAACTCATTTTGTCATTCTTTTGAGATAATGTTCTTTTTGTGAAAGAAGTGTTTTTTATTTCTTCAAGTAAGGTAGCAACCTTACATCACTGCTACTTACATCAGGGTCGTAAAACCTTCTGTGAAACTGATATAAGCTTATCTAAAATATGTTGCACTAAAAAAGTTTGATTTTGAATATTTTCCGGGTTTCATCTTCCTGTCAAACTTTCCACTGGTGATTCTCTCTCTCAACTGTGGAACTTAAATATTCATATGCACTCATAACACTATTTTCTGACACACATCAGTACTCAAGTTTATGGAGGAAACAAAAAAGCTATAAAACTTTTGCAAATGCATACGACTAACGGAAAGAGGGAGTTCAGATTTGGCTGTTTGTGTTCAGTGATGAAATGGAGCTATGTGCAATAACAGAAAAGTTGAGGGAGCAACACATCATGATGGCTGCATGATAGTTTGTACTGGTGCAGCACAACTTGTCCATGATACAGCAGTGCAAAATTGAATTGGTGACTTCCCTGCACCCCTAAACTTTGCTGGTGACTAATCTGAGTTCATGATGATAAAGTGAAAGTGAGGAAGGTGGCTACAGCTGCTCTTTAAGGAATGGAAATGGACCCTGACATGATGTGAATTTGCCCTTTTCCCCCTCTCTTCCTTTTTTTTTCTCTTATAATTATCCTATCATTTGTTCATTCTGTATTATTAAATTGTCCATTTCTTGTTCTTTAAACTTATTTATCTTTTTATGTCTATTGGTTTATCCTGTTTGTTTGTTTTTCTTTATTACTGCAATGTGTAATGGATATTTGATATACATCTGCATCATATGCAGCAATACCTAGGTATGAGATTATCAATTTTTTTTTCTACACCACTGATCTTGTGGGAAAAACTCTAATTAAAAAGTTCCAAAAGAAAAAAAAAATAAGAAAAATAAAAGGAAGTGGCTTTTCCATAAAATAAGACAAAATGAGTGGGACACAGCAGGTGACACGATTTCATTCAGTCTCAATTATCATATTTTTATGATTGTTGGGAGTCATTGTGATTGAAGTTGAAACTCAATTAATCAACTTGTTCTAGCACTTAAGCACATAGCGGATGGTAGCGCCCCAGAAAAGGTACACAGCAAGTAAGGATGCTAATTTAACATTGCTATAATCCATTGAGATTAGAATAAGAGAAGCGATAACACAAGTGAGCAACAGTTCACTTTCACAGTAAACCGCCAGCCACTGTGAAGCAAATTTACCCAACACCATACAGAAACACCCACACATTTGGCAGATGGCTAGTGGCCAACTTCCTATCCTGTCAGGGACCCATTGAATTTCCCACAAACACTGAAATCCCAACCTGTGGATCACTTTGTCGAAAAGCAAAAAATATCTACATCATTGAGTATTTAGAAAAGCATAAAGAAAAGAAAAAGCACTTCAGTGTGGTATCATTTAATGAAGTCAACACTAAAGTAGTTTATTTCTTTTTTTCCAGAACTAATGACAGAGGTTATAATGCTCTTACTTAGTTTTTAATCAAAAAGTGAATGAGTCATTGCCCTGATGGGAATACCCGACCTTGAATTGTTTGTCTTTGTTTGTGTGCTGGAGGTTGTGGGAAACTTTTTATATGCTTGTTTCTCCGTCCTTCAGGCTATTTGAAAGACAGACACTGGCTGCCTTTCCCTCCCTCAGAGTTTGTGCTTTCTCTTTTTCAGCCACCTGCTGGCCCGCCTGTGCCTCACTCAGCCTGTCAGACCATTGTAATATTATGGTAATGGTTTTGTGGATACTGTTCATGCACACACAGTTTGTACGGTTCAGTTGATTTAGTTCAAGTGTGAAAGAGTGAAGCCTTCCGACTCATTCAATATTGTGGACAAATAGAATCACTCCAGGGAGGATTTCTGAAAGCTCAATGTCAATTTCCTCTCTATCTATTGACATTTAATTTAATGGCCTACTGCAGGACAGCACTGGCATTGCACAGGAAGGGGGGTGACGGAAACCAACAAAGACAAGGTCCAAGAAGTCTTGCTCTAAGTTGTGGATTAAACCTGACATTAAGAACTGAGAAACACAAATATTACAGCAGCTCCTGTCTTTTTTTCAGTGACAAATTTACATTTTTATATATAGAGGATGTAAAGAGGTAAATATGTTCATTTAACTACAGTAAAGATACACTTAAAAGCTGGATTCTGCTTCAAAACTTACCTTATGGATCTTTGTACAAAAGCCACAATGTCTATGCTCTGCTCTATAACTTAAGTCTTGTGTTAACTGACTATTGTGGAATTTAACTGCTTTAAATTTCCCCTGAGATTTTATTCTAAATCGTACTGCAAATGTCTACCAGGGGAAAAAAGATTAAAACTCAGGGAAGGAGAAGGAAAATCATTTTACTTAAAAATTATTACTTTCTAATAAGTTATTTGCTCAGCAGCTTTGTTAATCCACACATGGCCTTATAGGAATGATTCAGAGTTTGAAAGAGATGGATGAGTGTGGGGGACAGAAGAAAGAGATGATGGGGGGAGATTTCCTCTGCTTCCAGGATTCATGTAATTTCAGCTTGAAGGTATCCCTCTCTTTCTCTCTTTGCCTTTGTTACAAGAATTATTGCACACAGTATAACTATTGTGTCATTTTCTGGGTCCTTTTAGCCATTTCTCATCTCAAGTCACTCATTAATTGATCTGTCCTTTTAATTATTTTTTTTAATGTTTATTAGGGATTACATTGTTGTTAATTAGTTTTTGTCCAAATGTATTGGAAGTTTAATGGGAGTTCAACTAAAAAGTTATTACAATTATAACAACTACCTCTAATTTAGCCTAATAAAAAAATAATGATACAACAGTTCAGTGATAATTTACAGTGTTTTAATGCTGTTATGATAAGAGGACTCTTAAATAAAGATGATTTACCGCTGACTATGACACTGGCGTAGGGATGGGCGATATGGGCTAAAAAAAATTATCGCAATAAGATTTGCCATTCTGGTGATAACGATAAAAGTCCCAATTAAAAAATGTTTTAATTCTTATCTATATTTTTGACTCATTTTGTCTTGAGAACACCATTTGGAATAGTCAAAAAAGATACAAGTTTAAAGTAGTAGGTTATGGAGAAAACTAATGACATCAAACAAGTTTCATGAGTGAAAACATTTTCAACATTTGTTGGAAACCCTTATTGCACAGAGAACAGCAGCAGATCTACTGTCTGATGTCAGGCATACCTGATTGCACTTATGTCATTGACTTGCATTTCTTGCGTTTATCATGAGATGGCAAATATTTATCAAAGAGGATTTTTGTGACGATATATCGTGAACAATAATTTATTGTCCATTCCTACACTAGCGTTTTTTTTTTCCTGATATTCGAGTTATTGTAAAAAATGATTGTATTGTATTGTACATAATCTTTTCTTTTTACTTATATCTTTATCGGCATAAAACTGCTGGCACAGTTCAGTCCAAAACTCTGTATGTGCTTATTTAGCCATTTATGGTATTTGCACTGTAAATGTTTCTTCCATCTCACTCTCAAGCCCTCCTGACATGTGCGGCCCCCAGGAGAGCAAGACCAGGACTTCAAGGACAGAGATTAGAAGCTTTTTCAATCCATCCCCTGCATGAAGTTGCTCTGTTTTTTCTCGATTTTCATGTCCCAATTGAGCCTTTTGTGAGTTTTCCTGTTTAGCTCTTTCCTCGCCTAATCAATATTTACAACTATGTATGTTTCATCACACAGCAACACGTATTTATTGAAAGAATTAAGCCTGCTGCTCATTTTGGGTATATTTTTTCCTTCTGTGTAGATTTCCAATAATTTGACTTTGCTTAAGTGGAAAGGAGTTTCCTCTTGTGGCCTGAAGTCAATGTCGGTGACAGGGGACAGAGTGAATCACTTGTGACTCAGTTCATTTTGTTGTTGAGCAGTTGAAGTAGAAAAACAGACACTGGCACTTAGTATGTCTGCTGAGTCATAACTTGAGTAAATCACAGCAGCATTTGAAGAGAGAGAGGGAAAAAAAATCATATTTAAGCGATTATGAGCCTTTTATCTGAAAACTTTTATTCATTTATTTGAACATTAGTCAAAGAAAAAGGTCCATTACCGTCTCTTGTTGACCAGATATGCTCAGAGAAAACTGACTGATATTGTTCGGTGAAATGAATGTGATCAAGGTAATAATGGCTGATTCCCTTTCATGCTTGAAAACAACTCCTGATAGCCCATTAACCATTAGCAAGGAAACGATACAATTTATCGGTGAAAGAAAGGACGCACTACAGTTTTATTTTCATGCTTTGGTTTGCAAATAATGGCATGGGCGTGACACTGTTTTTCATTTAGCATCTGCTCAAATTATGACTTCAAAGATGTGTCAGTTTTTTGCAGCAGCTGCACTCGCTTTCTCACAGACTGTTTTGCATCAGTGAAATGCAGCTTGATGTTTGAAGCCTAAACAGGGTGAAGCACGATGAATAGCTAATCAGTTTTTAGACACTTAGGGGAAATACGCGTTAAAACCTGATAATCTGAGACTTTTTATGATTCCAGCTAAAATGGAAATCTATTCCTCACACAAATTTTATGACGCATGAGGCTGCGGAGTGTTTTCTTGTACAATTTTCACTTCATCATTAGATATTCTTCATCAAATGTAGAATTAAAAGTAGATGCAACTGTGAAATTCAGAAGGTGGAAAAAAGCCAACTACAAAATGATACAGGTTTCCAGCAGCAGCCTACATGCTTAGGCTGATATCATTTAAAAAAAAAAGGAGTCTCTTGCCTCTCAGTCAGGGTTCAGTTGCAGCTAAATCACCCTTGGAGAACATGGCTGAAATTAAAGCACTAACCAGCCTCAAACTAGTAACTGAATATAAAGAAAATAAACACCTTTTTTGTAGGTGAGTGGATTTGAGAGCATGTTGTTGTGTTATCAAGAAGTTTACGTAATTATCTTTGTAATACCTGAATATCACATGCCTTTTTTATGATCATACACGCCCTAAACTGGCTGGTAGATTATGGAGCACATCATCCAGATTTCAGGTGCACAAAAATTTAACATTCTGATAGTAAATGTTTGTTTTTACTGGGAAAGGCTTCTGCCTGGTACAATCATGGTTAAAAAGTTTTGGGGTTTTATATGGCTATATATAGTTATCGTAATTTCCTTGAAATATTGTGACAGAATTTTGAGGCTGTATTGCCTTCCACTCATCTCTTTTTAAGGACACAAACACATAAATACTTTACATAAG
This sequence comes from Xyrichtys novacula, assembly GCA_962446985.1. Classification (NCBI taxonomy): domain Eukaryota; kingdom Metazoa; phylum Chordata; class Actinopteri; order Labriformes; family Labridae; genus Xyrichtys; species Xyrichtys novacula. The sequence goes on from OY660877.1 coordinate 12,133,266, forward strand.
GGTCACCCAAATTTGTTTGTTTTTTGATTGTCCACTAGTGTCGTTCCAAAAAAAAAAAAAAAGTGTACTTAAAAGGGGCACAGAGATTTTCTGATTCATATATTGTCTGTATTTTAGCTCATTTAGAAACATATACATGTTGGGGGCCACTTAAGCACAGCAGTTAAATTATACACTTCATGTACAGCACTCAGGCAGGCACTCTGAATCCGACCCCCAGCCATTTCCCACTCTCATCCCGGTTTCTTATTCCATCCTCAGTTCCTTCCTCTAAAAATGATTTTATAACCCCCAAAATAATCTTAAAAAATAAGAAGTTTCAATGCAACCTAGTTGTCCACTTGAGAGATAACGTTTCAAGAGTAAAGTGTAGGCCACATTTTTTTATATAACTAAATGTATTGGAACAAAATAAAATATGTTACTGTTTAAAAATGAATAATGGAGGAATTTTAGAACTCGACAAACACGGGAGGAAAGAAAAAATCCTGTTTACCAAAACTAGGAGACACTTTGAGCACTGTAGGAAACTCTCTTTGTGGAAAATCCACTGCTATAAATAACACCACAAACAGCCTAGAAATAAATTAAAGTTTCACAAGTTACATATAATGTACACTATAACTAGGATGCACAATCATTAACGAAGAGAAATCTATGGGATAAACCTGACACCCTATCTGCTACATTGGTTGTAATGAGAACTATTTGTCAAACATCATCCCCACCTTGAGCTCTGTCCTACGATGTACGATAATTGACAAACTGTAGTTATTTATCATGCTAATTGTCATCCAGGAAGTGGGAGAGTGAGCTCATTGTACATGTTGACAGTGGTATAGGGCTGAGTGTGAAGGTGTTGATTGCAGCTGCTATATGTATCAATGCTGCAATTAAAAACAATATCAACTAGGAGAGATAAGAGAAAGAAATAAGAAGAACGACATGTACAAAAACAGGTGAGAAAAAGACATTGGTAAAAAAATAAAATAAAAAAAAACACACCTCATCAACACGCTATGTTAAATATGAGTGCCTTTGCATGTTATTATCATAGCTTAAGCATACACTTTAGTCATACTGCTTAGCAGCTGTCAAAGCACACTGAGGCAGAATAAAAAAAAATCCAAGTGATGTTCTGCTCTGTTTGCTCTCGCTTTGTTTGTGCTGACACTGCAACACTGGAGGAAGGTAATCAGGTTTCAGAGCACCTAAGGGTACTTAGCAGAAAACACACCAGCACTTTTCAGCAATACAGAGTAAAGACTAAGTGATTAAATGATGGCAATATCTCCCAAGTTTAACAGTAATATTTAACCCATATTGACAAGATGAATAAGAACCTCTGTGTCTGTATCTTTGGTGCTACACAGTCTTATACTTACATTTTCTATATCTTGACTTGATTTTACATATGAAGGCCAGTTTTTCGCTGACGTTTGATTATGTTACCAAACATCTATTTATAACTGATAACAGGATGAGTGTTTTTAGCCAACTACATGACTGACAGTTATTCTCTTTGCTAACAGGTGATGACAGCTGAATAGATATTAATTAGAGATGTCCAGATCAGTTTTTTTTGGCCCTGATTGTCAGATATTGAGTCTCAGTTGATACCGAGTCCTGCTCGCTTACTTATATTTGCCTAAATATAAGCGCTGTATGTCTTTCTGTTTGTTTGTTTGTTTGATTGTTTTAATTCTTTAATTAATAAATATTTAGGGTGTTTTCAGCTTACTCTATTCGACCTAACTCACACATGATCCATTTCATATGCTCTGCTGTATGAGACACTCTGCACTGCTGTGCATTACTGTACACTTGAACTTAAAGAACTGCTACTTTCAATGTAACACTAACATGACAGTGTGAAATTCACACAGGAACACACATGTTGAGCTTCAACTCAGTTTGATTACATTTTTTTCTGCTTTTTACTTTTACTTTACTTTTGCTATTTCCTTTTCACAAACCGTAACAGTACGGACTGCACTGAATCACCTCAACCTGGAAAGAGGAGCGATCAATCCAGTGTGCAATGAGGCTCAAAAATGACATCCAACAAACTTCACAGCTCACAATGTCAGCTGGGAAACTAAAACCAGTCCCATCAACCTTTAAACTACCTCATGAACTTTCCCTTTCAGCACTGCAATGTCTTAAATGGATCCTAAAGAAAGCAAAAATCCCTGTTCTATACCACAATGAAGAGCTAGTTGTCCTATGTGATGAATTCAACCACCTCTGTAATCATTTTAACCTTTTCACTCTTGTCAAGATATTTATCCTTCTTTTTTAAGTCAAGGGTTTAGTGCTTCTGCACAGCAGCCTTCTCCTCTGTTGCCTTAGTGACCGTGCCACTTTCCACTGATTGTTCAGTTTTTCAGATGTTATATCGACTTTATAGTGTTAGTGTAGCTCTACTGCTACCGATTTGCATAGCAATCTTGAGGATATATTGAGAGTGGTTGTTGTAGTGTTTTCACTTTCTAGTTCAAAATATTTCCATATCAGGGATTCTAATGTAACAGACTGTCCTGTTGCCGATGTAATCCAGCTGACTGTGCACATTAGTGCTGCAATAAAGTTTGAGCTGTGGCTTGCGTCCCACATTAACAACCTTTTAATTATCTTTTAGGTACAGGTAAGCAAACACTGAACACTCAGTTTCACAGGGTTACTCACATGTTTGAGATCCACACAAATTGAGCTCGGTGACAGCTGACGTAAATGATCAGGGTGAGACGATCGAGTCAAACGTGGATCATGCATGGATTTAGAAATGCCCAGATCAGCCCTGAACTGATAGAGATCAGGATCGGGACATCCCTATTTTTAATGAATATCTTTGTTTTTGTAGGCCAGACACCTGGCTATATGTTGTGTGTAAGCTATAGCACATATACCTGCTACACCTGTGGTTGAGGGCCACTGCCATAATGTTATAACTCTCTGCAGAAAAAAAAACGCAGATGGCACCACACAGCGCAAGGCAACAGTATTTTGATCCAGAATATGGAGAAAAAGTTGTATGCTGGCTGTGTAAAGTTAAACTGGCATACAACCACTCAACTAAAGCTGTCTATAACCAGCACAGGCTCTCTGCATCTGTAGCATGTGGCCACAGACATATGCTCTGCTGCAAATGATGAGCGACAGAGGGAGAGTGGGTGAGAAAAAGAGAGTGAAATCTCCCCTGCTAATTCAATGATTGGTGTGACATCTGATGTTAAATGTAGCCTCTTCTTTATAACCTTGTTTGAAAAGTTAGAATGTGCAGCTCGTCACTGTGAACTTTCTTACCTTATGTACTTTTGGGCCTCACATCACCAGCTGCCAGAATCTCCTGTTTGTGTGCCTTCATAGCCTTGTTGTACTCAACAGTGTGATTTAGTTTGATGTGGTTTGATAAGTTGGTTGTGTGTTCACCTTCAATGTCTTACACTGTACAATGTTTTGTTGAAAATCTGACCTCTTGCAGCCAAAATACTTCCACACTTTTGAAGTGGTTCCTATTTAAGGTACTAAATCACCATGGAGACTGACCTACTGATTTCACCCTCAGACATGTTTGTGCTGCTGTCATTGCTGTGTGGACATAAATGCTATATCATTGATATCCCATTATGACACTTTTTATATTTTTATTGCTTGAAAAATGTATACCAGTATTATCAAGGACAATATAATATTAAGGAGTCCAACTGCACTTGACATTTTCTAAACACTAGGGGCTCTATTTTCGTGCCCGTCGGCAGTGCGGCGGAGGGTGGTGGACCCTGCACAGTGGTATTTTCGTCTGGCGGAGCCCAGTGTACAGCCAGTTTGGTATTTTTGTGGACTGAGGCGCACCGAGGTCCGCCAAGCTGGGCGTGCTGGCGCGGCACAGAGAGGTGTCAACAGAATCAGCTGGCGCAGTGACATTTGCCCGTGCCCGCCGGCAGCATAGAAAGTGCGCTGAAAGCTCGCCATTTCAAACCTGGTCAGCTTTCAGCACAGGCGGAGCGCAGCTTGTCTAGTGGTATTTTGGTAGACTGGCGGCGTAGTGCGCATACATCACAGATGCCTCACTGGCAGGTTTCCTCAGTGTCAGGTACATTTCAGTGCAATAAATAATCAACAACAACTAATAATCTGAGTCAGCACATACATTTAGATCTATATAGATATATTCTGATCTATATCTGATCTGATGAGCGCGTTTGGCACGCGTTTGGACACACAACTTGACCTAATTAACACAGCTGAAACCGCATTAAATTAAATTAAATTAAATATCTAGTAAATAGATACACATGATGAAGTGAACAAGATATTTAATTTGTCTCCCCCCTATTTCTATCTTCCACTTCCTCTTATTTCTCGCGCAGCTCGACCTGGACATGTCTCCGTCTCCTCTCACCGTCCTGCTGCAGCTGCTGCTGCGGCGGCTGAACAGATGATTTGTTTCAGTGATCAGATGAGTTATTTACTTTAAGTGTGATTGGCAAAAACAGGTCTCAGCTGCGTTAAACCCACTCCACGCCTTATCCCCTCCCTCTCTACGACTTCCGCCGCTGGGAGGAGCTGAAGTTAGGGACGGGGGATACTTACCTAAATACAAAAATGTGCATGGACACGCCTTGTCAGCGTGGCGGACCTGACTTACACTGCACTTATGCCACGCCACCAGCGAGGCACAAAAATAGAGCCCCAAATGTTGTTCTTGGAGTAAATGGAAAATCTTTTCTCTGTCAGATATTTCCTAAGCAGAGATTTTTCTGAGTTTAGCCTCAGAAAATACTACACTGACTTAGTCATCGAACGGGACCAGCTCAGGGGAGCACTGCTTCTGTAAAAATGTCATGTATTTTCATCAGATTGACATTAGATAAGTAAATGATGGCTGGACTACAAGATGTATTGAATCGCTGGAGGTAGTCGGACAGAATTAAACTTACTTGAGAAGCAAGCAAGTCCATAACCTCTACAATATTCATGGAGTGACAGCAGGATGAGAGAATGACACTGGTTTTAGCTGCAGCTTGGCAGACGCACCGCGGAGGCCATCATTAATCATTTAGACTTCCCTACCACCACACTGTGCGTTAGAGACTTAGTGTACAGGAAGTGCACAAGCCATTACACTGTAAATGTATGTGTGTGAGAGAGAGACTGCTTCAAGAACTCTCACCCACAACAATGTGATGAGGAGGAAACGCTGCAAGCAAAGTTTGAAGCAACACAGATTTTTTCTCTCACTAGTTTTAACACAAACACACAGGGAACGCAGACACACAAATACACAAGCATATACACACCCACAACAACAATTTGTATCCCAAACTGCTGACATTTGGACAAATAAGCTCCTGTGGTTCATCACCGCACAGTGTGAGCTGTTTTTGGAAGAAGCAGAAGGATGCTGACTGGAACCTGTAAAGAGGGAATACATAAATTGAAGAGATGTAAATGATCAAGGTTAGAAACGACAGCAAATGCCACCAAGTAAGTCAGAGACATGAGAAGGTGGAGAATCGTAGGAAACATGGTGAGCTCCAGTAAGAAGGTGAGGAGGAGAGGTGATAAAAGAGGTGAGAGCAAAACAGATGGAGACAGAACTGACACTGACATTTACAACATCTTTAATGAGTGACTAAAGCATGTTCTGGCATGACAGACAGGAGCAAGAAGTCAACATGGCCAAAAATAACAGCAGGAAGTTTAAATACACTATCAACAGCACAGTGCACAATGTACAGGGTAAGAAATAAACTTCACCCATGGCAACAAAAAAAATATTCATCTACCCACCAAATGTTAAATTAGATTGCCTGTCATGGCCACCAAGCTTTATCGCAAAACCTACAAGCTTTCGCCAACATTCACATGCATCCTGCTTCTTTGCCTTTTAGTTAAACAGGCTGAGAAATAAAATGCCATCTCTGTTGAATGTGAAGTTATACCCAGATACAGCTACAGGAGTGTAAGACTGATGCTCTGTCGATTGAAGAGCTCCAGGGGCACAATAGCCCAGAAAACTGTGCTGGCAAACATGCTCACAGAGCAACCAGACATCAAGCACTCTTGTCCTGTTGGTGTTTTGCGCTTGCTTTGAGTTGTGACTAAACGGCGTATGTCTGAACCAACATTTAGCCCCCATGGCTAACATCAATCCTGAAGCTTTGAGCTGACTTGACTACTTTGTTAAATCAGATAAGAGGAGTTAATTAAAATCAAAGACTTCAAACATCTTTCTTTTTTTTAATTTTCTGATAGGCTTTTATCATATTGTGTTTAAAGTTCAACTGCTTAGAGATAGCCCATTGGTTATGGTTAAATAGCTAACTAATTATAAGGAGGTGGGGAAGCACAGGGAGAGTATGTGTGATGCATTGACATAGAGATGACAGCGGGTGGTTGTAGAGGCTTGAATAGTATGAAACCCAAAGACTACAAAGAACCTTGTTTTAGGTCCAATGAATAACTTTTCATTTTCATTCATTAGTGTCAGGTGAAGTGAGAAATAGTGCCAAGGAGGACAGAAGAGGAGTAAAAAATAACAGACTGATATCCAGAGGGCCCATCAGAGACACACGGCAGGCTGACGTGACCAGCTAGCTCCTGGCAGGCAAAATCAGATGCCCAGAAATAGCAGCCCCTATCTCTAGTTTGCCCAGCTCTGCCTGCTGTGACATTACCTGCCCACCACCACATAATCATGATGAATCGCTCCAGGGCCTGCCACTGACCGTTAACACCACCCAACAATGAGTGGCCATGACAAACAACACAACACAGCTTCGCCTGGCTCCCTTTATCTTTCCTCTTTTTTTTGTCATCATTTTTTTATTCCCTTCCTTATCTCTGCCCCTCCCTGTCTCTCAAACGTCTTTCCAATCCTCTTTTTTGTCCTTGGCTTCTGTCCCCTGTCCCGGTTGTCACATTTCTCTTTTCTGATTTTTTCTCACTCTTTTTTGATGCACGGCTGTTCTCTATCACTGCTTTCAACTTCAAGGCAGGCACACACCAAAGGGAGACAGCTGGACATTCAATATGTAGGAGGACAATGGAGGTGACTTGTGACTGCATATAGCAGGCAGTTGAACAGCGGCACACCAAAAAGTCAGCTGCATGTATGGTTTGTGTGGAAAGGAGAAGAAGAATGGCGTCAAACCATTAAGGTTAATGCATCCAGCTAGGGCTAGGTGATGAAATGATAATGATATCAAAAATTTATTTCCCTCGATGTCGATATGAAACATGGTCAATATGCTTTTCGATAGTCGGCATTCTGCCATGTTTCGGTGAACTATACAAATAGCCAATGAAAAGGGGAGTTGCTCCGGGTCTGCTTCAGGCTGAACCAATCGTGCTGAATTAAAACCAAGTAGCAAACAACTGCGTAGTAGGAAGGTGCAGCTAGATGCAAACATAGCACTGTAACACGTGAAGCCGACAGCACTGTCGAAAATTAGTGCTACCCCCGACAGAAATGCAGATGAAAGCTCAACAGATGACGACATCGTCGACCAAACTGGCACAAAAACGTCAGTGGTGTGGAATCATTTTGTTTTTTGGGGGATGGTCATGAAGCAGAGTCATATGCACTGTAAATTATGCCTAATACATGGTAAATTTCATTTAAAGGCATGGTTGACAATTGGAGAGATCGGTAATTATTATGAACCTCATTTATACGGAGTCATGGTCCTATAGTGCGATCTCCACGAAGTGAATGGAGAAAAGAACAGAAAAAAATCGGTTCACCCTAGCAGGTGCAGGGCTGCAAAAACGTTGACCAATGGGGGGTTACTGTGAGGACAGAGGGGAGAGGTTTGTGTGTGGGGGGTGGGACATTTTTTGCAAATCTGCCTCAACGGCTCAGTTTTTTTCAACTGCTTCTCAGATCGTCAACCATGCCTTTAAGAGTAACAAGGATCATTTAAGATTGACAAGTGATTTTTTTTTATGTCATGATACCGATATCGACTGAAATATATTGTGATAAACTTTTTCCCTTATCGCCCAGCCCTACCTCCAGCTAATTACTTCAGAGTCCACTAGTCTCCTGATTAACTCTATGAAGCAGGAGGACAGACATTTATCTTAAACTTCATTGTGTTATCAGGATTTCCTTCACGGCATTGGTTTCCTCTGTCATCTCTCAGTATCAGAAATTTGGATACTGAGGCTGCTACGGGGGGATTGTGATATATTTAGGGTAGAGCGCTCCCACAGCGCCATAAGTTAAAAGACAGTGAAGGGCATTTCCAGGATTTAATAAGCACAGCAACATTACTCTCAGCAGTTTGTTTTAATCTGCCACAGGGATCGGGGCGAGAAAGAAAAACATAGTTTATCATCACTTTTCTCCTAAAATCAATAGCTGACAACAGGGATGAATTACATATTCTGCCATAACAAAGAGGAGAGCATCATTGCTCTCTCTCCAAACACATAAAATGGGCTTCATTTCTTTGAGAGTCTAAACAACAGCAGCATTCAAAGAGGTACCTGAACAGAATGGTACTAGTCAACAGAATGCCCTGAAGAGCCGCTTAGATCCAAAATGGAGAATTTCTACCATGACATCGAAAGCAATTACCAATGTTTCCTTCTCCCTTTTTCTCCAGGCTGCTGTCTAAATAAAGAAGTGATGTTCGAGAGGCAAACAGCACCTTGAGAGGTAAACAGTGTTGCTATTTAATATTGTATGATGACTCTGTCGCATTGCCAGCGATGTGAGCAATTCGACAGTGGCAGTCATTGAAGTAGAAGAAGAAAAAAAAGGGGAAAAAAAGTCAGGGGGTAAACAAGGAGTTAGCAGGCCATCTATGCTCAGATTTGTCTCATCTAAAAGCATCTGTCTGATCCTTGACAAAGCTGCCAGCTCGGACACTTCCACACACAGCTGATCCCTATTACCAGAGGAGGACAACAGCCTTATTACGGAGGCCGAGGAGCCGCTAAGTAAACGTATACCGGTGTGCATGGGTTTAATTGTGCATGTGAAGAGGAGGAGGAGGAGGGGGTGAAGGGGCCATGGGGGAAAAGGGCAGCTGTGAGAGAGAGGGTGTGAAGGAGGTGTGCTGAGAAACAACACTCATACCCAATAAAGCTAACAGCCATTATATCCCTGAAGCCGCAGGCCCGAAGTCATAATATCTGCTAAAAAGGGCATTTCCTTTTCTGATGACAACTCAGAACCATTTTCTGACCAATTACTTTAAATAAAATACAAGGGGTAAAGAGACAGCAGAAGAGGAAAGAGAGGATTGATGATGAGTTTTTGTGCTAATACATCTCAAACCAATACATCAGTGGTGTAATCAGTGCTCTCTTTTTTTACCTCCACACTTTAACTCTGGCTATTTCATCTGTGACTCTCTTCTCCACCTTCTGTCTGCACTAAACTGCCTCTAAAGGTCTGATATCCTTTACAAAAAATACCCTGTATTCTCTCCCTAATAGATATATCTCCTGTGACATTGAATATGTGTAATCAAGGGTTCAAAACACCACCAAACCCAACTTTAAAGGTGAAGATAACTGATACTCTGAGTAATATAACTAGCTGATAAATGATACATTCATCATTTAAATGTGTTCCACTTCCACCCATTGCTCTGTAAACGTGCAATATATTTCTGTAACGTGGTCGATGTTACCAGCAGTAGACATAAATGGTCAAATGAAAGCTGTTAAGTTTTTACTGCCAGTGTGGAGTTGGATTTACTCATCCAATAAAGTGTAACAGAAAGCACATTCACAATGATAATGTTCTGGTGGAAAGTATGGAGTCTTTGGGGAATCACAGAGCTATGTTATCAAGAGTGAGGGGGCTGATATCTCAAGTAGTTTCTTGTTTTCAAATATCAAAAATAAATCTTGTACCTCCCTCTGATGTTGCATTATGGCGGCGCTGTCATTTCAACACAGTACAAGAAGTTATTGTCTGCTTGTGCGGAAAACTGACTGTAATTGCAGAGGAAAAAAGTGCCAGATGTGGGGGAGAGAAATGTACACACATACACACACACATACACATGAACACAAAGCCCTGGCATTTTGAAAGAAATTTTAAAGTTTAGTTGTGGGTTAAGTATGACAGGTAGATTTAAAAGGACCATCTGACTTCTTACTTCTTTTTGTATAGAAGACATGATTTGATTGAACTGTCTCAGTCCCTCAAAATCAATTCAAAGTCTATCCAAAACAAAGAACTAATCATTTCAGTGTCTCACAAAACAACAGCCTCCCATAAGAGAGAGCAGACTATGTTTTAGAAGGAGAAGGACAAAGATAAAGGGGGAGGATTTGTTGATTTAGAATAATTTACTTACCTTTTATACTTAAAGAGGGGGTATCATGCATTTTTTCAGACTGTTTTCTTTCTTTCTGATACTTCTTTAATAGTTTTCCATGATTTCTCACAGTGGTGTATTAAAATACCATTATTTCAGCCTCTGTCTAGAACGTTTTGTTTTAGATGTTGTGTCACATCCATTTCTTACAGATACTATAAACTGAAAATTTAGTGGTATAAAACTATAAAGATGCATAGCATGTACAGAAAAAATGAGTTGTATTAAAACTAGGGCTGGGCAATATGGCCTCAAATCAATATCACGATGTATTGAGTAGTTCACCTCAATAACGATAAATGGACGATAACTACTCCACAAGCTGCTCACCACCTGCCACATTAGCTTTGCCTACTTCAGCCGCTACAACTTTTGAACCATCCTCCATCTTCTCACCTGTCTTTACCTTTTTGTTACAGACTGGATGGGGTGGAGTCACGTCTCTGACACAGCACAGAGTCTTAAAGGGACATGAGACCATAGCCTACCTACACACATCCAAAACCAACTTTTATTTATTTATTTATTTGACACAGAATATACCGCCATGGGCAAAATGACATCAGTCATTGTTGTAAATTTCGGTATCAGTAGATTTTCAGTTTATCGCCCAGCCCTTATGGAAACCATCATTGATATTGATCAATGACTTTGGTCAAAATCAATAACTGTCATGTTAGTAATTATCCATAAATGATGTGGAGTTATTATTAGGGACATTTTTATTTGGCCTTTATTTGAAAAAACTGTTGAGCAGGAAAAGAAGAGAGTGGAGAATGACAACGGACCATTGCTAGGAGTAGAGCAGGACTGTAGCCTCTTGATACGGGGGTGTGCTTGAACCACTGACACAACGTATCGCCAAAATGAGAGAGAAAATTACATGTGAGCAAGCAGAACAGCATGACACAGCATTAGTGTCAGGAAAGCAAGTATCAAAGTTTCAATTAAAGCCTTTTCTGCGAGCGCAGACATCCTTACAGTCAACATTACTGCACATAAAACCCTCTCTTCAATCTTCTCTCTAAATCACATGGTTGACAATTTCATCTCTGACTAAGATGTCATTGTTGTTCTGAGGGTAAGCTAAGATTTTCACATTAAAATAGACTAGTGGATAAGGGGATGTTTCATTTTGCTCCTGTGATCACAATAATCGATCAACAATAATGAGCCTGAAAAACAGCGGCAAGCACCATTATAAAGCTAGGCAAAAACAATGCTGATACTGCAGGAAGATTAATAGGATTTTTTGCTGACAAGGAACAGAGATGTAATAGGGAAAGCTTTGGACCGTGAATAAAATAAACCGAAAATGCCATTACACCAGAGTAAGTAAAAATTAAAACTCATCTGTTGTGACGTGGACTTGATGGGAAATGTTGCTGTGTTGACACAAGAGTAGTGGGTGGTGAAATAGTGCTTACAGCAGAAAAGAAAGGTAGAGGGAGGAGGGGAACGGGAGAGGTGAAAAACAGTAAGGTGATTATGTGAGCTGCTACTGAACCAGCAGCAGGATGAACTCAGCTGTCAGGTTTGGGATGAGGGGTCAAATGATCATAGATAAGTGTGCAGAAAAGGGGAGGCGCAAATTACTCAGAGGTCAACAACAGACTATACATCAACAAAACGTTGATGGAAAAAAAATAAAGGCAAAGCCAGGAAGTAAATCACAACTCGGAAATTGAGGCTCTGCGGTGACACATCCGAATTTATGGATCACGGAAACACGCTGGAGGCGACTCTCAATTGAACTACCTGTTTTCAGGGAGATATAGTGTAAATGGTCTCATAAGCCCAATGCTTACATTTCATCCTCCATGTAGACACACACACAACTAATTATACCGGGGAAGTAAAAAGAGAAATATCACAAATGAGGTCATTAACTCCCTGGAGAGCACTTCCTGGTACGGAAACTATTCACTCAGAAAAGTCAATATATAAGCAGGAGCTTTACCAAAACAGATATTGAAATGCAGAAGCGGATAAATAAGTGAGGGCTCTGGCTGTCATACATATGTAGTGATGCAACATTAACTGTCTCCAGACTGTATTTATCTTTTATTTAAACCTCTGGGGTAGCAGCACCGTACTCCATAATTTCCTGGAGTAGAAGTTCTATTTTCACCTCCCTTCACCTTTGATATAATTAACTCCTGAAAAAAAATCTCGATTTCTGAATTTGGATATCTCCCGATACTGATACTATTCTGATACCAGAGCTCTGTTAGCTTTACCATCATTATTATCATTATTGTTTATTTTATATGAGGACGAAATAAACTCCTCTCTACAGGCGAGTATATGTACGTATGATTTCCTGAATGGAGGTGTGTCTCATCTCTGTGTCTAATTGAGACTCGCCTCCGTTCAGGAAATCCATTGCACAGCCAGCTAGCAGACTGACCGGCAAGAATGACTTGTACAGTCATTTCAGCAAACAAAGTTAAAGCAAAGATATGACTTAAGGATTGGAAATTTTCGCAAGTTGGATCAGAAATTTCTAATCCATGAATAACGTTGGTATCGAAGCCTGATACCAATACTGGATCGGATCGGCCCTATTCCCTACTTGATCTGTACACGATGAAAGCTGAAGAGTATAGACAAGGTCAGCTGAGATGAGACCAAACACAAGACAAAAGAGAAAGAGACTGTTTTTATCTTTAAAAAAAACAATTTTAGGATCAAGGATTCAGAAAAGATATAACATAAGCCACTGTTTCATTCCCGCAGGCCTCCATCTCCACTTACAAACAGGCATTTTGACAAAAGAAATGCAGCTGTGTATTTCTCATATCTTGTATGGCTGTTTATTATTTAACTTACAATTATGAAGTAATAAAGCAAGTATATGTTCTGCTCTCAGGCATGCAAACTAATCTGCTTTTAATTTACCCTTTCTTTCATATATTTTTTTTCAATTCTTTTCATGCGGTATAACATCCCATTATAAATGGAAGCCAGGGAGGCATGAAGAACCTAATTAGCAGGTGTCTCAGGTAGACATAATGGTACATGATTAGTTTCTAAGATGGATTTTGCACAAACAGTTCATTATACACACAAAAAGACATCAGAGACAAATGTGTTTCACAGACAAAAACACAGATTTGGACCGCACAATGTCACCTCAAAACACAGTCACACTTCATCACTACACCATCTAAATGATTTATGAATGCAAAAGCAATAAAAAAAAAAAAAGAGTAAAAAAAAGCGAGGGTATGATGAAGGGAACAAAAGAGGAGACATGAAGGGCAATGGCAGAGGTGAGGACGTTCTCTCTGTAGTGAGGTGAGGCTCCAGACTGGCAGCGTTACAAAGGCAGGAGGAATATGAAAGTGATCTAAGAGGAGAAGAAACCGGGATATTTGCACTGACACACACAAAAATCCAAACCCCTCATATCTATCGCGGTGCCTCCAGGAGCCGAAAAGAAACGAGAGACAAAGTCAATGACACAGACAGAGACAGGTGGGGTGATGGAGAGAGAGTCATAGAAGAAGAAACAGAGAGATGACGGAAAGAAACAGAGATAACTCGTCCTGACTGATGACTCATGAAAATTAATGGCTTTCTTCTGGAGGACATGCTTTCATTTTCCCTCCCTGCTGTGATGCCTTTCTTCCTCAGCAGAGACTGTAGCTTCAGGTACACCAGGTGCATGAGTTTGTGTATGCATGCATGCAGACCAGAGTGAGGTGTGAGCAAAAGCACTCACACTCTGTCTTTCTAGTCTGTTTGTGTCGTCTCTCAAATATACACCTTTGTTGCTGTTATAAAAATGGTTGTTTTTTCAGATATGCACTGAGATTACTTGCAGGCAAACTATGACGACACTTCAAAGAGTCCCCTTTGGCATTACTTGCATTGGTATTTGTGATGTCGGGCTGTGTAGTTTCACTTTGTAGCCTAGCTTATCGATATCCAAGAAAACTTCAGAAGCATATTCTCGTGTTGAAGAATGAAAATCAAGTATACAGTAGTTTCAACCACATTATGAGGATTTGGGCTGACCACAGACCAACACTGAGTGACTTAAAGGGAGATAAAGGAGATGACTCAATCAATATGTGTGTGTGTGTGTGTGTGTGTGTTGATGAAGAACACACTCTACAGTGCTAACACATATCATTAGGTGTACAAATACACAGCAGCCTAATAAGTTTGTACTGGAATTATAATTAAAACAGCGCGCAGTGGTGCATGTCTTCATAACTTCAGGCTTTATCACAAGTCACAACAGACCACAGTCTATTATTTGAAAGAATTGCAAGGCCCATGTATAAGAAAAGAATGGACATCATTTCTGTGACACTGCCTCACTATGAGCCTCAGGTAAGTCTGCAAGTCACTGCTGAATAATGATCTGTCTAACCGAACTAAACTATTTTTATTCTTCATTATTATCTGGAAGACTAAGACCAGGAAGTAGATCAGTTTAAGGTCCCACTCCGATCATTTTTTTTTCCGTTTTTTACAACTTAAAGTGTTATCAGTGGTCTTTAAATTAGGATTATGAAGTTTTTAGCCAAAATCACATTACCTTCAAGGGCTTTTCTTCTACAGAGCTCCAGTAGATCATTAGCACTTCACCTCTGAGTCATGGGCAGAGACAGCGCTGCTCTGCACACTCGCCTTCACGCTAGCTTGCAGCCTAACATTGTCGGTGTAGTAGAAGTGACAGGTAACACAGGAGCTATTCAGCTCTCTGACACATTAATCTTTGGGGACATGATGAAAGTTAATATCATTATTAGCTTTCTTACGACCGTCGCAATCTGCACACGCCTGTTCCACAATCATCCACTCTTTTTTTCCGAGTGTGTCCTGCATAGCGGGGCTCCGGAGGCGGAGTTTGGATTTGCTACATAGGAAATCTCACTGTATCTGAGCCTGCCGTTTGTGTCTGCCAGAGATTCACAACAATTTGAATGCAGTAATACTCAGAAATGCAATTTTGCAGTGAGTTTTCTCATGATATGTCCTGTAGCACCACAAAAATACCACATGAACATGTAGACAATAAGAAATACATGATTTTCATCGGAGTGGGTCTTAAAGGGAAATATGCCACCAGATATCCAGGTCCATGACTCAACCATTAATTACTTGCCCTCTGATCTGCCATCCCTGCCAACACTGAGGCTGTTTTTCACTGCGATGTTAGTCAGGAAACCACTGGGTCACATTTAATAATAGTTATAATAGTCAAACTTCAGAGAAAGAGATTATTCCGAAAAGATCATGACACCACTAAAATTATACCCCAGCTCAAACTCATAGTCTTAACATTGATGTAAAGTGAGTGCATGAGCTTTTATGTTCAATCTGAATATCCCAGTGCACATCTCTTCTACCCGGCTGAGAATTCCTCTGTCAGCTTCAGAGTCAATCACAGTGGATGGCAGTCGAGCTGGTAATTATGTAAAGTTGTGTTACCACTGTCTACTTTAAAAGCCATTTAGCTGGCTCTGCTGACATCACAGAGAGACAGGACATGCAGCTAACAGACTGTGGTGACATTGCACGGCCTCACATTTCTCTGACTTATTTACTTTAATCACAGTTTTGTGGTACATGTTTTTTGAGTGTGTCCCAGCTTTAATCCATTCATCCACCATTACCCTGTTCATTTTGTTGATTTTGATTCTTTCAGTTACTTTTTTCTGCTGTTTTCTGCTGTTTCTAACTCTAAAGGTCCTTACACACCGGGGCCGACACAAATATAGAACGTGGAATCCCGAAATATTCGGAGGCGAATTTTGACGCGCCTGACGATACACATCACATCGATTTTTCAACTTTCCAGGGGGGAAAAGACGCATCCTGGGGAAGACTTTTTCCGGGGAAAGTCCCGCCTCCTTCGCCTCTGATTGGCTAGAAAAGCTGGAAACATCATCACACGCTCAAGCCAAACGGTCAGCACTTATAGCCAAGGAGGGCAGGACCTTCCCTTAACTACCAGCGTCCCGAGTGGAAGCGAGAGGACAAAAATGGAGTCTACTTTAACTTCAAGTGATGGCAAAATGGTACTCCTTTTGCTTTCTTAAAAGAAAAAGAAACGTAGTACATGGGTGCATCCAATATTACAAAAAAGAAAAGAACTTGGTGAGTTTCACTGCTTGGCTCAGGAGCTGAAACTGTACCACAGTCACTGATCGTTTTTAATTCTGATTAGACACTAGAGTTGCAATGGCTGTCTGCCATGATAGCATGTACTGAGTCGGGGCCAGTACCAGATAAGCACATTAAACTATGGTAACAACCGTTAGCTTACGTTAGCACAGATGAAAGTTAAAACAAAGACATTTAGCAAACTGTTAAAGCACACAAAACATCGTCATGTTCCGACGCTATGACTCTCCACAAGTTGTCCTTCAGGTCGATATCTTTGTAATATTTGTGTCTTTTATCAAAATGCACTCTGTTTCCAACACGTAAACAATTAGCCGATCAGATATGTTGGATATACCGGTGAAACAAACGTCGCAACAACACGCAATCTGATTGGTCAGAAGTAGACACACAGTCTGTGAAACTTTAGAAAAATCGACCGTGATCCGAAAAAATAAATGCCGTAATATCACAGAACGGGAAAATGTCGCTGATGTGAACGTTTGTATTTGACATCCAAATTAATCGCACAACAAAAACGGTCCCGGTGTGTAAGGGCCTTAATGCTGAGTATTATTGTGAGAAAATAAAGAAGTTCAACCCAAAAAGTTATGAATATGTTTTGTTGGAATATTTATTTTAAAAATTATGAAAGCAAAGGTTTAAAAATACTTGTACTTTTTGTTTTTGTTGCCCCTTATTCCCCAAACTTTCCTACTGTTTCTCTGCTGCCTCTATCCCCTCCTGTTTCCTCTTCAGCACCAGCTCAACCGTTTACTGACAACCAGCCACCTGGCTAAGCTTCAAGGGGAAAAAAGTGTCTGTCTTATAAAATACACTTTTAAAAGGTGTTTGCCCAGATACCTTCAAAGTACAGGAGTGTCTGAATGTGTGAATGTTTGTCTACACATTAGTCAGAGAACAAGGACGAGTGTGAGGGTGTCTCTCAGAAGTCAGCGCTGCATGCAATGTTTATCCACCACATATTGAGCTGTGCTGACCAGAAAGCCCCACCGGGGGCCGTTGGACCAGCTGGTGCAACACTGGCATACTCACACAGCCCTAAACACAAACACCTCTCTCTCTCGCTCTCATACACACAACAAACAAACTCATTCTCATGAGCACACATACATCATCCTGTGGCAGCACTTCCATTTCGCTCCTCTCCTCCACCTTACGCCTCATCAGACATATTATAATTAGCCGTGCTGAGTAATTAACATCCAAATTAGGACTTTCATTTGCATATCTGCCCTCATTTGCATATATTCCAGCAGCACATGAACCAGACAATCCTCAACACACTTATATACCACATAATTTACCTGTAATGGGTCCAAGTGTACTCTTTTTTTTCCACTGTCCTGCTACCACAGCTTATTCAATCAGATTTTTCAACACAAAGTTTTACCGCCGGGCAACTGGATTAAAAGAACGGAAATCTTAACAAGCTAAAAAACAGAGAATATTAATGTGGGAATGAGGAGAATCTTGGTAAAAGAGAAACTCCGGAGAGAGTGAGAATGTGACACTTTCCAGATGAGAAACAGCAAGATAGAAAGAAGACCGCTGCGCCATTTGTACATCTCACTGAAGGCTCTAAAACTTTGGAACTGAATCTATAGCTGTGGACAGAGAGAGAGAGAAAGAGAAAGAAAGAAAGAGAGAGAAAGAGAACAAGGCCTGCTCGAGCTTGGTAAAAACGCAGAGCAAGAGAATGACGAAACACTTTCCTGCTCCCTTTCTTTCCCCCTTTCTCTTGGTGACATTTGCCCTCTGAAAGGCATCAGCTCAACTGAGCAGTGCAACCCAAGTGATGTGGCCTAAAAGGAAGGAAGAAGCGGAGAAACGAGGGGAAAAACAAGAGAGAAAGCACAGGAAAGAAAGGGAACAGAAAGGGCGTGAATGACAGTAAAGAGGAAAAGAAAGACAGCGCGGACAGAGCAGCTACCGCCAGACATTGTTTCACCAGTCACTGCACAGAGGAGGAAAACGTGAGTTATGCTTCCCCGTTCCACATCACAATTTATGTTCCAGCAAGGAAAATGCAGCTGAAAAGACACTCATAAATCTGATCTTGTTTTTGGTTTTTCTTCCTTTCTTTCTCCTCCAGCGCCCCTCTAATCCCTTCAGTCTGTCTTCTTTGGCATTTGTCTGCTCTGGTCTTTTTTTCGACTTCTTATGTAAAGGTGTTCTACAGCAAGCCTTTGTCTCATGTATACTGTATTCTGCTGAGCTTGTAGAGCAACAAAATATCTCCTCAGAAAAAAAAGAACTCACTCTCTGTCTCTCCTACAGCGAGCAAACACTCAGCCAGCACACAGCGGCCTTGATCTGTTCCTTTTTAAATGGAAATAGCTATTCTTAACAATAGTAAGTCTTATCATATCTAAGGGAATCACACTGTTGTTTTTTTCTCTTTTTTTCTGCCAGTTAACATCCTATTTGGAAGCATAATAAATGGCCACTAGATTGTGCAAACCCTGGTTGACACATCACATTTACTTTTGACAGCTGGATGAGTCATTGAAGCCCCCACAGAAAACAACTTCTTCTCTGAATTAAGTCTATAAAGCTAGTTAGCCTTCCCCATAGCTCACAGCCGTATGGAGGTCTCTTATAAACAGGGAAAAATGATAATGTTTGGTTGAGTGCAGACAGCCAGTCAGCCCTGCACTCTCACTCCAGAGACCCAATTAATACCACTGTAAACCGCTGCTGCCCTTCATCGGCAACACCAGTCAACGCTGTGTGAGTGTGTGTGCCTGCGTCCGTGTCTGTGTGTGTGTGCGCACATGTGTGTAGTATGTGAGACAGAGACGGAAGATGATATACGGGTATCAGAGGGTGAGGTTAAGATTGAATGAAATGCACTGACCATGGATGCCCTCCTCAAACGCTATTTGATTGCCATGCGCAGGAATCATCTCCTCATCACTGCTCAACCAGCCAATCAAAAGCCACAGTGTTACTCTTGTTATCTTCTATAGATGTTTTCTTTTTACTGTGTTAATCATGATCATTTGAAACACCAAAGCAGTGAGCAAGGTTACCTCCAAGACATGACGTTAAAAAGAGATTTTATTTTGAAATTACTATTTGCATGTGTTAATATGTGACGAGTCCTATTATATGCTTAGTATGTTGATCAGGTTCTCATCACACCTGAAGGATTACCACCAAAGAAATCAAATAATATATGATATCTTTTGATCATTTGTGGCAATTTAAGGTTGTTTCTTGGTGTACCTTAAATGTAATATCTACAGGACCGTAAATATTTGAAGGGCTGAACAAGACATTTAAATATGTAGCTCTAAGTTGACTTATAGGAAAAAGTAGTTGGTGTTTTACACACTTAAATATGATTCTATCGCTTGAGAAAGTCAATAATATTACTTTTGTCTAATTTTACTCAAATGTAATATCTTGAGATCCCATGGTAGATTTAAGATGTCAATAAAGACACCTATCATTGTCAAAAATGGTGTATGGATTTAATATCTTTGGTGTAGACTGTTATGAACCCTTTCTTTAGAAAAGTAATTTGGGTTCAACGCAGCCTTTGGAAGTGTTTGTTTGTTTGTTTATTTTTTTATTTTCCTTGGTTATGTGCTCAAGGCAAAAAGCAATTAATCAACTAATAAATGTTGCAGACTTTCAATCATCATATTTGCATTTATCTAAGTTACCTAGGTGTCTCACTTCCCTTCACCAACACTGGATGACAACTAACAACATCAGAAGCTGTCACCTTCTTTCAAACTGAACACCTGTCCTGCTAATTGCACTGTCCACCATTTAGAAAACTTTAACTAAATGATTCATAATCACAGAGAAAGAAAAATCTTTCAGCTTCTGAATGAGAATCCTGACAACAAACAGACAAAAATCTTCATGGCGACCAAGTTTTGGACAGGCGGACGGCTGTCTCGTGCTAACTTATACAACTCAGACACGACAAAGCAGTCAAACATTTCGTTGTCTTTTTCGTTTTCTTGCTCCTACCTTTCCCACCGACAGCGCAGGAGTGGCCCCACATGAGCCAAAACAGCAGAAAAGGGACCCCGAGTGTCTCCATGGTGGTTGGGCTGTGTTGGTGATGTCTCCTCTGCTGAAATCCTGGAAGTCCTACCCGGCGCGAGGATGTTTTTAACTGCCCGGGCTCGCGAGGTGTAGTCGGTGGGTAGAGAGAGAGTCAGTGGTTAGTGTAAGAGAGAGAGAGAGAGAGAGAGATACTGACATACAGTTAGCGTAAGTGAAAGCGTATTTCCGGTGAAGGATTTCAAAATAAAATACAGACGACCCTTAATACCCATTTATGTCAAAGAATTGTACCAAAACTTGGTTCAGTTTATGCAAAGTAGACACTGGCGGTGTTAAAAAGTAATTCTAGATATGTACAATCTCACTGTGTTGAGTTTTGGTGCTTTAAAAATAGGTAAATTTCTGCACATACTTTTATACTGAAAATTAAAACTACTTCCCTGAGCATAAAACACAATTTTAAATGGCTAACTTGACAAATCTGTCTTCATAGAGAGGTAGCAAGTGTCAAAGGGGTGGAGATGTGGGGAGGGAGGTTTGTTGAAGATGAGTGTGAATGTGTTTGTAGTTTTAAAAAACGATTGATTTTGACACCCCAGGAAATGACTGCCGGAACTGAGATTAAGCCACCACTGACTGACTTCATCCCTCTACAGAAGTATAGCTGTACTTATTTAATCATTTCAATAGACCTCAAGCTATGGCAAGTTGGAACACCAGCAGCTTACAAAATAGCCAGAATGAAAAAGTGGCTGGGTCTGAGCATCAAAATAAAAGGAGCAGACAGGGGTATTGATTAACACATGAAATGGCTCGTACAATACATAACAGCTATCACCAACATTTATGCCCCTGTAACATCAAAACAGAGTATTCTTTACTGATCTGTTTCTGTTTACTTGATGAGACCATTTCAATCATTTAGTAACTGCATCACTGTCTTTATGTAAAGACTTCAAAGGTCTAAGGAGGTGCATTCAGACCCCCATGTTGCACATGGGCAATGCGAAGATCATGCAGAATTCATAGTAATTATTATAAGTAAGTTACTTGCTAAATCATCTAAAGATTGAGATATTCTTTTTGTTTAGTATCACAGTAGCACATGCCTCAAGAGACATACTCGTACTAGATCCTAGATCAAGAATGCCATACTGTTAATGCCTACCACAACCCATGTGCATCCTTTGTTCTTTGTTTGCAGCAACACTACATAGATTGCCTGTCCTTGGGAAGCATTGAGAAATAAAAAAGAACTATCTCTTTAATTAAGAAGTTACATTAACAGCACATTTCTTCATTTTTACAGCTCTCATAATCTAATAAAGCAGCTGTTTTAGAATGCTGTCTTCTTTTATAAACTGGATCCTCCTAACAAGAACCCAAACAGCACAGCTATCCTCCCCCTCACAGATTTGAGTCTTTCAGTTTTCACCCTGTGGCAGAATCACTGGTTTTCTCTAACGGCCGTATGTTCTTCAATTATTCCCCCATGCTTCCTCTTCTGCAGGGTGTGGGTGTGTGTTTGGGGATTAGAGAGAGAGAGAGCGAGAGAGGGGGCAGACCTCAAGTGAGTTAAGAGGATAACAAAGATAGAACACACACACGCACACTCATACGCAGATAAACAAAGGCACGACCAAATTTACATGCACACACAGTCACTTGGCCACACATACTCCCAACTGGCTGTTTCCATGGGAAGTGGCAGCTAAGTTACAGCAGAGCACTGACACTGGAGACAGATGGTTCAATGAGCAGATTGTTCCTTCACCTGTGGCTGGACTCTGAGCTCAGCAATCATTAAGGTAAAAGGACAGCAGATTTGATTTTATGCGAGAATCTCTGAAGCATTTCATCTCACATTATGACTCATGTAAAATGGTTGTTCTTTTGAAAATGTTATCTTTCCAAGGTCTGTTTCTTCAGCTAGCCCCTAAAAACATGACTTATAAATAACTCAAAAGTTTTATGACTGCTATCAACAAATAGAGGTTTTCATTCAGGATAAATCTTCCTGTGATAAGAAGTTAGTTGTGCCATTTTTGTTAAAAGAGTTTCCAAATAAGAAATACTTACCCTGATTCAGATGCAAAAGTGAACATCAAAATGTCTATTCCACAGAAATGGAGCAGATCGAAAAAACTAGTGATTTTTTTAAATAATAGAATCCACAGAAATCTGAAAATAAAAAAATTCCCCATATTTTGAACAAACAGTACTTCTGGATCCAAATATGTAAATTCCCATGGCCATAATTTTCCCCATTAGACAGGTTTACTCTATTTCCGAATGGTACAATATACCATTTTATCTGTGTAATGTCACTACACTTACTTGAACTTTCACAGTCTTTTTAAACTATTCTTGTGACACAGTGACAAAGCAAAGTCATTAGAAAATACATTTGCTGTACAACCATTATGTTATACGCTGCCAGCTGCTCCTCAGACAGTCAATTAGTGATCGACAAAGCCTCTCCTTTTCATCTGACAAGCAGTTAACAACAATGGACTGAAAGGTTACAAGGTAGACGTAGGTGTTTGATGCTTTACCTCTGTAAAGGTCAGTGTCTGATTATAGTGGGTACTCCTGAGAGGAAAACTGTTCGCCATTGCAAAGGCACAGGAAAGTATGAGACAAAAACTCAGTGAGGTGAGTGTTTCCAGCAAGTAGCCAAAGTGGGGCAACAACAGTGAACATCTCAACTTTGGTAACCTGGAGAAACTTACCAGACACGTTTCCTGTGTATTTCAGTACCATGGAGAGTTCTTTCACTTTGCTCAGAGTAAGATCAGTCCACAAGGGGGCACAGTTTGGCCAGCTTTCTTGTCGGCGGAACCATCGAGATCCTCAGACCGGGGGACCATAAAGGCTGTAACACTCTTACCAAACAGCAACAATGTGAAAAGGAGGTAATCAAATATATTGAAATTTCTTCCTTGTAATATTGTGTTTTTGACCTTCACGTTTTATGAACAGCTGTTTGCTCTAATCTAAGTTACCGGTCGCGTGTATTTCCGCTTTGCAGGAGGTGCTAAGCTAATCAATGTGGCTGCTGCCGATTCAATGTCACGGCTTCGTTGCCAGGCTGTAAGAGGTGGATGCTGTCCTCTTACTGAAATTTCGTCGAGTATAACTCGTAGTCAACTTTTCCACGCCTTATAACTTGTAATTTATGGGCAAGCTTACTGTAGCGAGACAGGAGGCAATTACTGGTCTCGTGCCCTTATATCGTATAAAGTGGGGTAAGTTGGGTCACCCTCTGTTGCTTGGATATGGTTAAAGAAATTGATCATGTGACCAAATATTTAGGAGATGGGCATCAATTCATGGAGTCTGTGAAGGTTAGAAGCACATGGGTGAAGGGGTTAGACATTTATTTACAAAAAAACATTTTTCTCTCTTGAAAGTGAATTTAGTCTGTCAGAGGTTTTATCAGGATTGTGTTCAGACCAAAAAAGATCATTTTAAAATGGTTTTACACATCAATGGTGGTATCTATGAGCTACAACATGAAGTCAAAAACCTAAAGTCCACCATTTTAGCTTAGAGGACTAATAAAGTCATCATAGTAGTTATGGGGTAAATTGACCCAGTGTCTCAACTGAGAAAGTAAAGGAGTCTGATGAGAGGATCAGAGTTTCAGTTCAGATTGTTGAAATGTGTTACTTTTTCTTTTCAAAAATACAGCAGTGAATGTTCTGAATCACTTAAATACATTCTCATGTTAAAATGACTTTTTACAAAACAGCTTTTTATCAGTTATGTGCAATCATAATAAAAAAGAATTAGTGTACCAGTTGAATAGGGTATAGTAGATAAAAATATGAATGTGAAGAAGTGACTGTTGTTTAGGGAGAGAGAAGGTGAGGGAGGGCCGGGGTGGAGAGTAAGGGGGGCTAGTAGGGATACAGCTCAACTTAGCCCGCTCCTATGGTCAACTTACCCCATACACAGGGTAAGTTGACCATAGGAGACCCCTTTTATTTGGCATGCTATTATCAAGACAGTTATGTTTACACTCATTCTGTTGGTTTGCAGGAATGCACAACATCTTGAAATATATGCAGATACACTAGTCACTCACTACACACTACACTACACTCTCCCCTACTAGTGTTTGAACCTGCATTGGATTACAGGAATTTTTATGCGTTTACAAAATAAATGACCATGTATGCCGTTCACTTTCAACACTATATTTAATTGCGTCTTTACTGTATTGCCACAGGAGATAAAATTTCAAGTCCAATAATAGTGTATTCATACTTGTTTTACTATTACAGGTCTTTAATTACATTGCTGAAAAAGGTCTGTTGATAAATCTATCAGGAAATTAGTGTGTGTGTGTGTGTGTTAAATTAGCACACAGAAAAAAAACTACTTAAAGCTGAAAACCAACAGTTGCAATGGTCAGGTAACAGCAATTACACAGAAGCTATTAAAATGGAATGACACCAATCACAACATAAACTAATGCAAAGTCAAATACACAGAGTGGAATCCAACAATATGTAGTGTTACGACAGCTTTATTATGTAAACAGTCTTTTAAAGGCATGAAGGAGGTGAAGAACAAAATATAACACTTTACAATTTGAAATTGTGACACTTAATATAAATGAGGGCTGCATACCTATTTAAGTATCTGGTTTTATTGGAGTATATCCAAATTTCATGTATGCTGGTGCAGGTTAGTACAAATACATATGATTACAAAAAATCACAACAACGTTTCCTGCAGCGTCTGACTTCATATTATTCATGCTGTTGTTTCTGGCTGTTCAAGTGATAAATGGGTTGACAACATCTAGCTGTGGGGCCATCTTTACTTACACTATACTCATACACTGCAAGATGCTTTGGGAACAAAAAAACTTACCAGCAAATGACAAATAGTTTGTTTTGGTTAATGCAGCAATTGCATACCTTGGTGGAATTATTTATGAGTCCAGATTGACTTTCCCACAAATAAAAACTTGAATAGTTTTGCAGTGTCCTGAACAAAGTTTTGAAAAAACTTGCTCAGATTTGCTCTCTCCCCTTTGGCTCCTTTTCTTTTCCGACTACTACAACTTAAACAACTAATTTTCTCTTGTTTTTACCCAAGGTTCTGCAGCAGTGGTGTGGGTGGGTAAACCAAGATGGCCACCCGCCGTGTTCCACTGGTCCTGCTGGCCTGTGGCTCCTTCAATCCCATCACTAACCAGCACATGAGGCTGTTTGAGCTTGCCAGAGACCACATGCACAGCACAGGTCAGATCCATACTTCAGGGACAAGTTGTGCTTTGTGTGATTTATTTGACTCTACAGACGGCCTGCAGTGTTGAATTTCCTCCAGTAAAAGCTTGAAAATGATGACCTTCGTCTAATTTACTTCCAGTTATAAATGGATCAAAGGATAATATGGGTAGAAGGAGAGAGAAGTTGTTCATAGTTTTTTTTTTATTTTTTTTTATTTTTTTTGGGGGGGGGGGGGTGATTTGGCTCCACTTCTGTCAAAAATTTTGATCAACCCGATATACCGAGTGTGTCTGATCTTTGGATCACTGAGCAGATGATAGCTGGAGAAGAAAGTTTAAACTTAGAAAACTTATGATCTCAGAAGTAGGTGAAATACAAATGCCCAAAGGAGAACAAATGTTGTACTCCGATATGCCAGGCTGCCTTACACACAACTCCAAATGACTGCTGATGCTAATTTGGTGTCTTTCAGTTCTGACATTGCCTCTTTAGAGATCTAGGCCTCCTCTGGCCTCATATCAGATAATGCTTCTAGTGCTGCAGACCTCATATGCACTTCTATGTTCTCCTTTTGTATGAATAAAATATAGTCTCAGTTGCGTGTCTTGACATGTGCCGCCACTGGTCCCATGTAAATTCCGTGTCAGCAGATGCAGGCTCGGGACGTAAACCTTGACAACTTACTTCCAAAGCTGCTCCTAATAGGAGAGCCGGCCCTGTCACATGTTCATAACGACATCATTATACCTTTAGAGCTATGCCGCTCATGAGTCAGCTTTCTTTAAGATCCTTTATGAATGTGTGCACAGAGCACCATTTCAGTGGGCAGGGACATGAATAATGCTCTTAGGATCCCCTTTGACCCCTCACCTATAACACATCAGCTGACTGATTCCAGGGTGATCAGAAAAAATCTTTTTTTTGTCATGTCGTTAGATTTATTTAGCTATAGTTGTTAATATTTGTGAGATTTTTTTTAGACAAACTAGATTCCCCACAATTAACTTTTTGATTCACCTGTAACATGATCGTGTTTTAGTCCAATTGCACAATTATGTAATGATTTAAATCCCTCTATCAGTTTGTGTAACCATTTTTTTCTGTAGTGTTAGATTTATAAAAGCACTTCTAACATGAACACCAGTGTCTCTCAGAGATGACTATATCTACTGATTTTTATTCCATGTCTGTATCGTCTGCCATGACCCAGAAAAACTGTTTTGATCCTCTCTCCCCCCAGGCCAGTACCAGGTGGTGGGTGGCATCGTGTCTCCAGTGAGTGACGGTTATGGAAAGCAAGGCTTGGTACCGGCTCAGCACAGAATCGCTATGGCAAAGCTGGCTCTACAGAGCTCAAACTGGGTCAGGGTTGATGAATGGGAGAGCCAACAGGCAGACTGGACAGAGACTGTGGTCACCATGAGGTATAAGACATGACCAGAGCAGCATTAATGGGAAAACTGTTTCTTTCAGACAGAAAGGTTTGGTCATAGTCGGAAAAAAGGAGGAATCTTAAGGATAATTTCAGCCTTCAGGAGGAGTATTTTTCTCCTCTTGCATGTCCTAGTTTTAAAGCAGCACCAGCAGAGTTCTGGGAGATACGCTCTTCTTGGCTGCTCCTCCACCCAGCCTGCTGTGTGCCAACTCAGGCCGATTATTTCACAGAGTGTTCCCAGGTTCCCTGAGTCTCAATTACAGGATTTGATCTCTAGTGGGCAACCAGACCAGACTGGGCCCATGTCAGGTCTGGGTTTTTTATGAGGTGAAGTCAGGGACACAAGCCGCTAGACTCCCTGAGAGTTTAGCCACTGAAAGGGAATGGTTGATTTGCAAAAAGGCTGTCTGAGCAGATAAATGTGGGAGTCAAAGAGGCTGAAGAGGTGACTTGATTAACATGCGAATATCTTAACATGGCAGAGGTTTTCTTTGCGGCAACACTGTGAAATTTATTCACAGCTGAGTTTCATCAAAGTTTTGCTCTAAAGGGATTAATCATCTATCGCACTCATACACTGTGCGTAGTATGTGTAAAGGTCTCTTGCTTCATTTGATTTCTTTCTGTATTCTCACTCCCCATCTTTCTCCACCCTGCTGAGCAATCCTCTCTTGAGTGCTCCTACCCCCCTGTTTGCACAACATGCTGAACAAAGCTGGTTGTCTTTAGGTTGTAAGCGGGCCATGCCATAAGTTACCTTACTCTGTAACACACACACACACCTACATGAATGGGCTCACACATCTTTAAGAAGCTTTACTTGAAAACAGTGAAGTTTTTCATTTTGCTCTTACGTTTTCCTCTGTGACTCCTGGATATTAGTGGTTGAATAATACAGATCAGTTTGATCAAGTGTTGTAGAGAAACTTGACTTTACACATCCATCAACAGAGAAGGATGAGTAATACATCATTACAAATAAAAATATACATGCAAAAATGTGTTCCATAAAAGTAAAATTGAGGGAAAATATTCCTAATTAGACCAGAGAATGGTGAAATTTTGTGTAATTGATAAATAAATAATTCTTAATCTCACTGTCATATCTTCTTTTTTTCCAGGTATCATTATGGACGTATTTTAAAGGAGCACAAATGGAGCACAGCAGATGACTTCAATGGAAATACTAATCCCTTCTTAAGTAAGAACCTCTTAATGTTGTAAAGTTAGGATCATCTCATAAACCCTTTGATCACTAACGGTTCACAGAGATTTCTTTATTGGTTTACTTGCATTAATCTTTATTCACAGACTTGTAAATGTAAAATCTGTGGATTTTCTGCACCGGAAGTGTTCTGGTTTCTGTTTGCAGATAGATTGTAGTCAAGGTACTATTTGTTAATCTCCTGATAGCAGACTTTGATGTACGCAGGAAAAGCAGGTTGTGTAAAGAGCAAAAGCAGACAGTCCACACACTGCTCTTATGGCATCCCAGCTCCCGATGGTGGTTATCTGATGATTAACATATCTCTGCAAACAGATATCTGCATGCTAGCACAAGTTGTTCAAAAGTTGAAAATTTGACAAACTCGAGATAAAAAAAAACCTTTTTCTAGGTGTGTAAAGTATAAGTATGAGGGTTCATATTTCAGGCTGATGCCACTGGTGTTATCATAGAGAGGTCTCTGTATAACTTAAAGCCCCTGCTTTAAGGGGGTAATACTTTGCAATGGCCTAGGGACTACGTAAAACAGGGCCTGATGATTTTATCCATATTAAAAATCAGGTCATTAATTTACATATTAAATACCGGTAGCTTTGTGCACACGCAGATCCTGGATTATATCCTACATAACCTAGTTTTATCTCATCAGTTAAATGATGTATGTACATGAATTTTTACTCCGTGTGTTTACATTTTTTTATCCCGGGAAGGGCTTGTTTTTGAAACAGTTTCAGGGGTTAGTCAGATCAGGAAACAATCTTGTTTGCAATATAAGCTAGTATGCACTTAAATCACAGACACTAGCTGAGCAGAGAGAATGTTAAAAAGATGGAGGCATCAAAGGGTGATAGTGTAAGAGAAAATGTTTCCAGTTACTAGTGTTGTGTCGTTCATGAATGATTCATTCAAAAGAACTGAATCTTTTAAGTGAGCGTACTGAACCGAATCAGTTCCTCAAGTGATTTGTTCGTTTCTCACTTCAGTTGAGCTGTCAGCAGCACCGCTGCCATAGCAGCCGGTGAGCGGGAGAGGGACGGCACACGCCAACGTCTGAATCACTTGGTGAAGGAATCACACAGTGAACTACAGTCTCTGGAATCATTTTTGTCTGAGGGATACACTTTCATGGCGACCGCTGTTCCCCGTTGTTTTAACAGAGTTAGTTCCCAATTAAAACGTTAGGCTGGCAGTAATAAGAAGAGAGTGAGACTCACCAGCTGTAGCAAGCTCTTGGCAGAAGCAATGGAGGGAGATAGGGATGTGTTGTGTTCAAATGTACCTCGGAGAAAACTCTCTTTTTTTTATTAACTCTTTTAAATTTCCACCACAACAACTTGCATACAGTAGGACACACCATGTAACAAGTGGTGTATAAAACCTGCAGTTTTTACCAATAGGATTTATGACAAAAAAATAGTAGAAACTGGGATAAATGGCTGTACAAGTGACTTAATATCAGAATACAATGCCTGATGTCATTGGCCTGATTTGCAATGTTTACCCATTTAGTTCCTTAAAGGGAAATCCCTGCAATGAAAAGCACCTTCAATGTCTACTATTAAACGGAGACCTACCTGATACACAGAAAAAGGCCCTACTTTGGAGGAGGTGATGGACCAAGAAACGGCATCATCTATGTCTGTGACATAAACCCACAGGAAAAGGAAGTCTTGAAGGGAGCTGCTTAATGTCTCTGTTCGCCCCACTGTAATTACTGACAAGTTGGTATCCTCTCCCAGAGGCTTCTTTTGCACAGTGTGGTGAGATGATGATGGCATTGAATCGTTCTTATCACTGCCTGGTGCTTGATTGCCATGAAATATAAACTGTAATGATTCCCTGAACATAGATGAATCCGAGCGCCTCTGGTAATCACTTTACTTTTACTCAAGCGCCATCAGTGGGTTCAAGTCTTATTTGATCAGTAACTCACTCTATGATCAAATTAAAGGGAGGTATGCTTGTCTGTATTATCCATTAACATGATGACTAGTATTCTTGTTAACCATCAGCCTCCTTACATTGTCAAAAAGCTGATTCATTAGCATTCTTACTTCTCAGTGGTAAACTTAGATGTTAACATTCTTATGAGTAGCATGTTAGCATGCCAGAGATAAAGGCTTGATATTTCTTATTGTGACTTCAGACTCTATTTTGCATAATACTAATTTTTCAGGAAGTAAAACACACATTGGTTGATCAAATAAATTTTTCATTACACTTTACTCAACGCCTAGCTCTATAACGCATTATAAATGTATGTGTAATGCGTTATAATAATCTTATAGCACTGTATAACTATAGTTATAAACACTCATAAATGATCATAATGCTTTATAGCAATAATCATAACACATTATAAAGCTTTTTATCATGACTAACAATGTCAGGTATTATAATGTGTTATAACTGTTAACAACTCACTGACAAAGCCCACATTGATAATGCATTATACATAAATTTATGATGTGTTATAATTTGCTTAAACTTGTATAACTATCATTATAAACTCTCATTAATTATTACAAGGCTTTATAACAATAAGCATAAAACATAATACCTGACCTTGTAAGACATGATAAAAAGCTTTATAATGTGTTATGGTTGTTGCTATAAAGCCTTATGATCATTTATGAGTGTTTATAACTATAGTTATACTGTGCTTTAACATGATTATAATGCATCATACATATATTTCTAATGCGTTGTAGAGATAGGCGTCAAGTAAAGTGTTACCAAATCAGTGAATCACACTTATCAGATAGTTGGGTTGAGGGATTTGCATTTATCCTGCCTATAATGTGCCTGTGCTCAACATGAGCAGGGTAAGAGCTTAGCACTACTTTGTTGTTCCGACGAACGGCTCTTAGAGAGTGTTGAGGATGGTGTTAGTGCTTTTAAGACATTGTGTATTTAAGTGTGTGAATGTGTGTTCCTATGAGTGGCTTTTAGTGTGCTTATACATTGTTGTAACATGCCTCAGCAGCACTGTGGAGGGTTTGTAGCTTAAGACTGGCCAATCGTTGTTCAGAAACATTTTCAGGGATTATCTGTGATTTGTGGAAAATAGAGTTGTGGGCAGAAATAGATGGAAATTCTCTCTGTTTTGTTGCAAAGATATATTTGTTTGCTGTATGGGTCTCTAACTCAAAGTTATTTTACAAAATAAAACATTGTTCAGATTTCAGAATTTAAGCAGAAGAGTTGAACTAGTCATGTAATTGGTGTTTTAGCCTTCAGCGCACCATCAGTTTCTAGGATTGGTAATTATGCAATGCTAGGAAGTCAGTTTTACACCTGTTGCAAAGTGTAAAATCAAACATTTCTCTGTTTACCTTAATGTTAACATCACTATTGCCTCCAGTGTTTTGAAAGATTTCTACAACATTGCGGGAACTCTTAGATTGCCTCTTTTTGCTTGGTCACGGATGAACCAGATGGCAAATACCTTTACACTGTTTCCCATGTCTTTAAAAGTGCTGCCATTTGAGGATGATGTCACTCTCAGCAATCATAACCACCCAGAAAAAAAAATCACAAAGACGTAAATGCCAGCGGCTGTATTTGTAAAGTTTCCCCAAAATACTGGCTCGCTCTGTTGAAATTTAAAAAAATCATTTTTTTGAGTTTACCTCAAAGTTTAGACAAGACTCTGGTGAAGATAAGACTGAACACAAAATATCTCCTGTGGGGGAAAAAAGGAAAGAGCTGGGAGGAGAACTTTTAGGAGGCTTAATAGTTTCTCAAGCAGAGGAGAAAACAGTGGAAAAATTTTGAGATAAGAGAAATCTTTTCCTAATATGTAATGACAATGAGTTTATTATGGATCATGCAGCGATCACGTTTGTGCTCACTAAGTCAGCACACGAGCACAATAATTCGACACAGATGCAGTTAAAAAAATGTTCTGAAATAGTTCATTTTTTCCCATAATTTAAATTTCTTTTTTGCTGATTGTGTATGGATGAAAAATGCACAAATGGCCACAGTCTTCCTCTTCTTTCGATCTTCTCTCCAGGCCCACGTCCCCAGCTGAAGCTCCTGTGTGGAGCTGATTTCCTCGACACCTTTAAGATTCCGGGTCTATGGCTGTATGACCACGTTGAGGAGGTTGTCGGGCGTTTTGGTCTCATCTGCGTCAGTAGAGGGGGGCTTCAACCTGAGCACACCGTGCACGAGTCGGACACCCTTTCCCGCCACGGTCAAAACATCTTCCTGGTTAGGGAGTGGGTTAGGAACGAAACGAGCGCCACTGAGGTCCGGCGAGCTCTGAGACAGGGTCAGAGCGTGAAATACCTGATCCCGGACTGTGTGATAGATTATATTCACCAGCACAACCTCTATACGGTGGACAGCGAGAAGAAAAATGAGGGCATGGTGCTGAGACCGCTCGTCAAACAGGCACAACAGCCTGTGAAGAGTTTGGACGACTGAGAGACAGGAGGCTGGACGTTGGAGGCCTTCAAGTGAAAATTCACTCACAGATCAGGGCTTCTCTTCTGGGACGAGAAGCTCTGTTCTTCCACCAACTGCAGCATGAGAAAGAGTTTGCACAAGCTGGAACCATTGACTCTTTGCCAAAATGTGTTTTCACCTCTTTTTTTAGAAGGAAACATCTACACAGAGACGTTAGAGTGAATCATTAACATTGAAAGTTGCAAATCCTGAGCCTCATCTGTGCGCCAGTGTAAAGAGAAACATTTCTTAATTTAAAGTTTTCCCATTGCACATCAAACCAGCGTTGGAAGAATTCAATAAAAACCTGCATATTTGGTGTATTTCTGTCTGATCGTGGTTTTCCTGATGCTGTCTGAATATTAACTATAAACCAGAAAGGATTTTAGTACGTAAACAAACCAGCTAATGACCTTAAAGTTATGGAAATGCATTCACAGTCTTTTATTAAAATACTTTACAAAACCAGAACTGAGGAGAGGGGAAAAATATGAGGAAATGTTTGATTTAAGAAAGCTTGACCAAAAGTTAAAAAGAACACCCTGACATGAAGTCATTTAAGAGACGGCTGTTTGTGAAATATGGCATAGGTAGAAAATGCCTTTAAGGAGTCCTCACGTTTTTCAAAAAGACATTTCATTTTTTCTTTCAATTGATGGTTTAAAGCTGGTTATAAAGTCCTGTGGTTCTTCTCGAGTCCTTCTTGTGTCCTTGGTAAAACTTAGTATATAACGTTTTACATTATTTGGCATTCATCCTCCAGAGCGCCCCAAATCAAAGAAAACTAAATCCTGTTTTAAATTCTTCATGTTTTTCTCTCCAACAGCCTCCCTACACAATTTTGTTGTTTTCTGTTTCACCGTTATCATCCACACACAGTGTCTGCGAGGCCCGAGTTTTCTCCTCAAAGGACTTAAAGTAATCCTGACAGTTGCCAGTTGCTCAGCTACAGGAGATGTTTTTTCACTCAGGCCAACGACTGAAAGCATTGCTGTGAGTGATACTAACTGGCATCCTTTGCAAGATGGATGCTGTGTGTGTGTCTTTGTGTGTCTTTGTGAAAAGACTGAGACAGTGGGTTGGCTGCAGCTGGCCAAAAAAAGAGATTATCAAATTAATTGAGTTATTTAAGCGAGACAAAAGATGTGACAGGCGCATTGTGCTTCATTTAATTGTTGCAGTTGGATCATTTTAAGCTCAGGTGATTCTGCTTTTGTCCTGTGATTATTATCCACACTGTGTGCATGACCCAGCTAAATTAATAATAAAATCGGTGACCCTTGTATCCTCAATATAAAGCTGATTTTAACATGGTTTGAATAGTTTCTTTTTGTACAACAGGCCAGGCTAAAGGTAACTGCGTGTGGAGCTCCAAGTTGGTGCGCCTCTTTCATGTTATAATGAAAATGTGTTCACCCTAATCCCGTCTACAGGCTCTCATAAGCACACGAGTGTTTTCCCAGTTATGTATGCATGCCACATGTTCTCAGCATACATTGTGTGGTGAAAGCGTGGAGGGGATTGAAAGGGTTACGTGGTGTCAACCGGAGGGAGGAAAGCGGGAGGCGCAAGCAGCGTTTCCCCATAAAAGAACAAGACCCAGCAGGTAATCGGATTAAAACTGGTTTCATTCAAATTGAGGCTTTGGAGGGCTGTTGCTGCACTCGGTCACCGGTAGCCGTCCACAGTGGACCTCCTCACTCGCAGGGAAGTAAGGAAAAGTAAAGAGACACAGCCAACATGCCTGTTGATCTGAATGGATATTGGAAAATGATTTCCAGTGATAACTTTGAGGAGTACATGAAGGCTCTTGGTAAGTTTGTAGTCAGTTTGTAACTTTAAAAAACATGAATAATCTTTTAGTAGTCTGAAAAAGTTTGAGATTTACATCATTGTAGAGCTAGACTGTTGTAGACCACACATTTATACACAATGGGAGAATGCATGTTTGTTTTGAGAGCACCTTTTCTCGTTCACTGTCACCACATGATTGAAAAACACTTACAAATTTAGACTTGAACGTACGTCTAACTCAATATCCTCTTTCTTATGGTCCTTCCTCCTCTTTTGTTTTTGTCTTTTGACAGATGTAAATGTCGCCATCAGGAAAATTGCCAACCTGCTTAAGCCTGACAAAGAAATCACCCAGGAAGGGGACCACATAATCATCAAAACCCTTAGCACCTTCAAGAACTACAATATGGACTTTTATGTTGGCAAAGAGTTCGAGGAGGATTTGTCAGGAGTGGATGACAGGAAATGCATGGTGAGGATGTGGAGTGGTGTATTTAGGGGGATTGAATTCAAGATTTACTGCTGTTTTGAAGCACAAATTTAAACTGTAGAGCTAAAATGACATTGCTTTGAGTTAAAGGACATGTTGCTTTGACACATCTCTCATTGCAAACCCCATGATTAATTGTTTTGGTGGCACCCTTACAGAATACAACAAGTACAACGGTGTGCAGGGTTTGGCCATATTATAAGAAATTCCACAGACTTGCAAAAGTTTCCTCAAACTTTTAACACACTTCTCTATATTTTAATGTATATTATAAGTCAGATACAGCCAGAATAGACAGACTCCCATTTGTTGAATCTGAAATAATCACTGGGTTAATAATGAGAGGTTTTCTTAAAGTAGTGGAAGCAGCCTGGCTCTCTGCTGACATGTGTTCAAGTCTGCATCACAAGTTGCTGAATTTGAATAAACCCCTCTTGGGTGCATCATGTTTTATGTTACGTTTCATTCATGACCTTTGACCTCATGCAGACCACCATCACCTGGGAAGGAGACAAACTGGTGTGTGTGCAGAAAGGAGAGATTGAAGGCAGAGGCTGGACCCACTGGGTGGACGGAGACGAGCTTCATCTGGTGAGAAAACATTGGCTCCTGACAAGAATATTAATGGACACAATTTAGACACTTTAATCCAAATCCAGAACGCCTCTCAGCGCTGTATGTGCTGCGCATATATTTTTATGTGTGACGGACTCATAAATTGGCCTGAAAGCTGCAGCAGTGGTAATTCTGTGAGGTGCATGCACACAGAGAAACTATTCATAAAAGTTATGAGAGGTGTGCGGATGTGACTCATGCACGGCCAAATAAGTCTTATCATATCTGCATGAGGAAGGATCTCTCAAGTAAGAAAAGAAGGCCTTGCAGATTGCAACAACATGATTCAAAAGATTAGTATACACCGAGAGAGAAAATCCATCCAGATTTGCTTCTCATTCATCTTTAACCATTAGTGATCATTAGACCTCTGGTGCGATCTTGACTATTCCAATTAAATTTCTGTTGCAAAGACTTCATTAACTTTTTTCTTTTGAATACCTCTGTGAAGTTCACAGTGTGGCCTATTATGAAAGCATTAGCATCTTAAAAGACTTTAAAGTAATGACTAGCGCATTACCATTTTCATTGGCTCCGCATTATCAGATTTCCCTCTCTGTGATTACTGCTGTGAAAGCAAAGCTCAAATAATCTGCCAAATTATTGTGTTAAAATGATGCCAACAGATGTTTTTGATCAGCAGCCGTGAAATTAGTTATTAGTTGAAAGCTCCAAAGAGCTGGAGGAGGGTCTGAATGTGAAGCCACAGTACCCTCTGGTGGTGATATAGATATTGCAAAAGTGAACAAAAAGAAAAGTAATGCTATATATACACTGTCCTTTTCCACTTTACTATTGATTGAACAAGCCTTAGCCCAACCATCTATGACCAATGTTGCTTAGTCTGACCACTTTCCCTTTTTTTGTTACTTTAGGATTCAGTTAAAAGAAAAAAAAGATTTATTTTTTTTAAAGAAAATTAATTTTAATTAGAAAAATGAATGATCTACAATGTAAACTTTGTTATTTACTATGTGAGGAAAATTGGCTGCTGTTAGAAACATATTATCTTATCTGATTAATAAAAAGATGAAGGTGTGGTAAGTTATGCATTATACCTTTATACAAAGGAAAAAACAACACCTTTTGAATTTTGGGTTTAATAACACATTTACACATTAAAAATATATACATATATAAAGTGCCCCCACAATATGTACAGTCTATCTTAAAGGAAACATTAACTACTGTATAATATCTGTTTTCTTCTATTCAATAAACATATTTTACAATGCCAGAACAGTAAATATTCAGACATATAGTAGAAACTAGCTAAAATACTACTTACATTCTCCACTGTTGAAAATCACACTATTTCCTGTGTAATGTTCATCCTACATTGTACAACTCTTATCATCTACAGGTCTGTATACACTATAATATACATTGTTTACATGGCATATACATTCCCTACATTAGAATAAAAACACATAAATCACTTGAGATACTTTATCCACTTTCCAAAATATAGATATATTAAGGCCTAAATCGTACAACATTATTTACTGTACAACATTCACTTCCCTTCTACATAATCTACTCTAAATTATACATGAAATTTATAGTAAGCTATTTACTGATATATTCTCTGCTATTTAAAACACATTATTTACTTTGTAATCTACATCATCTGTCTTGCAGTATTTGTCAAATGCTGTCCCATGTTCATATATATATATATATATATATATATATATATAATTTACCATGCAATGTACATTATCTGCTGTGCAATAAAAAATACCTCCTATGCCGTCTTTAATCTAAACCGGTGAATTCCATGTCCTTTTTTTGTTTTTTCTTTTAGTCATGGTTTCATTCTCTGTTTTTATTTTTTTATTTTATTTTATTTTTTTTTATATCAAAACTTTAAATTGTCTTCTTTTGTTTTCAGGAGCTGAGAGCTGCAGGAGTCGTTTCCCATCAGGTTTTCAAGAAGACCTAAACCAGCCCCTACATAACTGGACGGTGACCAATTCTTAGATTGGCTTACAGAGTTACAACAGACAAATACAACTTCCCTTTCCAAGTTATGTGATATATAACTGCCTCACATAACTGCCTTCTGACTGAATTCTTGTACAGTGCGATAAAGGGCAGATCCAGCCGTGTATCATATATTATAATTAAATGCCAGGCTGTATATTGTGTGTCTCAGGGTGGTTTATCTGTTGACTAAACAAAATTAGGTGTTTAGGATGCATTCACACTGCTACTGTGATTTAAATTGATCTCATAGGTGAGCCTTGAAAACTGAGAAGTATTGGATGCAGTGATGCCAAGAGAGCAGAGATAATACAAATTGAAACGTTGACCCCATGTAAGTTCTTTGAATGATTTCTATAATGACCATTAAGTGTGTTGGGGGGTTTAAATCTCTTAGTCTTGCTGACAAAATGGATATCAGATGTACATACACCCAAATATTTTCCTAGTGTCTTTGAGACATTGATAGTAAAGTGAAGAATCAATAAAGTAAGCAGTGCAACAAAATGTTGTTGTTTTTGTCTTTTTTTTGTTTTTATCAGGCTTGTTCAATACACAAATCAAAGTATTTATCTGAGTTTCACAAGCTAATAAAACAGGTTTGAGGCATTCTCTCTCTCTCTCTCAGAATGCCTCTCCAGACAGCACTGCGACTCTGAGGTTCTGAGGACTTCTTTTTGAGGATTTTAGAGAGGACTGAAGCCCGCAGTGCTTCAGTCAGACAGCTGGAGCCACGCTGTGCTCTGAATCAGCTAATCTGTCAGCTCACTTTGTGCATCACCGTTACCAATCAGCCCGTCGATATAAGCTGTCCAGCTCACTCACTCAGTCTTTGCTGCTGCTGCTCAGCCTGCTGTTCTGCCTCCATCCTCTTTGTGCCATTCACAACCCGCCACCTGCCTGGTGTTTATACCTGCAGGTTCTGTTTATTTATGGTCCTTAAGCGGGGTATTATTGACTGCACTCTGCCTCTGGCCTGAGGTGGCTATGGAAATTATGTGCTCAGGAAGGGGTCCAAATGGAGTCTGACGCTGCAGTCAAATGTGCATTTATTCTCCTAAAAGAAAAGCCTTTGACAGGTGGTGATTGTGAGTATTAAAGTTGATGACTCATTTCTTCTTTTTGTAAGAAATCAGGCAGGGCAAGAGCTCAAGCTGTTTGAAGGTGTGGCCTCAGCTGAGCAGGAATAAAATTATGGTTGTTTTTATCCACTAAATCAGCAAAGTTTCTCTTAAACCCCCAGTTCAAATACAAAAGAGGTTAAAAAAAGGCATTTCATATGCATTTCAACTGAATTTAAAACCACCTAAAGCCCAAATCCTTAAAAGCGTTCTAACCACACAATGTAGTGTTGTATGCACATTTCTATGAGCATCAAAACGAATCAAAAATAAGCCAATGCAACAGGTGCGCAACTGATCCTGCAACACTATGATCAATTTAATAATGCAAGTCCATGAATTAATTCAGAGATGTGTTATTTAACTATCTTTGGATCACTTTAAACACTTGAAAGCATGGTTTACACCGTTCTCTGTGGATTCTTTCTACATGTGCACTTCTTTTAAAACCTGTGTGTGGAGTAGATTTGCAGACTATGTGTCATTAAACTCGAGTTGTTTTGGGGTGTTGGATGCCTTTAATTTATTATTTAACAATTAGGGGTTAAAACAGTGAAAACCTTAAGGATTAACCTTTAAATAACAATGCTATATTTGGTCATTTTTTTATTACTAAATTTAAGATAATCTGCATAGCGCACTGTAAAAAAAGAGTTCTTACTTTTTAGTAACAGTGATGCTTTTGGAATACACACCCAGCAAAGACATTAAAAAAGCAGTAAAATATATAATTGACACTACTTAGTTTGGACTTCAGAATAGGACCTGAAGCTTGCAGCGCAAAAGTGTGTGGACTAAAAAATAATACGTTCACTCTGTAGCAGGACCAAACATGTTCAGAAATCTGTACCAAGTTAAAGTTAATATTTTAAATGGACCATGGTTCGTTTCTGTTTTAACTTAAGCTGTATGAGATAAACTCAAGTATGACGTTTCCAAAGAACTCCTGATGTGTTTTAGGTTATGAGAATAGTCTGTTATTTGACGGTCTTTTAAAAGTCATTTTTGATGGGCAAGGATTGAGAAAAAAAAACAAAAAAAAAAAACTGCTCACTGAATTTTTGGGGCACACATTTGTGTTTGAGCATGAAAGTGACTGAACTTGGTCTGGCGGCTCCTACCGTGGGTCCGATAAAGTCTTTGCCCAACTTTAATAAATTTCACAAATCCTGAAATATTAAACCCTCAAAATAGTCAATGCAACTAGTTCACTTTTTGTTATAAGATGAGACAACTTATCATTTTTACAGTGTCATTTAACAGAGCAGTTATCTGAAAATAATAAACACAAAGTTATATTCACTTTATGGACAGTAATTACATTAAATAGTTGCATATTTGTTTGATTCAAGAATTCTTTTTAAGAACAGGACCAGTTGAACTTCAGTAACCTCCACACTGAGTGTTCAGGTTTTCTGGTTTAGTTTAAACTTGCCACAGAAAAAAGGTCAAATAGAGAGCATACACTGTTGGCAGGAGTTACAAAATAGCTTTCCCTGTCTGCACATTGTACATCAGCCATCACTGTAGTGTCTGTGTGTGCTCCTGTAGGAAAGCTCTTGTGATTGGTGTCACATATACCAATTGCTACCTCCCCCAATGGCGATCTACAGAGAAAAGGTTGAGTTTGCCCCCTCCCCCTCCAAAACAACTGATCCTGCCAATCCCCTTCAAGCTGTAAACTCACTTATCAATAGTTCTCTGCCCTCATGCCCTCTGACTCATTTAAAAGGAGGATAACTCCCTGCACCTTCCCCCGACCAACACTTGTCTAAAGTCTGCACACAGCAGTGTCACCAGCTGCCACCATGCCTGCAGACTTCAATGGAAGGTGGATACTGGAGACCAGTGAGAAGTTTGAGGATTATCTGAAAGTCTTGAGTAAGAAACTTTTAATTTCAGTCAGAGCTCTTCTAATTATGTCTTCAAGGAGTGTGAAGGGGGTTGTGACGACTCGGGGGACCATTGCAAGAATAAGAATCATCCAATTTCATGCCCATTAATTATTTTTTCTGACCCTGTGTTACTGTGCGATCCTATCGGGAGCTAATGCAAATACATTTTACTTGAGATATCTTAAAACTATTTTTTAAAGCTCCACCGTCTTGTTTTCAACTGACTCCGAATTTTCCTACACTTTTGAAATTTTCATGCACTCTTGACTTTATAATTTTTTACTGTAGATGTAAAGCTAGATTACATTTGCAGGGTTAAACCTAACGATAAAGTTGAAAGTGATCCAAACTTTTAATGCAGCCTTGTTTATTATTAAATATACTTAGTTTGTGTTTGATAAACTGGATATTCTTAAAAAGAAACACGTTCAAAACCTTTTTTTTCTGTTCTGGCTCCAGATATTGACTTTGCCACTAGAAAAATTGCCATCTCCCTGTCTCAGACCAAAGTAGTTGCTCAAGATGGAGACAAGTTTGACTTCAAAACGCTGAGCACCCTGAGGAACTACGAGCATTCCTTCACCGTCGGGGTCGAGTTTGACGAATACACCAAGGGGCTGGACAACAGAAATGTCAAGGTGGGTTTACCCCACACTCACAGGTGGTGAGGGTCCATGATAGTTTTAGTTATCAGATGAGTTAATATTTCTCTTTTTTTCTAGCTGCTGCTGATAATGAGGCTGCTGATAATCAGGCTGCTGTTATCTCAGCGTGCCAGGGGCAAAGATTGGTCTGTGGTCTCTGTGGGCAGAAATCTACAGTGGTGGGCTGATAAAAAGACATGAAGCTCAGAGGACACACTGTTATAGATGTCACAGTGAATGCTATCCGATTTAGGACTTTTGAATGAAAAAGCCAGGTCTAATTGGTGTGTTTGCATCTTAGCGCCATATAGCGTTTGTACATTTTTGTTTCATGAAATGATTTTGATTTGTGTTACCTGAAGACATTAAACACATGTCATTACTAAGTCATATGGAATATAGGACAAATGGAGGAGACAGT
This sequence comes from Xyrichtys novacula, assembly GCA_962446985.1. Classification (NCBI taxonomy): domain Eukaryota; kingdom Metazoa; phylum Chordata; class Actinopteri; order Labriformes; family Labridae; genus Xyrichtys; species Xyrichtys novacula. The sequence continues at coordinate 12,175,115 of OY660877.1, forward strand.
TAAACTGACTTATTATTAAGAAGAAAGAGGCTGCTGAGGCTTAACTACAGTGTACCAGATCGGACAAAATGGCATACACATGAAAAATCATTCGTCATTTTTGGATTATATCTTTTTAAAGTTTGATCTTTGGCTTTTGCATGTATTGAATGGAGCAGGAAACCAGGACAGAGAGCAGGGAATGACATGAGGTAAAGGGTTGCAGGTTAAAATCGAAACCTGAGCCACCCACTGAGTGGACCACAGTCTCTACACATAAGCACCTGCCTCAACAACCACACCAGACCAGTCCCTCTAACATTGGTTCTGGAATGAATTATAGTTAACACTGACAACTTTGGCAATAATGAAAGGTCTTGTGAGGAGGTTTTAGTTGATACTGAGAAAGACTTAAAGTGAGATGACATAATAACATTTTGTCACATTTTCTATGGCAAAGAAGTGTTGGGAGATAGAGTTAAACAAGGCAGGGTGAGATTTTTTTTTTTTGTCAAGAAACACAGCTTACACCTAAACAGGATCAAATCAGCAAAGAGACAAAAGGTACAGGATTGATCCCTGGGGCACCAAAATTGGCACAAATCAAAAAGTCTGCAGGAGCTTGGAATCGTACAATTGAAATACAGGTGAAAATAAACCCTGGGAGCTGTGTTGTCCGGGAAGAGGGGAAAGATCAGAGCAATTAGAACTGATAACTGAGAGATTTGAGAGTGGTGCCACCTCGCCTGGCATAAGGACACCAGGGCAACCCTCTGAATTATATAATGAATTTACCTTTTACTCTATGTCGTCTGGTAGAGTTTGGTGACCTGGGAGGGGGACAAACTGGTGTGTACTCAGGAGGGAGAGAAGTCCAACCGTGGCTGGAAACACTGGATTGAAGGAAGCAAACTCTACCTGGTGAGATTATTGTACCTACCTTGAAAGTAAGACTTTTTTTTCTAATTATTCCTCTTCTACGTCATGATAACAGATTTATTTTTCCTTCCAGGAGCTGACGTGTGAAGATGTAGTTTGTCTTCAAGTATTCAAGAGAAAAGAGTGAATGGTTAAACCTCTGTCCCTGTTTTTTAGGTCTTTGTTTGCCCCCTGTTGACATGTTTTCCCTCCTCTGTATATCAAATGAATAAAGGTGCTTTTCAGATAATGTATGGTGTTGAGTTTGTGTAGAGACAAATTTGCAACAATAATGAATAAACTTTTAGTTTAACACAGTTTTAACAAAACAATTAACTTACAATGTAAGTAGTTTCACTTCAAATTATGTCAGCCACATTGAATTTATTTGCATATTTTAGTACGCAATGGCTGTCACCATCTGATGGAAATATATGATGCTTAATAGGGAAGTTTTCATATTAAATGGGAATAAACTAAATCGAAAAAAATATACTCAGGTTATCATCTGTATACTTATCATCCAAAGAAAAATAGAAAATATGTAGAGTAGAGGGTAGGGGAAGACATGCAGTGAATGGTCGTGGCTGGGAATTGAACCAGTGGCCGCTGCAAGGAGGACTGTTGCCTCTGTATATGGGGGTGTAAGTGTACCTGCAGTGCCCATGGGTCCCACCCAATCTGTAGTCCCAGGATGAGCAACACATACTGAACAAAAATCAAGAATTATGAGAGAGAGAGAGAGAGAGAGAGAGAGAGAGAGAGAGAGAGAGAGACACGTGGTTTGCTTACATCTTGACATCATGGATTGATGACTCTCCTTTAATAAGCATAATAAACTTTATTATGAAAATGAAATACATTTAAAAATCTTCCAGGTCAGATTTACTGTGCAGGTTAAAAAATGCAATTTTCTGGAAAAAATGGGGGGAAGCAAGTCCAGCAGGTGGCACCACACAAAGATCAAGGAGGAGAAAGTTTGCTGGTTCTCCTGAAGGGGATGAGACTGCGAGGTGCATGGCGGAGAGGAAGAGAGGAGGTGACCACAAAAAAGTTCAGCAAATGCGAAACATCACTTTTAATAAATACCTGATAGATTTAGCAAGATTAAAATAAATCTGAAAATCTTTCTTGGTGCTACATGAGTGAAATAGCCATGTTCAGTACTACTTATTATCCTCTGTTGAGTCTGGATAAGACATGGAGGAACCACTATAAGCATTATTTTCCATTACATTGTAAATATACTACTGGCTACAAAATTAAACTCAGTGTTGTTTAATGTAAATGTTATCTAGGTGTTGTTAATGAAAAATGATTAAAAATAAAGGACAAAAAACAATGTAGTAATGATGAGAGTGATTTATTATTAAGTGATAAAATAATTCCACATGCCTATAAAATTAATTAACATTTTCAAATCACATTCATTTCCTAACATTTTTAAATCGACCATTAACATAGATTTTCTGAAATTGTTATTTTATATTTTCAAATGTCTGATGAGTATAAGAAAGCGGAAAAAGACTGAAAACTCCATCCTGCAGCTGATTGACCCTGAATAACATTTCGGTCAGCTCGTGTCACGTCACCACTTTTGCAGCGTAGTTCTCGCGAGATCGAGTTTCAGGAACTTCCACGTCAGTATCATCTAGTGCTCTTGTTCACTGTAATCGCAACATCCCGTCTGCTACTGTTCACAACACATTTAAAGGATCTTGTTGGGACAACACGGGGATTAAACATGGTAAGAAGCATTTAAAACACTTACTTGCATATTTCATTTACCTTTATCTGATCGAGAAATCCTCTTTAGCGGCCTTTAAACAGAGGAAATGAATGATGTATCCTTGGGGATAGCTTAGCGGCTAACCAGCTTCAGCTCGCTTAGGAGCTTGTAGCTAACTGATATTGATACTTGTAATACTGACTGTAAATACCCTTCATGTGTGTTCATATTTGCTTTCAGTTAGTTGTCAAATTGTATATGAGGAGATTTAATGTATCAGAATCCATGGGATATACGTGGCTAAGCGTTAGCATGTCAGTCATAACTGCTCCCGGTTTTACATTGGTTAAAATGACGTTTCGCCATCATTCATTGTACTCTTAAAATCACTTATAGTAAAGGTTTAAACAAAGTAAAGCTGAGATCTATGTTGTTTCTTTAGCCTCTGAGGCTGGATATCAAGCGGAGGCTGACAGCCAGGTCAGACCGAGTCAAGAGTGTGGACCTTCACCCGACTGAGCCATGGATGCTCGCCAGTCTCTACAACGGCAGTGTCTGTGTGTGGAACCACGAAACACAGGTACGATCCGAGTCAAAGAAGCCCACCTGTACAAATTACACCCACACAGTACTGAAGGACTGCTCAGTTTGAAGTGTGTTAATCCTCAATGAAAGATGTGTGACATACATTAGAGAAGTTATGATGTTTGATACACTTATTAAGTCAATAATCTTCTTTTTGTAGACTCTTGTGAAGACCTTTGAAGTGTGTGATCTCCCTGTAAGAGCCTCAAAGTTCGTGGCGAGGAAGAACTGGGTCATCACTGGCGCTGTGAGTTATTTTGATGGGATCACAACTGTGACAGCTGTTTCCATTACGTCTGCAGTTTCATGTTTCATATTGTATAGGACTGTGTGGACTTCAGTGCTTTAATGTTGTATTTATCAAGAGCAGTGTGAAGTCACACTTTTTTTCTTTCACATTAGCAGCATTTCCACCTAATGGTTGAATTTGCAGTATCAATTGATCAGTGAAGTTGTGCACCCTGATTCATTTTGACTCTTTATGTACATGTTTATTTACATCTATGGATCCTTTTGGGTGTTATTCAGGTGTTAAGGGTTCGTTTTATCAGGATACAATCTTGTCAAAACAGGTACTTAACAAGATAGGCGCAAAAGAAAAGGGGGTTGGGATGATGAAATATTATGTGTAACCTGATGTTAATGTTATTTTATAATTAACATCACTGACTTGCGGCTAATGTTTTTCATAAGAACTATTTTTTTTTTTGCAATGAAAGTTTGCTGCAGGCTCACATAAGGTGCCATACAGTTGCCGTCTTTGCCAAATAACTGTCCTGGACACAACTTCAAAATAAAGCATTGTTGTGTGAGGGGGAAAAAAAGGGGGGGGGTCTCCACAGGAAAAAAAAAAACTAGACAGATCAGGCCCTTGATTTGAAAGCATCCCAGTAGTGTTTTCATACTAGATTTTCATGTTTTTTTTTTTTAACATATATATAGCTGATACAAAGCCAATACAAACCTCAGCTGATCATTTTTCTCTGGATTTTAATTGAGATCTACCTACTCTTTCTAATTTGGGGGGTTACAAAACATATGAGACTCACTGCTCACATCTGCAAAATGAATGGTTGGAATATTAAAATACATGCTGAAATGAAAAGCCACTCCAGATCTGTCACACAGCCAACAAGCTTTCTGAACCTGAGAGTACAGTTGGCTATGAAAACATGAGCAAGATCAGAGTTAACTATATCAACTTCACTGAACCAAACCAGACCACTTTGAAACACAACGATTTAGGCATCTATCCTGATTGCATAGTTGTGTGTTAGCTTGTATGATTTTTGTAATTATTATGAATTCTCTGTCAATTTTTTTGCATTACAAACGTCTGTTCAGCTGATACTTTAACATTTAATTCTCCCTGCTTAGGATGACATGCAGATCCGTGTGTTCAACTACAACACCTTGGAGCGGGTCCACATGTTTGAGGCCCACTCTGACTACATCCGCTGCATTGCTGTCCATCCAACCCAGCCCTACATCCTCACCAGCAGTGGTACGCTAGGAAAACTCATGATATTTTCATTGATATCACACTCCACTCCACTAATCTTTAAAACCACAACAGTCTTCTCAGATGCAAACACATTATTGCTCATTCAAATGCATGAATCAAATCTGTTTTGTGTGCAGATGACATGTTGATCAAGCTGTGGGACTGGGAGAAGAAGTGGTCGTGCAGCCAGGTGTTTGAGGGTCACACTCACTATGTCATGCAGATTGTCATTAACCCCAAGGACAACAACCAGTTTGCAAGCGCTTCACTGGACAGAACAATAAAGGTACAAAATGTTTTACTGCAAGAAGGCAGACACTGTTGACACCTAAATCTTACAACAGAACTGAAGCTCCTTTAGTATCCAAAGATTAAACTCACTCTGATTCTACAAACGTTTCAAGTTAAATGTCTTATAAGTGCATCTGTCATGTTCTCTGTGTTGTTCCAGGTTTGGCAGCTTGGCTCTTCGTCCCCTAATTTCACTTTGGAGGGTCATGAGAAAGGAGTCAATTGCATCGACTACTACAGTGGAGGTGACAAGCCCTACCTCATTTCAGGGGCTGATGACCGCCAAGTCAAGATCTGGGATTACCAGGTAAGGAAACTCAATAATATTCTACATTTGCTTTTATTTAAAGCCAATAAGGCCTCTAAAAGAAATTAAGGTTTAAAAAGAGAGTATTAGTGTCAATATGTAAGACTTTAATCTGCTACATTCATTCCGTCAGCACCCGTTAGCTTTATTTATGAATGTTGGGATATCTTTCTCTGTGTGCTGTAGAACAAGACCTGTGTGCAGACTCTGGAGGGCCATGCCCAGAATGTCTCTTGTGTCAGCTTCCATCCTGAGCTGCCCATCATCATCACTGGATCAGAGGATGGTGAGTATGAAACCGACTCACTTTTTCCTCTTTACAGCCCCCCTCTCAGAATTAATCAAATCTTTTTATGTTTCCTCCTCTGCCTAAAGGTACGGTGCGTATCTGGCACTCAAGCACTTACCGCCTGGAGAGCACCCTGAACTACGGCATGGAGAGGGTGTGGTGTGTGTGTGGTCTCAGGGGTTCCAACAATGTGGCACTGGGTTACGATGAAGGCAGCATCATCATCAAGGTGTGCAAAAGATAGTTTGTGTAAAAAGTGGCTGACAAAGAATATATTTCTCCAAAACCTCAATGATCAATACAATGTTACATCAAATACCTCATTTTAAAAATTCAGGTGGGTCGAGAGGAACCAGCCATGTCTATGGACACAAACGGAAAGATCATCTGGGCTAAACACAGTGAAATACAGCAAGCCAACCTAAAGGCAATGGGTGATGCTGAGATCAAGGATGGAGAGAGGCTGCCATTGGCTGTTAAAGACATGGGCAGCTGTGAGATTTACCCCCAAACTATCCAGCATAACCCCAATGGACGGTAGGAATACCCTCGCCTAAGGCCTTTTAATGAACTTACATAAAGATCTTTGTCAAAGCAGCTTTCTCACTCCTCTTTAATGTGGCAGGTTTGTTGTGGTGTGTGGGGATGGAGAGTACATCATCTATACTGCCATGGCTTTGAGGAACAAGAGCTTTGGCTCTGCGCAGGAGTTTGTCTGGGCACATGACTCATCAGAGTAAGTGTGTTTTTAAATATTTCATCTTCATTATAGGTGAGATACTTCTCTACTTTACTGACCTGCTATTCTAATTTTATTTTTCAAACAGGTACGCCATCAGAGAAAGCAACAGCATCGTCAAAATCTTCAAAAATTTCAAAGAAAAGAAATCTTTCAAGCCTGACTTTGGAGCTGAAGGTAATATAGATGTCGCTTTGCTGCAGACTGGAAGTCTGAAGACAAACTCTGACTGTGCACTTGACTGGATCTTATCTCATTTCTCCCGCAGGGATCTATGGAGGTTTCCTGCTCGGGGTGAGGTCAGTGAATGGCCTGGCATTTTATGACTGGGAGAACACAGAGCTGATCCGTCGCATTGAGATCCAGCCAAAACACGTAAGACATCAGATAAATGCAGTGTGTAGATATTTCTCAGATGACATATATTAATCTTTTGTGCATATTTTCATTTTTGTGTATCTTTCTGTGACTATGTAACTAAAAGCAGTTCTTTGCTTGTTGAAGTTGTAAAAGCTCTGCATGACAATGTTTGATTTAAAGTCAACCAGAGGCACTTCTAGTGAAACCTCATTTTACCTCTCTGTGTCCAGATCTTCTGGTCAGACTCTGGCGAACTGGTGTGCATCGCTACAGAGGAGTCCTTTTTCATTCTGCGTTACATGGCAGATAAAGTCACTGCCTCTCAAGAAAACAATGAAGGAGTGACCGAGGATGGTATTGAAGATGCCTTTGAGGTGAGTGTTGGTGCTAGTCTACACATCCCTTCTTAGGGGTGCAATTTATTAATGTCATTTTGTACGTTAAGTTACATGTTGGCCGTTATTTAAGAGCTGTTGATTGTGGTTTATACCAAGAGGACTGTACTTCATAGCATATTTTACTCAACCATCCCTCAGAAGTTAACATTTTTCCTCCTTTAAACCTTTGCATCCTTGTTTCTTGATTACAGGTCCAGGGAGAGATCCAGGAAATCGTGAAGACTGGACTCTGGGTTGGAGACTGCTTCATCTACACCAGCTCTGTGAACAGGCTCAACTACTTTGTAGGAGGAGAGATTGTCACTATTGCCCATCTGGACAGGTACAAACACAAAAAGGATGGCTTGAATATAAGTGATCAGGTGCTTTATAAGTGTGTTTGATGCTTGCTCTAGAGGATACTAGATCTGTTTCAACTCTTTTCATCTCTTTGCAGAACAATGTACCTGCTGGGTTACATACCCAAAGATGACCGCCTGTATCTGGGAGACAAGGAGCTCAACATTGTCAGCTACTCCCTGCTGGTGTCTGTCCTTGAGTACCAGACTGCTGTCATGAGAAGGGACTTTGGGATGGCCGACAAGGTGCTACCCACAATTCCGAAAGAGCAGCGGACCAGGGTGGCTCATTTTCTGGAGAAACAGGTTAGAAAATACAGCGGAACTTCAAACCCTTTAAAGTAAACAAGAAGGAGTGTCATATTTTTTTCTCCTTAATGTTCTCAGGGATGTATATACAAGCTTGAATCATGTTGATTAAAGTTGCTTCTTTGTCTTATCAGGGTTTCAAACAGCAGGCTTTAGCCGTTTCCACAGATCCAGAGCACAGGTTTGAGCTTGCATTACAACTTGGGGAGTTGAAGATTGCCTACCAGCTGGCCGTCGAAGCTGAGGTAAGAGATTGCTTGCTGGCTCTTCTATATCATATCTCATTTTCCTCAAACATGACCAGAGAACTTCGAAAGGTATTTTTGAATCTTTTTCCTGCACATTTGTAACCCTTTTTTTATTGTAACCTCTGCAGTCGGAACAAAAGTGGAAGCAGTTAGCCGAGCTGGCTATCAGTAAATGCCAATTCGGCTTGGCCCAGGAGTGCCTGCACCACGCCCAGGACTACGGAGGCTTGCTGCTTCTTGCCACAGCCTCTGGTAATGCCACTATGGTGGGCAAGCTCGCCGAGGGGGCAGAGAGGGACGGCAAGAACAACGTGGCCTTCATGACCTACTTCTTACAGGGGAAGTGAGTACTGGGAGACTGCGTTGGTAGTGACAATAGAGGGGTCATAAGGGAACAGATATGTATGGATCAGTTGCAGTATGTGTTGAACTTTGTAATTTTTCCATATTTCCTTTCCTCCACAGGCTGGATCAGTGTTTGGAGCTCCTGATCAGGACGAACCGATTACCTGAGGCAGCTTTCCTGGCTCGCACTTACCTGCCCAGTCAGGTGTCCCGTGTAGTTAAACTATGGAGAGAGAACCTGGCAAAGGTTAACCAGAAGGTCAGTTATTGTGTGCTAATAATGAGAGGGGGGAGGCATGTTTTTTATCACAATAAAAAAACAATCTTTCTGTGTTTTTGTTATTCATAACATACTGTATCTTCCTTCCAGGCAGCTGAGTCTCTAGCAGACCCCACAGAGTATGAGAATCTGTTCCCAGGGCTGAGAGAAGCCTTTGCAGCTGAGCATTACCTGCGTGAATCCTGCTTAGGAACCACCAGGCCTGCCACAGATTATCCTCTTGTTACGGTAAATTGTTGACATTTAGAAATGCTGCACAGGAAACATTTTTAGAGTTGTATCTCAATCATTTTTCTTGTATTTGAACGATTCCCCCCTGTATTTTTTCAGCTCAATGAAGACAGGAATATTCTTGAGGAGGCTCAGGGATATGAGCCCAAGGGAACCTTCACTCCTCTTGTTGCCAAGGTTTGTTGGATTATCCCTCCATTTTTATTTCAACAACTTTTGCTATTTTTCACTAGGGTTCCAGAAAACTAAAAGACCACAACTTAAGTGTACTCAAAACTGTAACTCACACTACCTTGACTTTTTTCCTGACAGACTCAAGATAACGAGGAGTCTGTGGCGGCAGCTGTTGTTGCTGCAGCACCAGCCGCAGCTGTGGCGTTTTCACAGCCTGAGCCCGCTGCTCCTACATCAGTGGACAAAGAGGAGGAGGAGGAGGAGGAGGAGGAAGAAGAAGAAGAAGAGGAAGAGGAAGAACAGGAGGAAGATGCTGCACAGTCACAGAAAGATAAGGTCTGTGATTACTTCTTGATTTTGGGCATGTTTTTCACCAATATGAAACAATACATAAAAGATTTTCAGGCATACAGTGGTTATAGTTACATCATTCACACAATAGAAGAGCTCAAATGTTTTTGATTTCAGTTTAAATTTACATTACAACCTGTTACAATATGAGTGTAAATGTTCTCAGCTTTACTTGTGTTACACAGTTGACAATAGTTAGATTTCAAATGTCACTTAATTTTTGAATTGAAACACTGTTCAAAGATAAAACCCAAATTTATCCATTGATTTATTTTCCTGCTAAAAACTTGATGTGCTGTATGTGTACATGTAGGTTCTGGATGAGCTGGAGGTCGACTTGGACAACATGGAGCTGGATGACATTGATACCACAGACGTCAACCTGGATGATGACTTTCTAGATGATTAAGACCTGCGTGACCGCTCTGCTCTGCTCTCACCAGAGCTTATTTAAAATTCAAAAGAGACCAAACCCCCTTTCCCTTTTTTCTTTTTGTACTTGTACGTAATAATATTATATTGTCATGTGACAGGGGTCATGTACATGATGTTCACAATGATCGCGGTGATGAAGATATGGCAAAGATTTTAACCCCAGAAAAAAAGTAGACACTTCATGTCTGTTTCCAGAACCTCTATTTTGTACTCCATTTATTGGTTGTTTGAAATACTCTCACTAACTCTCCATTGAGCAGTATGTTGTATTTACTTTTGGCTTTGTGTTACCTGTACTGGCAAATCAAAATTCATTCAGTTCAATAAAGTGCAGTAACTGTACATAATTACAATTGACCAGAGTGTTGCATACTATCTCAATTAAGAAAAGCATTTTTTTTCTATATGACTATATGACTAGTTACTTCATCCACATAAATGCAAACACATGTCTTGTAATCAAGAAACAAGCCTCACATTAGGAATCGGGGTTGAACCTTTCTTGGAACTCATTTAGATGGACTGAATCGCTAGAATCAGTTCACTAAAAAGATTTGTTCAAAAGATTCAACGAATCATTCAGGGTTTGGCGGGAGGAGCCTGCGACTCTGACCTCCTGAACTGATACACAGCTGAATGGTTCAGGATTCACTTCAATGCATAGCTTCTGGGACCAGGGGATGAGAGTGTTTGGCTGTGTTGCTTTGGCAAACCGGTTTGTAAAAATGAACTTGTTTATAAGTCATGATGTTTTAAGTGTACTGTCCCATGGTATGCTATTTATCAGGTCTGCTCAGTAAATTGGGCTCAGTGAGTGATTCGTTCACTAAATGTTGAGGAGAATTCACACCAAAAATGCACCATTCCCTCGCAAACCGCTGCAATGATAGAATGCTGCTGGTTTTATGCACTACTTGTTACATGCTGTGTCCCATTGTATGCAAGTTGTTGTGGTGGCAATTTAGCAGTAAAAAAAAAAAAAAGTTAGTTTTGTCTGACAAAAACAATTCCAGAGTTTAGTTCAATGTGTGATTCATTTACCAAGTGATTCAGGCGTCGGTGCATGCAGCCCCTCGTTTGCTGGCTACTCGCCTGGCAATGCTGTGTGCTATAGCAGCTGGCTGTTGACAGCTTAAGACTGTATATAGAATGGACAGCGTCTGTCTCCTTGCTGGGTGAAGCCACTCCAAGAACAGCACCCTCTGTTGATGGGTTGCAGTATAGGTCATAAATCCCGCCTCCGCCAGCAAAGCTTATGGAGCTGTGGACAAACTTTAGAAATTTATTACACAGAACATACATTTTTCTGCCCCCTGCTTGCGATGTTGACATGTAGTTAAAGTCCTATTTTTTTTGGGGAAGCTCCGTTATTAAAAGTTATTAGGGGGTTCATGTTTTCTTTGATTGACACCTGCTACAGCCTATTGGTATTCATGAATTGTGTAGCTCACCCGGGGATATGCTGTTTGAGCTGAACGTCATCACAGCGAATCTCGGCGACTCTCATCTTGAATGCGCATAACGTTACTGCGCAGCGCTGGTTTCAGGAAATGAAGAAAAATCCCAGAAATACTGAGAGCTTTTTGGCTTCAAATCCGTATACAGGCGGGAGGTGGAACCAAGTTGTCCATAGTATGGCTTAACTGGAGTGAGAAACGTTCGAATCACTTGAGGAAGTGATTCTGTTCAGTACGTCACTTAAAAAATTCGGTTCTTTTGAACGAATCGTTCACGAACGACACAACACTAACTGACTCACACATGCTGGTGATTCAGTGGTTACTATTCAGGCAAGTCAACCCCTGCAGTCTGAGAGTAATGATGAGTTAGAGCCTTAAAATTGGTAATAAACAGTAGAAGTAATTTAATCAAGTCCCTACACACGTATTTAGAGTAGACATAACCCGGGCTTTTACCTATAACTACAGTCTGTTTTATATGAAGATGGCCCCTCCTGTCGCAAGGGGCAATGCTCCTCTCTGTATGACCGCCTCCATTGACTCATGCACTGCGGCAGGGCGCTGCTGTCACTCTCCTCCTCTCCTGTGGATGGCGCCCCTTCGAGACGGGCTTCGACGATTCTGTACAGCGTCGTGTGCAACAAAGTACCGAGCTTGGCAGCTAGCGAGAGGAGAAAGCCGACCCCTTTCAGATTGTCATCTTTTCAACGTTTTGAACTTTTAACATTATCTGGAGTCTTCTAGCTCAATATCGCTCGTCTATAATCAACTAGGACCGCCGTTATTTCAGTTTTCGGACGGTATGTGGACCCTTTATAGAGGAGCAAGGTGCTTTTTTGAATAGCAGTGCAGGTTCAACATTTGCAAGCTGGCGTAAAGGAGAAAACCAGGACTGCGCTGCGTGTCGGTCAGCCAGGGAGAGCCGGGAGAACCAGCGCACAGCCGCCGCCAGCGCCACGGGGAGTCGGGGCCGGAGAGGGAGCCTGCCTGCCTGCCTGCCAGGCCCGCGGCTTGATGCACTCTGCCTGCGCCCCTTCAGCCGCAGTTCGAGATGGGGGAGACCAAAATTATCTACCACCTCGACGACCAAGAAACGCCGTATTTGGTGAAACTGTCGGTACCGGCGGATAAAGTCACTCTGGCAGACTTCAAAAATGTCCTCAAGAAGCCAAATTACAAATTCTTCTTTAAATCTATGGACGATGACTTCGGGTAACTATTTCAGGGTTTATTGTGTTTAAGCAAGCATCGGCAGCGTCTCTGCTGGAGTGTCTCTCCTTTTAGTGCAGCTGGATTTACGTTAACTGGGAGGTCAGCTCCGTCCAGCTGTCTTGTCATCGGGGTTAGCCTTCTTACCTGTCTGTCGATCCCCATCTATACATTACAGCCTCTTTGTTAGCTGTTAGCGGAGTGCTCGCAACGTTAGCAGGTCTGTTTAGCGTCCCGACCCCGTTTGTTTACATTGCTTGTGTGGCTAGCTTACATATCTTCCACGTCTTCGCTTTCTCTGACCAAGTTTGGTATTTAAACCCTGACAAAAGTCCTTCATAGCGTATTCACTTACTTCTAATATAGAGCCACCTCTTTAAAAACGCAGATATTTAGCAGTTACTATCAGTTAGTGTTGTCATTTACAGACGAATGTATGGGACGTTTGGTGCTAACAGGCTAACGTCAGAAGGTAAAGGGCCGGTTTGAGTTAGCTCGTCATTGAGTGCAGCAGGCCCCTGCTGTTGTTGTCTATTAGCCCAAGGAATGCAGAGTTGAACACAGGAATGCCCTGTTCATCACTCTGGCAGCTTTATGAGCATGTCCTTTTGTGTTAAACATGGCTGGAAAAGTAGACGTTTTATATTCCTCCAGGCTGTGTCCTATTCAGGGTGAAATGTGAGGGAACATGTACTTTTTCCAAAACATTTTAGCCAACTTTCCAAAGTTGTTTTTGGCTAAAAGCAAAACTAGGGTGGGGCAACAACTTCTTAACCTTTCCAAGTGGGATAGACATGTTTTGAAAGGACCCACAGCTATTTATGTTGCGAAGAGTGGAGGGATACTGTGTAAAAAAAGGATTTAAACCTGTACTCCAACCCATGGTATAGATCTAGCAACCTGTCCGATTAGAATAAACATTTTACCCCCTAGAATTAAAGAAAGCCCCTTTGAGCATTACCAATTCCCTCTTTCCCTGAAGGCACAGTTTATCGTGAAACTAGTCTGAGGTTGACCTGTCCCCTGTTGGCTGTGGGACTGTGGTCGTCAAGGTAACATCTGACACCTGATTCACTAAAGGAAACAGTCTGTCTGGGAGGATTTCATGGAAATTCACTCGATGTAACTGGTTGAAATGGTGACCGTTTGCACAAGGACACTTAAAATCTCAGCTTTCATCCATAAGAGCCCGGAAGTCTCCTTTTTTTTTCAACGCTATGGCACTCTTCCATACAATACCTTAACAAATTCATGCCAAACCTGCTTCAATGCGGTGACACTGGCCGTCCCTGATATTTTGTTTGACTGTGCAAAATTCGAAAGACTTCGTTTGTAGAGCTTTTGTGATCATCTAAATTTCCCAAGAAATGAATCTACACTGAGATTGAATTACACTTGTGCATGCTGACATTTTCCTTTTTTGTTTCCTTTGGTTGATTGGATATATTTTTTCTTGACCACTCTGGGCAGCAAAGTAACTGTGTCAACAGCAGACCATCATGGACAGTTTTGTTTTTACACAACAGTCAAATCTGAGCGTTCTGAAATGCAGTATTGTGTTTTTCTAGCAGTATGAAGAAAGGTAGCGAGTGCTATAAAATCTGCTTTTGTTTTCTCGATTGTCAGTGTCCGTCCTGGTTGTTGGAAGCACTGCCCAGCCTTAGATTTTATTGCCCTGAGAGTGCTTTCGTGTTAGTAAAGGCTTACTGAAACAGAGCTTTGTTCTCTTTACAGGGTGGTTAAGGAGGAAATATCAGACGACAACGCAAAGCTGCCCTGTTTCAATGGACGTGTGGTGTCATGGGTATGTTCCAAATACACCCTGAAGTAATTTTCTAATTTGTTTATTTCTTCTTTGTTTTCTTTTTTATGTTTTCATTGTATTCGTGTGGTATTTGGCAACAATAATTCCCATCTGTTAACCAGTGATCACAACCATACTCTGAGTCCGGGGAGATGCCTCCTGCATCTGTGTCATAATATTATTAACAGATAATGATCCATGTGGCAACAGACACTCATGCAAACTCCATTACACATTTGTTGCTTTGTATTTCTAAGTGCTTTCCAAAAGTTACAGTTGTAATAGTTCAAAGCTAGTGAAGATCAAATGTCATGTCTCTTCACATTTTAGACAAAACCTCCGACACATACATACATGTACTTGCATGTACGAACTCATTAAGAGGTTCCAAGCAGTAATTCTCCTGTCTTCACAACACAAGAGACATCTGGTTCCGGTGCACAGCCTCCCTTCCTCTCTTGTCCACATTGGAATTGGATTAGGAGCAAGTGAAATCACAGGATAGGAGGAAAATACCCCATAACAAAGAGCTTCACTGCATGTCATCTAACAAGAAGATTAAATCTCACAGGCAGGGGAGAAAAAAAGTTGAAAGAAAGAGTGTTCTGTTTCTTGAAGTGAAAGGCTGATGCACTCGGTTAATTTAGCACAGTGTGGTTGTGATTACAGGGTTTATTTGAGAGGCATCAACACGGTTTTGTCACTGGATGTGGGTGTTACAGCATGCACGTCCAGATGTGTCCATGTGTTGTTGTCTTCTTTTTCTAATCAGACAAATTACATAGTTTGTCTGGCAGTGGTTCAAAGCCAGTTTCAAACTATGTGATGTGTGCGTTTGTATGTGATTTGTTATCTCAGGGGTGTTGTGAAAATGTTCCACATACAACAAACTGATCCATGTCAAGTCCATTTGTTTTTCCCCTCTGTTCATCTGTTATTTCTGCGATTTAATGATTACTCTCTGGGGTCTGAGGGGCTTGGCTCACTATCATCACATCATAACATGCCAGGCCCACACAGTCTGGCCTGCTGGACTTTGTTTTGTCAGTTGACAAATAGATTTTGTCAGTCACAGTATATTTTACCCTTTATCTTTATTGTCACCTTTACTGTTATGCCATGATTATACCTCTCTTTTTTTGCAAGTTGAAGAAACCTCGGTGAAAAATATAAAATAAAACAAAAAAATTCATGTTATCTTAAGAATATTAAGATTGGCAATTTCTTTTATTCGACCACAAAAAAGATTTTTTTTCCCAAAGTGACCCGGCCAAGTAGCAGCACTGTTTACAACAACAAAAACGCAGCTATGCATGCCTCCAAGAAACATGACCATAATGCAAAAAACACATAATGAGAATAAGTTAAAACAAGTCAACCACTTTTTTTTTTAATGTACCAGCAGAACTTCTACAGCCAGATGTGCCTCCATGTCACTCAAAAATGCTTTTAAACTATCCAGTGAGAGCAGTTCCCAAAGTTTCAGGTGTTTTTTTAAAGTTTGTTCCAAGGAAAGCAAGCAGCAAACCTAAATTCCTTTTTCCTCAGTGCAGTTCTGACCTCTGGAAAGACAGAAAAGTCCCAGTGAGCGAAGATAATAGGTTTCTGTACTCTTTTATCAGATTAGAAGATTTGAAGGAAGCAGACCTATAGTAGACCTATGAATAAGACTACATTAGTGTTTTAATCTATAAGTAAGACTACCAGTCATCATATTTATTCAGCAAACAGCAACGAGTGAGAGTTTAAGATGTCTGATCTGTCAGCTCAGACAAAAGGCACATGTAAACAAGTTCTCATCATAATCCAGTACAGACAGAAAAGAGGAAGCAACCAGTCTCTTCTTTGATTTATGATGAAATCCGGTTTATGATTTTTTTGGGGGGTTCTTTTCATGTCCTGATGCAGTACAAAATAGTCTAACTGGTCTGGATGGGGCTCATTTTGATCATTGGGACACCCCCTTTGCCTGACTGACTCTGGTTAAAATCATGTTGAGTATATAGAGGGTCTATTACACAGGCAAAGAGTTCACTTTGAAACGACCCATCATTAAACACTTGTTGTTTTGAGCTTTTCAAATCAGACTATTGCACTGTCTCTGCTTGATTTAGATTCAAGGGGACTAACATGTCCAGACTTTGATCCATTGACAAAAAGACAATTGAAGACATTGCATAAGGACACTTTGTAGTTAACTCCAACTCATTACCCACTAATAAAAAGAAATGAGATTATTTAGCCCCAGAGTATTATACAGCCGAATACTGGAGAATTCCCAACATTTTGAGTTTGATGGATGTGGTGATGGTAGCGAGGAATGTGTTTCAGCTTGTGCCTGCTGTGTATGAAATGAAATCAGATTCTTTGCACTGGACAACCGAAGGCTTCTCATAGTCACACTAATTTTGTGCAAGCTTTGAAGCTTGTTTTTGCATGCACACCATGCGCATTCATGCTGCTTTTCCCAATATGGAAAACATCCAAAAATACCACAGCACTCAAAAGCCATGGCAGATTTGGTAAAAAAATACGTTTTTGAAAAAGCATGACTAATGTTCACAGGAATGCACTCAAGGTAAACAGGGGGAAATTATGGAAATATAAACAGTTAAGTAATGTAATGGTAGATTTTGACCACTTATACAAACCCCCCTGGAACTGTCATGGTCCAGTGGATGCAACTTTTTCCCACACACTGGTAACTTAGGCAACACTGTCAGGTAGCTAAGTTACTAGAGTTGGCTCAGGCTCCATTTTTCGAGACTCTTGCAACAACAAATTCTTTTGTATAGCTTCACCATTCTAGCAGGAAATTTATAGAAGACGTGTATACAATTAAACCAGACGTTTTAAGTCCTACATTGCTGGCACACCTTTAGGCTTCAACAATAAAAAGCCAGGATGTGGATATGCCCTCCACCCCTTGGATATAGTGTAGTATAAACATAATAGTGCTCTGACGTGGGTCTGCTGCCCTACTGCTCTGCTTCTTTGAGTTTATTCTTCTCTCTTGAGTCTGTGTCTCATTCCTCTGTCTGACCTTCTTCTCTGTCTGTTGACAGCTGGTCTCTGGAGATGGGGCCCACACAGATGCAGGCTCAGTGGCCGACAGTTTAGAGGCAGCACCACCTTTGGAAAGGACCGGGGGCATCGGGGACTCAAGACCACCCTCCTATCAGTCAGTGTAATGAGAAAATGTTTCATGGTGCATTTCTTTTTCGTGGGTGTGTGAAAGGGAGCGAGATGCCACATGTAATTGGCGTTTGGCTCTGTGTGGGTTTCTTGGATGAGTCCACCTTTGTTTGCCGATAACATCATTAACCGAGGAAACAGCAACCTGAATGAAACAACGTGACACCCTGTGACTGCCCAGATTAAATCTACTTTTTTTATTTGATAATTTTTTTGGAGATGGATTGTGTTGGATGTATTCATGCAGAAAACAGATTTCTCTTTCTCATAAGTGCTTGCAATTCTAAGAGCAACCTGCTCATTTTTTAAAGTATGTAGAAGATTGTAGTGTGAGGGGACTCTAAAATGCGATTATAATGAGAAGTATTTATCACACAACATGTGTTTTGACAGCTGTAAAATGAGCTTTATTGCTTAGATAATGATACAGTGCTATTCTGTTTCCTTCTAACACTCTGTCTTCTGTGCATCATCGCTGTGTGAAGTGGGAAGGCAGCAAGCGGCCGGGACAGTTTGGACAACGACACAGAGACTGGCTCCATAGTGTCACAACGGAGAGAGAAGGAAAGGCCGCGACGGAAACACACCAACGACCATGGTCAGAAAATGTTTGCTGAACACTGTTTTTGTTTTCCCAATAAACTGCCCGTGCCCGTTTTCTTCCTCTTATTTCAGAATGACTTTAAACAGCCATTTCTGTTGTAGGCAAAAAAAGATTTTACCTTTTTGTATTTATCAACAAAATAAGTGGGCAAAGGGAGCCAAAACTAGGGACCGTGGCGTCTACGACTGAAGCCTCGACATGGGGGACACGCTTTAATGGCAGGGATTAGAAATGAAAATGGTCCTCTATAGTCCTATGTAGGGATGTCCCGATCGATATTAATATTGGTCCGATATCAGCCAAAAAATAAAGCATCTAAAATCTCCGATATCACAATTTGGATACAAGCATTCCATTCCAGACTCCACTCCAGCACTTCTATCTAGCAGTGCCCGGATCTAGCATGCAGAGTCCACATGATCACAACAACAGTGTGTACTGAGGTACTAACAAAGTAGCAAGGAGTGAGAGTGATGTAGCAGTATTTTTGTTTAAGTCCAAAAAAGACGTTGCAGCTGAGTGCAAAACTTGTCATGTACAAGTTTGTGCCAATATCGGATCAATATCGGTATCGGCCAGTACTAAAGACTACAATATCTGTATCGTATAGGAAGTTAAAAAGTTGTATTGGGACACCCCTATACATATATATATAGAGGGCCCTCTAATGATCATGGGACGATCATTGGAAATGAAAAATTTGTCATTTATTTGCCTTAATCTCTGTTGTAGTAATCTCTGTTCTCTTCCATCACGACAAAACACACATATTTCACTTGTCTCTTGTATGTATGCCTCTTCTTGATCATACCGCTGTCACCCGCAGGTGGAAGGCAGAACGGTTTCTCATCCCGGCCAGCGGGGCGAGGAGGGCCTGAGTACGACAGCTGCTCATCCTTCATGAGTAGCGAACTGGAGTCTACTTCCTGCTTTGATTCAGAGGACGATGATGCAACCAGCAGGTCAGTGGAGCTGTTAAAGTTCTTCATGAGGGTGGTCAACATTTACACATTAGACTTTCTGCTTCAGAGTAAAGCATCTGGATTTATAGTTAATGGTTCTTGGCACAGACAAGTACAATCCTGTAGTCTGATGGTTTTTGTGGTTACCCCCTTGAGTTCACCTCCAGGAAAGTAGAAGAATCTGCAGCCCACTAAAGAGACTCTGATGCTGCTCTCTGTCTTCAGGATGTTTTTTCCTGTGGACACAGCTTTAATAGATCGGAACTGAAGCTTCCTTGTGTTTACAAGCTGCTTTACAATCCAGAAATAAATGATTTATACCTGAATAAACTTTCTGTGTTTGTCAGTCAGGTAATTATTAGAAGATTTCTGGGTTTATGCCATTTTATTGGCAGTTAAAGCTGATCCTGGCTCCTGGCAGAAACAGCAATAAAAGTTTCTTATTATCATCATCGAGGGGGAGGTCTTGTATCAAACTGAGCCTGATTTTACGAGATTGTTTTATTCCTCAAAATACATCGGAATAATAATGGAATAATTTTGTATTTAGGGTTTGGCAATAAAATCATGAATCAGTATACAGTGCATTTATGACTGAGGCTAGCTCTGACTCTTTGCTGAAGTGTCAAGAGGCTGAAAGATGGAGAAACAGGGTGACTGGAGTGATTGTGAATAAAGTAGAAATTTAAAATGACTGTCATTCAGCCAAAATGTGGTGTCACAGAGTGTAAAATCCAAAGGCAACAAGATCTTTAACTGAGCATGCAAGTATGTCACTGAAAACAAACAGATCAAAAGTATAATAAGCAGACCCATCATCCATCTGATTGACTCCAGGTAGTTTGTGCTTTATAATGGTGTTGCAGTAAGTGGTTAATTTTCACACATATTGTTTCATTCAAATTTGACTTTTTTATTTTAAAGAAGGTAAACAGTAGAAGCATATCATAAAAACTGAACTTAAAAAAAAAAATTTCTTTTTTTCTAGCAGAACATGATCTTTACTGAAATATCTATTACTCAAATTTGTATATAGTTTGTGGTTTCAGGTCTGTTTTTCTGATCTTTTGTCCAGATTTAGCAGCTCCACTGAGCAGAGCTCCTCTCGTCTAATGAGACGACACCGCCGTCGCCGACGGAAACCTAAGGCTTCCAATATGGACAGGGTGAGACCGCTACACCACTCAAACAATTAAGACAACTGGACACTTTTCTGAGTCTAATTTTAATTTTTTTTTTCCTTCCACCCAGTCCTCCTCCTTCAGCAGCATCACAGATTCCACCATGTCTCTGAACATCATCACTGTCACTCTTAACATGGGTAAGTAACCTGAACATTTCAAATCTCTGCATGGAAAGCAGTCACACATGTTGGGATGAATAGAGTCTCTGTTTGTTTGTAAGAAAGCGTCCAGCTACGCACCAAGACTCCGTTTTAAAATGCCCTGAAGAAGACGGGATGCTCTGCAGATGTTACTGATTGGCTCCACGTTGACTCTGGCCTCAATTTTCTTCTCTGTCTTGACTAATCGTATGTCTGTCTCTGCTGCTCTCGTCCTCACAGAGAAGTACAACTTCTTGGGCATCAGTATTGTCGGTCAGAGTAATGAGAGGGGAGATGGAGGGATCTACATCGGCTCCATCATGAAGGGAGGAGCTGTAGCTGCAGATGGACGCATAGAGCCGGGGGACATGCTCTTACAGGTCTGTGTGTATGACAGAGATTGAGACACACTTACACAGACACACACAGTGTTGAAAGCGTGTTTGTGCATTCCTAAGACTTGGACCAGGGAATGTTTTCACAAAGTTATTGGTCACACTTAATAATGTGTGACCAATTAAAAGCAGTTTTCTTTTGAATAAAATCAGATGTCTGTTACATGTTTCATCATCCACCACACAGTAATAAGTAATAAGTTTAAGATCTTTGAAATAATTTGATCATTCTCTTTATTGAAAGGTTTTTGTAATGCATCAAAACGCCTCCGATTTTTAGTTCGAACTGTGATGACGATGGCTTTTTGCCCTTCATCCTCAAACAATTCCCAATTACGACCAAACCCAGTGCAGCACTCTCCTCTTTCTGTCCACAATATTTCATACATTACTTTTTTTTATAAATTGTTATCATCACCCTTCTCCTCTGTGTAATCTTAACCACATGATATTCATTTACCATACTGTTCTGCAGTATGGCAGGATGGTGAGTCTGCCGTTGAAATGGTCATTTTGTGTTTTATGCTTTAGAAAAACACTACATTTTGACAAATCTTGCCACGTTGAACATGACTAGTCCAACATTTGGCTTTATAGTGAGGGATTAGTCAGAGCAACTGTAATGCTGTCAAAGTCCAGTGCCTCCTAGTATGGATAAATCCAGGGATTAAAGGCTTCATTTGGTTCTACAGTAACTAAGGATTTCTTCTGAAGGAGATAAACCCTTGACTGGCTCATCCACACTTTTCTATCCCGTCAGCTTTTCCTACTTCTCAACTCAAGAGTGTTGTTATCAGGCGACACCTCAGCCTATTTGAATAGTCATACCACGTACATGGCTCTAAGCTCGCTCTCAGTCATCCGTATGTAGAAAGCAGCTGCAGGATGATCACAGCTGATGTCCCACTACAACAGCTTAGAGTTTAAGCTTTTATTGAATTTGACTTATTTCATTTCTTTTGTGATTTGATGTCATATTGAATCATATTTTGTTCAAATACATGTTGACAACCAGAACTCTGTCTCCCTGTAGGTGAATGACATCAACTTTGAGAACATGAGCAACGATGATGCAGTTCGAGTCCTGAGGGACATAGTGCACAAACCAGGGTAAGCAGCAATTAGAAATACCTGCATTGCTATTTTATTTTGAGATGGTAAAAGAAATTCTACTCCATAATACAGAGGATACAGTAAATGAGACTATTTGTTTGTGTTTGTGCTTTCGAACAGCCCTATTACTCTGACTGTGGCCAAGTGTTGGGACCCAAATCCTCGGAGCTGCTTTGCTCTGCCCAGAAGTGAGTCTTACTCTGTCTTTCCTGATGAGCCGTGAGAAATGCGTCACCGTGTATTTTTGTGTGTGACTGTGGCCTGGGTAAGATCACCCGACCGTTATCACATATCCAATGTTTAATTTAACAGGTGAGCCAATCCGGCCCATTGACCCAGCTGCATGGGTGTCCCACACAGCTGCTATGACAGGGGTTTACCCTGCGTATGGCATGAGCCCTTCCATGAGCACCGTTACCTCCACCAGCTCCTCAATCAGCAGCTCTATCCCAGAGACTGAACGTGAGTCACATCGCCACCTGCTGTTACAGTTTGTTATCAGAGCACTTCAACAACAGCTCACATTCAAACAGAGCACATCTTTGCATCCCTCTTCATGACATTTTCTTGATATACTTCTTTTTCTATCATTTTCTCTCAATTTTCTTTTTAATGAGGCATTGAAACCAATACAAAATCAATATTTTTTTGCTAAGTCTGCCAAGATTGTAGATATTTCTTTCAACACTCCTGTGGGAGCCCCACCCTCTTCTTTTTAAAAAACTTCAGCAATGCCAGTATCTCCCTGAGACTTGTGAGTAAATCTCTGTGTTAAGTGTAGCCCTGCCCTTTCCCTGCATTCCTGGGACGGCTGTCTGTTCCAGCTTTTTTTGGTGTCGAGGCTCACAACTTCCATCTGCTCAATAACTCTTGTCAAAACGAGGCCATAACTCACAACCTTCATACCCCTGTAATCTTGTGGGACACTGATGTCTTTCTTTTCTTTTTGAGATAAATCTTTCCACTCAGCACACCTTCTCGAACGGTATGATACGATCCACATTTTCGGGGATTTTCCTCTCAAACAGATCATATGTTTCTTGTAATTGCCGGAGTGGAGTTGTTTTTAAATACTTTGGGTTAACTGAATTTATGTGAAGAGCTTTTTTTCCAGTGCAGCTACAGTGATGCCTGTTATCATTGTACTGCTGTTGTTACAATGTGAGGCTTTGTTTGCTCTTATTTTAAATGAGTGTTCAGCCATTATGTAGAGGTAAGTCTGTAATGGACAAAGCAAGGTCAGCAGCTTCTACAAAGACAGTGGTTCGAATAAAGTGATAGTGCCAGGATTTACAAATAGCCGGCCTCTTCTAAAACACCAAAGATAGGTCAGGTTAATGTGAGAGGTGTTTATGAAATGCAGCAACCTTTTAAATTTGAGGTAGGTCAAATCTCAAAGAAAATCACACCGTTTTTAAAAATGCAGGGATGATTTAAGCAGCTTCTTCTGCCAAATCAAGAACATCATAATACAGAGGTTGAGGCAGATAGATGAAAGCAGATTAGGAACACCCAAAGGTAGATTACAGCGTTTGATATGAGAAACAGTGTATTTTGAAATGAGAAGATAAGCAATGACACAATACTTATCCAGGGAGAACATTTCTTTAAACATGATCAGGGAGGGTTCGAAAACAGCTCAGTTTTGGTCCAATAGTTCATACAAGATCCAGATTCATGATCAGAACCACACAGAGGTCAGATTACAGTCCAGACCGCAAGAAACCAAATATTATCTGAGGTAAAATTCCACATCGGACCAACATTTTTGGACTTGTCCAGATTCGGCAATGGCGCAGACTTGTGCTTTCATTAAGATCGGTTCCAAAATCTCTTGAACGCTTTTGGTTTTTGAAAAAATAATACCCTAATTGTTTTGGAAACCGTTGTTGTTGTGGTGAACTCATGCCATTCTCAGAGAGATCTAAAACTGAGTCAGCCCTCCTGAGAGGACGCGGTTCAACTCCTGCGGTAATTTGACCAAGTACTCTTTTCTGTTTTCCAGGATTCGATGACTTCCACCTTTCCATCCACAGCGACATGGCAACAGTTGCTAAGGCTATGGCCTGCCCAGAGTCAGGTCTGGAGGTGCGAGACAGGATGTGGCTAAAGATAACCATCGCAAATGCCTTTATTGGTACGTCTGGTCGAGCAGAGGCCGCGGCTGAGCCTTTATTAGACCCATCTGCACGCTCACTTCTGCACTTCATTTGATCAGTCCAATCAGTGCAAACCATCAGTTTTGTTTTATCATGGCTGCAGAGATTTCTCAAAGCCTCTTGCTTGGTTGTAAAAATCCAAATTAGTTTTCATGGGTAAAAATGGGAGGCCTTTTTGAGTTTGTTAATAATAAAAACAGTTCTGTAAATATTCGAAAGTAGGCAACGCACCAATAAGTCACATGTGAAGTACTTAAAATCATTAGCGGGGGTTTTATAAGAAGTCTTTGGAATATGATAAATAAATAATCCTAATCTGTGAATCTGTGTTTCTGACTGTGTCTTCAGGCTCTGATGTGGTGGACTGGCTCTTCCATCATGTCGAAGGGTTCTCAGATCGCAGAGAAGCTCGCAAATACGCCAGCAACCTTCTCAAGGCCGGCTACATCCGACACACCGTTAACAAGATCACCTTTTCTGAGCAGTGTTACTACATCTTTGGAGACCTCTGTGGCAGTGGGTGGACACTCCATTCTACGGCAGCCAGCTATAACTGGCCCTGATAAATCAAAACAATGAGCTTTTTCTGATGCTTAATCATTTATTCGTCTTCATCAGCTCTTTCTTTCTTTCTTTCTTTTCTTTTCTCCCTCAGACATGACCCACCTGTCTATTCATGACCATGACGGTTCCAGTGGGGGTGCCTCAGATCAGGACACCCTGCCCCCTCTGCCACATCCAGGGGCAGCTCCCTGGCCCATGGCCCTACCCTACCAGTTCCCCATTCCACACCCATATGACCTCCCACAGCCCTTCCACGGAGGACCAACACCTGGCAGTGCAGGGAGCCAGCATAGCGGTGAGTGATGAGAGGAAATACTGCAATTTATCTTGTGGTTGTGGATTCTTTCCTTCCACCTGCAAACTGAAAACACTTTGGTTCATAGTTTGTTGCCACAACTCTCCGAAACAAAAAAAATCCAAATGCATTGTTGAATTATTCTGTCTGTAGTGAATCCATCTAAACTCTGACTATTTGGTTCCTGAAACAACAAACTGCAAAGCTTTCTTAACCTCTTTCCAAGCCATAGAAATTTTGATTGATGAATCGCTTTGCAGAGAGGTTTAAAGGACTACTACTTGTTTAATATTTTGTCTTCTCACAGTCAAGAGAAAGTATCACATTTTATGTCCACATTCAAGATTTGAGTGCATGCTTAACTCACTTCAAAGACTTTGAGAAAACATCCCTTTTTCTGTAAAGTGAGTTTTTGTCCTCCCAGTAGTCCCAGCACTGTTTTTACCTGTTCAATATGTGCTTTAAATGAGTGGGATTAGAGAACCAGACATTGTGGTTTGAGGAGCTGTTTGCTTACATAACAGAGATATTTACTGACTCACAACAGCTGGGCTCACTGACTGCACTGAGTACCCCAGACGTCCTGTCCTCATTTAGTGGTTGCATGCCAGCACTGAACATAGTCCTAAAAGGTTTACTCACAGAAAGAGGAAGAATGTGGAGCAACATTTGGAGCTGTCCGTAGGTTTTCAGTAGCTCTAAGTTCTGATCCTAAGCTCGTCCCAGACCTACTTTTCAAAAAGATACAGAGAGTTTAAATGTTTTGACATATCTGTTGGTTCAATGTGAACACGCACGCTTTTGAAAATGTCGGACTGCTCTTTTGGAGATAAAAACAGTTTCAGTCTTATCAGCAGACTGAGGGCCGAGCTTCAGAAGTAGACAGGCCGTTTCTAGTAACATAATGACAAAGGTGCAGTTGCCTTTGGCTAGGCATTTCAGCCAGTGGGAGGCAGTGATTGCTCAGTGACCATGTCTGCATTAGTCATGCAGCTCTCAGGAGAATTTCCCTCAAACTGGGTCAGCGTTTCCTGCATCATTTCACTTTCATTCAAAGCCAAATAAGTTGCAAATTCAGTTAATTTAAACTAAGATCCATTAATTTTTTGAACTTAAAGTTCTGATTATAATGCATTTTTCCCTCTGTCTACAGGAAGCAGCGGTTCCAACTGCAGTAAGAACGAGGGGCGGAAATCTGGCGGCAGCGGCAGTGAAACTGAGATAAGGAGCCACCGAGCTCCCAGTGAGCGCTCAGCAGCTCCCCCAAGTGAGCGAAGTGTCCGTAGCTCTGTCAGCCACCGCAGTGCCAACTCACACCTAATAGCCTACGGTCCAGGCCTTGTTTACGGCCCCCCTGGCCTGCCTCCCCAGCCCCAACATCTGTCTACAGCAGCACCCGGTGCACCTCCAGGGCGAGAGCTTGCCTCTGTACCACCAGAGCTCACTGCCTCACGCCAGTCCCTGCGCATGGCAGTGGGAAATGCCGGAGAATTCTTCGTTGACGTAATGTAACCCAGGCTGTAGGATGATAACAAAGTAGCAGAAAGGACCTTGTAGTGCTTTTGTGAGGCAGAGTAGGACAGCATGAAAAGACAGGAAGGAGGGCAGATTGCAAAAGCTGTAACCCAAGCCCTTGATTCAACTTCTCTAAAACCAGAAATGGAAACCATGTTGTGTGTGTGTTGAGAGAAAATGTTCCTCCTCTCTCAGGCTTTTCTTCCTAGTAGTAGTGGCCATACTTTCTTCAGTGAAGAAAACCCCCCTTACTCAAGATGGAACCAAAGCGCCTCTCTCTGTTTCCTCTTCTCAGTGGGGAAGAGTTTGCATGAGGACAAAAGAACAAGAGAGGGAGGGAAGCGGTGGAAACAGACAGCTAGGGAAGATGACTCAGCGCTTTGCTACATGGATGTTTTTCATTTGCTCTTCTCCTCACTCTTCCCTCCTCTCTGCCTTCCTTATCTAACTTTCTCTGTCCTCCCCCTCCCATGCTTACCACAAACTGAGAGAAAGAAGCCTCTTCCCTCCTCTTCTTTCAATCCATTGACCTCTAACTAAGAAAACTAAAAGAAAGCTGAAACGAACTCTTTTTAACTACGTTCAGACTTTTTGACTGTTTGCTTTACTTGGGAGAATGACATGAAAAAAATGTATGTAGTGCAAAAGAATCAGTCTTTACTGTCAGAATGCATTTGTTTTATTATATATGTAGTTGTCCACAGATAGTTTCATTAATCAACGCTAAACATGAACATCCAGCTTGAAGAGTCATTTTTACACGACATAACTGCATTTTCATCTGTAAACCAGAGCATTTTCTGACTCTGTGTTGTGACAATGTATAGTGAAAAAAGTTTCTTACCATGTCTTTCACACTACTCTTATCAAGGAAAAATGTGTTTTTATTTATAAATATAGTTTTATGACTTAAATCTGCTGCTTTATGGGGTTTTTTTGTGTCTGTGTGTGTGAATCCATGTGTGTATGAAGCAAAAAGTTGCAGCCTAGTTTGTTTATTTTCCTTCATGATACCCAAGGTCATATTTGCATTTAAAGGCAGTGGAATCCAGACAGTCCAAGGGAATGCAAGGGTTGAGCAATCTGGTGCACAGATGTGTGTGTGCGTGCATGTGTGGGCTGGGGCTGTGAGCAAAAGGATTAGCCTGTGTGTGCATTTAGAGTTGCCTCAGACTCGACTGACCCAGTGCTTCATGTTCCTATGGTTTGGCAGGGAAGAAAAACTGATTCTACCTGTAGAAAATTGGAATTAAAGGGTTAAATCAGATGGACTCGGCAGTAAACAGTAAAACATTACAACCACATACCAACAGTTCAATGGACTTATGTAACCTCTATTTTTTCAACCCTGATTTATTGTAGTAGGAGGGTGCATCTAAAAAAAACACCTAACCTTTCTAACAAAAGGTTTCTCAACTGTCTTTTAATATAATTAGATGTCCTCAATAACATACTAAAAGTTAACCAAAGTTTGACCGCCATGAAGGTGTCTTGATGGGTCCATGATGGGTTGGAAGCCCTACCTGTCCTACCTATCATGGATGCCATCATGAAAATGACACCTTTCTAGTGGCCAAACTTTTTAAAAACTTTTAGGATCAAGTCATAGTTACACCTGACTATACGCAAAAGTAGTTTGAGAGCAGTTTTCTACCTATGGAGCCAGTGGCAGAGTAAGTGGGGGTAGCCATGGCTATCCCAATTTTTACCCTGAAGCCCTACATCATAATTGGCTATTTAAATAAACTGTTTGGGTTCAGTTCCAACATTCAATGCATTTTCTTTATTCTCATTACTATTTAAATTGTATATTCTCAGTGAAGGCATCAAAACTATGAATGAACACGTGTTGAATCATGTGCTTAAGAAAAAAGTGAAAAGTGAACTGAAAACATGTATTATATTTTAGATTCCTCAAAGCAGCCACTGATGTAGCTGTTTTGATAGCGCTGCAAACTTTTGCTGTTCTCTCAATGAGCTTCATGAGGTAGTCACCTGAAATGGTTTTTACTTCACAGGTGTGCCGTGTCGGGGTTACATTGTGACTGGCAGAGTCAGTCACTAAGTACTTCTGTCATCAAGAGCAAAGGGTGGCTACTTTAAAGAAACTAGAATATAAAACATGTTTTCAGTTATTTCACATTTTTTTATAAGTACAAATTTCAAATTTCAGATTTGTTCATTCATAGTTTTGATGCCTTCAGTGATAATCTACAATGTAAATAGTCCTATAAAAATAAAGAAAAGACATTGAATGAGGTGTGTCTAAACTATATATATATATATATATATATATATATATATATATATATATATATGATATTCGAATTATATAAATCATCACACACAAACTGATATATTTTGAGTGTTTATTTCTTTATTTCTTTTTACTTTAATGATATCTGTATCTATATTATATCCATATTTTATCTCTGTATGATTACAGGATTTAACTCAACGGTTCAGCCACTCCAGACAAAAAAAAAGTGTAGTTCCGCCACTAACTGGGGGTGGAAAAGTTTCCCAAAAGGATATAAGATGATTCCTCGGGACGCGTGCCAACATGATGTTAAGACATCTTAACACGACAAGTAGCCCTGTGCGCTGACTTGAACAGTGACATAAACTACACTAACAATACACTACCTTTAAAAGGGGCAATAACTGATCAGTAGCCTCTGTAGCTTATCATAATACGGCCTGGGTGCGGTTTCTACATCGCTCCAGCCGCGCCTTTTCCTGTCACAGCGGAACGGTGGTGCGTAAGGACGGCGGGTCAGCTGACAGCAGCTATCAGAGGACCAGAAGGAAGGAGCGGAATTAGCGGGTGTGTGGACTGGGAACCTACCGGATCCTAACATCGGCTATATCCAAAGCAAAAACCGGGAGCGACAGACCGGTGGCTTTCGTGAGAGAAGAAGGGTAAGCTCAATAAAGTTCGCATTGGAGCATATTTCGTATCAAATTCATTACAGTCCGTTCACCGTTTTCGAACAGCCGG
Source organism: Xyrichtys novacula (assembly GCA_962446985.1). Classification (NCBI taxonomy): domain Eukaryota; kingdom Metazoa; phylum Chordata; class Actinopteri; order Labriformes; family Labridae; genus Xyrichtys; species Xyrichtys novacula. The sequence goes on from OY660877.1 coordinate 12,204,525, forward strand.
TGGAACCGTTGCAATCGGGGTCAATGCTAACATTAGCCATGTTAGCCGCCGCTCGGTTAGCAACCGTCAAGTTAGCAGCGGCAGCCAGTGTGAAAACGGAAAGTGGGCGACTCGTCTCCTTCAAAATAAAAGTTTTTAGTTTCTAAACTTTTGTTTAAAATAGTCTGTTGATATCGTTGAATCTTTACTTTAAATGTTTATATTTTAAGTCCAATTTTGGCTAGAGCTGTATGAGTTGGCTGTGAACGTCTCCTCAAATAGTCTGATAACACTTCGCCGGAAGTCACATTAAAAGTCCGCACGGGTTGACGCTGGTTTCACCGCCATCTAACTGCCGTCGAAGCTAAATTAGCTAGCTATCCGTCACTCGGTGTATTCTCCATCACTTTGATCCTACCTGAAGGTCAAGGCTCCATCATTGCGGTAGCCAAACGCCAAATATACCGGCCCAGGCATCTCATTCACTCACCGGTAAAGAAACGAATAAAGAAAGACGACAAATTCATGAACGGTTGGAAATGGCCCGAGCGAGCAGACATCTTGACTTCGGCCAATAAAACGAGAGATTAAACCCGCTCGGGTCTTTAACCGGTTTATTCGGTCACGACTGTCAGTGTTAACATGAGGAAATTATCTCAGTAATCCCGTTAATATGATGTGGTTACATGAGTTCTCTGAGTGTGTTGGAGATGTCTGGCCTCTGTCTTCCAGGAATTTCAAGCATGTCCTTCATCCCTTCGGTTTCCAGAAGCTTCATCATTGAATGGAAGAAAACCATGATTTTAAGGAGGGGGTTGAACAATAAGCATTCATAGCTAACTACCAAACACATTTAATGTTTGTAGATGATTTTCACTGACCCCACTTTGAATTTTAAGTAAAGCTTAAATGCATCTGGTAGTAAAATGCAACCCAGTCAGATGAACAGATTTGTAACTAGGTACCTGACTGCATCCTGCTGATAGCTGGAGGCTGCTAATCTGGTGTTAATCTTTCTTCGGAAGGAAACAAGGAATTGGCTGTGAGGGTGGTGAAGCCGTTTTAGCCTGTATTGCAGTGATATTTAGCATGTATTTGTATGCACATACTCGCTTCAAAAATGAGTCACCACCTCGGGGCAGCTGCAGGGTTCATTCAGTTGGCAGTAGAGTGATGTGTGCGCGAGAGAAAAGAAGATACAGAGAAAGCGGATGTGAGGGACAAGCGGCTCCCTGTACTGATGGTCACTCTCACATTTCACTGCTTTCACTTCTCCTTCACCCCCCTCTTTCCTTTCCTTACTTCCTTCCTGCCATCCTTTGCTCATTTCTATCCCCTTTCAGGCGGGGTTTGGTTCCACCATGGCCAGTTGGGACTGAGAAGCAGCCACAATGATTGGAGGATTGTTCATCTACAACCACAAGGGGGAGGTCCTCATCTCCAGGGTCTACCGAGATGACATAGGGTATGTCTCGCAGCGAGAAACCTCTTTTCCACATTTTAAACTTCAGGGGACTCTAACGTTAGGGTTAGTGTGTGTGAAAATGTCCTGATCCCATGGGGGATGAACAGATTGGGACTTATTCTCAGAGGATAAGAGAGGATTATGTCTCTTTTTCCAGCCAAGTAGTTAACATTTTTCTGTTTGTTTTTTCTTTTTTTTACCTCCTGTGATAAATGGTTTAAATATAGTTAAGCTAAAACTACATCAGGGAAAATGCCACCATAGAAGAACAGTATTATTTAGAGTGAAATTGGCATAGATTAGCATGAGCACAAAGACTCTATGCACAGGTTAAAGACAAGTACAAGTGACAGTAATGACCTCATGGAGTTTTCTCAATGTAATACAAGGTAATGGTTCAGTTCACTCATGCTCAACAAACCACACCCTGTATTTTAAAGATTGGGTGCAGCTGTATGAAAACCCCTTCCAAATGATGCAATTGAGATCCTGTTTCAATCTGGACAACCTTTAGTTTTTCGTGCCAGGGTTAAAGCAAAGCCTTTCTGCGAATGTGACAGAAGACCCTAAAGTGAGGTATGTATTTATCAGCTAGAAATGCCCAAAGAAGCTTAAAAAGTATATAAGAACGATTTGTTTTGCAGTCTTGAACCCAAAAAATGCTAAGGGAGAAGAAGGCCATAAAAAGCTGCTGTAGACACAGGCTTGTTTGTTTGTTTTGAAATGGAAATATCCTGCCTACTGAGATGCATGGCTGAGTCAGACTGGGACTGACGGGCAAGAACTTTAGTCCAATGTTGCAAACCACATTGTGAAAAATGTGGGTCAAGTTTTGATACTCATCATGTATGAGGCTAAAGCCCCCCACAGAAACTCACATAGAACCACACAGGGTTATTATGGGTATGTTATGGAGGGGAACTCAGCTCTGTTTTCTCTTTTCTTTTCCTCTTTCTTGTTTACTTGTTTGTTTGTTTGTACTAATCTAAATCATCTGTAAAGTAGGTCTCCATGCTTACATCCAATCGTCACGTTCTGTTTTGTTTACACTTAACCATCCTTTGTAACCAAGTTGAAGGTAGGCTCTCTCAAATTAGAGAAAGCACATGTTAGAAACTAGTTTCCCAGAGTAAGTTGCGCAGGTACACAACAGGACTGAGGGTGGAGTGATTATTACACTATATCTCTCAGACAGTTTTTTGTTGTAGTTGTAGGATAAGAGACGCAAAGAAAACAACAAATAACAGGCAGACAGAGGTAAGTATGCCAGTGACGTCATAGAGACATTTAGTGTTGCATCACAGCTGACTGTGCTGCAGAGACAGAATCAGACACTGTTTGAATTAGATTACTGTGAGATCAGGAGGTGTGTTTCAATGACAGACAAGCTAATGTCTACACGGATCTGTTCAATGTTTTGTCCTGCTTCCAGGCTGCAATTACTTCTGTCATTATAGTGAATTTATCAACACTCCTTTTGATTTTAGTGCACAGTTTTTTTTTTTTCTATGAAGGAAGGAAATGAACACAGTGTGTGAGACTCTGACAGTTCTCTTACTATGCTCAGCAGAAACCATAATATTTACATGTTGCGTTTACATATTTCCCCTTTATGCTTCGTTACAACATTTTAGCCTATTACTCAATCCCAGTTCCCCTTTCCCGACCATTTGGCTGTTTTTTTGTGCTGACATGCAGGTTCCTTGGATTGATACAGGAGTATAGTGGTCATTGACTCCTCCCAGAGCTTTGTCAGATACAGCCTTCAACCAGGAACTTAGACAGTGTAGCATAGGGATGAGAATTGATACGATTTTATCGATATCGTTGCCATTAAAGATTCTGCTTATCAATTAACGATTGTCTTATCAATGCCTTTCTTTGATTTTTTTTTTAAAAAGTAGACTATAGGTTTTCACTGTTATCTCAAAATTTTATTAAGTCTTTGATAGCAGAAAAAGAAAAGAAAATAATTCAACGACAAACCATTCATACAACATTTACTTGGTCCGTTTTCAGTCAAATTTAGGTGACCATACTCTGGATCTCCAAAAAGAGGACACAGCATCATGGGGTTGAGTCGTGCACAAAATTTTGAGGGTTTTTCTGACTCATTTAGTCCACGCTACACAAACTCAAAACTCCCATACAAGACTCGTTGTCGTCTTTCTTAGTAAAATGAAGCTTTAGATCGTTTCTGCCTTCTTTTTGTACCATCCACCATGTTTTTTCCCTCAAAGTCTCTGTTCTTGTTCACTTAGACTGCCTCTCACAAGACTGTTTTCCAAAGCACCCGGAAGAAAGGAATCATTACGGGAATCATTAAAATGAAATGTAAACAATGTCGATGGATTGAACCATTGGGATTGAACCGGTTCTCAACAAGAACTGGTTCTCGAGTCCCATCTCTAGTGAGGCATCACTCATGGGTTCAACTGCTTGAGGATAAAAGGGGAAAGATGATTTGCTAGTAATCATGCAAAAACTTCCATGTAAATGTAATGAAGCATGTGTTCGTACACTTTCAAGTATCCTAAAAATGTACTCAGCACCGTTAAATTAGAACTCAGTGAAAACAGGGATTCATGAACAACAAATGAATTATCTTCATGTCCTGTGCAGTGCTGTGGTAATACAAATCTGTAAATATATGTATCACTGCAGTTATTCAGTAGTGCTAAATATCACAACAGTAAGAGAAGCCAAAGAAACGAGACTGGGGGTCAGTCTGGGACAACCCCAGAATGAAGGGCAGGGTCCACAGGGGCCTTGTTGACAGCTCTTGTCTCACCGATCTCATATTAACAAAGCTGGATAAATAATAAATGAAGCTGTTGCAACTTTAATACAACAATTCCTGGAGTGAAAGGCGGTGTCAAGCTGCGGACTTCCTCCCTAACATCCAGTTTCAGTGATGGCGCCATTCTACACACCATGTTACTCACTCTGTCTGTGTACATGAAGCACGAAAATGTCTCTTGTGCATTTTTGTCTCTCTCCTCTCCTTTTACTTCATCCTTTGTTTCCTCTCTATCCTCTGTATCACCATTTTTCCTCCATCTGTCCATCTTGGCCCCCCTGTAGGAATAGGTAAGAGATACTCCAGCCTATCAAAGCATGACCCCCCACCCCCTTCTCATGGCCACCACCAACCAACAACCCCCTCTGAAAACCTCCGACTGCATGCCCATTGATTCCACATCGACTTTCCAGATACTTCCTCCAAGCATGAGTCACTTGTCATGACATTAGAGTGGTAAATAATCCACCGAGCTAAGATGCCATAGCCAACCAATCAATGCCAAAACATCCAGCCACGAGAGCCTCAAAGAGATGCCAGAAAAAAACAGCTCTACTTGTGCTTAAGCATGTAGTCTGAGCATGGAGTATGTTGGTTCATGAAGTCCTCTAAACTGTTGACTCCACCCTGATATTCACAGAAAAAGACGTGATCTTTGTCATTGTTCGAGTTAACGTTTATGGGTAACTTTATTTTGGAGTAGAGCCACAGACTGTAATTGAAATCGGGTGGGATTGAGGGCAAATGTGGGGAAAAGAATCATTGATTCAAAGAAAAGAAGACTTAATGAATGTGTATTAGTATGGTTGATTTGTAAACTAGAGGAAGATTTATGTCAATATTTTAGATGATTGTTTAGCAGACAGAATCTCATTAGTTATTCAACAAACTGTGCCGACCTTTTCCGGCACTTTTATGAGAATGTTTTTAAAGATTTAATCAAATTCAATCTGAAAGAAATCTTCAAAAGGTGAAAGCCCAGATTGAGACTCTTCAGCTGTATGTAGTTAAAAAGGTTTAGTTTCCATGTAATTGTGTTGGTTATGATACTGTCGAGAGTTCCCCTCTACCCTAATTATCTTTATTTGCACAACACGTTTTTTTTCTCTTTCCAAAATGCGCCAACACAAGCTGGAAAAATGTTTTGGTAATTGCTGTTTTGGAAATGGTGGGATGTTGAGTAATTTTGATGTGTGAAGGGTTATTTGCAGAGCTGGGTCCCAAATTTCTTCCCAGGACGTCACAGGGGTGGGAAAGTGTGAAAGGATTTGTCAATGTAATGGGAAATAAATGTTTCAACACCCAAAATAAACATCTCTCCTTCTCTCTCTCTCTTTCCCTCTCTCTCTCTCTCGCTCGCCCTGTCTCCCCCTCTTCTGCCCGTGTTCTCATTCCAGGCGCAATGCGGTGGATGCGTTCCGCGTGAACGTGATCCACGCCAGGCAGCAGGTGCGATCCCCGGTGACAAACATTGCCCGCACCAGCTTTTTCCACGTCAAGCGTTCCAACATCTGGTTGGCAGCCGTCACCAAGCAGAATGTCAACGCCGCCATGGTGTTCGAGTTCCTCTACAAGATGTGTGACGTCATGACGGCATACTTTGGCAAGATCAGCGAGGAGAACATCAAGAACAACTTTGTGCTCATCTACGAGCTGCTGGATGGTAGGAGACATAGCTTTTTATTTCTGGGAGAACTCAGTCTTTGTCATGATTGTAAGATATTAGCAGTTTGATGTAGGTATTTCAAAATAATGGACTTTCAAATATTTTGTTTAAAATTGAAATTTCAGTTATTTAAAACATAATAGTAGGAGGCACTAATGCTGCATTCGAGTTACCTCGGAAGTCAGATGTCGGAGCTGAAAATGACGTCACACCCGAATTCCCAGCGTCTCAGTTACCAAGTTGAAAATAAGCAAAATCAGAGGTGGAAACAAGATGGCTACATTTACAAAAGTTATTTTAGCGCTTGCCTTGTCCGAATATAATTTTCAACTTGGACTTCTGACTTACAAGGTAACTCGAACGCAGTATTAGTCATATTTGATGTCATTTTATATGGAAGAACAGGTTAGGTGCTGACTGCTCCTGTAAGTCAAAGCCACATATAGCAAAATCATAAGCCAATCTAGCTTTAAGAAGCTAACCTTGGCATAGGAGCGGTCTGCTGTGAAATGCATCTGTACGTCTTTTTTTGTTTAAATTTCATTTTTTTTTTGCCTGAAAAGTGCTGTATAAATAAAGTTTGATCTTCATAACAGCTTTAAATGTCACACCCAGGTTTAGAGAGTCTAGAGAAAAATACCCACTTCATCCTTCCGATTAAAGAGTTTGTTCCACTTTTTTCTCGTATTCCCACTTATCTCATACCTTATCTGTTTGTTTTCATCCAGAAATCCTGGACTTTGGCTACCCCCAGAACTCAGAGACCGGAGCTCTGAAGACTTTCATCACCCAGCAGGGCATTAAGGGACAGGTCAGCCAGTCAAGTTTGCTTTCCACTCCAGAGATTAGCGGGCTACACTTTATCAAGAACACCAAGCTAAGATCCCCATGACATTTGGATTAGAAGAAGGTTTTTAAAAGATGTTGATTAAAATTTAATGGAGATTTTGGGGGCTGCAGTTAGAGGGCCTTTCAAAGTGTATTTAATTATTTATAGACCCTATGTTGACCTGTGAGGTTAGACTTAATTTAGCACACCTCTCAGTCGAACTCATAACCTCAAAGTTGAACTTCTATGGATAGATGAACATTTTTATCAGACAAGTTCCAATGCCTTCAGCGTTGTAAGTAGCAGCTTTCAAATACTGTAGACCTGCAGTAGCTGACAGTGGGATTTAATTATATCCACACTGACAGTGAGTGGGAGTGACATTGGTCGTATGTTACACATTAGAGGCAGTGGCTTATGAAGGAGACTGTTGCATACTTACAGTCAGACAAGAGCTGACTTCGCCCTCTTTGAGTCCATGTGTTGTGCAGGAAAGTAAAAATGCTGGATTTGCATTAAGTAATCATTGTGACTCAGATTGCGTGCAAAAAAAAAAAGGAAAAAAAAAACTGTCTATTACTTAATTTGCTTAATCCAGAAATCAAAGTGTGTGGTTATGTGGGATGGACTCCAAATTGCTTTGGAATAACATCCTGTTTTTTCTGCTTCTCTCCTGAATGTCTCTGCCTCGGTTTGGACTCTTCAAACTTCAGCACCAGGTAATAAACAGAGATCCTATCTGAGGAAAGTAATTTCATCCATCTATGGAGTTGTGTCATATTTATCAGTCTCCCTGTCCTGTAGCGCTAATGACCTCCTTTTTCATATCTTTCCTTCTATTGTCAGCCTGTCAGCCTCCTCTCTTTGTCCAAAGTGATACAGTTTCTCCCCCTGTCCCACAGACAAAAGAGGAGCAGTCTCAGATCACCAGCCAGGTGACGGGGCAGATCGGCTGGCGTCGCGAGGGCATCAAGTATCGCCGCAATGAGCTTTTCCTGGATGTACTGGAGAGCGTTAACCTGCTCATGTCGCCGCAAGGTCTGTGCGAATATTTTTCCAGATAGACAGGGAAAAACTAAGTGATTCAAATCAGATGGCTTGTCCCACTTTTTCTGACATTTCTGCATGTTTACATGTGTGTTCCATGCCTTAAAGTCCCCGTGCAATCATTTATTTTTTTTACTACTTAAAGTGTTCTCAGTGATCTTCAAATTGTGATTCGTTCTTAGCCAAAATCATGTTACCTGTGTCATTCTTAAAGGCTCTCTTCTGCAGAGCTTCAGTAGCTCATTAGCAATTTACCTCTGAGTTGTGGGTGGAGACAGCACTGCTCTGCACACTCATCTTCACGTTAGCTTGCAGCCTAACATTGCCAGTGTAGTAGAATTGGCAGGTAACATAGGAACTATTCAGCTCTCAGACACTAATGTCTTTAGGGACACAATGAAAGCTAATATCATAATTAGCTTTTTTAGGAGCATTACAATCCGCTAGTGCAGTGGTTCTCAAGTCCAGTCCTCGAGGCTCACTGTCCTGCATGTTTTAGATATTTCCCTGCTCCAACACACCTGATTCAAATGATTAGCTCGTTAGTAAGCCATTACAGAGCTTGATAACGAGCTAAACATTTGAATCAGGTGTGTTGGAGCAGGGAAACATCCAAAACATGCAGGACAGTGGGCCTCGAGGACTAGACTTGAGAACCACTGCGCTAGCGCACACGCTTGCTCTGCGATTGTCTCCTCTATTTCTCTGAGTCTGGCCTACATAGCTGGGCTCTGGGGGCGGAGCTTGGATTTGTGATGTAGGAAATCTCACTGAATCTGAGCCTGCTGTTTGAGTCTGCCAGAGATTCACAGTGATTTGAATGCAGAAATACTCAGTACTCAATTTTGCACTTATTTCTCTCATGATTTGTCCTGTAGCATCAGAAAAATACCATATGAACATGTAAAAAACAAGAAAAACATAATTTTCATCGGAGTAGGTCTTTGAGAATTGACGAATCAGGTCTGCTGACTGGTCCACTGGTTAGTTTGAAGACTCAAGAAAATCTCTCTTTGGTCCTCCACAGGCCAGGTCCTCAGTGCCCACGTGTCAGGCCGAGTCGTAATGAAGAGCTACCTGAGTGGGATGCCCGAGTGCAAGTTCGGCATGAACGACAAGATCGTCATCGACAAGCAGGGCAAAGGAGGAGCATCTGATGATGCAGGGAAGAGGTGAGTGACAGGAGGAGAGTCAGCAGACCACAAACTGATGCTCTTAGGTCTAGTGTATTTAAACACAGGCGTCTGGATGTTAAGATAGTTTGCTTTTAATTTTTTGAATGGTGAATGTTACTTTTTATTTGATTTCCATTCTGGAAAACCCTGACAAGGACGTAGTTCTATTCTGAAGACCACCTTGTCTGTTAGCCCCGTGTCTGTGTTATGAGTGTTGTCTTGCTGTTTACAACAAGACAGCCTTTACAATTTCTTTTATTTTTCTTTCCTTTGGATGCATCTCTCCTTTCTTTCCCTCTCTTTCTTTTTCTATGTGCCGTACCTCAGTGATTTAGGGGGAGGAAGGTACTGTACTGACAAGAGTCCTCACCTTTTTGCCATATCAACGCACACAGACACACAAACACAGACACATACTAAAAAGAAAATACGCACCGAACATCACACCTGTCTTGTCAGAGCCTTTTAATCACATTAAGAATCCGTACATCTCATGCACTTTGGCTCCCAAACACACACACATACACGACACAAATCAAACACGCCTGTTAATTCTTGAGTGTTCTGCCCGGTGTTGTTTCCCTCTTTGTGTTTTGGTTTGGTCCGTTTCCTCACGCCTTCCTGCTTGACGTTTAACTTCAGTTTGACCCAAACACCTAACAGGGTTGTGATTGTTTTTTTGTTTGTTTCTTTCACGTAGTCTCATTTTTATATTTTAGTTTGTTTGTCTTGGCAGTTGTGTCTTTATTGTGTATTCACGCATTTGTTTTTGTTTTTCGAATATAGACATTATCTTAGGGGGAGTAGTAGTTATCTCTATTTCCATGTTCAGTTTTCTGTGTTGCAGTAAAGTCTTACTAATAGTCTCTCTCTGTGGTCTGTGTTTCTGATGTTTTGTTTCTCCTGGCAGTGGGAAGCAGTCCATAGCCATCGATGACTGCACTTTCCACCAGTGCGTGCGCCTCAGTAAGTTTGACTCAGAGCGTAGCATCAGCTTCATCCCCCCTGATGGAGAGTATGAGCTCATGAGGTCAGTAGATGGAGTTTTAAAACCTTTATTTTGAAAATAAACATTTTGACAACAAACGTTTGGTGAGGCAAACTGTTAAATGCATGCTACCTTGTTTTTTATTGATGATCCATTCTAGCTTTAGGTGATCTTTTAACTGCAGGAGTGTTCACTGTGTAAAAATGCTTTCTGGAGAGATTTAACCCCGCCTCCTTCTTCCTGCAGGTACCGCACCACTAAAGACATCATCCTGCCATTCCGAGTCATCCCTCTGGTCAGGGAGGTTGGTCGTACTAAACTGGAAGTTAAAGTGGTCATCAAGTCAAACTTCAAACCCTCACTGCTGGCCCAAAAGATCGAGGTCAGTTCTTACCTGTGAAGATGATAATACCGTATTTTTCAGGCCATAAGGCGTAGTATGAATTGACGTGTCTATGTTCACACATAAGGCGCATTAAGCAAAACAACACAGTCCGGTTAATCAAACTATTTAACTCGGTTGTAACAACAAATACCGGTACGGAAAAATACACTCATTATTGATTCATTCCTTTTCCACAAGTCCATCGAATTCTTAACCTTCAGTGTCTGAGTTAAACAATCGTGAGGTTTTGGCATCAAGCATGCTCAGATCCCTCTCGTCATTGTCCAAGTCAGTCTCGTTGCTGTTACCGGTACGTGGCTGTTCAGTGATGATTCCAGCTTTTGTGAAAGCTCGGACGACAGTGGCGTCACAGCGTACCGTAATGCTCCGAATATCCATTGAGCGGAGCAGCTTCGTTGCTTTCCGAAGTCATACTTACATACATACTTGCACATTTCAGCAGATTTTTGAGCGCATTGTACCACATAAAATCGGTCAATAAGCACAAGTAATCACACATAAGGTGTGCTCAATACATTTAATGTTGAGCAGATATCTTTGTGTATAATATGTAGGTATTTATACAGATCTTAGTAATTTATACAAATAGATTTTTTTTTTAATCTCTTATTTATATATTATTATATAAGGAAGAGGCAGGACTAGATAAGCTTTTTGCTTCATTCTGTTCCTTCTCAAACTGTTTATTTTGACAAACATATGTTGTGTAAATTCATCTTTCACATGTACAGTTGTTTGGTGTACATATGTATTATTTTGTTTAGTGTTTTTGTTTCTAGTTGTTTTTTTGTTGTTGTTCTTAAAGTTTGAGATAAATAAAGAAGAAAGAAAGAAAAGGTGTGCTGGATTATAAGGCGCACTGTCAATTTTTGAGAAAATTTAAGGATTTTTAGTGCGCCTTGTAGTCTGAAAAATACGGTAAATGAAAGCAGTTAAGACAAACATTCTCCACAAATCAAAGCTCTCCCATTCTCAAATGTCAATAAGTGTATTTTGTTTTTCTTATCTTCATTATCTCCTCCTCAGGTGCGTATCCCAACGCCCCTCAACACCAGCGGCGTGCAGGTGATTTGTATGAAGGGAAAAGCAAAGTACAAGGCCAGTGAGAACGCCATTGTGTGGAAGTGAGTAGTCGCTCTGCCTTTTTATTCACAGCACACAACCAAACTTTATGTCCTGTGTTTCAGGTTAATGATCAACTGCTTCTCTTCGGTGTCTTTGTTTGTTTAACCTTAGGCTTCTTCTCTTTTCCAAACCCCTACATGAATTTACATGAATTGATAGGCATGTGGGTTTGAAAATAACCTGATTTGATTATGAGCTTCACTGTTTGTTTCTGTGTGCAGGATCAAGCGCATGGCGGGAATGAAGGAGTCACAGATCAGCGCTGAGATCGAGCTGCTGCCGACCAACGATAAGAAGAAATGGGCCAGGCCTCCCATTTCTATGAACTTTGAGGTGAGACCAAATTTCAGTTCAGCATCAATCAAACTTGCACAAAAACTTTTTTCTCAAATTTAGATCCGCTTCACTTCCTGATTAAATTGAAATACTGTGTTTGCCAACGATGACTGCACTGGCAGGCAAACAAATGGATTAAAAACGATCCCTGTTTCAGTCATGCAAATCACAGCCTGTCTTCCTCATACACTTCCTGCTCAACCTGGTGTTGAACCTACATTTCCCAGCATGCCCCGACTTGCACTAACCTCCTCCGGTCTCTGCAGGTTCCTTTTGCTCCCTCTGGTCTGAAAGTGCGCTACTTGAAGGTGTTTGAGTCCAAGCTCAACTACAGTGACCACGACGTCATCAAATGGGTGCGCTACATCGGCCGCTCCGGCATCTACGAGACCCGCTGCTAAAGTTCAACCCCCCTCCCCCCAATGCAAGGCAGCGAACTGACCACTTTTACCCCTTCATCTATCTTGTTAAGATTTTTTTCCCTCTGCCCTCTTCCTACTTTGTCTCTCTCTCTCTCTCCCTTCCTTTCGATCCTTATAGCTTCTCTTATACACCCCCCATTCCCTCCACCTCCACCCTCACCCATCCTAACTAGGTGTTGGAGATTGAATTTTCATCGTTAAAAAAAAATTACAAAAAAGTATGATATAATGCACAGATATATGCAAAATGTGAACCATTGTATCGTATATATCTCGTAGTGATGAGTAAACCTGTAAACCAACTGGCGTCCGAGAGAAAAAAAACGACTAGTGATGGAGGTGGGGACCAGGGGGAGAGGACTGGAGTAGATCTTTTTAACGGACGCCTTGTCGTGTTATTCAGTGTTATCGTTTCACTATCTATCCTCCGGTTACTTTAGAAGCTCCACAAAGTCCTTGAGTTTATCCCCCGGTGAGACGATTTGTAGCTGTTGTGGTTAAAATGAATACTGACGTAGTTCCTGTGTATGAGCTTTTGTCTCGGTAGAGTCTACCCTTTCAAACTTAAGATGAAATGTCTGATTCTGTATCGTGGAAACCCGATTGATATTTGATCTGTGTTCGTGGGAGCGGTTATTTGGATCAAAAGTGTCATTTCAACGTCTGGCAATGCTGTTAGCAAACAGAAGGAATTCATAGTGAGCGAGCTGTTTTTGTACTTCTCATAGAGTTTACCATTTCTTTCCCTCACTCTTTTTTTTTTCTATTATAGGTGAAGTCAAAACAGGTTAATCATTCCAGACAGTTTTTTAAGGTCTGACCGTCATCCCCCTTAAGTTCGTATATGACCTTATATTTCCTTTCAAAAGCACTAAGATCAACTCTGTCGCACTACTCTGATTGAGAAGCTTTGGGAAACTCTGGCAGTGGGAGTGTGTTTGCAGCAAGGTGAAGTCTCCCCCTGGTGTTCGCCTCGTCACTGTCTGCTTCTTAATGTTTGTAGCCCTGGTGACCGTTCTGTCCAATAAAATCTGACTATGTAACCAACTACGTGTGTGTGCGTGTGTTTTTTTATCTGGCTGGTGAGATTTTTGGTTATTTTATTTCTATTGTGTGTCTGTTTCCTCTTGTTTTAGTTTGAAGAATGGGAGGAGGTGGTTCAGAAACCATGGTTTTAGGACATCGGCCGCTTGTTTTAGAGTCTTATTGTGTTTCTGCTGATTCTTTCATTTCATTCACACAGCTGTGTTGATTTTAGTCTGGATTATTTGTTTAACTGGGGGCCTGCTGGAAATGTCTGAGAAGCAGGAGAGTAAAAATCAAAAGAGCACCTCCTGAGTGCCGTAGGGAACCAGGAGAAAGAAAGCTGTGATTAGCAGATCTGCCTCTTAAAGACTACTCTATAAGCTCTTCACTTTTCAGTCTCCCTCGGCACTGTGTTCCAAGGTTTGTGCTTAAATATCATAAAAAGACATCTATTTAAGTTCAAGTGTATTTCATAAGATCTTGAAGGACACAATAAGGTCAAGAAACGCTTTGGCCAACATGTTTTAATACATTTTTTCCTGTCTCGTTCCTCCTCTACATCCAGGACATAAAACAAAAATAAACCCCAAACGGTAAAACAAAACATGATTAAACACTTGCTGTTAAAATGTTTACATTTAAATCTTGCAGTAGTGGCTGTTATAGGTTTACCACCCGAGTCTTTGCCATTAAAACTCATCACGTGGACATGCTGTTAATGAGAAGTTCACACTGATTTAAAAGGACGAGATTCCACAAGAATCAAGGCGAGGCTTCCCAAAAGTAGCTAAGCACCAAAATCTAGGCTGGATTTCTGCAGGACATGACTTTAGCAGTAAATGTACTCTCACAATCTTGAATGTAGATTTAAACTCAGAACAGAAGGAGTCTGAAATTGAGATCAGCTAAAACAAGTGCTCTTGGGAGGCTGAGCCTTCAACAGATAAATCTGATGTGTGACAAAATGAAGACCTGATTCCACTGACAGGGATGCATTTCATCTGTGATGGTACAATTGTTACGGTTATACAGGAAACACAGTACATGCTGAATCAACGGAGATGCACACCCAAACAGCCTGAAAATCTCAAATATTTCACCCAGTGACATTGTGTCCGTGCTGCAACAATGGCTCTGTTCAAGAAAGGGGGAAAATACTCAAACTTTGTGCTCATATTTGAAACAAAGAGGAAAGAAGGAGGTAGCTATAAACAGAAGACTTTGCTGTGGAGTCTGAACGGTGCATATAAACCGAATCCATCACACCACACAGAGTAGTCTCATCTATCACACCTCTGCACTGATGACTGTTTGGAAAAGTTATTGGCTCATCTTGTATATTTGTGCCATCCTTGTGCTGCAGGCCTTATTCATGTGCTTGTGGCCTCACTCTTGTAGAAAGAAGGGTTTTGAAACAGCTCTCAGGTCCCTGCTAAAACCTAATACTTAATAATGTAATCTTCATGTGTTCCAGATGTTGTTTATTATTTCTCAACAGGTCCAGGTGATGCAGAATCTGCACTACAAAAATACCTACAACTCCTCTATCCCTGCTCGTGTTGACTCGGTGCTCAGCCTGTAAAGCACCTTAAAACCGAGTCGACTAAGAACACTTTCTGTACAGAGGCTGGAGACAGAAAAGAGGACATCTACAAGAATAAGTATTTCTATATCCACGTTTAAATGGGTCATACTTCAATGACTTTCTTGAACGCACATCCAGTTTGAAACTCGTCCTCTGAGGACTGAACACTTAAAAAGCGATTTTATTACCATTAGTCAAAGCTGAACCGAGATCTGTCAGCAGATGGTGTTTGTTACCAGAAGACATTTGAAACATGCCGACGTTAAGAGCTTGCACACACATACATGACATGCACACACAGACATGTACAGCCCCAAAGCAGGCAGACAAACGTGGGAAGAAGCTGCTGTTTTAGAAGACGTTTAACACTCAACCCTCAGATTAGGCTCAGGTTGTTGCCTGTCGTTAAAAATAAAGACAAGTTGCTTGGTTTGTTAGTGTGAGCAGAACATCGACCGCCCAACATGAGCAGATCATCAAGAAGTCCAGTTTCCTGAACCTGCTCTGAAAAACTTTGCAATCGCGGATAAAGAACAGTGTCTCTACGAGGTTTCAGCTAACCTCCCACACCAAACTCTATGTGCTGCTTCAACATGTGACCAAAAACCTGTGAGCCGTCCCGCTAAAGAAAGCCTCGGAAAAAAAAAAGTGACACAAACAGAAACTTCTACCTCACTAAAACGCCACTTAAGAATACGGAGTGTAAAAGCCGCACATATTCCCGAGCGACGGTGAGGGACTAAAAACTCTTCATCAAAAGTGACTGAGATGAATAGAACTACTTTCAAAAGAACTCAGGTGACTAGTGGGAATCTTTACTGACCGTGACACGAAACAAAAAAAAAGGATCAAACTGGCTGCTGAGAACAAAAAGTAGTGAGGAAACTGATTGTTACAGTGAACATAAAAATGAAGTGCTAAAGGTCAGAGTAAAATCATAAACAACAGAATAAAGAATAAAGAAGCAGGAGCTCCTCGATTGCATTCCTCGACATCAGTTGAAACTGACTGCAGCTCAGACAAGAGTGAAGAGGTGAGAAGCCTCTAGTTTTCGTCGTCCTCATCATCGTCATCGCTGATGAGGTATCCACGGGCGCCGCTGTGGTGAGACGGAGGGGAGGGAGGTGGGGAGGTCTTGGTGAAGAAGGGGAGGCGGAAGGTGGGGGATGGGGAGCGTTCCTCTCGGGTGGGGCTACTGTTGGGGCTTTGCCTGGGGCTGATGGCCTGCAGCATACGGCCTTTCCCTTCCTTCAGCATGTGTTTCTGTGGAGGGAGACCAAAACAGAGACGTTAATATTTTTTCATATTACCTGGAAAAGCAACTGTACGACCACAGGACTCCAAAAGTCGAACAGCAAAAGCTCTGTCACATCTGTTTGTGATGACCTTCAAATCTTTCAGCATTAACATTATATAAGTTCAGCTGAATTAATATGAAAAGGACACTCAGGCACTGGAGGGGATTATCCTGTACAACAAAAACTGAACGATTTATCTCTCTAAACTGACCATTCGTGATACCAAATTAAAATGTCCAAAGAGTAAGATAGGAATATCGGTGATATTAACCTTCCTTTACAGAACTTTTAACTAGATTTGAAAAATCTCTTGTTTCTGCTGATGTCTCCCTGTCATCTGCAACAGCGAATGAGCCCATCTGTGTGAAGATAAGCTATTTCTAAATAGTGAAAACAGGGAAAACAGGAGCCAGTGGTCGGGTCGGGATAACGAACGAAAACTATTTATGGCACTCAGACCAGAGACGACGCGTGTTTTCTCTCTTTATTTTGCACTGAAAACGCACATATTAGTGTCCCTACACAAACAATGACTCCTGCAGACACTGTGTCATGCTACAGCTGCAGCCACCGAGTAAGAAGCTCCTTCACACCAGAGACAGACAGGCAGAGCAGCTCTGTGTCACTAACCTCAGTAGTCCTGCTGCTCCACGTCTGTCTCAAACTCCGCGGCGGGCTGACCCAGACATGCTACCCATTTTAAATACATTTACAAAGTAAGTTGCCTCAAACTGCTCACAAAAAAAGTTAGTTTCTAGAGCCCTGACGTGCCAGATAAGTGTCTTTTAGACCAGTGGTTCTCAAGTCCAGTCCTCGAGGCCCCCCATCCTGCATGTTTTGGATGTTTCCCTGCTCCAACACACCTGATTCAAATGATCAGCTCGTTATCAAGCTCTGAAATGTCTTAATAACGAGCTGATCATTTGAATCAGGTGTGTTGGAGCAGGGAAACATCTAAACCATGCAGGACAGTGGGCCTTGAGGACTGGACTTGAAAACCACTGCTTTAGACAATTCACGCTAAAACACTACCGCTTTTGTCCATAGTGGCCGCCAAAATCAACAGAAAATGAAAACTCCGTCCAGCTGCTTTGAGATAGAGTCATTAAGTAATCAGCCTAACCTATTATACAGACCGGAAGACTCAACAGCTCTCCAGAGTATTTAATGATTGCCAACTCAGTGTCTGAGATAGCTGACAAAAACAAAATATAACATGAGTGTGATAGAAACCACTCTGATGTTTGTGCCGTAAATCTACGTGAGCCAACAGGTCATTAGCCCAGCTCAGAATAAAGGAGAGAAACATTGACCCTGGTTTTCTCAGGTGCTTCCTGGCATCGCTGTTGCTTCACTTGCAATTATGTTGTAATACTGGCCTAATCCCAATCCTAACACTCACTGATTCATGGACTTTGAGACACGTGGGGCAAGGGTTGAGCACTGAGACATTAGGGTGGAGATTTAAATTGGGTCTTTGAGCCACCAGGAAGTCCCTGCTCCTGACTAGTGAGAGGCCAGGCTGATATTTCCCCAGTAAAACTACAAACACTTGATACAGACCTTCATTTTTTTACATCTAAAAAAATCACATATGATGCGCTAACTAGTGGGATACTGTTGGAGTCGCACTGCTTGTTTAAAACTCGGCAGGAGAAAATAAGCAAGATCACCACAAGTCTAACACCACGTTTCAAAAATATGAAACAAACACAGAGATCATAATAACACTGATCTCTGACTGATGTGTGTTTGTCCTGATGCAGGCATGCAGACCTGATCACAAGTTACACTGGAATTCACAGAACTTTGTCATTTCTATTAGCATACCGTCAGTGTTTGGGTGATGGACACCTTTAAGTTCAGGAATGTTTTTAAGACCTCTGGGCGGTCAGTGGTTAGGCTCATACCGGCACAGAGGAGAAACAGAGCTGTTGCTATTGAAGGAACACAGTTAAAACCCGAGCCTATCCAAGTCCTTCACTTTATGTTCCAAACCCTAAACAAATCAGTATGTCCTCTCTCAGTTCTACTTTGAACAAAATGAACAGTTGAATATTGACTGATAGAAATATATGTATGAAAGATGTTGCCTTCCTTTCCTTCCTAAAGCCGTCACAGTGTAAATAAATAGGCGTTCTTAGTCCCTCTTCTTGATTAAACAGTCATTTAAAAAAAAAACTGCTTCCTCACCAGAGCTCCCTCAGGGCCAAACATCTGCAGGAAGTTGCCGATGAACTCCCTGGATTTCTCCTCCCACTTCTGGATGAGGTCGATGCTCTTCTCCTCCACCTTCTGGACAAACTCTTTGCTCTTCTCCTCCACATCACGCACCTTCCTCTTCACCTTGTCCACGCGCTCCTGCAGGTGGTACTTCTTCTCCTGAACAGAGAATGCAACTGTTACATTGTAATCTGTTACTGAGACTTCTTGACTCTTATGCTTTTCTGAAGCCCTCACAGGGTTAAGCCAGAGGTACGTTTCGTACATTTATGAAGCTGACGTTGAGCTCTTTTGCTGTGTATCCTCTCTGTAAGTTGCGTCTGACGTAAACGTCGTAATCACGGACTATGCGGGTGATGATGTCAGAGGTGGAGATACCCTCTGTCCGCTGGGTTGGAGCAAACATTCCTGTGAAGAGTTAAGTGGGTCAGTGAGATGGAAGGATACCAAACACAGCTTTGTTACTGAGGAAAAACAACGAGTAAAAGAAAACGAGATTGGATTAAATCCGTCATACTCCTACTCACTCTCATTTTAAGAAGCTTAAATTTTAAAATGATTTAAAATATACTCTATTATACAGCAAAGTACAGACCCCCTATGTGAGTTTAAGCTAAGCTGTATTGTGTGATCATTTAAACTCCACCATCCTTGACTACTTTGTCACTTACCAGCCTCCTTTATGTGCTTGTACACATCATCACTGCCTGCTGAGGAGTACGGGATGTCATCATGAGCCACAAAGTCGATCTAGAGGTCATCACAACACACATCAACATTCATATACACAAAGTTCAAACCAATACATCTGAATTATCTTATAAGATAATCAGACTAAAATAATAAAGCAGTGAAGGACTGAATGCAAACGTTCTGTTTCATCAACTCACTCGATGTCTTGCGAGGAACTCTGGCGTTAACGTCCAGGGAGCGTTTCGCACCACCTCATCCACATAGCGGCAGTGTCTGATGGCGTCGTAGCGCTCGTCTTCATTCATTACTGTGAAGCCTTTGTATTTGTGGGTCAGGTCATCGCTGCACACTGCAAATGATAAAGAAATAAAACAGAAGTTACTGTTTGAAATGTCTTTGCTGTGACTTAAACAGGTCTACCATATCATTAGGTTTCAAATCAATGAATCAATCAAATCAAATTGAATTATATAGCGCCAAATCACAACAGCTGTTATCCCAAGACACTTTCCAAAAAAAAAAGCAGGTCTAGACCACGTTCATTGTTTGATCAATTACCAAGATCCAACCTTAAGATGGGACAGATTTGACCCATCTCATCGAACATGAGTGACAGTGGCGAGGAAAAACTTTCTTTTAACGGGCAGAAACCTTGGGGAGGACCAGTAGAGACATCCATGGACCCACACTTACCTCCAACAATGAGGTGTGTATTTGGGAAGAGGCATTTAGCCTGCATGAGTGCTCGGGCGTGTCCTGAGTGGAAAACATCAAAGATACCATCTGCATACACCCGCACTGGTCTTTCTACTGGACGGAGAGAGGCGAGGTGAGACACGCAGGAATGTAAGATTTGTTCTGCACAGAGTGAATCTGAAACCTGATACTAGAATATGCTGAGAAAAAAAAACTGACTACTGATAAAAACAAACTGAGAGATTTAAGGAGTCAGACTCACGTGGTGTTCCCCTCTTGGCCTCGTCCATGCTGACTCTCTCATAGGGTTTATCATCAGCTGGCACGAGCTCGTCTGCGAAAGGAGCAGGGTGCTTCAATCCCTGAAACACCCAACAAAAAAGGGAAAGATTTGTAATGGCTTAATAACGAGCTAATCATCTGAATCAGGTGTGTTGGAGCAGGGAAACATCCAAAACATGCAGGACAGTGGGCCTCGAGGACTGGACTTGAGAACCACTGATCTAAGCTAAAAGAAAGTGTTTATCAAACCTTTGCTCAATGGCAACTCAACTACTGACTCACCACAGTACACCTGGGGATTTTCCCAAGCCTCTCTCCTTCCTCGGTCTCGCCGTTGGAGCCATCTCTTTTCCTCTTTCTGGACAGCAGTAGTCCGCTGGAGCTCTGGGCCTCCATCTGTGTCACAAGCCAAGACAATTAAAAACTGTTGAATTCAACATCACCATACACTGATTAGACTTCACAGTTGGATACAAAAGAAAGATCACACTAATTAGAGTTGGCATTTTGACATTCAGGGCCTCTAATCAAAACAATTTTGCTCATGTCAGTTATTTCAATTGTTGTTTTAAATTATTTTCATACGTTCTACAATTCTGTCAATACCCCACTGTGTGTGTTCATGTGCTGTCCAGTGAGTAACATACCACCTCGTGTAGTCATTGTGCCTTAGTCAGTCGAAGGCCCTGAACGTGGTAGGGATAGCACTCATACAATGAGCAAACTGAGCAACTCAAGCAGCTTGTACAAAAGAAAAACACTGTCTGTGGTTTGTACTCATTGGATTTGTTGAAGACAACACTGATTAAAAATACACTCAGGATTTGAACTTGTGTGCCCCGCACTGACACAAATCCAGACACTGTATCATGTTCTGCCCATGAACTGTGCACTACAGGACTGTCATATGCTCAACATAGCATACAGTGCAGAGAGACTGTTAATCAAGACAGCAAGTGTCATCATAAATGACAGTCAACTTTCACCCAGTGACAGAGAGAGAAAGAACAGTGTGTCACGTCTGTGAACCACAGCTGTTCACTCAGTCAAAAAAACTCAAAATCTGACATCACTGCTCACACCACTTGTTTCAACTTTGAACCACCCACTGATGCAAAAACACGTGTTCTCTATCATACAAAAATTTACCTGTGGGATATCTTCTTTACTGTAGTTTTAGTGTGACCCCAAAATAAGTTAACATCACATTTGGCTTGAGGAGGTTCAACTCTGCTCGCCCAGACTCCAGCTGACTTTGTTTAGAGCAGAACAGCCAGCTGGATGACTTTCTTGTGACTGTGCAATGACCATGATGATGTGTCTTGAGCTAAAGCAATAACACATCATCACGTGCAACATGACCTAAAGTTACTTCAAACTTTGTGAGGATTTTTGAGAAAAAGTGCACACGTAGGTTTTTAACAACTTTAATGTCAATGGTGTCTGCAGGAGACATTCTTTTAAGAATTGCTGAATATTTATTTACCAATATGATCACTGGTTTAATCGCTCCTTTTCTTATCAATCATCCTATCGACTGCTTGTCAAGAAAATATCAGGAAAAAAAAGAATAAAGTCAAATAAAAATATCTTTCCATGTCTGTTTCAACGCTTAAAAAAACCAATAATTACTGATAAATAAATAGACAAAGGCATCATTTTTCAACTGTTGAACAGATGTGTTTATGCTAAAGTCCTACATACAGGGGCTTGCAACATCATTCAAAACACACTGTAACACCGAGTTAGACACCCCATCGAGAGATTAATGTTGCCGACCGCTTGCTTCTCCAGTTATACCAACTTTAGTAACAAATCAAAACGCCACTCTATAGCAGCAAACAATGCTTAGAACAGCACCTAACTTCATCAACAGTACATATAGAGTCCCAGCCATAGTACTAGCCATCAAACATCTTTTTAGCTTTCCCTAATTTCTTTCTTCTTTTGACTAAACACAACTTACGCTCTCTCTTCCAGCAGCCGCTTTTTTGTAGCGACACCTCGGACTAGTCCATCATTGACGGCATCGGGGTGACACAGCGCAAGGAAGAACATTTATGATCATTTCTTTATCATTTCCTTGAAGTAATAATTACCATATGAATCATTTAGCAACGCACACATGGTATTTCTTCTGCCTTAGCGTCTCAGTCTGATTGTATTTCCATTGAAAAAATTATCAAAATTGTTCTTCCTTGAGCTGCGTCACCCCACTGTAGTCCGTAATGGACTGGCCTGACGTCTCTCTACAAACAAGCAGCTGCTGGAAGAGAGTACGTGAGTTGTGTTGGGTCTCTTTGCTAAAGAAGTCAGGCAAAGTTAAAAAGATGTTTGGTGGCTAGTGCTGAAGCTGGAACCCTATATATACTGTTGATGAAGTTAGGTGCTGTTCTGAGCATTATTTGTGGCTATAGAGTGGAGTTTTGGTTGAGGTTTGTTTATGGCTCCTCAGACCGCTGTGTATTGCTATCCTGCACTCGTTACTAAACTAGAGAAGCAAGCGGTCGGCAACATTCATCTCTCGAGGGGGTGTCTAACTCTGTGTTACAGTGTGTTTGACCCTAAATTAATTTTACACCGCAATATCCCTTTAAGGTCTTCATCTGACCAGGTCACAGACTGTTACATTATGTTAGACATTTCTTTTTTGAAAATGACCAGTGTTAAATAATAATTTATCAAAATGCATTCAGTTTTCTGACAAAAAAACCTTGAGGTTATGAATGAGATACACCAGAAAAGGTCCAATGATCAGACTTTTTGAAGGGCCTATTGTTTTCCTATTATTTCTCCGGGAAGAACAAAACTAGGACCTGTAAAAATGATAGACTACTGAGATCATGAGGACTATTCCAAACACCGTCCACACTGATAACATGCAATCCAGTTTATCAGTTAAAAAGGTGGCAACAAAACCCACAACAGCTAATATCCTAATGAAAGGGTTCCTGTGTTGAATTAAGGCTCTGCCCCATTCCACACATTCCATCACGCCACATAGGATGAGGCGACCTTTGACAGGTCATTGAAGGGAGGGCCCTGTAAGGAAACTTCTAACTCTGCTTCTCCTTAATCTCGTGATTTATTCTTGCCAACTCTTGACAGGACTTGTGCTGCTGCGTCATCAGTTATGAAAGTGCGACTCAGTACAATGAGTGACAAACATAGTAGTGCACAAGTGGTGACAGATACCTGATCCAGCATTGCCCGCTTATGCAAGAACTTCCCTGCCTCTTTCTCTCTTGGTAACAGCTGAGCAGAAAGGGTGAGAAGCCCTGCAGGGCTCTCACACACTGACAGACAAGATTTACATGAGCTGCATTTGTCATCATCCGTGGAAAAGGCTGCTATAATAAGACCGCAACAAAAGCATATTGCCAAGTCTGGTCTAACCAGATACTTTGCAACAGTGATTTAAGACATTCCCTGTAACTTTGTTCAGACTATTTCTCAAAAGATGTAAAAAGTTTTGGTAAATTGTTCTTTTTTTTAAAATAACAGATAATTGTGAAGAATTTTATATTATTATAAACAGTCTCATACCTCAAATCCACTCTTCAAAAAAACTGAAACCAGACAATGTTTGTGATTTTGCCTAATATTAAAAAGATAAATCTGGTAACAAAATGGATGACAATTCTTTTCTTTCTACTATTTTGATTAATAAGCAAATTATTTCAGTTTTGAATGTAAAATTTCTGCTTGGTTGACAGTCAAAATAGTGATAAACAAACCCCCTACTATTTCATTTTTAACTGTACTTATAATAAAGATTTGCTAATACCCTGCTGGAAGCCGTTTTTGGCCTCCAGCTGGTCCCCGGACCACACTTTGAGAACCAAAGGCTGTAGCTGAATTTCACAAAATGTTCCCCGTGTCTGCAGGTGAGTTTCAGTAAGTCACTAAGGCGAGGTCAGGAGGACAGACTCCAAAGTCGTCGGAAGTAATGGCAGCAGTTACCGGTGACCAAGACAGCCGACCGGAGCTGCTGCTGCTGCTGCTGAACTTGTGTGTACAACAGTTGTATGTACAGCTTTGTTTCCAAACCCTGCCATGCTGGACGCTTTATCCCTTTGGCAAAGAGCTTTATAATCAATATGCTAACTGTCTGGTTAAATCAGCTCAAGACAAACAGCTTTCCGCTCACTTACCCTTCACTCTATTGTCCGGAATGCTGCTCCGCAGGAGTGGGCGGCTTCCGAGCCTTGCACTGCCAGTACCCCGGCTAGCTAAGTGCCAAAAGGCAGCTCACACTGGTAGCTACAGTACAGTGCTAGCTAGCAAGCTAGCAGTTCAGCTTGTTTGTTTGCAAGCCGACTTTAGTCGTTATCTCGTCGGTTAGCTCACCAAAGCAACGACGTTAAGTACGCGCTGTTCTGTGTGTCCAGCTCTCGCTGTGTTGCTGGCGAAAAACTACCACAACGCGACGAACTGAAGAAATTCAGCAGTGACAGCTTGTACTACAACGCTGACAGGTCAACTACACAGGAACTACAAAACTTCAACAGCCGAAGAGGAACTGACGTAGGGAGTAGTGCATTTCCGGTGTTAAGTGCTTAGCCACCTGCTGGACTAATAGAAAACTACATTTCAGTAATTTCAATAGTTAAAGGGATATTTCGGCGTAAAATTAGGTTCGGGTCAAACACACTGTAACATCGAGTTAGACACCCCGTCGAGAGATGAATGTTGCCGACCGCTTGCTTCTCTAGTTTTACCAACTTGAGTAACGACCGCAGATAGCAATACAAAGAGCCACATACTCAACAAAAATGCCACTCTATAGCCACAAATAATGCTCAGAACAGCATCTAACTTCATCAGCAGTACATATAGGGTCCCAGCCACAGTACGAGCCACCAAACATCTTTTTAGCTTTGCCTAATTTCTTTCGGAAGGGAATAAACACAACTCACCCACTCTCTTCCAGCTCAAGGAAAAATATTTATGATAATTTCTTCATGGAAAGACTAAAGTAATGTAACAAAGTAAAGTACAGTAACAAAATCATTAATATGTTGATTATTACTTAAAGGAAATGATAAAGTAATGATCATAAATGTTCTTCCTTGAGCTGTGTCATCCCGCTGAAATCGATGGACTCACCCGGGGGTCTCTGTACAAACAAGCGGCTGCTTAAAGGTAAAAAGTAAATTAAACTACAATTAAAATGAAAGTGATGCATTTCATGTTCAAAAGACAATAGGTTGATTAGCTGAAAAAAAATACTTTCCAATACTGGACACAGAAAGAGGTGTCACTTTCTCCACAGGGGGGCACCAAAACCCAAACTTAAAGTTCCTCACAGCACCTTTAAGCCACAGAGTATCTACCAAATATTCACTTTTTATTGATTGCTGTTGAATGGGGTAAGGGATGTCTTCTACATTATGTTAAAGTATATTGTCCGGATTGTTGTGATACAACCAACAACACTGATGTGTATGTAATGTAAGATATTTTGACCCTGCATCTTATCATCACAAAAAAAAAAAAAAGACAGTTTTTCAATCATAAATCTCTTATTTTTTTGTGTAGATCTATAAAATCTCAAGCTGATGTATTCAAATAAGATACCAAGTTGTGTTAAAGTTACATGGCCCACCATTTTATCTCTGCACTCTCAAAAGAAGATATTACAGCTCATTGGAAAAGCACAAGTTTAGCAACATCAAAAATGTCACCTCTGTGCAAGTATACCAAAAATCTGACCATACTGATATTATGCTGTGCATGTTAACATGCAAAGGCTACTCTTATTGAAATAAGAGTGAAGGCTGTCAAGTAGCCAAACTCGATCTTTAATAGGTCTAAAGATTGGACTGAAGTTTCAAGAATTTTCTTCTACACAGATACAGAAAGTAACCCAATGCAAATGTCTACAACATGCAACAACATGCATACTGCGAGCACAACCCTTTGACTGATGCTAATCTGGCCTAGATTTTCAACCTGGTTAGTCAGAGTGCTGTTTTTTGTATTGTTTCTGGGTAAAGACAGCAAAGAGGCGCCGTGGTGTGGAATGAAAAGGACACAGCTGAAAACATCCCTCTTGGAGCTAAACCTCTTGTGTCCTGCAGAGAGCTCCAGGACAAGGTGTAATTTCACTTAAAGATCAGAAGGACACTGGTAACAGTAATTGATACCCTGGAGGGGGTGGTTGAGTTGAGCAAGAAAAGCTGCTGTACATTGCAGAAACGCATGTTCTGGAGTCGTAGTTGTTGGTGATCTGGGCTGAAATAAAGAACAGATGGTATTATCAGTTTTTAATGCCAAGGAGGAGATGACTGCAAGCCATTTGTATTAAAACAGGCTAGATGTATGATCATCGCACTATATTTTTCATATTTACCAAACAAGATCATGAAAACAAGCCTAAGGAACATTTTTATCCCCTTATATTGTTTTGCAATACTTTAATACATGCAGCAAGTTTTCTTTTATAATATCTTCTACTATCTATGAAGGGGAACAAGAGGTTGTTCTGCATATATGATGAAAACTCATGCCTCAGGTTTGTAATCATGACTTGATTTATGTAATATGTGCATTTTTGTAAACCAAGTTGATTTATTTTCCAGGCAGCTGGTTGACTCGATGTCAAGGTTGAATAAATGTATATCATTTAAGAATGACAGGTACTCTTACCCTTCCATTTTTTTGTCCTGTCACAGAGCAATTACTGTACAATGTTTACCATTAGCCACCTGGAAGAGTCCCTATAGACTCCCTGTCTCCTTCTGGGGCTCTTTGATTGCAGTTTTACCTGCTGGTTTGAAGAAAGAGTTTGCTAAAAGGGTAAACACTGAGCAGCTCAATTTAAGACATTCACAGACACGATTTCAGAATGTAGCCGCACGTATAGCCATTTAGTACATTAGTTATCAAGATCAACTGTTGTATATTTATCATTTAATACATTTCAAACACTTAATGCAGCTCATTCAAAAATGAAAACACTTGGAAACCTTCATGATCCCAGATCCAAGGGCATTTTCATAGATGAATCTGCATAACTAAAGTCCAATTCTAACAAGAGGGTTTCTACTGAAGCATTTCTGCAACTAGTTGTGCAGCAGGTTGTATAACAAAACCTCTTCCACCAATGTCAATATTAAGATAGGAGCAGCTGTGAAGTTATAAGCATCTAAAACAATTCCAAATGGTATTTATTAGACAGAAAACACACAAAGGGTCCATGTGGGAAACAACTCAAAATTTGTTGAATTTCTTCAGCTACTAATTCATTTCTTATTGTGTGCCTTTTTTTGTATATGTATACTATATAGACACCAGAAACATATGTGTATTGATCGGATGTTTTAGGTCTCAGAACAGTTCCCAGGCTGAGGTGTTAGCTAGCCCATAATTCCTGCATATTTCTTGGGGACGTAATCAGCAGTTGACGCTGCTCCCCCTCTATTTTTTGACTGGCCAAGACCAAAGTTAAAAGGACATATCCAGCTGTTTTGGGACAGAGGGTTAATTTTTACCTGCCAGGCATGTTTTGTCAAGAATGACACTACAGTACCACCATGTATGTCGCCATGCTGGTCCAGAACAGAAAATACCACAGATGTAGATTCAGTAGGTTATGTTGTTTTTTAAAGGGCACATATTTAACTAACAGCTAAAGCTTTGTCCAGGATTACGACACCCAAAGAAAGAGATGGACAACTGAAGGGCATGTGCACCCAGTATATAGGTGCCTTGCTGTAACAAGGCTGTCTCATGTGGCTTTACAAGGCGTCATATTTTGTTTGAAGTTGTGTTTTTACTGCTGGTTCATGCTAAGTGGGCTAATGAACTCTTCCACGTCTCAGCAGAAAATACAGGGGTGGAGTTTAGCCCGCTTCCAGTTTGGCAGCCAATGGAAAGACCCCAGTTCTGGGAGCAGTATTTATGAACAGTTATGTTGTGCAGCAGACTACAACACCACTGGGGAGATGCAACAACAGGTGAGATATTCTCTGTTTTACTTTGGCCAAATCAATGAATTAAGTAAATTAAGGCAACTATATTGATTTTTGTTTGCACAGTACTGGAAATGCCAATGAGGAATAATTTTCAGACAGATTCAGTATTTCTCTTTTAAATAGAAATCTGTTTATTGGTTGGCAAAATTGATAACGGCCAAAAATCCAACAAGAAATCAACTCTAAGTAAAAGAACACGGGAGATCTTGTGTGAATATGATTACAACAAACAATATTATTGGACAGTTATTTTACTACCCATGCAGTTTTTCCTTTTCTAGTAGACTTTCTGAATATAAAGGGATGTCATGGACTGTGATCACACTTTAACTTGAACTGTTTATGCTCTGAAAATGCATAATAAATAACTATTAACCTCTCTGAATAACTAATGTGACATGATATAGAATTTAAAATCGTTTTGAATGTGTGTTTGATATTGGAACAGCAGATGTGGAGGATGATTTCCCAGGTGTCCCTGTTGAGGTCGCTGTGCTGCCTGCTATTAATGCCAGGTTAGTCCAACCAAAATTCAGGTCTTTCTTTCGACTGCTCCTGTTTGTGGAGTTAAGGACATATAATGGAAAAGCTCATTGTCTTGTGTAGCTGCTTTGAAACTTTAATAAATATCCTTTTAATCTGCACCTAGGTTTGTTGGAAGCAACATCTCTGTTGAAAGTGAAAAATCCTCAAGGTATTTACCTTTTCTTACACATTTATATCATTTATTGAAACCTCAGCCTGGGAGCTGCAGAATTGGTAGCAAAAACAAAACTAAAAATGTTTGGCAACTTATAAAGTCATGTTACATTAGATAAATGTACATTAAGTTAAAGGGCTAAATAGTCTTTAAGTGTAGTGAACATATTTTTAGAGATAGTGTACATAATTTAAGAAAGATCTATTTTGTTGTAGAAATAAAGTTATTTTTTTAAGTGATAAGAATTGAAATAAGCTTAAAATCATGTTTTCTCCCTATTCACCTTGACTCCATGCTCCTTCACAGGGAGCTCAGTGAGCATTGGATCCGCTCAGGCACATGATTTCCTGACTAACTCTCGTCCTAAGAGGAACACCGACCCAAAGTGGTACAGAGGGAATCCTGATTTCCAGTCCTACTATCGTTTCTACAACAGCATTGGCCACATTGAGGGTGTAAGTTGCAGTTGGTTAGAGATTTTTATATTATGGGTTACTATATGGTTTATTCTACCAAACCAGAATCTGATTTCTTTCCCTGATTTGTTGCTCTGTTTTTCCCTCAGATCTATGAGATCGACAGACTCCGTATGTTGTATCAGCAGATGCGTCATTTGGAGGTGACCTATGGCCCTGATGCCTCCAGTTACCAGAATGCACTGGGCGTACTGACAACCACTCCAGAGCCCACAACTACCACTCAGCCTCCTCCACCCCCCACCACCCCTGCTCCCACACCAGACCCTCTGGAGAACGCTCAGAAGATCTATCTGTGTCACCCCAAAGATCCTCTGTGCAAACCTCAGATCGTCTACCTGCCAACAGGGGCTGTTCCAGTTCTGTGTGACCCACGTCACAACCCCGCCTGCAGGCCCAAAACAGAGGCGGAGATAAAAGCTGCTGCTCCTCCCAAAGCCACCCAGCCTCCCCCTGCTCCACCAGCTCCCAAGAAGTCAGACTCCCCTCCTCCTCCCCCTATCGTTACCAAAGGTATGGAGTATGACTGCGACCCATACTGGGATCCTGACTGCCTCATAGATCATCCTCCTCGCCCCGTCAAGGAAACAGCACCAGAGGCACCCGCAGAGGAAAAAGTGGTGACGGAAGAAGTGGCTAAAGTCGAGGAAAGTGCCCCTGCAGCAGCCACCCAGAAACCCCTCTACCCTTTCTTTGATCCTTATGATTTCAAACGTGACCTTTATGATCCCTTCAACTATGTTGATCCAGCTGCTGAAGAGTAGAAACAAAGCTCCTCAGACATCATCTGTGTTGAGAGTGTGAGATGACTCAATGAAAAGACAAGACCAAACCAAGGCACGACGGTCAACAACTAAAACCACTAAAATAATGTTTTATAGGTCAGTTAAACTTTTATGCTCATAATTCATAAGACACACTCTCTTTGTTCATAAGAGATGCACAATAACCTTTTGTATAGAAGAACAATTAAAAAGAATAAAAAATTATATATAATGGTAATAAATATGTGTGGTTTATTTCATGTGTTGTGTTGTTCTTGGACTTTTTGGATGACTAAGAATGAAATTTGAGGATAGTATGCCCACCTTCAGTACATTATCCGTCTGATAACTTTGTTTGAAGCCATACAGAGTTTATTTAAAGTTCTTTACTTATCTCAGGTTGGTGTCCCTCATTTCAGCTACTCTTTATGGCACTTTTAAGAATTTTTGATCTCAGCTCTCTGGAACTCTCCTCCACTGTTGCCATGCAATAACATCGTTCTTACTTAGTAAACCAGTGTTTCTCAAATTAAAATGACAAATTATTAAATATGGCTAGCCTTTAGGGGAGAGTGGGGTAAGTTGAGCCACCCCCTGTTGCTTGGAAATGGTAAAAGAAATTGATAATGTGACCAAATATTGAGGAGATGGGCATCAATTCTTGGAGTCTGTGAAGGTTAGAAGCACATGGGTGAAGGGGTTAGACATTTATTTACAAAAAGAAAAAAGAAAATTTCACTCTTGAAAGTGAATTTAGTCTGTCATAAGTTTTATTAGAATTGTGTTTATACCAAAAAGATAATTTTAATTTATTTTATACATCAATTGTGGTATCTATGAGCTACACCATGAGGTCAAAACCTTGCATAAAAGTCCACCATTTTAGCTTAGAGGACTAATAAAGTCATCATAGTAGTTCTGGGGTAAGTTGAGCCAGTGGCTCAACTGAGAAAGTAAAGGAGTCTGATGAGAGGATCAGAGTTTCAGTTCAGATTATTGAAATGTGTTACTTTTTCTTTTCAAAAATACAGCTGTGAATGTTCTGAATCACTTAAAGACATTCTCATGTTAAAATGGCTTTTTACAAAACAGCTTTTTAGCAGTTAAATGCAATAATAATGAATAGCGTATGATAGATAAAAATACACATGAATGTGAAGAAGTGACTGTTATTTAGGGAGAGAGAAGGTGAGGGAGGGCTGGGGTGGAGAGTGGGGAGTAGTATGGATACGGCTCAACTTACCCCGCTCCTATGGTCAACTTACCCCATACACACAGTAAATTGACCATAGGAGACCGCTTTTGTTGTCATATTATCAAGACAGTTTTGTTTACACTCATTCTGTTGGTTTGCAGGGATGCACAACATCTTAAAATATGTGCAGATACACTAGTTAGAGACAAAACTATGATTGCCTTGATTTAGTGATCTGAAATATGAAAAATGACTGGTCCTACCCCACTCTCCCCTATGTTTCAGACCCTAAATCTAACCTTGAAAGTATAAAAAGGGACCAAAGGAATCCTCAACAACATAGAACAGTGTTACATTTAATATGCCTTTGAGGGGAGATTTATCAATTGTTGATGTCACATATTGCAAATCTGGTTGGGCTCTTGTTTAGTCCTGGTGTTGCAGATTAAACCTATGAAGGAGTTGAACGCCCCCTCCACCATGTCAATAAACCAGGAGACATGTCTGCTGCCAAGAGGGGGCGCTCGTATTGTACTGTAACTCTTATCTGACCAGTCAGTGAGGAAGAAGGACGCAGTGGAGTCCGTCTCCCTTCCAGCATCATCAGTCTTCAGCACCATCACTTCTTTAGGACTTTAACCACACGAAACTGGATTCTGTTGTCGCCCGTCTACTGACATTTCACATCTGATATCAGGTACTCTGTCGTGCATCAGTAGTTGTGTTGCTTTTAAACGCCTCAGTAAACGGGATGGGGGTCGCGGAGGTTCGGGCGTTGGTTTGCGATGTTCCCGTTAGTCTCCAGCAGCAGCAGCAGCAGGCCCGCCGGCTGCTGCCATGGAGATTAGCGTGCTAACACGGAGAAGCTAGCTGTCTGTCCGGACATTGTTGCAGTCACTGAGACGATTAAATACATTTTTGACATTTAAAAAGCTAATACAAAAGGATAGCATACATTAAAGCAATTTACATCAAATTGCAAACTTATGACAGAGGAAAACAAGGTTTAAAACAGAACAATAGCTGGTTTTCCGTTAAGTATCATGGTGGGTGGAGTGGGATTGGAGCATTTCTGTTGTCCGATTGTTATTGACAGACGACGCTGAATAAGATACCAGTTTATAAAAGTGGTAATACAAACAGTCACATTGTTATTCATACAAAGGCTGATATGTTTCTTGAAACGTAAACTGCCCCGTTTTATTGTAGTCTTCTGTTAAAACTGCTTTTGTTTCTTTTCGTTATGATTTTTGATACCTTATTGATTGATAGGTTGACAATTATAGTATATCCCAGGGATTCATAGCAACCAATGATTGTTTGATAGAAGTGGTGTAATTTTGGACTTAAAAAAAATCACTCAGTCATTGACGTGGTGGAAAAAAAAACAGATAAGGAGCTCATTGTTACCAACAGCCGTCCTAGTTTCACATGTTAGCAGTGTGACAGGCCCTGAGGTACTGTGTAAAAGCTGCTCTAGAGGTCCAAACAGACTGTTGGAATAAATCTATCAGTGGAAAGGCTAACTCATTTTAGGAAACAGCTTAACTGCCAAAAGACAGTGATATAATAGAAAGCCCTTCAGTTGTTGTATACATGTCTATTACTCTGTTACAATTAGTACTACCAGTGGATAGCCCACTTTTTTCATATCTCACTTTTTTCTCTTAGGATGTTTAGTATATTTAGTCTGTATTGTACATACCTCTTCTTATATTTTATTTTATGTTTTTATTGCTGCTGTAACATGGGAATTTCCCAGTTTGGGATCAATAAAGTCTATCTATCTATCTATCTATTGACGAATCTTTTATGAAGTGATGTGGACCATCGTGTTGGTGTGAAGGTATTTTGTTTTTTTTTTAGGTTGGACATGAAGCAGAGTAATGTGCAGTGCAAAATATGTCAAATACATGTTCTCACAAAGTCGGGGTATACGTCAAATCTTTTCACCACCTGAAGTAGTGCCATGCGGTGGAGCACACACAATGCAAAGAGTTACAAACCCTAGGCGGAGCAAGGAGCCTATGGTGCCTGTGCAGCTGAAACAGCCAGTCTGCTTTCTCTAGCGCAACGCCTCACGACAAAACACCGAAGAGACACAAAGACCTCACTGATGAAGTAGCTTATTGTATCGCAAAAGACATGCTACCAATAAGCACTGTTAAATTTCATTTCTATCTTGTGATATCTATCGATTGATATGAAAAAAATATATCATTATTAACTTTTTCCCATATCACCCAGCCCTAGGTAGAGAAATTAATAAAATGAACTACCATTAGCCGTACAGCTTCTGAAAGGAAATAAAGAGAGTTAGGAGTTCTAACACTGTTAAACAACACGTTATTGTCTTACTACAGGATGTCTGACAAGAGCGAGCTCAAGGCTGAACTGGAGAGGAAGAAACAACGGATTGCCCAGATTCGAGAGGAAAAGAAGAGAAAAGAAGAAGAGAAGAAGAAAAAGGATGTGAGTCTCAGAAATGTTTGCTTTCACACATGTAGGACTTGCTGGGTGGCAGCCTTGTTTGAACCTTTTTTCTGCTCTGCAGGGAGACTCCAAGCGTGGCACCGAGGCGGGCGTTGGGTCTTCTGCTGGCCATGAAGACTCTGATCTGGAGAGGAAGAGGAGGGAGGCAGAGGCTCTGCTGCAGAGTGTTGGCATCAACCCTGACATGCCCCATGGTAAACTCATTATCTAAGCATGCTTATTCTACCTTAAACCCTCCACCCTCACTTATTTCCCATCGTTTTCTGGTGGTTTGCTTGAATGATTTGCTGTGTTATTAAAGTGAGCTCTAACTTTGCAATCTGGCTCGATTTCTGTCACTACCTTCACCCCCAACGTCACTCAATATCTGAACATTTGACATAACTTTTGTGCATGACACCTAAACCTGCCTGCCATTTATTTTCATTCTCTCTTCTCTCCCCCTTTGTGTGTCTTTTTTATTTTTTGTGTGTCTCCCTTACCGCATGCAAACTCATTCACACTCGCTCCCCCACTCATTCACACTCTCGCCATACCTTTTCCCCACCCTCACCCACTCCCACTCCCACTCGCTCACCCATTCATCCACTTACACGCTCACAAACACGCACACATGCACTTACAGCTCAGCCCCTCAGGGTAGTAACAGAAGATACGTGTCTGTTTCACTACCTAGTCCCCGCCCCCATGTCTCCCTCCAACAAATCAGTGGGCAGCGATGCAGGAAGCCAAGATTCTGGGGACGGAAACGCAGGACCAAGGTCTGTGTGAGTGTGTGGAGCGGAGAGAGAGATGGGGTTTGGTTGTTTCTGGTCATTTTTACGTGATGTCGGCTTGTACCTGCATGCCAAGTCTGTTTGTGTTGACATGGTGAAAATACTTGATGAATTCTAACATGTCTCTTCTTTGCCTTCTCATCGGCACGCTGATGTTTCTCAATTTAACACGCACTCCGTTCTCCTTCTTCTTCTTCTCTCTGTCTTTCTTCTTCTTCTCTGTTTTCGGTCTTTTCCCATCTTTAACATCTCTTAAACGGGCTCCCGTCCTTTGCATTGACTTTCATCCTCTTGTCCTCCCTTTTCTCTCTGTCCGTCCTGTCTTTCTCTAACTAACACCGTCTGGTGGTTTGGCTGTATAAGGACATTGCATTGGGATCCTGACCCCTCTACTCTGCAACTCCACTCCGACTCTGAGCTCATGGGGTACTGCTCCTCCTCTCTCCTTTAGCTTGTCCTTCAGCTTTGTTCAGTTTTTGTGGTTTCATCTTAGACTCGTCTAAATGTGGTACTATTTTGTCTGTTAAATCATTGTTTATGTTGGTACATAAAATCTGAAGTGACTTCTCTTCCTGTTGCAAACCTATGTATGTGTGCTTATTCCTTTTTTAATGTCCACTTCATGGTGTTTGTGTGTAGACGAGGAGCAGTTAGACTGGGCATGTCTAAAATGACCCAGGTGGACTTTGTCCCAAGAGAGTTGGTGTCTTATTCCAAAGAAACGCAGACACCCACCGAGACGCAGACACACGTCGAGCAAAAACCAGGTAAACAAATATGAACTCAAATATGTTTTCCAAATTCTTTTAATTAGAAGTGGGTAAAAATTGATTTAAATCTGTGTTTGTTTCAGAAGAAGAAGAGGATGAAGAGGTAGCTGCTCCCCCTCCAGCAGAGGAAACTCAGGAGGAGAAAGATGAACAGGGAGAACAGCAGGAGGATGGTAAGAGCAAATAAAGAAAAATGTTGTCTTTTCGCCTCAATTGATTAAACTTTACAAATGTCTGTCTTTCCAAAAGTGCATGATCAGAAAGCAATATATCACGAGTATTCTCCCACTCATATTGACTTTCTCGCGCACAGACACCCCTAAAGAGCTGACAGAGGAAGAGAAGCTGCAGGTCCTGCACTCTGAGGAGTTCTTGTCGTTTTTCGAGCGAGGCAGCAGAATTGTGGAGCGAGCTCTGGCCGAGCAGGTGGATGTTTGCTTTGATTACAGTGGCAGAGATCTCGAGGATAAAGAGGGGTAAGCGACTTATGAAAGAATAAATGGAATTGCTCCAGTGTAAGGTTAAAAAAGTCACATGGTGTAGGAAATGCAGGGTTGATAATAACATTGTTTTTTTTGTCTGTCGTGTCCAGTGACCTGCAGGCTGGTGCAAAGCTGGTGCTGAACAGGCAGTTTGCAGATGAGCACTGGACCAAAAACAGAGTAGTCACTTGCCTTGACTGGTCTCCTCAGGTGGGTTAAACTCAGACACAATTTAAACGAAAGATTTGTAATTAAAAAAAGAACTCAGAACCTGTGCTTAAAGACCCACTCCGATGAAAATCACGTTTTCCTTGTTGTCTACATGTTTATATGACATTTTTCTGATGCTACAGGACATATAATGAGAAAACTAAGCACAAAATTGGATTTCTGAGTATCTCTCAATTCAAATCACTGTAAATCTCTGGCAGACCCAAACAGCTTTTAATTGAATTATTGACGTGAACGTGTACCCCTCCCCAAAACTAAAGGCATGTGGGTCTTTTCAGCGGCACTGTTTCCGACCCCGTACAACTGTCCACGACAACAGCAGGTCCGTGCCATATGTCACAATTAGCTACAACTGCTGCTGGGCACTTACGAGCAAGAAGATGGAGCATCATACAGCGTTGTTTTTGTTGTACATGATGTACGCACTACTTTTTCTGCAGATGAGATGCACGCTACTCCTCTTCTCTGGTGTTTTTTTTCCATGATTATGGGGCCGTGGCGCACACTCACATGCATTGTCCGATCATACTCTGACTACGCTGGTTGCATGGTAGAGAAAATCGGATTCCAATCGCATTATCTGGGTGTCTTAATCGGAGTTCTCTGACTCCTATAGCAGTTCTCAAACTCTGATTATAGTCAGACTAATGTGTTTATGCACTTCCTTTGTCCCGTCCTAATTCGAGTAAGGCAATAATTCGGTTTTCTTGAGTGTCATGTAAACGTACTGACTGAGATTTCATACATCACAAATCCAAGCTCCGCCCCCAGAACCCCGCTGCGCAGGCCACACTCATAGAAAAAGAGAAGACAATCATGGAACAAGTGTGTGCGTTAGCGGATTGCAATGCTTGTAAGAAAGTTAATTATGATATTAGCTTTCATCATTTTACTAAAGACATTAGTGTTAAAGAGTTGAAGAGCTCCTACTTTACCAGCTACTTCTACTACACTGGCAATGTTAGGCTACAAACAAGCATGAAGGGGAGTGTGCAAAGAAGCGCGACTCAGAGGCAAATTGCTAATGATCTACTGGAGCCCTGCTGAAGACAAGCCCTTAAAAATGACACAGGGAACTAGATTTTGGCTGAAAACATCATAATCACAATGAAAAGACCACTGATAACATTTTAAGTAGTAAAAAAAAAAACAATCGGAGTGGGACTTTAAAATCTTTCCTCACCACACAAATTGTATACGGTTATAATGGGCTTCTCTTTTGCTCCTAGTACCCAGAGCTGCTCGTGGCCTCATATAACAACAATGAAGATGCTCCCCATGAGCCTGATGGAGTGGCTCTGGTCTGGAACATGAAGTACAAGAAAGACACACCTGAGTACATCTTTCACTGCCAGGTAGGGATGAAATTCACATGATAGCCTACAAACTACAGGCATGTCATCTTAAAATTTGTTCATCTTTCTGCAGTCAAGTACAGAGACAGAATCAGCTGAATTTTAATTGTTTGGTTTTTCCTCCAGTCAGAAGTGATGTCTGCTGGGTTTGCTAAGTTCCACCCTAACCTGGTGGTGGGTGGGACATACTCAGGACAGATTGTCTTATGGGACAACAGGAGCAACAAGCGCACCCCTGTTCAGAGAACTCCCCTGTCTGCAGCTGCACACACTGTAATGCACTTGACATATTAACATAGACTCAGAATAAATGACTCTTCTTGCTTAGCTAATCTTGTTAAACCCTTTTGACTTTTCTTTCTTTTGTTTTCAGCACCCAGTCTATTGTGTGAATGTCGTCGGGACCCAGAATGCTAACAACCTGATTAGCATTTCCACGGATGGTAAAATGTGCTCCTGGAGCCTCGACATGCTCTCCCAGCCACAGGTACTTGAACTTCTCGAGGTGGATTTTAAGAGACACGGTCTTGAATATCACCTGGTTTGTCAGAGTCTGAGTCTGTGTGCGTCTCGTCCCTGCAGGACAGTCTGGAGCTGGTGTTCAAACAGAGCAAGGCTGTGGCTGTCACCTCCATGGCCTTCCCTCTTGGAGACGTCAACAATTTCGTGGTGGGGAGTGAAGATGGCTCCGTCTACACTGCCTGTCGCCACGGGAGGTTAGTGTGTTTGACCTTGGCGCTCATTAGCATCTGATGGTGCCTCTTTTACCAAGTGGTTTGGTTTGGCTCTTGGCGTTTCACACAGAAAGCATGTTGACTGTGTGTAACTTCCTTGATTTTTGGTGTGCGTGTTAGCAGATGAGGCAGGAGAAGCACGTTTTACCTGATTTTTTTTCCTGCAAGCCAAATGGATCTTGGCCAGAAAAACACTAAAATGCTATGGCTGTACTTCTTCAAAGCAAAAGCCCTGTATGTTAAGTCTCCCCTTGAGACTCTTCTTGTTTTCACACAATGCGTTTACTCTGAAACTGTGTCCAGTACAGCTCTTTGGTAAAAGAAGTAACCTGCAAAGCTGTGTACATTATTAAATCACATTACTGGAACTGTTTCATCCTCTATGATTTCCCAATCTTTGTAGCCATCTTTGTACTCCCACCCTGCTCAGCTGGTGTCTGTGTATGAGTTAAAGGGATATTCCGGCGTAAAATTAACTTTGGGTCAAACACACCATAACACAGAGTAAGAGACGAGTGTTGTCGACTGCTTGCTTCTGCTTGCAAACCTCAACCAAAAAACCATTCTATAGCCACAATCACCTCGTCACGGCTTCCCTCACAAACAAGCGGCTGCTGGAAGAGAGTAGGTGAATTGTGTTTAGTCTCTTTGCTAAAGAAATCAGGCAAAACTAAAAAGATGTTTGGTGGCTAGTACTATGGCTGGGACCCTACATGTACTGTTGATGAAGTTAGGTGCTGTTCTGAGTGTTATTTGTCGCTATAGAGTGGCGTTTTGGTTGAGGTGTGCGCATGGAGACATAGACTGTGTATTGCTATTATGCGGTCGTTACTAAAGTTGGTATAACTAGAGAAGCAAGCAGTCGGCAACACTCATCTCTCGAGGGGGTGTCTAACTTGGTGTTATGGTGTTTTGACCCCAAGTTAATTTTACGCTGGAATATCCCTTTAAGCACCTGTTCAAAAACTGCCATCAGCTGTTTGACACCCTGTTGCATTTTCTAAAATAAAAAACTGAATCATAATTCATCAAAGTACGTAAGAGTACCGATCAGTGCAACTCGTTAGGAGAGAGTTAATTCAGCTTAGTCGATCTCTCCTGCTCCCTCCTCTTCCAGATCATCCCAGTTTAGGATTGATTGTAACATCTTACCTCAGCAAGGTTTATTAATGATTCACCAGGATGTCAAAGAAAGAGTGTGACATAAAGCTAAGAGTAGAAATTCACACAGTTGTGGTCATGCGTGTTTTACAGTAAGGCCGGCATCACTGAGGTGTTCGAAGGCCATCACGGTCCAGTAACTGGGCTGAGCTGCCACAGTTCTGGAGGACCTGTTGACTTCTCCCACCTCTTCATCTCCTCCTCTTTTGACTGGACTGTGAAACTCTGGAGCACCAAGGTGAGACATCTAATGCCTCACAAAATACACTGAATTTGTAAATGCCCTTAAAGTGAGGAATCAATGATTTTATTCTTCCATTTGTCTTTTCAGAGTACCCGTCCTTTGTACTCATTTGAGGACAGCTGTGACTATGTCTACGACGCCATGTGGTCCCCTACACACCCTGCTCTGTTTGCCTGTGTGGACCTTGCTGGACGCCTGGACCTGTGGAACCTCAACAATGATACTGAAGTATGCACAATAAGACTTGAACAGTACCTCTTAAAAAGACGGTTCAGCATTTCAGGAAACATGCGTGTGCTCTTATGAAAGTTTATCTGAATGTCATCCACGCCTCAGGAGACATTTAGTTTAGCATACAAAATGAAACCACAGAAAACAACCATTCTGACATTTTAAAGGTTGAAAACATGTCCTTGTACCACCCCTAAACTTTGTATGGGTCATTCACATACACTTCCAAATACCAGTGTTTTCGTTGACGATGATGAAAATAGTTCATCAACGTCATCGTCAACGAAAACAACACTGCAGAATATATGTTTAGCGTTTGACTGACGAAATGCTCATGAATTTTGCAACTCTGTTCGTCGTCCACCACTAACGTTTTCGTCTAGTCTTGTCTCGTCACATTGTAGTCATCCAAGACTTGTGTTGAGCTCTTCAATGTCACGTCTTCTTCGTGGAAAAAAAAGGGGCAAACAACACTTCCAAATACCCAACAAATGCTGCTTTATGTTTCAGGTTCCTACCGCCAGTGTGAGCGTGGAGGGAGCTCCAGCTTTGAACCGTGTGAGATGGGCTCACTCAGGCAAAGAAATCGCCACCGGGGACTCAGACGGACAGGTGCAGGTCTATGACGTTGGAGAGGTGAGATGTCATCAAACCCTGATATAAGATTAAACTCCTGAGAGCATGTTTTTATTCAGCAGGTTTTAGGTTTTTGACATACTAATGGGTGTTTCTGTCCCTTCTATAGCAAATCTGCGTGCCCAAGGCTGATGAGTGGACACGCTTCGTCAGGACGCTGGCAGAGATTAATGAGAACAGGGATGAAGCTGAGGAACTGGCTAACGTCTGATTTGAAAAAACCCCGCACTGACAACAGCTTTTCAATTCCTCCCTAATACACCTAATAGCACACTACACCATACTGGCTTCCAGCTTTTCCACCAACTACGACATGATTTGGCCTGAGGAGATGTGCAGAGCTAGAAGGGACAGAAAGACAGTTTTGGAGCTTTAGAAGTGTTTTTAAATGTGTCTTAAGGAGTTTTAGAGTATGTGTAGGAACAATGAATGTCACGTGTAGCAGTAGTTTTACAAAATAACGGTCAAGTTGCTTCAGTGGGATACAAGGGAAGTGGTTTTTCAGCACAGATGTGGCTGTCCACTCTAAACTTCTAGCTTTGATAACATCCTCAGGGCTCCAGAAACTGCTCTTCTCCTGAGGCCTCAACCAACTCAACCCTTTTTTAAAATATGCAAACCTTTGTACCTGCACCTTTTTATTACCATTTAAGTGTTTTTACATGTTTTAATATTTTCCAGACATGCTTTTGCATCTCGTCAGGGAAGTTTTTTCAACCAAGCGGCAAGAGAAAAAGCTGACATATCAGTATCCTCAGCAGCACTTAACTACTACAACAGCTGGTGTGCTCACACATGCACACTCTGGCCTGCGCAGGAGTGTGTCAATCTTGTATTTTAACCACTACAATATTTAATATTTATTCTGGTGGTTACACTTATTTAAATATTTTATGTATTGTTAAAAAGTTGCTGCTTTGTACTAGGAGCTTGAGTAGTACATTCCTTAAACTAGCTCTACAAGCGTTTTTACCGGGCAAAATCGGATCATATACTTGCCCTGAGTTTATTGACACTAGTACAGTTAAAAAGTGGTGTTTTTCTGTACCAAAGGATATTGTTTTATACTCTGTAACTGTGTAATATTTAGTAGAGAACACTTTCCTGACTCGTCCTCTTTAGAGGATCTAAATAAAGTACATGAAGTTTTAAAAAGGAGATGTAAAGTTGGGGTTAAAAACCGTTTGATCACAAAACATGGGTTATGTTTTTTTGCTTATCCATCCAGTTCATCATTCCAGGATGCAGCAGTTCAAAGTGTCAGCATCGAAAACGCTTCTCTTAAATGCTTCAAAATGTACTGTAGCCGCCATGTTTGATAAAACATGAAGATCAGATCTCTGCTTGGACTTTTCTTTGTATTGTACTTTTTCC
This sequence comes from Xyrichtys novacula, assembly GCA_962446985.1. Classification (NCBI taxonomy): domain Eukaryota; kingdom Metazoa; phylum Chordata; class Actinopteri; order Labriformes; family Labridae; genus Xyrichtys; species Xyrichtys novacula. Next base: position 12,246,167 of record OY660877.1, read on the forward strand.
TGTCACTCTTCCTCTCACAGTCAATGGTTGCACTTGCCATTGGAATAAAACTCTAGACATATTGTTAAAATTAAAACCATATGGATGATTTATTTCAATAAAATACAATGACTGAATTTAGATACATTTAATTTATTAACCTAATTCTCTGCTCATGATTCTTGTTTCACCAAGAAAACACTGACTTGAAAAGTTCTGTACATCAGTAAGAGTGATTCTTGGAAAGCAGGACTGAAGGCCCCGCGTTACCATAGCATGACAGTTACTGAACGTTACAACGCTTTGTCATGTAACTTTTGTTTCACTGCTTTCTGTTTATGTACTCTCCGTACAGTTATACAATATGTACAGTATATAGCCTCTTGTCTGAGGACTGAGCAAGAGTGAAGCCCCACACACGCACACACGCACACACACCGTGCCGACCAGTCTAATATAATCTATGCCCATCGTCCGATACGAGAAGTCAAACTGAGTATCAGACAGAAAAGAAATTAAAATCATATGCGCTACTCATGAAACAAAGAGAGAAGAGCAGAGGCTTCACTCTTTACAAATGCTGGAGAAAAACAAACAATAAAGTTCCCAGGAGCGTACAGCCACTGGAGATACGACAGTCTGGTCCCGTCCCTGTCTGCTTACTCACATCCACAGCTGGTTTGGGACCAGTGCAGAACACCTTCACCCTGCAGCTGCAGTTGTTTGTTCCTAACTTAAGGGCCCTCTACTTGTGGAGTGTATTTTAGTTTGTGCGTGTTTTGCTTTTTTTTTTTCCTTTGTGTGTGTATCTATCCTAGTGTCTGGCTCCTGTTAAAGGAAAATAGGGATGGCAAAGTGATATGGAGCTTGGGATCTCTACGGGGCTTGAGCCGGCGTGGCAGTGACTGGCTCAGGGGGATGGATGGAGACCACACCGGAAGACTTGAATTTTGGAAGATGGAGACCGAATTTGTTCTCCACTCCGGCAAAGGTGGCTGCAGCCAGGCGGTAGCCTCCGACGTGGTCAGCATTGATGGGAGGAAGCTCTGAGATACGGGACTTGGGCGTGGGGTCGGATCCTGATGGACGGCTGTTGAAGAGAGAAGCAGTTTTAAATACATATATCAATTTGTTCTGTACTGTTAAACTCTCCTTTAATCTTAATGTTTCAGGGCTTGACAGTGCGACCATTTCACTCGCATTTGCGACTAACAATAGTTGTGTGCGAACTGTAAAATGTATTTCGGGGCACATGTGCACATATAAAAAAATCAGCCGAGGCAACAAATATTTTTTCATGTATATACTGCGGCGAAGTTAGTTTTAGGTTGGATATCCGATGGCCATTCACTGCAGATCTACTGGTGTCTTCTCACTCTCCATATACAGAAATATCAACATCAGTGCGGTTAAATCTACTCGGCACCCTTGTTTTCAACGGCAGGTGTTGATTTAGGGACTATCAATGAATTACCGGTTGATGTTCTCAGAAAAAGCTGTTTTCCTTCAATAGCTTCCATGTCATGTGACCAATTGACCTAAAATTAATTTTAAATAATAATACTAAGATCGGACGATAAGTCACACCTCTTTATTTCCCTAATTTATCCTCTTAAATTTTTGGTGTCAGATTTAAAGGGAAATTTTGACCATTTTCTTCAATAGCTTCCATTACATGTGACCAAGAGACCTAAAATTGATTTAAAATAACAGTACTTATGTCGACCAATAAGATAAACATTATTTGATCAATTTTCATTGTGCCCCTAAAGTTCCTTGTGTGCTCCTTACTTTTTCAACTCAGGGGCACATGTGCTCCTTGTAAAAAAAAAGTTAGTGTCAAGCCCTGTGCTGCATCCTCACTATTCTTCCCTAACATTAACCAAGACTTTAGTATTAAAAGTCTAATTTGAAGACTGTAAAAAAAGACTTACTGTCCTCCAAAGTCAATATAGAACCACCGCTGTAGGAGCTCATAAGTCACCAGAGTCACGCCAAACTGAGGAGAGGATCTGCACATACGAGCTGGGGAGGAAAAAAAAGGAGAAAATTCCATAGATGAAATCCAAGCAGTCAGAAAACACACAACATCTATATGTGCAGAGCTACACAAACAGGCTCACCTCCAGCTCCCTTCCACAAAGCCCTGAAGCCCTCCTCTCTCATAATCTTTCGGAAACAATCGATGACGCCTGAGTAGGTGGTTTGTCCTGCCCTCGCTGCAACCTGCAGACGTGTCTTGATGACATCAGCAGGCGTCACAAGAGAAGCAGCGGGGATACCTTGGAGGCAAAGTTACAAAGTCATCAGGTGTTTTATTTGTCATCTCCCTCATTGTACTAGCCGCTATGGTACCAATATGAATATGTATTCCCCTGAGTTGATGAACTGTGTTCTGAGTCGGCGTGTTCTGACAGCTGCTGTCTGAGGTTACCTGCAATAGCTCCGGCAGTGAGCAGCTGAAGAGCTCCCAGTTGGCCCTGCTCGTCAGCAAAGCTGGACTTAAGATGGGCGTACGCAGGGAAATAGATGGCTGAGAAAGGGATGTCTCTCAGGAAACACGCTTTAGCACCCTATTGAGATACGGACAGACATATGAGACAGAGCTTAGAGGAATGTAGAAAAGGGTGGAGGAATAAAGCGTAAATATCATAGAGAGAGAGCGTCACATTACCTTGTAGAGGCCAAAGAAGCCCAAATCACGGACCACGCTGAGCGCACTCACTCGAGGTCCGGTGGTAATCTCTCCTGCCACCTGCAGACGAATCTTCACAATCTCCAGTGGGTTGGTGAAGATCACCTGAGAGCCTCCAGCCTGGATAATTAAAGAGAAGAGGAGTTTGTTTAACACCTCCATTAAAAAAAGAAAAGAAATCACTGTTCCCACTTCTCACACAGCTGAGGGACGGAGCCAACTTTTTCTTATAGAAAGTATTCAAAGTAAAAAATTGAATCCTAATCAATCATTACTTTGCCATCTCCCCGGACGGTAAGGTGTGCTGGGCCAAAGTTTGTGTAAGGATGAACAACGCTATTAAAAACAAAAACAGAAAAAAACATGTTGTATTGGAAAATGACATCTGAACCCTGGATGCACTTTAGCAATGCAACCTGTTGTTAGTAGTTTTGCCTTGGCAAGCAAGCAGGTTAATACAAAATCTAAGAAGACTGTGTGCAATACATACAGTTTTATTGGACCAAACAACTGAGGAGGCTCAAACACGCCTTGGCTGACTGCGTCTGCACTTGTCTTTCCTGGTGCTCATTTCAGCATTCACACATGAACGAGGAAAACACGAGTTTAGTACTTACACAGCCACCAGCCAGAATCTCAGCATAGAAAGGGATCTGGTCGTCTTTTCCAGTGAACTTGTCTCTTACAAAGTCGTTCACCTGTGGGACACGATTAAAAGCAGGAAGTGAGATCAAACACAACCCAAAAAAATCTACTGATTCATATGAAAAGACACATTGAGGCAGTTTCTTTGATAGAGTTTCATTTTTTACTGACTTTTCCCTTTTCTTCTTCCACAAAGGACTTTTAATTATTTCATTTTATATTCATACAGGGTTTTGTTGTCTATGTGCACGCCTTCTGCTTCCCAACTATACTATGACATTTTTGTTCATACTATTAAAATCATATTTTTTTCATATTATACTATGACTTTTTTTTCTCATACTATACTATTGTATTTTTTTTCATATAATAAAATTTTTTATCATAATACATTGTGACATTTCTATCACACTAAACTATGACATTTTGATCATACTATACTATAACATTTTTCTCATACTATCAAATGACATTTTTATATCATATTATGACATTTTATCATATTACACTATGACATTTTTTTATACTATGACATTTTATAATAATTAACTATGACATTGTTATCATACTGTACTACAACATTTTATCATACTATACCAAGACATTATTTTACACTATAAAATGATATTTTTATCATACGATACTATGACATCTTTATCATACTATACAATGTTTTTTAATTATTCTATACTATGACATTTTATGATACTTAACTATGACATTTTTATCATACAATTTTTATCATCCTATACTGACATTTATTTTATACAATTAAATATTTTTATAATACTATTCTATAACATTTTTATCATACTATACTATGAAATTTTTTCATACAATTAAATGTTTTTATAATACTATTCCAAGACATTTTTATCATACTTAACTGACATTTTTATCGTACTATGAAATGATTTTTTTATCATACATAATGACATTTTTTATACAATTAAATAATTTTTTAATACTACCCTGTAACATTTTTATCATACTATACTATGAAATTTTTTTCATACAATTATATATTTTTATAATACTATTCTATGACATTTTTTTATACAATTAAATGTTTTTATAATACTATTCTATGACATTTTTATCATACTTTACTATGACATTTTTATCCTACTATAAAATGTTTTTTTTTTATCATACATAACTATGACATTTTTTATCATTTTTTTTTTGATGTAGCTTTAGATTTCTGTGTTGTGTATGCTGAGGTGGCACTCACTGTGAGTTTGATGGCCTTCTCAGGTGCCACGCCTATGAGCTGAGGAACCAAACCTGTGGAGCATCAAGGGAGAATGACTAACCTGAGGATCACGTTTTATTTGCATTACTGGAAAAACAGGATGAATGGAGGAACCACAATAAAGAGGAAAGAGATGTGAATCAGACGAGATTAGAGGAGAGGAAGACTGAGTGGGACAGACTTTTTAGAGTTCTGAAATATGAGGACACACGTAAAAGCAGATCACCACAGGGGGTTCTCATAACCACTTAAGATTCACCAAATTCCAACGTAAAGAACAGAAAGAGAGCAATAGCTGACAGACAAAAACAAGAGGCTGGGTGACCGAACAATCTTGATCAGGGATCTTTTCTGGCATACCTCTGTAAAAGCCGAAGAAGCCCTCGTAGCGCAGCACCTTCTTAGCACAGTCAAAGCTGTTCTTGTACATCAGCTCTCCAACAAAGGATCCTGTGGACCTCTGGTTCTGCATACGAGTCTTTACCAAGTCAATGGGGTACACTGCAGTCGCTCCGGTAGCTATGTAAACACACACAAACTCAGAACAAACACCACCATAACATAGATAATGTGTGAGACACTGCAGTGCGTCCTCTAGCTATCAGTCTGAGGTCACAGGGTAATTCACCTCCAGCAATAGAGCCAAGAGTGAATCTGTAGGCTGACTCGGCAACCTGGAGCCACACGGGCCTGGAAGCGTCTCCATGGACCTGAAGGAAAACGACAGATGATGACACTTTATAATGGTTTGTGTTATTTTGTTGATGCGATAAGTTCATTTCCACACGAGCACCTTCACCTCACCTGTTTTTGGGATTCAGCCAGGTGGTGGGGCAGACACTCTTCCTCTAATGGAGCTATCCTCTCAATGTCAGCCAGGTTCAGACGCCTGGAGAACAGACATTTAAACCATCACCATTATCATGAATACACGGTTTTATGTTTTCATTCATGTATTTAGGGGAGCCTGCTGATTCTGAGTAGCGGATTAAGTGTTTACCCAGAGGGGGAGTGCAGGCCTGATAGCTGGTACAAGATGTCAATCTCCATGGGGGTGATCTGACCAAACTTGTTGGCGGCATGAACAAACTCCTCTGCAGAAAAACAGATACAAAAGGGAATTATTCGATCTTTAAATATCACGCACATTCACGACACACTCTCATACTTCTATCAACAGCATTACAGTCATGTAGCTATCTGTGTGCACCTTTTGTCGCCAGTGTGTCCTTCCGCGTTCCAGCCAGTGTGCTGTAGATCTTACGAATCAGCTCCATGTTGTTCAGGAGGGAGTTGAAGGCATTAAAGTACGAGAAGCTGACCATGTGAGAGGTGCTGCCACCTGCAGCCTGGGAGGAGACAGGAAGGGTATGTCAAGTATCAACTCAGTGACGTTTCATTCGATCCTCTGAGGTGAAATGTTTGCTTTTGTGAAAAACGGGTAAGAAGAGTACATCAATCTCAGCAGGATATCTAAGTCAGTGACCAACAGTCAGTGACTTATAAACTCTCATTCCTCTTTAGCCTCAGAATATCTGTCCCTGAAAATAGTGGCTGCCGCTTCAGTCTATCAAGGACTTAAATGGCTGAGCTTCCAGCTATGAGAATGAATTTAGAACACTCTGAAATGTGATCATCTGAAAATAACTCTTCTCCTCCTGTCAATCTGAACACAGTGTCATCTGTGTTCTAGGTGAAAGTCAAGATATCCGTGCGTGCGCACACAAACACTCACAGAGACAAGGTTTTCCTCCACAAAGGGTGTGAGCATGTGGTGTCTGATGGTGGCCATAATGTCACTGAAGTCCATTGCAGAAATAACACCATTCTTCCCTTTGTCCTTCTGGGCGAATGCCTGACGTGCATGCTCCAACTGCAGCTCCTAAAAAAAGATACGCACCACCACAAGACTTTGTTTGAATACGGCAGAGTAGGCCAAAAAAGTGCAACAGGAGCGAGAACTCGCTGACTGATCAGTGTGTGTGTGTGTGTGTTCAGCAAACCTGCAGGAACTGGGTGAACTCGAGGTAGCTGAGGTGTTTCTTGTTGTCATGGCCGAAGTGCAGGCGGATGAACTCGCAGTCCCAGTTGAAGGGGATGTGATGGTGCACTGTGGTCTGACTGAAGATGTCCCGCACATTTTCTGCAGCACAAATGCTCAATAAATACGCATTCACAAATCTCATAAACAATCTTTGGGGTGATTACGTTAATAACATCGAGGACAGAGCTGTGTATGGAGGTGTGTGTTACATAAGTAAGTTGACGTAGAAATGACGTAGGGAATTTCACATGAGAGCGATTGTGTAAGTCCGTCTATGTTAATGACTTAAACCGGAGACTAATCTGGTCAACAATGTGAGGAAAATTCTCTCTCCACGTGTACAATGAAAAAAAAGTGTGTGAGCTGCTCTGATAATCACACACACACACAGAAATCATGGGCAGATTAAGCGCCACAAAAACAATAGACTATCGTCTTCAAAAACAGAGATGTTCTATAATGAACAGTGGTGTGTTCTCATTGTGATTCATTTCTGTGATCATGGGAATTTGATTCAAAGTTCCAGTAACAGCTGACAAAAAAAATAAACCACATTGGCTCCTTACCAAAGGAAATGGTCCCGGTTCCAGTCTTGTCAAACAGCTGGAAGGCGACTATGAAGAGTGCGTCAGGTGCACACAACACAGATTCAAATGCAAGAAACTCCTGGAACGAGATCAGCCTGCCGTTGTAGGTGCATAAAAACAGGAACAAAAGATAAATGGTTACATATTAACAGCTTAAAATGCACCATGATCAGGTAATAAAATACTGCTGATTGATAAACATGCAGTTTATTCTTCTATTTTCTTCTTCCATTTTAGCTCGGACTAAAAGAAGACTGTAAAGCATCATAGATAACTTTGACAGCCCTTTGATTCTGTGCAAAAAGCAATTCAGTCTTTTATTTTCTAAGCAGATCTAAACAACAGTCACATGATTGGCATACTGTGTGCATCATTCAAGCACACAATACTTCACACTTGAACAGTCTGATGAATGAAACACAAAACATTTATCTTATCTCTAAGTGGCTATAATAGCAAGCAATGATCAGACATGACCCAATAAACTTACAATTAGAGATGATAAGAAATGTGCCACTGTGTGCGTGTGCGTGTGTGTGTGTGTGTGTGTGTGTGTGTGTGTGTGTGTGTGTGTGTGTCAGCACGTACCCGTCTTTTGTGGTGTCAGCCACAGCAGCAATGAGCTGTACAGTTTTGGGGTTGTGGTGGATCTGTGTGTGTAGTCCTAGATACCTCTGGACAAAGTCTACTGGGGTCATGAACTTCTCTCCATCCTTGTCCACCACACTGGCATACTGAGGGGAAGGAATATAAATAGTAGCAGCTATAAAACTTAACCCCCATAAGTGCTAATTTATTTTTTCCAAAAACCAACTACAACTAACAACATTTAAAAGGGAATCTATTGCCGGCCTTTATCTGTTTTTACCGGGCAAGTTGTGTGAGTTATTTACATAACCAAGAGTTAATCCTGCTCAGAAGCATGGCTTACAATCAGCTGTTTTAACCCTCAGTGTCCTTGCTGAGGGCTTGTTTGATCACTCTTCCAAGGTGTGAGTGAGAGGTATGAGAAGCACACGAGCTTTGCATGAACTCAGGGGCAGGAGCACTTCTCTGTAGACTACAAACCTCACTTTCTGAAGTGAAAAAAGCAAGATGAAAATCATTTGGATTTCTGAGAATTTAATACAGTAAATACTCCCTCTTGCCAAATCTGTCTTATTTTTAAATAATTTGAATTGAACTGTTCTGTTAATGTCAGTTCTTTGTTAATGATCCAAAAATAGTGTCACAAGCTGAGGACATTAGACCACCTTATAAAGGATTTGCTAAACTCCTTACTGCATTCCACTGACCTCCTCATTCAGCGCTAAGCTTTCTTTCTTACAGGAGCACATCTCCAGTAAATGTGTTTGAATTCAAAATTCAAGGTTAGCTAAGAAGAAAAGCATCAGCCCTGTCATTGATCTTTTCACTACACCGATTTATGAAGCAACCTGAGGACCACGGTCAGTGGTCTTGCAGTGGTAGCATGACATGTCAGAATTCCTTCAGTCCGCTCTTTCACACGCACGAGTAGACACATGTTCACTAATGTCTCTGGATAGAACCTATGAGCTATTTGACCTACGTGTTTCAGGGGTAACAACAACTGCTGGCCTACACACTTAGCATGCAGCACACACTAGAGGAAGGTGAAGGTTAACCAAATCCTCTCTTCTTACAGTCACTCAGAATACTCTTCCTCCTTTTCCTTTGACTTATTATAACGTCAAACTGATGCTCTGGAGCTTTAAAGACACAACATCAGGGCACTGGTGTGACAGTGCTCTTTCAAGCATTACCTACACTTATCAGCCTCTTGCTTGTGCCGTTCAGAGGAGAGTGAGACAGTCTTTAGTGTCTTAAAAGGGACAAATCACAAGTCTGAAGCCTGGTAGTCCCTCTAAACAAGTAGTTCTCAAGTCCACTGCCCACTGTCCTGCATGTTTTGGATGTTTCCCTGCTCCAAGACACCTGATTCAAATGATTAGCTCGTTATCAAGCTCTGTAATGTCTTAATAACGAGCTAATCATTTGAATCAGGTGTGTTGGAGCAGGGAAACATGCAGGACAGTGGGCCTCGAGGACTGGACTTGAGAACTACTGTTCTAAACTAAAACAACCTCTGCACTTTCACAGCTGCTGCCTCATCAGGACTGAACCACAATTATATTCACATTCAATCTCTGTCTGTCTGTCTGAAGAAGTGATAGTGTTTGATTACTGACAAGCAGTTTAGTTACAGTGAATGATTTTAGATAACAGCAGCTAACTCTGTTGGACCTTTAACTGTGGCTACTGCTGTAATTTAAGCCCCATGACCAAACTTATGAGCTCATTCAGCAAGTGAAGACAGTCATGGGTGAGGTTGATCGTCTATCAAGACCTGGACTCACACATTAGTATATCTCTGTGTAATCTCACATCAAAAATCAAACACTTTGCAGTGATTTTGTTAGAGTATATCCTGTGTAAACTTACCTTCTGGAAAATTGCTTTCAGCTCATTTGGGTCCCCGCGTTTGGTAGATTGCACCTACAACAGCAAACAGTATGTTAACACGCTGATGTTGTCTTAGGACACGACTTTCTTATTGCAGGGTGAAGTGGGTCTGTAGAGAGTAGCATGTAAAGCGAAAACAATCACAATGCCAATGCTTCATGTCTCCTTGAAACGTCCATTGCTCTGAAGGAGAAAACAGACCCCACGGCACACAATCACAGCTTTACAATACATAGCCACGCACACAACCATATTTGTCAAAAGCAGCTATCTAAACAATAAAGTGGCCACAAGGTAACTGCTCTGCACAAGCTGAAACTCACTGAACAACCAGGTAGACGGCTAGCAAGCACAGACTACTCACAGGAAGAGGACACAACCTGCAGCAATGACATGATAAGATTTAGAGCAGGGAAAATCGAGGGCTCTACCACAAACTGGAAAACGAGTCGACCGTGGCGACAAAGCCGCTCCAGCTCGCGTTTGTCAGCCTATCACAGCAGTTTTAGCTGTTTTAGCTTTATCTCGCTAACTTCGAGGTTGTGGATGTCTCATCAAGGCCAGCCACCGCCGGGCGGAGGCTAGCCCAGAGATGCTACAGCCACATAGTACACCGCATCCGAGCCCCTGTACCCTGCCAGCTACACCCCACCTAGCTCTGTCACGTCCTACACACGAAAACCAACAAAAGACATGCAGAAATGTGAAATTAAAGGTATGAAAATTGCTCAGAGAGCGATGCCGAAGTCACCTTGGCCGCCATGCTGGATTGACGTCACGTACAGTGAGCGAGCCAGGCGCAGCGCACGCTCTCACCGACGTGTGTAAAAGTGTAATTATGAAAACGAAACCGCGCAGCCTCTCGTGCACAAGCTAACATCAAGTTAACTGCAGAACTCCACTGACAGCCTCTACTTTCGTTAGCGTCGATTTATCTGAAGAGAAAGGTGATGTGGATGGTTTTGTTGTGGATACGGAATAGATTTCAGAGAGTATTTTGTAGCGCATACGTTGACATGTATGTGCGTACGCCCCCTCTCTCTCTCTTTCTCTCTTTCTCTCTCTCTCTCTCTCCATCTCTCGCTTTCATTTGATTGCTACGGTGGCCGAGAATCACCAATGCTGCAAAAAAAAAATAATAATAATAATAATAAAAATGCCAAAAAAAAGGGACCACAAAGGAAGTTACTAATGAAAACCCAAAGCCTGCTGCAAATAAAAAAAGGAAACATGCTGATTTAAAAAAAAAGAAAAAGGCCACAACGGAAGTTAGCGATGCAAAAAAAAAAAAGTGGCAATGCAAAGAGGGGAAAAAAAGTTACTTACTGTGAAAATCAAAGGATGTGAATGAAAAAAAGCCACAATGGAAGTGAGCTGCCAGGGACCAATAATGAAAAATAGCGAAGGGTCTGTGTATTTTTTTTTAAAGCAAAAAAGTAAAATAAGTGTAAAGTAAAGCAACCAAACCGTACAGCTAGCACACTTGATTTTCCTCTCGTGGGTGGTCTTTCGGGGTGTAGTGGGTTTCCCATATTGGCCGAAGCGATCACTACGCTGGCATTCTCCAGTTCAACTTCATATCGACTCAACATGGTCTTACCAAATGACACATTGAAAAGCACATAAAGCGAAATAAAACAATAACCTTTCCACTTACCTTTTTGCTTGTCTGCTCGCCGCCGTCTTCTGTGGCTAGATCGTACAACACCGGTGCATCATCACTATTGGTCCCCGGCAGTTCAGTTCCGTTGTGGCTTTTTTGTTTGCAACATTTTATTTTCGCAGTAACTCACTTTTTTGTTGTTTTTTTGTTTTGCATCGCCACTTTCTTTTTATGCTTCATAAACTTCCATTGTGGCTTTAAAAAAAAAAAATTATCTGCACCGTTTCTTTTTTTATACGCAGCAGACTTCTGTTTTGTTTTTGTTTTGTTTTTTGTTGTTTTGCATCTGTCACTTCTGCTGTGGCTTTTGCATTCTTTTTTTATTTGCAGCAGTAGCGGTTCTTGGCCACCGTATATCCCTTTTATTGACACAAATGCAACAGTGAACAAATGTCTTGTACCTGCACAAAGGTTGTAATTATAAGAACATTAATATGTGATATTAAATTAGTGTGTATAATTTTAAAAATATATATGAATTTAATTAGTTAGATATAACAGAAATAAGGTTAAGAAAAAATGAATTAATCACTTGTATTTTGTCTTAATGATCAATAGTTTAAAGTTGCATGTGCATGTGTGAGTGCAACAAGTTAAGAAAGACATAAATCTTGTTATATAGCTGCTGATAACACAATTCATAGTAATTTAACATGTACACCATATGTTTTCACCATAGACTGTATATATACTACGGACAACTTGGTTCCGCCTTCCGCTAGTATACAGATTTGAAGCCAAAAACCTCTCGGTAATTCCGCGTTTTTCACTATTTCCTGAAACCAACATTGCGTAGTAGCGTACACATTCGGTGGGAGAGTCGTTGTGATGACGCTCGGCTCAAACAGCGTATCCCCCGGGTAAGCTATGCAATCGTGGTACGCCCATAGGCTGTTTCAAGTGTCAATCATAGAAAACTTGAACCGCCTAATAACTTTTTAAAACGGAGCTGTACAGAAAAAAAGAGGACTTGATCACAAACAAGTCTTACAATACCTACATGTCAACATCGCAAATCTGTTCTGAAGGATGCTCCATGTTTTATCAGTAAGTTTTGTATGGGGGTGGGTTTGCATCCTGGGTGTGATGCCAGTCCCCCAGCATTTCTTGCCAGGTTGCTTCTGCATATTATGTCTGTGACAGCTGGAGAGGTCTTGGCTTTTAAGCTCACAATGAGCAGAAATTAAGGGATGTTGTTCACTTTATATACAGACAATGAGTGATATCAAAATGCCTAAGATTGTTACATGGGCCCTCTAGTCCAGTTTTGCAGTGTCTTTGAGCACCTGGGTTAGAGCATTCAGTCTCTACTGGTAAACAATAACAAGTGAATTTTTTTTTTTGTTTGTTTCAAAGAAGCATTTGTCACACAATTAGTGCTGCCTCTTCACTGCATTAGTGTAACCAGACAAACCTTTTCCTGCGCTTATTTTTTTGGTAACACATTACCATGGACAAGGTCATCTTTATTGTCTGCTTTTATCTATACCCTTTATCATGCAATCGCAGTCTGCTGATAATTGCTCTGGCATGGGTGATGGTGCCAAAGAAAATTAACAGCACAGAAATCTGCCATGGAGTAAAACATGGCTAAATTCTAAGTTGTGTTTTAATCCATATCAGCTGATGGATTTTTTTGTTGTTGTTGTTTGTTTGTTTTTTGTTTTTTTTATAATAACAGTACCATGTTTGACTCAATTCTGTCTAAACTGTTCATCAGCAATACAGGCACTTGTAGAGTCCAACAGCTAAGAGACAGGGGCTCAAGTCCCTTTGAGCTGTATCTGTATATGTGCCAGGGACCTGCATTGTAGTTATGCAACCAACATATGCAACTATGTTCTTAGTTGTCTTGGCCAAGCAAAACACATTGTTTAAGACTGTCTGGCTTTTAAAACAAATAAAGGATGAAGTTCCTCTGTATTTTGCCAAAAGCCGTGTTCATTATAGACCCATTGCCGACCGAAATGCTTGTTTTAGTTACGGAGTAGAAAACAATCATTCCATTTGTAAAAATAAATCAAAATGTCTTCTGTACAAGCTTATGCCAAAAAGCTGTTCATCTTCCCCATTTAGTTAACTTCTTTCCCTTTTCCAACATCCACTGCATTGAGATTGTTTAGTTTTGTCTGGGAAAAGCTTTCCCTTCCTATCTAGTTACTCAGTGAACAAAAGCTTATCTCATTGACCTTGGTGAGGTGTCAATATGAGATAACCAGCGTTATCTTGTATTTTGTTCAATGTTTGTTGTCACTGATAAGATGACCTATTATCGTTTTCTCCACCAAATGCACCACAAGCATGGCTTATGTAACTATGAGTGCATAATGTAATTTGCTGTAATAGATCTCTCCACATAAGCAGAGGTATTTTAAATATGCTTGGTTTCAGAAAAAAAAGGGATGGGATTAGGATGAGGTCTGAACACCCTCCATCAAGTTTGGAAGACTGCCATTTTTATTTTATTTTATTTTTGAGTGTGAAATTTCTCATCTGATCATTTTCTTTAAACAAAATTTCGTCACAATTCTACAGAAACAATCACTTAGGCATGGTAAATGGAAAGTTACGTTCTACTACATTTAGCCTCACTAGAACACAAATCTGACACATTTCACATTCATGAGGCATAATAATGGAAAAAGAAAGTCATAATAAACAAGATCAGAGCTCACAAGGTCTACAAACAAGTGGTCTGGCAGAATTGCCACGCAGATGCAAACTGCAAAGCATGTGCATTTCCCGTATATTCAACCTTCTTAATTCGTTTGTCACCAACCCCAGCAATCGTACCTTAAGCCCCCTATTCGCTCCCAACCACTAGCTCTCCCTAACTTCCTCACCCACAACTCACCCCGTATACCAACCACCAATAATAAAAAAAATAAAAAATAGCAATGAAAATGTTTTCACTGATGGCAAAATGAAAAATACATAGTTATACAAATACTATATATCCTTAGATAAAAGTCTAAGTCCAAAGGTTTACTGCAAGAGTGTGCCCAGAATCAATGTTGGGCAACATGGGATTATTACTTCTAAAAGTGGAGAGAGTTTAGTTGTAACGAGTTTCCAGATGGATTTAACCAAGGGACAATCCCACATCATGTGCATAAAAGTACCTATTGTGTTAATGAACAGAATGTACAGTTAAGTGATTTTAAAACTTTTTATTTTATAGCATTTTTGGGGGTGTTAAATAAGTTCTATGAGCAAAGTTGAAGTGTATTAATTGATGATTTAGGTTTCAGGATATCATGTTAATGTTTCTCCAAACTTTTTCTCAGTCAATATGTTGACAGCCTAATTCAGTATTTCGTGCTTCCATGTATAAAAGTGATTTAGTTCTGTTCAAGAGAACTTGGCATCTTGCAGAAATTTGTCCTTTTGGGAGACCTATGAATTCATTTATGAAATTGACTAACAGCTGTATCGGTTGTTAGACCACAGATCCCCATGTGCTTTCATTGCTGATCTCAGTTGTACGTATGTACAGAAAAAAGAGAAAACCCCGTTACTTGAAACTCATATTTTAAAACAGAAAAAAGTCTTCAGGCCATTTACATCAATGACATCGTCTAATGTATGTTATCCAGAATTTTTCCTCTGAGGAACGTTTTTCATACTTACGCCAAATTGCAATCGCAGTTGAAATTATTGGACCATCACACACTCTTGACTGTTTTGCAGAAATTTTCATAAATAGTATGTCCTGTAAGGAATTGGGTGCAACAGTATCTTTCTCAATTCTTACTCAGGGCATGTTTGAATCCAAGTCAAACCAATTTGATAAGGAGCAAAATGTCAATGATTGAGAATAAAGTTTGAAATTTGGAACTGCAAGTCCGCCAGATTGTTTTTCATTCTGCATTATTTTGGGTTTCACACAAGCTTGTTTGTCTTTCCATAAAAATGTTATGTTTCTGTGTAATTTTTCCCAGTACCCACAGGGTGGAGCAATAGGAATCATTTAGCAACAGACATGTATTCTGGGCAATATGCTCATTTTGATGGTCAATACTCTTCCAGGTAAGGACACAGGTATATTACACTATCTATTTAGATCATCTACAATAGATTTTAAAGTTCTGTTGTAATTTACAGACACATTCTTTCAATAGAAGGGAAAATATCTATACTTAAATATTCTAAATGGTTTCTTTAGAGTAATAACAAAAGGATGTAGTCTTCAATTAGTGGATGAATAAACAATACAGTTGTAGATTGGATATTAATCAATTTAGGATCTGTAAGAAGCTCCATGTCTCATGATTTTAAAGTGTCCATACTTGCAGGATAGTTACAACTGCGTAATTTATTGGCCAAAAAAGTGACTCGGTCAATTTCCATGAAAACAGTAATTGAGTCTAGCTGTATGAAAAGCAAATTCAGCTCTTTTTCTAATGAATGTATTAAGCTCAGTCTTAATCTTTACAAGTGTGGAGGACACATCCTGGGAGTAATTATTTTGCTGAGAGAGTTCTAAGACATGTTCTAAGATGATTTTCCAACTCAGATATCTTTTCTCAGATATCTGTAATATATTAAGACCTGAAGCAAAAGATGTTGGATTGTTTCCAATACAGCCTTCAGTTGCATCTGAAAGTATCCAAAAATCATCCACAGAGTTTTCATTAATTTCTAGGAAGTGATTTATTCATTCTGGGATTGTTCTCAACATGTTTGATTGTTGAGTAATGTGAAGTTAAAGTGCCACCTAGTGGCTTTTTTTGGTGTTGTTGTTGAAAGAACTGTAACTGACTTTAATAAGCATGATGGTCTGAGAGACTTAAAGGGAGGATATCAGTTCTTTTGAATGAAGAAAATAAGGGTGATGATATGAAGGTAAAATAAATCCTGGACGAATGTACAGATTTGAACAATATTAATATCAAAAATATTTTATAACTGCAGTGTTTAAAAAAGAGGCTGCTTCTGAAGTTGTTATATTTTTTAGAGATAGGTTGGAAATCGCCCACACAATGTTGCAGTGTGATAAATAGAGATAAATTAAGTTATAATGTAATGATAAAAACCAACTTCACATAAAAAGAAAAAAACAAACAAACAAACAAACAAAAAAAACTTAACATCTCAAGAGATGTTGTTACCTTTCCGTATGAAAATCCAACCTTTTCCCTCCAGGAGAGTTCATGATCAATCTGGATACCCAAAAAATCATGTTGATGATACTGATTGTGACAATGGGAAGTTTTTATTGCTAACTAGAATATTTCTTATTTCCTGCAAATAAAATTACTTTTTGTTTTTGAATTTTAGAGATAATTTGTTTGTCTGAAACCAAGTATCATAATAGGAAAGGTCTTTATTTGTTTCTCTAATTAGAGTTGCTTAGTCCCTGTTGGAGGTAAATAGATTGGTATCATCTGCAAAGAGCAAAGGGACTGTAGTTTTTTTATAGTGAAACAATATTATTAGTGTAAATCAAAAACAATAATGGCTCTAATAAGGATCCTTAAGGTACGCCATACTTTCTCGGTGACACTTCACCATTAATAAATGCATATTGTGTTCTATTACGAACAAAATGTTTAAACCACTTGTGGACATTACCCTGGAAACCTTTCAGCCAGAAGAATCTAATAGGGTGGCTCTGAAGGCCAATGGTAATAATTACTGCCCCCACTGTAATAATTATTATATTACTCTCGGATGGTAGGTAGTGTGAGTGGAAGGAAAAATCTCCAACAAGATGTGAATTCTCAAAAAATGAAGAGAACATTTATGAAGCCACATCAAAATAAGACAAAAAATGTCAAATTAATTAAGTGCTTTGTAAAAATATCCCCAGCAGAGGAAAATAAAAATGAGACACTACTCCAACATGATTCCAACAAACTGGCTCTCCTCACTGCCTCACATCTCATGTGCCACACATCACCTGGGCTGCTGATTTCACACAGCTCATATACTCTGCCACCTGCAGCTTTAATCACAGCCCCCAAAGGAAAACAAAACTACAAAAATAACAGTTCTAATCCACCGGACGCGAACTCTTTTTTGTAGGATGGTAGGGGAAGGTCCCGCCCTCCTTCGCCTTTGATTGGCTAGAAGTGCTGGGCTCCTATTGGTTATTGCTTATGTCTGTGAAACGTCATCGTCTGTTGGGTTGGGGGTAAGGGTTGTGGTTAGGATTATAGTTAGGGTTAGGAGATTCAGAAGTGTGATAATGTTCCGTAATGTTCTGTTCGATGTACAGAGCCGACAGCCCGCGTTTGGCTTGAGCGTGTGATGACGTTTCCAGCTTTTCTAGCCAATCAGAGGCGAAGGAGGCGGGACCTTCCCCTACCATCCTACAAAAAATACATAAATCACCCACCAGAGAGCCCATGGGCGTGTGACGAAGTTGACAGAGCATGTATTGACGGGGCACATCCGCATATGACACAGCTGACCACTTGTGGGACGCCTACTGAGTCGCGAACTTTTAAGACAGGTAGGTGTCTGATACATTTTACATGATACTGGGATTTGATTTAATATGTCAGTGGTTGCAGGCTACCTTATATGTTTGGATGGGATGTTTTTATGACAGTTTCTGAAACAAGCAGAAATCCGAATGACATCACTATAAATACGTGAGTTTAAGTGTAATAAACGTGAGCAGTGTGGAAACAAACCTGAAGAACTTTGAAACACGTGATAACAGAACTACTTACATCTTTATGGACACAGGAAAATGGGTTATAGCGGAAATGGAGTTCTAAAGTGATGGAGATGATGCTGTGAGGATGACGGAGAGAATAACAAAGAAATGTGTCCAGACTTGCTTCTTCACTCTGAGCAGGGAGGTGGGGGCATGATTACTGAAACCCTAAATTACACAATTTCCGCCTGGATTATTCTGCTCATTTTAGCCAGAAAAATAGCAGAAATAGTCCCATAAGTGAGTGCTTCTGCCCATTTTTACAGAACACATTGAATTTCTAAAATCTGGCTATGTTTTACAAACATCCCCTGATGCACTGACTTGGACACATCATCATTGTTGTTTCCTGGAGTCACTGGGTGTTTCGGGTCTCACAACAGACACCCTCGTTCAGGCGACCCAACCGAGGCTGATCAGACCCCGGCCTGTGTCCAAGTGGCATTCTACTCCCCCCACCTCTCTCCCCTCTTCAGCCAGAGCCATCTAGACGCTTTCTCCGCAGCCTCTGCATTGCTGTTGATGGCTCTCTTGCGATTGGCACCTGTTATGCCTAGTGTGCCGTAAGCCTTGCTCAGGGAGTGGCTGGTGAATGCCCGGCTCCCCACCTCCACTTGCATGCATCTGGTCCTCCAGCCGTTCTTTTGACAGTCCTCCACCAGCTCCTGGTACTTCTCCCTCTTCCTCTCTTGCGCCTCCTCCATCCTATCTTCCCATGGAACTGTTAACTCGAGCATGACCAGTTGCCTTGTAGCCTCAGAGACTAGGATGATGTCTGGTCTCAATTTGGACTGGGTGATGTGCGGTGGTATTTTCAGTTGCCTCTCTAGGTCAACTGTCATCACCCAGTCTCGGGCCGTGGAGAGCAACCCAGCAGAGCAGTTCTTTGGCGCTTTCCCTGGCTTCTGTCCTGCCTTCACAAACTGGATGGCCTTGGCTGTAGTTTGGGTGCATCAGCTGTCCTAAATCCCCTTGCTGATTGCCTCAGCTATGGATTTGAGGACCTGATCGTGTCTCCATCGATAGCGACCCTCGCTCAGCGCCTTGGAGCAGCTGCTCAAGATGTGTTCAAATGTCCCTGTCTTGGAACACAGGGTGCATGCTGGTGTCTCCATTTTGCCCTTAGAAGTGCAGGTTAGATGGGCTTGGGAGGACATCATACACCCCTTGGATTAGGAACTTGATCCTCTGAGGGTTCCACTGCCAGATGTCCTTCCAGGTGATGTGCCCCTCCAACGCCTGCTTCCACTTCATCCAGGCTCCTTGCTGCTTCATGGCCACTGATCTGCTGGTTCGCTCCTCCTCCACCGAAGCTCACACCTCCTCCTGCACCAGCCTCTGCCTCTCCCTCCCACTGGCAGACTTGTACCGGGTTGATGTTGCCATCCCAAGTCCTGCTCTGCCTTGTACCACTGTGCCAAGCCTTGTGCTTCAGCCAAGACTCAGCTTGCTGGACTGCATTGGCTGCCCTCCACTTCCTCCCTATCCTCACCACGATTCCAGTCCCGGACACTTTGGCGTCTCTAGATCCTGAGTACTGCAGGTGTTCCCGTGTCTGTGCCGCTATGAACTCCTCCCTGACTGAGTTAAAAGGGAGTCTGAGCTTGTTGGTGTTCCCGTACAGCCCAATGTTGCTCAAGCTGCGTGGTAGCCCCAGCCACCTGCGCAGGTAGCTGCTCACCCTCTGCTCAAAACCTTCCACCACAGTCATGGCAACCTCATATATGAGGAGAGGCCAGAGGATTCTTGGGAGGATTCCATGCTGGTACATCCAAGCCTTGAATCTACCAGGGAGCCTAGACTTGTCCACTACTCTCAGCCAGCCGTCCAGGTCAGTACTGGTTGCCTTGATGGAGTCTCTGTCATTCAGGCTGCAGTTGAAGACCTTCCCCAGGCTCTGCACTGGTTTCTCAGTGACCGACGGGGTTAGATGTTCTCCCAACCTGAAGCGGAACTTGTCTGTGACCTTCCCTTTTCTTAGAACCAGGGACCTGGACTTCGCTGGCTTGAAACACATGCGAGCCCAAGCCATGATCCTCTCCAACCCCTGAAGAATCCATCTGGTTCCTGGTACAGTTGTTGTCGTCACTGTGAAGTCATCCATGAAGGCTCTGATGGGTGGTTGCCTTACTCTAGACTTGCTGAGTGGACCTCTGCATTCTGTTTCTGCTCCCTTGGCCAGCATTTTCATTGCCAGTGCGAAGAGGGTCACTGATATGGTGCAACCAGTGATTATGCCCACTTCCAGCTGGTGCCAGTCAGATGTCAGCTGGCCAGATGAAACTCTCAAGCTGAACTTGCTATAGTAGTCCAGGTTGAGGCTCCTCACCTTCTGGGGTATGTGATGCTTCTCCAGTGCGACCTCCACCAGCTTATGGGGTATGGAACCATAAGCGTTCGTGAGATCCAGTCACAGCACAGCCAGGTCTCCTCTGCCCTCTTTCACCTCCCTGATGAGCTGGGTAACCACGCCTGTGTGTTCCAGGCACCCGGGGACTCCCGGTATCCCTCCCTTCTGCACAGACATGTCGATGTACTTATTGCTCAGCAGGAAGTTGGAGAGTCTCTTGGCCACGATGCTGAAGAAGATTTTACTCTCCACACTGAGCAAGGAGATTACCCGAAACTGGTCGATGTTCTCTGACTTTTCTTCTTTCGGTATGTACACTCCTTCAGCATACCTCCACGGCTGGGCGATCTTTCCTCTCCTCCAGACCACCTTCAAGGCCTGCCAAAGCCGGTGTAAGAGTTTCGGGCAGTTCTTATAGACCTTATACGGCATGCCGCTTGGGCCTGGTGCTGAGCTTGATCTTGCTCTCCTCACCACTTCCTCCACTTCACGTAGGTTCGGCTCCTTCAGGTTGAAGTCTGATGTAGGCTCTGGTGGTTCTGTCAGTGCATCGCATGTGCCTAGCGGCTATTCTCTGCTGGGATCGCTGTATGTGGCCTTGAGGTGGTTGTTGATGACCTCCTTCAAGCAGGTGAGGTGGACCGTCCTCTTTTGGCCAAGTAGCTGCTTGGTCAACTTGAAAGGATTAGCCAGGAAGGCTGCCCTCTTCCTGGCTCTCTCTTTCCGCCTCCTCCTGTGGAACTCTGCCCTCCACAGGGTCACCAGCTGCTTCCTCAGGATTGCTCTCAGGTCTGCTTGGCCAGCTCGCTCAACTTCCCTTGCTGTTCTGTACTGCTTCTTTATCAGCCTGAGCTCTTTCCTGAGGCGCTGGATCTTCCTTGCTCTGTGGCTCGGAGCATATGCCGATGGTGCTGGCTTAGGTGCCTCAGTTCCAAATTGCTCTGCTGCAATGTTCACTATGAGGGTTGTCATCGTCGCTATCATCGTTGCTATCATTTACAATATAATAACGTATAAAACATATTTACCTACATATTCACCTATATTGAGAGATGGTTGCACACTAGAGACACGTTTTGGGTTGAAACTCAGTGGCTGGGGGGCTCCAGAGCTTGGTGCTGGAGCACTCTTCCCTCCTTCCTCTTAGGAGGAATGCTGCGCCTTACATTGTGAAGTTTTGAATAGCATAGTTAATCTTTAGAACAGGGTACAGCACTTGAATATATGTTAAAACTGTTTGACAGGGTTGTTTGGTCAAGATTTAGGGTGTGTACAATGTTTGCTCACTGTGATTTGTCAGCACAGCACCACTCCAGTCTAGCTTCTCACGTTCTCTTTTTGACAGCAGTTACTTCCTTGACTGTGTGTGAACCAGCATCATGGTGAACCATTGTGGTCTGCTCTCTGCAAGAAAGGAACCAGGTAGAGAGCTTCAAAATGCTTTTTATTTATTTATTTATTTGACCAATACAGAATCTTTGTTTCCTGTCTTTTATTCAAACCTTAAAACTAACTGACTTTTGTTGCTTTAAACAGATTTAAATGATTTTAAAAACAACAACAATAAAGAATTATGTAAATTTGTTGTATGTTTTGTTTTCTGTGTAATTACTTTATGAGTGTTTGCTGTTGATGATCGATGACCATTATGTTTCTCTTTGTTACTTGGTCAGTTCCTTTAAAGAGTGTGGAGGTGGAGGTGGAGGTGAGGGACCATGTGGCTACTGTGGTCTCCACTCTCAATTACGAAAACAAAGAGGACAAACCATTAGAAGCAGTTTTTGTCTTCCCTCTGCCTGGAGATGCTGCTGTCTGTCATTTTAGCGCTACGCTTGGACAGACACAGATCATTGCAGAGGTCAAGGGGAAACAGGAGGTGAGCAACACAGTGAGGATTGACTATTTACTGTGAAACTATTAGTATAATACTGTAAAAATTAAGGTGACTCATGTAATCTGTACTCTAGGCACGTGAGGACTACGATGATGCTTTAAGCTCTGGTTTGGAAGCCTTTCTGTTGGAGGAGAGTGAGCAAAGTCCGGATATATTCTCCCTGAGTGTAGGCAGTCTTCAACCCGGAGAGAGTGCCTCAATCAGGCTGGAATATGTCACTGAGCTGAATGTGCAGGCTGATTCTGGACTGAGGTTTTGTCTGCCTGCTGTGCTTAACCCTCGCTACCAACCTCAGGGTAGGAAAAACGAGCAAAAACACGTGTCAGTAACTTTGAAACTGCATCTATATTGGTGGATTGGCATTGCGCTTTTCTATTAGTGCTTGTAAAAGTCAAATCTTTAAAACTTGAAATTCAGCAAACTAAGAGACAAAGTGGTTGACCACTTTGAGCAGCCCCATTAATGACAGCCTTATGTGTGTAAAAATATAATACAAGTCTGACATTAAAAACAGGGATATACCCCTAACTTGCCATTAAATAGCCTCAATGATGATTAAGGTTAAGACTTTTTTTAACATTTTTCACCCCTCCAAAGGAAGTGGAGATAGTGGAAGTGGTAACATCCAAGTAACCTCGTGTCCAGCCTCCTTGGTGCCCTACACCCTGTCCTTCTCTGCCCAAGTGTCGTCTCCTCGTCCTGTCTCCAAAATAGAGTCCAACTGTTCCCTTGATCCTCTACAGTACCTCAACTCAGAGCAAACCAAAGCCACGGTAGGTGGAATATTCATGTGTCTGCTGATGTTGTTGTCTTTACTGGTAACACTATGTGTCATTCATGTTGGTTTGTGTGTCCTGTAAACTATAGCTCAAGCTGGCTGCAGGGCACAAATTTGACAGAGATGTTGAACTTCTGATTTATTACAAAGATGCCCACCAGCCCACTGCGGTGGTGGAGGCAGGCCAGGCTTCTGCTGAGCTTGGTGAGTAGAAATTTGTGAAGTTCCTATTTTGCATTTACAAATCTTAATAGCCTAACTCTCTAGTCTAGCAGATAAATCACATAAATAAATAGCAAAAGTAAGATTGGATGTCTTTGTGGCTCAGGCACTCTGATGGGTGATCCAGTAGTGATGCTGAGTCTGTACCCAGAGTTCCCACAGGCTGTGATGTCCTCAGTTGCCACATGTGGAGAGTTTGTGTGCTTATTGGATCGCTCTGGCAGTATGGGTGCAGCTATGAACCACACCAATAGAAATGAGACTCGCATTAGTAGTGCCAGGGTATGAATGTGTATATTCTTGTATAAAACCATCAGGAATTTTCTTATCAGACAGCAGCTTTCATGATTATGTTTTTTCCTTGAAGGATACTCTTCTACTCCTGCTGAAGAGTTTACCAATGGGCAGCTATTTCAACATTTACAGTTTTGGCTCCAGTTTTGAATCCATCTTCCCGTAAGTTACTTCTCAAAGGCTGTCCAATAAATTTGTCCCTGACTTTGTTGTTATTTGAGGATTTTTTGATGTAATCACAGTAAGAGTGTGGAGTACAGCCAGAAGACAATGGAAAAGGCTTTGAAGAAAGTTGAGGAGATGCAGGAAGATCTGGGAGGAACAGAGATCCTTGAACCACTTAAACACATCTACAGCCAGCCCTGCATTCCCAGTCAACCCAGACAAGTACCACACATTCACACACATTCACACAAAACATGTGAAACAGGTCCAACATCCCCTGCCAGTAACTAAAACAATCTATTCAGTCACCAGTAAAAGAATCTGTCTGTTCTATTTTTTAAAGTCACTAGTTAGTTTAACCTCACCACACCTTGTTTCAAACTTGGCACTAATAACCACTTCACTGTTGTGACATCTAAACAGCCTTCTGAAAACAACGGCTGCATATGATTGTGGTTTATTTGAATAACATGAAAATTCTCTTCCCTAGCTATTTGTATTTACTGACGGAGAAGTGGGGAACACCAAAGGAGTTATAGACCTGGTAAAGAAGAATTCACATGCCCACAGGTGAACTGCCAGAAACTTTGTAAACAACCAGATTATTTCACACAACATATACAATGTTCTCCTGCTGTCTGGGGTAAAAGTTAAACAACTCTATTTCAGATGTTTCTCTTTTGGGATTGGAGAAGGGGCCAGCTCCGCTCTCATCAATGGGTTGGCCAAGGAAGGAGGAGGTCATGCTCAGTTCATTTTAGGAAGTGACAGGATGCAACCAAAAGTCAGTTCCACATGAAATACAAGCAATCTGTCATGTTCAACAATACTTTGGTTTGTTGGATGGGAGGGGTAAACCTTTTAAAAGTGATTTATCTTCACCAGGTGATGCAGTCACTGAGGTATGCTCTACACCCAGCTGTGGTGGACATCTCAGTCACATGGGATTTACCAAAAGATGTGTCCGCCACTGTCCTTTCTCCACCGATCACATCACTTTTCCAGGGTCAAAGGTCTCTGATTTATGCTGGACTCACTGGACAGGTAGGAATTGTTACATATGAAGAGGAAGTTCTCTGTATTTTAGTGTAATAGTGTAAAGATTTTGGTTTGAAACCATTTAAACATTGATCTCCTTCTCTGCCTCTCATAAGGGTCCTAAATCTGTAAATTCTGTCAGATTTCAGAGGCAGCTGAAGGCTGTGTGACAGTAAAATACAGCCTGGCAGGTCATCCCTCTCAGAACCAGCTTCGCTTCAACCTGAAACCTACAGAGGATTCTGGGTAAAAAAATAATTCTTTTCAAAACAGCCTTATGGAGTTTCATTTCAATATTGAGAACAACACTGAATGAATGCTAAAACTTATATTTTTGAAAAAGGGAAAATATTTGGCACCAACAAGTTTCTTCTTAGTCGTTGACACAGAAAATGAGCTAAGATGTACACACTGTAACATGAAAACACAGAAAAACTAAAACAGACTTGATCTCAGTTGTGTTCCAGTGCAACACGACATTTGGGCCATTGTTCAATCACTGAACAACTGAGGAACAGCAAGATGTTTTATGTATCATATTGAGACAAATCACATATATAGATAAAGATATAGCTGTGTTTGGAGATCTAACAGAGTGAAAGAAAAACAAAGAAAACTAGGACCCCGTTGGGGCACTGGCGGGCCCGAGCCGTGTCGCCCCCCCCCCCCCCAACGTGCTGCCTCCCCGTCCCATTTGTGTCCTCTGGCCATCGCCCTCTCTGGTAACGCCCATCACTGCAAAGACCCTTTTCCTTCATCGGCGTTTGCTGTTCTTCCTGCCAGTGC
This sequence comes from Xyrichtys novacula, assembly GCA_962446985.1. Lineage (NCBI taxonomy): Eukaryota > Metazoa > Chordata > Actinopteri > Labriformes > Labridae > Xyrichtys > Xyrichtys novacula. The sequence continues at coordinate 12,271,713 of OY660877.1, forward strand.
GTGTTGCTTTCACTTACACTTGCCACAGCCAGCCTCGTGAGTGCCTAGCCTATTCGATATCACTGTCACCTACACAGGACAGTCATTACCTTTCTATTAATACTTTGTGTTTTAATTTCACATTAATTTCCATATTGTATAAACGACTGGAAAAAACTTGAGCCCCTGCCCCTGTATAATCATGTGCATGTCTCTGTTCTAGCTCCAAGGTGAATCTTCACTGCTCATGTTCTCCTCAGAAGCACTCACCTCACTCCCCTCAGGTTACTGTACACATGCACCAACTGCCTGCTTCAGGTTTGGATGGAGCTTCATGGTTGTCTTTTGGAGAAATGACCAGTCAAGTTGTGTTTGAAATTTGATTTTTTTCAGGGGCAAAAGGAGCCTCTGCATTCTTGTCAAATATGTAAATAGCATGTTTTTGCAGGTGCTAAAAACCAGACTCTGAGTGTGTGTGTGTGTGTGCGTGTGTGTGTGTCTGTGTGTGCGTTCAAGTCACATGACATATTTAACCGGATGTAGCTGCAAGACGGAGCCTCGTTGACTCTCCGTTTCAACTTATCTCAAAAGTGAGGACCTCAACCTATATACCAGTTTTTAAATTGTGTTGATAGACCAAATAAAACCAGAGTTATGATAAATTATGTCCGCGATACTTTTTTTCTGCTTATTTTGATCACGTTCGGCGCTCGATCGCGCTGTATGAGACAGGAAAACATAGCATGCAGACATTAGCGACAGGTCTTACAGGCGGAAAAGGCTTGCCAAAAGAAAAAAAAAAACACACCACAACATCTCTCCTATTGGTGGAAAACTTCACCACAACAACCAATCCAAAATTATATGGTGACTGATTGACAAGGGGCGGGTGCTTACGTTCTTCCTGCAACATGAGAAGCGAGGGAGGGACTCTCAGCAGGGATGCAGTCTGGGACACGTAGTTGCAAACCTAGCGACTTTGTTGTTAGATTCAATGACTTTTCAGACCCCCTAACGACTTTTTTTTTAGAAAGAAAGGGACTTTTATCGACTTCTTCTGGAGTTTAGAGACTCTGACATGAAGCAGGCTTTCCTTACTGAGGAGTTAGCAACGCTGCTAAGGGTGCAGAGCCACACATGCGCTCAGAGCTCTGCATGGGAGACTGAAGCTGACAGAGCTGCAGCAGTTAGCAGGTTTCACCCTCAGAGACCACCAGGGGTTCATGTTGAGGCATTTTAATTTTTTTTTTTTTGTGCCATAGACACTGTCAGCACAATCTGCAGTTACACTAACAAAAATGCTGCAAAAAACAAAGAATTATGGAAAAATTACACATGGACTGACATAGAGGAGGATCTACACAAGTTTTTTACATCATGTTTTACATCATGCATCATTTACATCATGTTTTTTTGTAGTGGCATAAATAAAAAGTGACATTTGTGAGACTATACAGTGTTTTGTAAATAATTTTACAAAGAACGCCTGGGCCATTGCCTGCATTTTGATGTAAATAGAGGTAAATTACTATGTTCTTTGTTAAAAATTTGCATATGTTTTGAAGTTTACAATTTTTATTTGAAGTTTAAGTTTTAAAAACAGTTCATCACACATATTTGTGGTTTAATTTCACATTAATTTCCATATTGTATAAATGACTGGAAAAAACTTGAGCCCCTGCCCCTGTATAATCATGTGCACGTCCCTGTTCTAGCTCCAAGGTGAATCTTCACTGCTCATGTTCTCCTCAGAAATAGTCACCTCACTCCCCTCAGGTTACTGTACACATGCACCAACTATCTGCTTCAGGTTTGAAATGGAGCTTCATGGTTGTCTTTTGGAGAAATGAACAGTCAAGTTGTGTTTGAAATTTGATTTTTTTCAGGGGCAAAAGGAAGCCTCTGCATTCTTGTCAAATATGTAAACAGCATGTTTTTGCAGGTGCTAAAAAACAGACTCTGAGTGTGTGTGTGTGTCTGTGTGTGTGTGTGTGTGTGTGTGTGTGTGTATGTTGGCGTGTGTGTATATGTGTGTGTATCCTGCAGTACTCTGTACTCCTGCAGTGGCCAAAAAGACTTTTAAGAATGTGGATTTTTGGGTCATCTTTGGCGCCCCCTAGAACTGCAGTACTCTGTACTCCTGCAGTGGCCAAAATGACTTTTAAGAATGTGGATTTTTGGGTCATCTTTGGCGCCCCCTAGAACGTAAACCGTGGGGTGCAGCGTCATGATTTTTACAACTTTGAATGGGCATGGGGTGTAGATTGCCCTGAGCAAATTTGGTATCGGTGGGACGAAAGCCTTAGGAGGAGATAGCCACATTCCAATGTGTGCGAATCGGCAAAAAATGCAAAATAGCCCTTTAACCGTACATTATACAGATACGCGCTCTTTGACTTTTTCGTAGATCTAATTGAGATACACATGATTGTCAATTTTTGTGTCAATATGACAAAGCGTTCAGGCGTGACACTCAACAATGTGTATTTTTATGTAAGGGGACAAGAAAAAATTGACTTTTTTCTCCTACCATGGGGGGGCGCTCTTTTGGGGAGTAAAAATTCCTTCACAAATGTGTTGATGGCTGGACATTGCATCATCCTAGAAAACTTGGAGGCCAGTGAGGACAAAAATAAAAAGTTATAAAACATTTAAGAATGTGGATTTTTGGGTTATTTTTGGCGCCCCCTAGAACCTAAACCATGGGGTGCAGCATCATGATTTGAATAACTTTTAATGGCCACGGGGTGTAGATTGGCCTGAGCAAATGTGGTGCCGGTGGAACGAAAGCCTTCGGAGGAGTTAGCGAAATTCCAATGTGTGCGGATCGGCAAAAAATGCGAAATAACCCTTTAACCGTAATTTTGACAGATACGGCCGCACTGACTTTTTTGTAGATCTTATTGAGATACATATGTGTGTCAATTTTTGTGTCAATATGACAAAGCGTACAGGCGTGACAGTCAATAGTGTGAATTTCCACCTTAGGGGGCGCTATGGAGCCATTTTGCATTTTATTGTTTGGGCGACTTCAGAATATCGAATTTTTCACCAGGCCCGGTCGTCCTGCCAAATTTCATGAGTTTTCGCCAGTGGGAAGTGGGCCATTTTCCAGTTCAAAGGGGAGGAAAAAGAAGAAAGAAAGAAAGAACTAGGGCCCCGTTGGGGCACTGGCGGGCCCGAGCCGTGTCGCGCCGCCCCCAGCGCGACCGCCTACCCCTCCCGATCGCGTCACACTCAAGGTCCAAAGATGGTGTGCGCACTTGTCTGTGGTCATTTACCATTATAATGAATGGGAGGCGCAGTTTC